>CP137670.1:11446089-11517885 GCA_037976565.1 Mesocentrotus franciscanus
TACATATATTACAATTGTGGATGAACTGCTCACCTTTGATTCTTTTCCTTTCCTTGAAAGTGTTGCAAAAAAACGATGATGGAATTCACCTCGAGAAACTTTCTTCAAGGATGGCATGGAGCATATCATCTCTGCCACATCAAGTGACATAGGAGGTCCACAATTTCTCTCAATACAGAGTTCAACCTGGATAAAATGACAAAGTGATTACTGATGGGATGCAGAATATAGACGTTTGGATGTTAGGCATACATGTGTAGCCTACGTGAGTGGTTGCCCTAGATGTGCTGCTAGAACTACAGAGTAAGAGGAAAGGGAAATAAATAAGGGTACAGGCTGAAGAACTATTGCCATGACATTTCATATCAAATTCCTATTTTGTGACAGTAGGAATATCTTATCTTAGTTTTCCATGTACATACTAAACAGAGAATCCTTAAATGCCCCTCTGCACTATATGGCCAGGAGGGATTAGAGGGATTAGCGTGGACACTGACAGGTGGTTATCTCATCAACTCATCTCTTAATTAACATAAGAAAAAGAGGATCATGGGGGACCAACAGGCAGTGCTTAGGGATTGTTTTCTATATAGAGGGAGCAAGTAGCTACAAGTAGTGCAGTGGGGCATGAAAGGGATAGTTGAGTTTTGTTGCAGAGGCGCTACACAAAATAATTTTTTGTGAGATAATGAAAAACTGAGTGTCAAATTTGAAAGAATATACAACATAAATGACAAAATCATCTTTTTTTGATCAAAATCGGTTCAGAGACGGCTGAAATATCCATAAATATAACCATTTCTAATATTTGAGGTTTCCCACAAATATTCAGTAATTTTGAACCAGCTGTTGAAAACGAGATAGCGCCTAGCTTATACGTTTATTCAGCCAATGCCAACATTGGCTTTTTGTTGGCTTTTTTGTGTTGGTTATAACACGCACAACCAGTTGGCCCGTGTATTGTTATTATCAATTAATTAATTAACGGTCACCGTATATTTTTGAAAGTGGAGCTGAATTGGTATATCGTATCAATCAAAATTCACACATTTTGGGTCTACTTACCTTCATAGCAATTTTAGGTTCTAGAAGGGCACTAGAAATGTCATAAATAAGAATAAGAGCAATAACCATGCACTTTGAAGGCATTTGCGGTCTTGAACAAGAACTCAACTATCACTTTAAATGAAAAGGAGAGTATAAGTCTAAGAACAGGATTCAATGGAGATTATTTAAGTTCACACCATCTGGTGCCTCATACCTTAATCATATATAAATGTTACTAGGAACATGATCACTAAATTAAAGGGTGGATACAAAGCAAAAATTTAGGCTCGCAAAGGAGAAAAGAAGTAAAATTTTGATACCCCTGCAAGAGCACATACATGTATTCAGTCTTACCAAGGGAGAGTAAAGCGGAAGATGAATTCATCTACAAACTACAGTAGCCATGTAATACTATGTTAAGAGTTGCAAATGCCTAACTGCAAATGCTATCAAATTCAAACTGTGCTTCAATATGATTCATATCAATATGTTACATGCACACAGGGCCAAGAATATCAAACAGATTCCTTTGTGCCCTGTTAAACATTTATAAGCGAAGACTTTGGGTTTCAATTAGGCAAAGGATTTTTTTTCTGGAAGGGATGAAAATGTGCTAACTAAACTATTGATGAAGTTCCCTTTCCCCAAATTTTATCTCATCTAAAAGGTATAGATGCTTGTGCTAGTACATAGCTTCAATGTAATTGCATTCACGTCCTCGTCAATACCTTGTAAATTTGTTCGTTATGAATTATTTTTCTTATTCCTCTTCCACCTAAATCACATTCGTTTTGCACGCAGTGCTTGTTAATTATTCTAATTAGGTCCTTTCTCTATTCAATAGGCCAGCTTCGTAATGTATTCACAGACCTTTAAATCGCATTACGTGTCGGAGGGTTGGTCAAACAAAGAGGTCGCGGTGCATAGCAGGCTACACTGTGTGTGCGTACAATACATGTGTTTGCTATGTTCGAGGTGTGATTGTATTGTCTGCTTTCGCTATTTTGAGAGAGAGAGAGAAGAAAAAGGAGGCAGTTTCAAACTTGAATAATACATATCTTTGAGATGTGATTTTTTTTCTTCATACATTTGATCTTTAAATTCGCTGAGTTTTAGGCAGGAATAATGGGAAAGCATAATTGCTGTTACGGAACGTGCAATAGCGATTCACATCTTGCTTGCAGCCGAACCTGTTCGGCCAAGTCCCCGGTACAGGCAACACACGATACCCCCTCAAAAAATGAACGGAGTCGATGATACATGCGACATTAATTGGCTTAAAAGCCAGTGATGAAACAGAAGGCGAAGAACCAACATATCAGTTCGCCGATATAGGTAATTTCCATTCAAGTTTGCATTACCTTAGCTTGAAACTGAGTACAAATTTGGACGTAGAAATAAAAGAAGAGATGAACTAGTATTTTCCACCCGTGCGCACACAGTCACCTCTGCTTGCAGAAGAGCGTGCGTCTTGTGCGTGCGTGTGCGTGTAGGCACGATTCAATCCTGATTCAATAGACCATTTCATAATGAAACCAAATTATTTTATGGATTAAAAATGTTTGTGAAACGCCTCGTACGAACTGTTTCAAGGCGGCGAAAAACGGATAACGAAAAGCATACACAGTGACCACAGAATCAATATTATTAACACTAGTAACGAGAAATAATGATGACACTATAGGTCTTCATAAAAAAATAATATTTATAAAATAATGTCGTCCGATGACAGAGAATAAGAATGATGAATAATGATAAATAGATAATTAATAGGGGGAAAAATGAAGAAAAAAAAACAATCTGAATGATGAGACAGGGAAGAAGAATGTGGAAAGGAAGAGTACGTGATAAATAATGATAAAAACACTGCATGAGATAGGGGTGCTTTCAAAGGGAGGGAACATGCATACGCGTACCCTAAAGGGGGCATGCATGCATACGCAAGGAAGAAGAATCAGGATGGGGAATAATAATTATTTAAAATAAGATTAGGAAGTTTGATTATCATAAAATAATAGTAATTATAATTATGGACCTTCGCCATATTCAAGAACTAATTAGCAATTAGTTTATTATTTTTAAAACATGATTAATGGGTAAAAATGTGAATTTTATGACCTTAATTACATAAATTACCATTAATATGCAAATGAGTGAATTTTTCCAAAAAATGACACTTCACTTGACATGCATGCACATTTTTGCAGCGATCTGCTGTTTCACGGCCGAGATCATGGGGGGCTTAGAAACTCCCCCACAGGCTATGCAGTTTAAAAATAGCCAAGGCTAGATAGGGTTAATGCACCCTTCCATAATTATACTGTTGTACTGTAAGAAAATTGCAAAAGACGTAAAAGTGAAAACTATGATCAAACTTACCACATGTGGACCAATGAATGCATACCCAGCTACAGTGTGTGCTGTCATGGCTCTGGATATGCTCAGCACAATCTCCGCTGATAACACCCTATCCTTCACCAAGGCGGCTATATCTGGGTCCAGACTCTCAAAGGCTAAATCAACAATGAAAGAAAACTCTCCACCTTCATGTCCATCTTGTTTCCGACCCATAACGAGTACACCGTCACCAACAATGAAAGGCAACTCTCTACCAACATCTATGTCAAATAAATTCATTAGTCCCTGAAGCATAGAGTTCAGAACATGGGTTGCAATACTTTTGTTCTGTGACACAGTGAAGTACAGGAGATACCTAAACTCCTCCTTCCTTGGCAGCACTACTTGCTCAATCAGCCTGTTGAATTCATTATGATCTGATTCATATAGGGAAGCAAGATGTACTCCAGCCATGTACTCCTGAAACAGTTTGTGAGGGAAGAAGACTGTCATTTGCACATGAGAATGCCTCTCATGTGTATCCATGTCAGCGGTAATTCTGTCCTCCTGAGACAAAATCCCGACCCGACAGGCAGTGTCCTTGGATTCTGGGCATATCTCAAAATCATCTTCACCGAAAATCAAAGTATTTTCTAGCAGACCATTGAGGGCCTGTTTGGCAATCGGTACAAGGTCCTCATCAATTTTTTCAAAAGGGCAATAAGTGGGGGGCTGTCTACTTTCTTCACCTCTTTCTGAGCATAATGTTCTTTTAGAAAGGCAATCATTTCTTTGAATATCTGAGAAAAAGTTTTCAGTGATTTCATTTCCTTTAGTTTTTGCTTGTCAAGTTCTTTCCACATGAGACACAACATGGCCACATATAAAGGATAATGGGCCATGTTTTCAGATAGGACATCATTCCCCCTGATGAATTGGATAAGCTGATTTGCTTTATCTTCATTCTTTGGAAAGTATTTGTGAATGTAAACTGACAAATTCTCTCTGTTGAAACCCTCAACATGAATGAATGTGTAGAGCTTCGTTAGATCACCATCTGATCTAAGCTCTACTGCTCTCCATGGGCGAGTGGTCACCAAGACTGAGCAAGAGGCAAGTTGATCTGAACAAAGAATATCTACAAGTCCAATATCACCAGTCTCAGATGAGCTTCCAAATGCCTCTGAGGTGACACTTGGCTGTGATGGCTTAAGTTGCATTTGATCAGTAGGCTGAGATTCGCAAGATTCTGTCTTCATAATTTTGCCACTGACTTCGTCTAGCCCATCGAATGCGATGAATACCTTGTCAGGATTTGACCGGATATACTCAGTAATCTGAGAAACCGTTGCTGGATTGTTTCTGGCCAGATAAGACTTTGCAATCTGGCCAATGGTGTGTTGCTTAAATTCACGGAGAGGAACAATCAAGACCCACACAAAGTGACTGAAATGCCTCCCTTCAATCCAGTCCCAGCCAATCTTAGCACAGAATGTAGTTTTCCCAGCCCCTGCCTCTCCCTGAACCATGATCCGCTTGGGAACTCTCCATTGACTTTGAGAGCGAGGATATCATTGTAATCTAGCATTCGCTTCTCTGTCCCATGTTCTTCTTGTAAGACGAGATTAGTATGCAAGTCTTCAAACTGCACAATGGAAGTAGGATTGAGAGGATCAGCTCTGATCTTACAAACAGTTGACCTGTACTTGAACTTCAAATCATTTGCACACCGCTCAACCAGTTCAGGAGAAAGTGGTTTGGTCTGAGATTCAGCTGAAGGAGGTTTGGTCTGTGATTCGAGCAGTCTTGGTGGCCCTCCTAAAAATACAAAGATAATCCATATTCACATGATTACACGTAAACATATTTTGATACATCTGAAAGGATTGTAGAGGCCTGAGGCTGATAGTGTGACCTATGACTAGGTGCATGTACTTCAAGACACAAAGTCCTTCAACTTTTTCTGAATTTTATGACTTTATTCAATTTTAAGGACATTTAAAATCTGAGTAATTTGTGTATGTACATGTACTTGTAGATGAATATCACTGGAATAATTTTTCCTCAGACATTTCAGCAATGCAGAGTTTCCTGACAATCACACATTTTATTTTGAAAGAAACAAGACAAATATGACTGCATCTCCAGTATGCCTCTGCCTAAATTCAGTTAAGATCAGGGCTTGAATCAATCTTTAAATATTACAATGATAATATACATTGAATTCTGCTGTCACTCAAGGTACTTTTACTATATATTGGTGTCCAGAAAATATCTAGGATTAACAAAGTTAAATTAGTAAATTTTAAAAACATGCAACGGTCCTGATCAAATTTGACACTTCTGTAAACTGTGGCAAATGTATAGAACACAGAGCACTCACTATCTCAATGGTAAAAACCATGTCTTCTGCAGGGCCGCGTATTATAAAGAGTAATGATTCATCTTTAAGTTTGATCAATACACGATGAGCCATAGACTAACGCTCAATATTAACCTTATGAGCAATCAAAAGGCTTTATAATACATGGCCCTGGGGGGTGATTCACTAACTGGGAACGATATCGTTCCTAAGAGCAATTTTTGGGATTGACTTCAATCCCAGCTTAAAATCGATTCTCCCTGACTGGTTCACTAAATCGCTTTTAGGCTGGGATCAATCCCAGCGTGAATAATCATGCGCGCATATGAATATTCATGTGCGCGATCAATCCAACCAATCAACAGACTCAAATTTTGGTCACTGGGCATCAATCAATCGCGTAGCCGATCGACATAACGATAATTAGCTAGCTATCGTCGCTTAACTTGTCAATGACGTTCATTTCTATGTTGATTTCGTTTTAACATTAGAAGAAAGCTGAGTGAAATTTTGCATAAGACATGACAAAAATCATTCATGACTGTTTCATGTAGCAGTGTGAGGATTCATACGATGTTCTGTGGGTATAGTTTGTCTTTCTTTATGCTTGTTTCGAGTAAAATGCCGGATTTAACGTAGGGCCTAGATCTACGTAATGACTAATGTACGTAAGTTAGACCTACCGTCCCCATGCAGCTAGCATATGTTAGCAGAAAGCGGACTAACTTTAGTCTTGGCCTTAATTTACTACTTTAGTGTTTTACATATATGTTGTTGGCACTAAGTTGAGTTAGGCCTACCCTATCATAGTATAAATCAAAGCGATTCGATATATCACTTTAACAGTGACTAACAATATCTATCTTCCTCTTCTCTTGTTTGCTCTAATTTAGCTTCAGTTTGACAGTTTTGTCTTTGACTTTGCCAGAACGTGTAGGCTAAGTAGACTACAACTAGTATTTAGTAAGAGTGATCCGGATCACTCTTAACTTTAATAGCGATTTTAATGCTAAAATCAATCCCAAATGCTTAGTGAATCAGTTCCTAAGAGCGATATTGCTCTTAGGAGTGATATTGAGCCTAAGAGCGATTTTATCTCATTTGGGATCGATTTTAGCTGTTAGTGAATCACCCCCTGGTGTACTAGCAAGAATTAGTATCTGCCCACCTGTGCTGTTTGGAATTGGAGGTCCATTGACTAATCCGTCTGATAGGCCACCCAAGTCAATCTCTCGTAGTTTGTCTGCCAACATCTGTCGTCTGTTTGAGTGTGGAGGTTGCTGCTTGACATTCCATTTCATAAAGATGTCCATGAAGGCATTTTTGAAGTTCTTCAAATTCTCAATCAGGTTTGCCTTTAGCTGAGCATGGGAGAACCCTAGAGATATCCCTACATCGTAGTAGTAAGATGGATCAATATCCCGGGCGAGCTTCAGGAACTCTTTTTCACTGACAGTACTGTAAAATGAATAATAAATCAATTGGGTATGATAGGATATTAGTTAGAGAGCATCTTATTGGCTGAGAAGCTATCATGTGACACTCACCAATTTGTATTATGTGCTCGAGCATGCTATACAACAGCCTGGGGATATCAGAATATATATTGCCTGTGATATTAAAGGTAATGCAAAGTTTTGGGAAATTTTGAAATTGGATGGATAGTAATTATTTAAATTTTTGATATATTTGGATGCCCCTGTGGATGTATTATAAGCACTTAAAAAATTACCGGTAGCAATTAAAACACTTCTGCTTTCGAACAAATTGAATAATCAAAATTTACCGGTGCTCGGTAGATTTCATTTATTTCAAATAGCGCCTAAGGCCATTCCATGATAGCTGCGACCATGAAAATCTCAGAATATGTAGTTCTGATATATAATTTTCAAACGGGAATAGCAAATTGGTCGATTGTAGTCAAGAAACATTGTTTTAAAGCTAAAGTAATATCAGTCTTGAGAGGGCGCTATACAACATAAAGAGTTTATTATTTACAATTTCATCACTTTAGACTCGATTTCAACCGCGACAACAATCATCGAATATTGTAAAATTGCATATGCTTCCAATATTCATGACCCCATACCAAAACTTTGTAATACCTTTAACATTTGAAAAATATTGCCCCAAATTGCATGTGAGGGCGGTATTCTTCTGGCAAAGGTAATCACTCCCCCAACAGCAGAGTCTCGCAGTAAATATAATAATGATGATGATAGTAATAATAACAAGTCCAGTAAGAAAAATATTATTACAAATTCTAATAACAATGATAATGAAGTTTACATTATTATTACTATAATTGATGATTATTTTATTATATTATCATTATAATTACTATTATTACTACTACTCATACACTACTACTTCTACTACTACTACTTCTACTACTACTACTACTACTACTATTACTACTACTACTACTAGCTACTACTACTATTATTATTATTACTTAATTGTTATCATCCTGATTATTATCCGTATCGATCATTCATAGTCTACATGTATATACATATTTTGTATTCACATAAACTTAAAGTGTCACATATATTAAAGTGAAGGTTGAGTTCTGGGTAAGGTAAAAATAATTTGTGAGCCTTTTCATTCTGTGTATGTTAGTGTGGAAGAGTATATCACAGAAAAAATGTTCCTTGAACAAGATGGCTCTTCCAATACCCTCATATTCAAAATATGACAAATAATTTGTTGTGGACCACACTTTCCTGCGGGAAAGCACTGAATCCAATGACAATGATATATCTGTAAAGCCCTTAGAGACGTCCGAGATGTATTAAGCGCTATATAAAAGCTGAATATTATTATTACTATTATTATGCTACATGTTTGTGTAGTCCCATATACACATTTCTGTGTCCAGTGCATGTGACTTAGCAAGACTGGGCAAAATAATAATTTTGATGACCCCAAAACCAAACAGTATACACCAATACTTTTGCGCTAGATGCATGATCAACCTTTTGAATCGCTTCAACAATGTTTCTTTTGCAATGCAATCGCGTGACTAGAACTCTAAACTTTATTGTTAACCCCCAAAGGTTATACTAGTATGGGCTTACTTCGAATCATCGGGTCATCACTTCGGGGCGGGTGTTCGCGTTACCCGGCCTTTTGTGAAAACACGGGGGAGGGGGGTTAATGTTAGTGAAATAAACCCCTCTCATCTACAAATGCAGACCTGCCAACCTCTGGAGTTCAAAAACTGTATTCTTCAATCCCAAAAGTTGTATTTTACTGACAAAAATTGTATTTAACAAAAAAACACGGATCAATGCCTCTTACAGTTCCTACATACAGGGAAAACAAATTTTTATGGAGCATTGGTTGAATATGCATGATTTCATCATGAGTGGTGTGTTTAATGAACCGATGAATACCGGTATCCCCAAATTGCCGATGTGAGATGCTTGTAGGATACTTTACAGGACAGAATGGGCATTTTGCCATTGAAAATGGCACACACACACACACAAAATACAAATTTTTTTTGTAATCGTATTTTATTGAGGAAAATCGTACTGTTGTATTTACTTCTAAAATTCGTACGAAATACGATTAAATCGTACTGGTTGACAGGTCTGCAAATGGGCTGGTCCAATATACTTGACACTTTGTGACAGTGGCGGATCCAGCCGGCGGCAAGAGAGGGGCCAGAGAGGGGGGCCCAATTCGTGAAAAGCACTTTTATTATTTTTTGCCCAATATGTGAGAAAATATTTAGCAGCGAATCAGCCACAGCCGGTGAATAGAGCGGGGGCACTTTTTTTTTGCTCAACAGGGGATAATGCTTTTTTCTTTTTTTTACAAAAAAGGGCGTTTTTACCTGTTTTTTTTGGCCAGGGGAGGGGGCCCTTCCTGGATCCGCCACTGCTTTTTGAAAACCCTGTGGCAAATCTACTAAAGATCGCATCCTGAACGTGCATCTTCACATGATCTTTTGTTTCACGAAATGTTGTGTAAGCCTGTAAGGCAACTACCCGACTGGACGCGATGACCTGATGACCTGATGATTCGAAATAAGCCAGTATAATTATGCATACCTTTCTGGAGTGTTGGGACCTGGATTGGTTTCAACGTCACCAGATCTCATCAAGAGGATCAGGAGTAGATAGAGAAGGCACCATCCATCCATGGTGTAAGATGTCCTTCTCGCTTGACAGAAATGTAGTTCTCTGGAAAATGGTGATGACTTGGGCAACAATACCTGAAAACAATATTCAGAAATATCTACATTACGTTCATAAAGATCAATGAGGGTTTCAACTTTGAATTCACTATGTCCATTTCATAATAGTGTAACATTTCGGAGGCTTTCGACGCCATAAACTTTTTTGCCTCCGCCTCCTGAAACCCATCCTTGGGGGAATGGCTGGGACCAGCCAAAAAGATGTGCCTACAGTAGCCTATAATCGTGTTCATATATTTGATGAATGCTGTATTTAGGCAGATATAACAATGATTTTGTGATTTTTTTTTTTGTAGCCGTCAATCAGGGTGCCCAGGTTTCTTTCACAGCGGGAAATAAAAGTCATCATGTCATCAAGAGCTGTATTTTGTTTTGTTAAAGTACATGCAGGTAGTATACATTTTTAATAGCCTGATGATAATCATAGTTAATTATTTTCCAAGAAGTGTGGCAAAAGACCCACAGGAGATGAGTATCTTTGACAAGCCATAACTTAATAAATCAATATCCAATTTAAATCATCTTTCACCACTAGATTTCTCTTATCAAGAGCTTTACATTGATGTATAGACTAGTTTGACTGTATTTGAAGAAAAAAAGAATTGTTGTTATACAGTGCGTAGAAAATAAAGTATACCCAACTTTGGTAGACTCCTAATTAGAAAGTCATACCGGTAACCAGTATGAATTTGAAATCTATTTCATGATGAGGAGTGTATTGTTTTTCTGTCCAATGAAACCCTATTCATACTATTTCTGCCATGGGTGACTTAGCACCAGGGTCTTTAAAAAGTGTTGTCAAAATCGCATTGTACCAAGTATGGGCTGATGGAACGAATGTGGGTCAGGCCATATATATATATATATGCATGTCCTTCTTCCGCTTAAATCCTTTTAACAGTTATATTATATGCCTCGTGCTTCAGTGCTCCATTGTTTAAAATGATCTAATGTATCTTCATGTAGACTTTCACAGAAGCTTGTCTCAATCCAAAGGATAACATTTAATTATTTTGAACAACCTTCAAACTTCATGTTTTTAATATCTAAGTTCTCTCTGCTCAATTATCTGCTGCACCATTTCACACGCGCCAGGAGCATAAGGTGTTCATCTCGAACAGTGGATGAAAACTCGGAGGTTAATTACTAAACCCAAATGCAAGAAGTGTAAGAGGATAAGTAGCAAAGAAAGTGACAGTAGACTTTCATTAAAAAAGATAACATTTTAAACAAACTTTATCCCTTTTGTATCACTCAATAAGAAGGATTACCTTAAACGAGGGAAGCGAATAAAGTCAAGATTTTAATCATCATAACGAAGAGAATATCATAAATTTAGCTTTTAATAAGTGTCTTTTATAGTTCGACTTGATTAAACACCTTTTCTTTTTAACTGCCTAATAGTCAATGTAAATAAGTGAGCATATGTTTTTCGAATGAAATAAAACACACATAATGGCTTTGACCCACAATAAAGGTAATGCACGGTTTTGGGAAATTTTGAAATTAGATGGATAGTAATTCTTTTAATTTTTTATATACCGGTATTTGGATGCCCCTGTGGATGTATTATAAGCATTTACCGGTGCTCCCGGTAAATTTCAAATATTTCAAATAGCGACTAAGGCCATTCCATGGTAGCTGCGACCATGAAAATCTCAGAATATGCAGTTTTGATATATAATTTTCAAACGGGAATAGCAAATCGGTCGATTGTAGTCCAGAAACATTGTTTTAAAGCTAAAGTAATATCAGTCTTGAGAGGGCGCTATACAGCATAAAGAGTTTATTATTTACAATTTCATCACTTAAGACTCAATTTCAACCGCGACAACGTGGATCATTGAATATATTGTAAAATCGCATACGGTATGCTTCCAATATGTTCATTTGAACCAAATTCATGACCCCATACCAAAACTTTGTAATACCTTTAATTGCTTCAGCCCAAACTTGATACAAGAGGATTTTGACAATACTATTGAAAAGCCTGCTGCTCGGTCATCTGCGGCAGCACAATTATGAATTTAGTATCATTAGACAGGGTATTACATGTAGTTACCCTTTACGATAAAATGTGATTCAAGGTCATATAGGTTATAACTTTTTCATTGAAAGCTACCGAAGGTGGGTACACTTTTTTATACGCACTGTATACTGTAGCTACATTGTGAGCCCCTGTATGTCAATAGGCCCTATGCTTTTCTCATTTTCGACCATCCCTTTTCTCATTAATTACATCATGGACAAGCCTTGGCCTTGATTATTCCTTACCTAACAAGAGATCATGCTTTAGTTTTTTTATATTTATTCTATCACGTAACAATCGCAATTGCCCACGACAGTGACACTGGAGTTTGGCCCGCTGACTTTGAGTCAGCACAGATACCCTCAGCCTCAGACCATATTTGTATTGTAATCATATTCAATACATGAATTTTCGTTAAGTGCCTTGTTACAAATTACTTCACACACCTGTTACAAATAATTGTATTTCAATAGTCAGAATGCGAATTGCATTCCCTCCATGATGTTAGGTAGGCCAAGCCATAGTGTTTGTCCTTCCTAGCAACAACTCATGTATGCAATTTGCATTTTAAGTTGTGACGATTGAAAATACAATTATTTGTAATAGGTGAATGAAATAATTTGTAACATTGCACTTAACAAAGATTTACGCAATAAATTTGATTACGTTACGAAAAAATTGTCTATTCTAGCTCCGCTGACCATAACTGTAGAAGTGTAGCATTGAGCACTATATACCAATTGTTGGTAGGCTACTTCGCATGTATGTATTCTTTGTGGAATACTTTCACTTTAATAGTTAGATGTATGTCTGTTAAGATTCATGTATATTCATTCATTCATTGAAAATGGTTTATTTCAAATAAAACTTTCATTGCAGCGTTTAGCCGAATTACAAAAGTTTACAAACAAAATTAATAATGCATATAATGTAATATATAACATAACATAACATGATGTATTGAATCTGAAAAATAAATCAGTATAAATACAAGAAATATAGCTTATTGCAACATATGGAAACACAAATTAGAATGAAATCAGAACTAGAAATATCGCAATCTGTATTGCCGCGCAATGCGAATGTATCCCCCGGCAGTGGCAGCGATTTTGTGTCATCCTAATGTTCCAAGGAGGGACAAAGATCCCCTCTCCCCTCCCTGAAACAAAAGGATGATGTAGAAATCGCCACTAGTGGCTCGGACTATTGTCAAGACTAGGATAGGAGCAGCATCACCAAACCAATATGTGTGTAGATTAGAGTATAATGCATCTCTGTAGAAAATTTGAAAGAAATCTTTTAAGAAATGTGGCAGTTAGAGCGCACAAAAGACAGCCACCAAAATACGACCTTTGACCCTATAACAGACGGAACACAGGTGGCAGCATCACCAAACACTAAAGATGTGTACATTGTACTAAGACACACCTCCATACAACATTTGAAAGAAATCTGTCAAGAAATGTGGCAGTTAGAGCGCATAAAAGACATATGACCTTTGACCATATAAAAGACGGAACAATGAGGGCAGCATCGCCCAAAAGTGTAGATGTGTAGATTGTACCAAGATACATCTCCTTTCAAAATTTGAAAGAAATCCGTCATGAAATATGACCTGCAGAGCGCACACTAGACACCCACCAAAATATGACCTTTGACCCTATAAAACACGGGACACTGGTGGCAGCATTACCAAAAACTACAGGTGCGTAGATTTTACCAACATACACTTCCATACTCAATTTGAAAGAAATCTGTTAAGAAATGATGTAGTTAGACCACACACTAGAGTGCACACAAGATATCTATCAAAATATGACCTTTGACCCTATAAAAGACGGAACACTGGAGGCAGCATCAGCAAAATCTATAGGCTTGTAGATCGTACCAAGATACACCTCGTTCAAAATTTGAACAAAATCCCTTGAGAAATGTGGCCTATAAAGCGCACACAAACCATCCACAAAAATATGGGCTTTTACCCTATAGAAGACGGAACAATGGGGCAGCATCACCAAAAGTTAGAGGTGTGTAGATTATACCAAGATACATCTCCATACAAAATTTGAAAGAAATCCGTCAAGAAATGATGCAGTTAGACCGCACACTAGAGTGCACATAAGACATCTATCAAAATATGACCTTTGACCCTATAAAAGACGGAACACTAGAGGCAGCATCACCAAAATGTATAGGCTTCTAGATTATACCAAGATACACCTTCATTCAAAATTTGAACACAATCCCTTGAGAAATGTGGCCTATAGAGCGCACACAAACCATCCACAAAAATATGGCCTTTTACCCTATAGAAGACGGAACACTGAGGACAGCATCACCAAAAGTTATAGGTGTGTAGATTATACCAAGATACACCTCCATACAAAATTTGAAAAAAATCCGCCAAGGAATGTGGGAGTTAGAGCGCACACAAGAATATGACGCGGCGGCGGCGGCGGCGGCGGCGGCGGCGTAACGCTGCTGAATCCAAAGTACCCCACCGGCATACTGCCAGGGGATACAATAGCATGTATTGTTACATAGTTCTACTGAAATCACGTGAAAGAAAAAGGACTGAAGTAAGCAGTAAACGGTAAACGAGCAAGTGTATGTGGTGGAAAATATCGAGAGTAGAACTGAAGACTGAGGAGAAAAGTTTGCAAATACAATGTAAACTAGAAAAGTAATTCGTCATCAGGACGAATTAGGTGATCTGTCTTCAATTCTTATGATCATGCTAATCTTCAATTCAATGATCCAATTTAATGATGTTAATGTAAAATGATGTATTAAGATATGAACTGATGAATGAAGTACTGATGAACTGATAGATTGAACTGATGTGAAATGAACTGAATTGATGAGCTAAACTGATGAACTGATGAATGAACTGATAGATTGAACTGTGACCTGAACTGAAGTGATAACTTAACTGATGAACAAAATATTGAGAAAGATTATGATCAAAATCATGATCATAATGAAATTTAATGAAAATATAGATATAGAGAAGGAGAGAGGGAGACGAGTTATTGACATGTAAAAATACATGAGCTGGACCGAGGGAAGAAAGAGGAATCAGAATGCATACACTTTGAAGGAGAGAGGACATGGTAGGGGTGAAATAAGAATACAAAGGGCAAAATGAAGAGCTAGAGGAAATTAAAGAAAATTACAATAGATATCGGAGGGAGAACGAGAACCAGAGGCCGGGAAAGGGAGAGGGTGAGAGAGTATACAATGAGAGGCAGAGACAGAGGGAGCTAGGCAGAGCAAGAGAGGGAGACAGAGATAGGGAGAGAGTGAAAGAGTAGAGAGAGATGCAATGAGAGAGCAAGAGAAGGATAGAGGGCAGATCAAGAGAGGGAAGGGAAACAGAGCAACAGAGAGCAAGAGAAAGAGATGCAATGGAGAACGATGCTTTTAATATTTCCAGCATAAATAGAATTGAATATTTACTATATTATAGAGAAAGAGAGAAGTTATAGACATGTAAACAATTCTATGTCCGCGGGAGAGACGTAAAGATTGCATATACCTGGGCTGAATTACTGGAAAGTATAAACGTCTGGGAAGGAGACTAAACATCATGAAAATGGGATGATTTGATATATTCCAACAGACTTGGGAGATTAACCCTATAGGTTTAATACACGACAAGGAATCAGATTTCCCATAGGGTTGTACTCAAACGATTGACATTCTTCTCCCATAGATATAACACGCAAAATTAGGCATTTTATTACATTGTTTGTGATTGTATATGATAATATGTTATAATAGTCGAAGAAGATCATAAAATCAAATTTAAAACGACGGCAAAAAAAAAAAAATGACCCACCAGGAATCGAACTTGGGTCGCCGGAATGGGAGGCAAGTGCTATGACCACTATACCAAAATAATCCACATAGACATTACACGTGAACGGAAAATGGAATTCTCAAATCCCACTTTGCAAGTGAAATATGAGCATGATCCCGGCATCTGATCGAAAAATAAAGGGCACACTTGTGATAGCTTATTGTCTCAGCTACAACATACTCAAAGCTCAGCGAAAACAAAGCTAAAACGACGGAGATATTGCTCGCGAAAGACGGGAATGTAGAATCCAGTTTAGAAAAAAGTCATGTCCCATAGAGAATACACGCAAAATGTGAAAAATTGACATGCCTCCTTTAATCGCAAAAATACGCCATGATGCCTTTGTCAAAATGAAAAATCGTGGTGACTGCATTTGTAGAGAATTGTCTCAGCTAGAACATATCAAAATTTGGAAGAAAATCGATCAATATTTACAGAGATACAATCAATTTTCCAAAAATATGCTGACGTCATAATATGCAAATTGAAATTTTGAGTTCGGAGGCCATATGATGACGTCATGAGTTAATTGAGGGTCAAATGAGACATGAAATCATATCTCCGACTCATAATCTATCCAAATATGAAAAAAATTGGGGGTATCCATCCATTCTGAAGAGTTACAATGAGTTTTGTATAGGCATGTTTTTGCCTATGTATTGTGGATAGAGATAGCGCAACCGCGGGTGCTGTTATACTTTGACGGACGCTCATTGCGTTATTACTGGTCAGAAAAAGTTAAACAAGGTATCAAAATGCTTGGAAAAATGTGCCAAATATGATGACAGAAAAATTTGGTGATTTGATGTTGTAAAATGCCAATACGCGCGAAAACGCGCATAAGTGCGCGCGCAAATTTTGAAAATGCTTAAAATGGCCTGAAACGTGTGCAAACAAAATTTGGGACGAATTGGAGCATTTTGAAATTTTGATGCGCGCGCGCGCGTCGAGGTGCACGCGGATTTTGTCGACATTTTTGTTGACCTTTGACCTAAAATTGATGTATACCAAATATGGTTGATTTTTGATGACTCGTTATCGAGATAAGATAATGACCTGATGTTTACAAAATGGCGCCTGGATGACGTCACGATGACCCCATGACCTTGAGAAAGTTACTAGAACTTGATATTATAGGGCCTGATGACTGACAGAAATTGAAGGAAATTGACCATGTCGATTTCGAGTAAACGTTACACAAAAAAGTGTACGGATGAAATAAAAATAAACTAGAAAAGTAATTCGTCATCAGGACGAATTAGGTGATCTGTCTTCAATTCTTATGATCATGCTAATCTTCAATTCAATGATCCAATTTAATGATGTTAATGTAAAATGATGTATTAAGATATGAACTGATGAATGAAGTACTGATGAACTGATAGATTGAACTGATGTGAAATGAACTGAATTGATGAGCTAAACTGATGAACTGATGAATGAACTGATAGATTGAACTGTGACCTGAACTGAAGTGATAACTTAACTGATGAACAAAATATTGAGAAAGATTATGATCAAAATCATGATCATAATGAAATTTAATGAAAATATAGATATAGAGAAGGAGAGAGGGAGACGAGTTATTGACATGTAAAAATACATGAGCTGGACCGAGGGAAGAAAGAGGAATCAGAATGCATACACTTTGAAGGAGAGAGGACATGGTAGGGGTGAAATAAGAATACAAAGGGCAAAATGAAGAGCTAGAGGAAATTAAAGAAAATTACAATAGATATCGGAGGGAGAACGAGAACCAGAGGCCGAGGGGGAGAGGGTGAGAGAGTATACAATGAGAGGCAGAGACAGAGGGAGCTAGGCAGAGCAAGAGAGGGAGACAGAGATAGGGAGAGAGTGAAAGAGTAGAGAGAGAGATGCAATGAGAGAGCAAGAGAAGGATAGAGGGCAGATCAAGAGAGGGGAAGGGAAACAGAGCAAGAGAGAGCAAGAGAAAGAGATGCAATGGAGAACGATGCTTTTAATATTTCCAGCATAAATAGAATTGAATATTTACTATATTATAGAGAAAGAGAGAAGTTATAGACATGTAAACAATTCTATGTCCGCGGGAGAGACGTAAACATTGCATATACCTGGGCTGAATAACTGGAAAGTATAAACGTCTGGGAAGGAGACTAAACATCATGAAAATGGGATGATTTGATATATTCCAACAGACTTGGGAGATTAACCCTATAGGTTTAATACACGACAAGGAATCAGATTTCCCATAGGGTTGTACTCAAACGATTGACATTCTTCTCCCATAGATATAACACGCAAAATTAGGCATTTTATTACATTGTTTGTGATTGTATATGATAATATGTTATAATAGTCGAAGAAGATCATAAAATCAAATTTAAAACGACGGCAAAAAAAAAAAAATGACCCACCAGGAATCGAACTTGGGTCGCCGGAATGGGAGGCAAGTGCTATGACCACTATACCAAAATAATCCACATAGACATTACACGTGAACGGAAAATGGAATTCTCAAATCCCACTTTGCAAGTGAAATATGAGCATGATCCCGGCATCTGATCGAAAAATAAAGGGCACACTTGTGATAGCTTATTGTCTCAGCTACAACATACTCAAAGCTCAGCGAAAACAAAGCTAAAACGACGGAGATATTGCTCGCGAAAGACGGAATGTAGAATCCAGTTTAGGAAAAAGTCATGTCCCATAGAGAATACACGCAAAATGTGAAAAATTGACATGCCTCCTTTAATCGCAAAAATACGCCATGATGCCTTTGTCAAAATGAAAAATCGTGGTGACTGCATTTGTAGAGAATTGTCTCAGCTAGAACATATCAAAATTTGGAAGAAAATCGATCAATATTTACAGAGATACAATCAATTTTCCAAAATATGCTGACGTCATAATATGCAAATTGAAATTTTGAGTTCGGAGGCCATTATGATGACGTCATGAGTTAATTGAGGGTCAAATGAGACATGAAATCATATCTCCGACTCATAATCTATCCAAATATGAAAAAAATTGGGGTATCCATCCATTCTGAAGAGTTACAATGAGTTTTGTATAGGCATGTTTTTGCCTATGTATTGTGGATAGAGATAGCGGTCCGCGGGTGCTGTTATACTTTGACGGACGCTCATTGCGTTATTACTGGTCAGAAAAAGTTAAACAAGGTATCAAAATGCTTGGAAAAATGTGCCAAATATGATGACAGAAAAATTTGGTGATTTGATGTTGTAAAATGCCAATACGCGCAAAACGCGCGATAGCGCGCGCGCAAATTTTGAAAATGCTTAAAATGGCCTGAAACGTGCAAACAAAATTTGGGACGAATTGGACATTTTGAAATTTTGATGCGCGCGCGCGTCGAGGTGCACGCGGATTTTGTCGACATTTTTGTTGACCTTTGACCTAAAATTGATGTATACCAAATATGGTTGATTTTTGATGACTCGTTATCGAGATAAGATAATGACCTGATGTTTACAAAATGGCGCCTGGATGACGTCACGATGACCCCATGACCTTGAAAAGTTACTAGAACTTGATATTATAGTGCCTGATGACTGACAAAATTGAAGGAAATTGACCATGTCGATTTCGAGTAAACGCTTACACAAAAAAGTGTACGGATGAAATAAAAATAAATAAATAAAAAATAAATAAATAATAATAAAGAAAGAAAATTCTGACGAAATCAATAGGTGATCTGTCAATGACAGATCACCTAATAAATAAATAAATAAATAAATAATAAAGAAAGAAAATTCTGACGAATAATAGGTGATCTGTCAATGACAGATCACCTAATAAATAAATAAATAAATAAATAAATAAATAATAATAAAGAAAGAAAATTCTGACGAAATCAATAGGTGATCTGTCAATGACAGATCACCTAATTATTGAAATGAAGAGGGGAGGGATTTAAAGAGGAAGAGAAAAGGCTGAGAGGGGGAAAGGCATAGAAAAAAAGCAGTAGAAAGCGAAAAAGGAAAAAAAATGCATATACATGTATGAGGATAAGGAAGAGAAGGGATAACAAGAAGATCAAAATAAAGAAGAATAAAAAGAAGAAGAAGAAGAAGAATAAAAAGAAGAAGAAGAAGAAGAAGTTCACAACTCATTGGGGTCGGGGATCGAGTATTGTAATTTGTATAGTGCAGATCAAGTGCAGAGCTAGACCGAAAGCTTCAGTCTCTGATATCGACGGTTGTTCCGCTGAGATTGCATCTGGCTCCTCTGACCGCCTCTATACATAGACTGAAGTACGTCAATGGAGTAGTGTGGGGAACGAATGGTTCAGTTCGGCCGGACCGCGATGAATGAGATATGCAACGAGTTTTTCACTCTTTACGTCTTCATACAGTATATCCACTTTGGCTGCAATTTTACACTGAATTTTATTAAAAATTAAAAATAACACAGAAATATCTACTTTGACTTACGATAGCTTGCTCATTTAGATCCTATATTAATGATTAATCCGAGAAAGTCTTGTAGTCAACAAGATTTGTTGTCAGCCATCTTGGTTTAAGTTGATGAATATTCATTTTTTCTTTTCGAACGTCCAATAGCTACGTATGAGTCAGCCCGGCTTGAGCCGGTGATGTTTGAATATTCATAAGCCCAATATCAAACACGTGCTCTGATTGGCCATTGGGCTTGTTTTGGTCGGTTGACCCGAAATATATCGGGCGGGTCATGTCATAGATTACCAGTTCGAATGCATGAACGTACCGTTTCCTTGGTTCCGAGATAAAAATTGGATAACTCATATACGTAAGTCCGTAAATTTCGCATTTAGAAATAAGTCATAAAAAATTGATAACTGTACATAGGAGAAAAATAGACATAGTATTTTTGTATCTGATTTATAAATCAGAAAATTAGATCTAAATAAAGAAAATCGAGGAGAAAGTTTTGGGACCAAAGCGGGCCACAATCGGCTCAATCTCTCCCCGTGGTGCGAGGCGTATGGGGTACCGTCTGTGTATGGGGAATGTCAACAAATGTCAGTTTTATTAAAGAATGACCCATACCAGACGGTTATTTCTGTCTAGTGCAGAGCATGCATGAATTATTCTATCGTTGTGTCATATAAATACTATAGAGGCTTCAGTGTTTTGTTTGACATTTGTTCTACTCATGAGATTCATGCATCGATTGGTAGCATATTTTTCCACTTGTACAACTGTAGGCCTACATGTACATGCACAAGGTCATTGGAAATAGCCATTGTACCCCGGTACAAATACAACAGGGCCCTGCTGCATATAAATTTTTTTTACCATAAATTAAATAATTGAAAACAAAATGTCATTGTCAAAAAAATCATTGAAACAAAGAAAGGAACACACAAAAGAACTGAATTCAAGTTCAATTAGGTCTATTGCAACTTTACTGCATGTATGATGCACATGAACTCCAATCTCACCTCAATAAAGACTGTCAACTTCAAGCGTCGGCTCGGGCTCAAAATGATCAAGATTAGGCTCTGCAGCTGCAGCATCCGGTCAATCCCTACTAGAGCCGAGGTACCGAGCGGCGGCGAATGGAATAGCGGGCAGCTGACGATGATCTTCCCCTGACAGTCGGGGCCGGGTCCCATGTAGCTTGGATAGCTACATGTAGAATCTACGTACATGTACCTAACAGTAACACAGCACAAGCTAGTTATTTGATATCGAGTCCAAGCCTTGTTTTCTGCAGTGCTGCTAACTTTTGAAAATCATCGGTTTCCATTAATTTTGACATGACCCTTCAGCTGCTAGCTGCATATAGCCTGTATTCAACAACGGGTAAAAAACTGCTAATCCCGAAAATAAAAACGCGCTGATCCTTCAATTTGTACTTGCATGTTGTGTGCCAGACTAACTCCATGGCCAAACTTTAACCGAAAGGCCAAACCAATGTCAATACGCGCGCGCGCGGCAAATGCGTGCGAGCACGTCACTCATGCATGCATGAATTCAGGAGAAGGGGATTCCCCCAACTCCTTTGCGAGCGGACGGGGTTTGTTTTGTTGTTGTTGTATTTTTGTTTGGGGAGAGAAACAAAAAATTCTTGTCATTCGCTAAAAATTGCCCCTCTGATTTTTTTGTTTTCTTTTAAAGTATAATCAGACGTTGTATGTCCGGACAAGTTGTTAATTATCCCGACAACCGTTTGTTAATTAAAGGTAATTTTAAGAAGTTTACATCTGCAATTTTTCATGAGCTTATCCATAAACTTATATTTAAGACAATATTCTAAGGAATAATTCAATTCAATTCAATTCAATTAAATAATGGTTTATTATGCAATTTCTAAATACGTACATCGTACTTGTCATTTTACATGTTGACATGCATGATAAGGTGATAAATACATATATAAATCGCATTTTTAAATATTGACACGTTAAAAAGATTGTTAAAAATACATTTAAAATTACATTACACATTAAGAATGTCAAAAGATAGTCTTATACTCTCGTTTGGAAATGAATAAATTGCATTTTATGATTGTAGACGACTGAGGAGTATGAGTAGGCCTACTGTGTTTGAAATTTAACATGTAGTTTAAAAAGCATTTAATATGGTTAATTAGATTGATCAAATATGGTAAAGGGCTGTTCTTGAAGCATTTGGCTTTGCATTTGAAATTATGGTATGTTAAAACCTGACGTAATGATATTCTATTTTCTTTTTTGGAATTAAGGTATATAGCCAGTTCTGCATGGCATATGCCGGGTGAATTGCTTGAGATTTTGAATTTTTCTACACAGTACAAGTCTACTTTCCTCAAGTGAACTTAAATTGCATACTTGACATGCATGTGAATATGACATAGCCTAAAATTAGAGCCTAAAATAATTTTGCAAACTCTCCGTTATATTCGTTCGAGACTGTTTTTTGTTCAAATGTAAGACCACTATGAAACACTGGGTTGCAATATTCTAATATTGGTCGTATATAACCTGTGTAGATTAATACTAAATCATTCAAAGTTAAATTGAATTTCTTAAGTTTCCTCAGCATAATTTTTGTATACATTCTTAAATTCCACTTCAGATCAGACTGGATGATCACTCCAAGAATTTTAGCACTTTGCCTATTACACAACTCGGTGCTGCTAATAAAGAGAACTTAATTCTGGATCTGGTAGATTTTTCATGAAACTAACTTGGAGAGTAAAACACTTTGAAGGATTAAATTAGTGACATATTATTCACAATAGTCCAACTAACGAGAGGTCGTCGACATATTTGAAATACGGTACAGGAATTTGTTCACATAAATCGTTAACCATAATTAAAAAGAGAATTGACGTGTACCTTGGGGAACACCAGCATGATTGATTTCAACATTTGATAAAACACCGTTATATTTTGAATTTTGTTTACAAGATTCTAAAAAACTGGCAATCCAATCTATTATCCAAGGTCTTAGATCCATATGAATCATTTTTCTAATCAGAATATTCAATATTGTGATCCAAACGATCAAAAGACTTACTAAAATCTGTACAAATAAATTACTGTGGAGTTTTTATATCGACTATGTAAAAGACCAACAATATTATGCGTCGTAGACAGACCAGGTCTGTTGCCAAATTGGTGAGTGTCAATATGTTTATCAATATCTTCTAATAACCATTTTGCTATGAAGGATTCGGCTACTCTGGAAAAATATGAAGTCAAGGCAATTGGGCGTAGATTATAAATAATTATGAAGAGGTTGAGATTTTGGAATCGGACATATTTCTGCAGTTTTCCATTGGGTTGGAACTTTTCCTATTCTAAAAGATTGGTTTAGAATCTTCGTAAATGGTACACTCAATTCACATGCAATTATGTAGGATGGCTATATAGTGCTATTTGATGCGTACATTTCTTGGAAATTATGGCTAACAGGTTGTACCTAAAAAGCCATGTGGTTGTTAGGATTTCCCACTGTACCCTATTCTAGCCTGTACGATTATATCCACATTATATACACAAATATTTAGATTTTTTTTTTTGTAAAGAAAGTTAAATATGAATTCGCAAAAGGAAACCCAAGTTCATAAGTAAATTACTTGATTTTTTCTTCTCCTTTTTCTTGGAGTGGTGGTGGTGGTGGTAGTGGTGGGGTGATGTTAAAACTACATGATCAAATTGAAAGTCACGTATTATCATATCATACCGAATGCATGAGTCAAAAGTAACAATGTCACAAACCACATTGTCATTCAAAATGGCGGTTTAATGTTTGGTATAAAATGGTTTTGAAAATATTTACAATTCTAATGGATGTACGTGTCGTACCTCTAATCTAAAGTACGCCTAAAGTAATCTAAAGTATGTCATGAATATTCATGAGATATGCCAGTATTACTAAATAAACCGTATTTATTTTCATCATTATCATAACACGCGCACCTATAGGATATGGCTGGTCTAGGTTTAAAAAAGTTGCGGCCTGCGCAATTAGCCCTGGAACCCCATTGTTATTTAGGGTACGCGTTTGCTTGTTCCCTCCCTTTGAAAGCACCCCCTATCTCAGGACTGCCAACATTTCTGAACCCCCATTCGCGGGCCTTTCCTGCCTTGGAGACTCCCCTAAATCCGGAAAAATGCTCAATGTAGCCCCCTATCTATAATTTTCAAGATATTTTATAACCCCCTTTTTTTAATTTCTCAGGAATCCAAAGAAAGAGAAAAAAACACCCCCTTTTTAAAGAAATCTCCGGGTGAAAAGTCAAATACACCCACTTTTTCTACAATTAATTCTCGGGCCGGACTTTGTCGCGCGAAAAGTACCCCTTTACCGGAGATTAGGCCACAAAAAAAGGATGTTGTATCGCCCTTTACGTGCCAAAACATGGGTCGGTCGGTCGAAAATCTTTTTCTTCTCCCTCTTTGGGCTAATATTCCTCGGTTTTGAATGCATTATTTTTTATATATTTTTTAAAGCCGACCGTAGATTTCAAGATTTATGGGTCGGTCGCAAACGGCAATACAACATCTTTTTTGTTACGCCTTATGGGAACACGAATGCGGTCTCTCCGACCCTGGAGTGGGGGCCTGGAAGCTCTGGGATTCTAGATGCTCCCTGGTGCAATCAGCCTTATTTTAGTGCATTTTATTACACTTTTTTTCGGAGCAATTTACAAGCAATTCATCATGAATTTAAAAATACCAAATGAGTATGGCCGTGGACAAAAGATCTTTCTTGGTCACATGATAAGAGATAGGAAATCATGAACACAAAAGGACATGCAAACAATAAACAATTTCCATAGCAATTAGAGTCATATGTATATTTAGCTCAACTGATCAAGGGGTATTTGCATTCCACTTCATATACAAACGAAATCAACTACTAGTAGTGATAAGAAACCTTCAAGTTGTTCCATCATCCTATATTTCTATAATTAGGCACGAAAACCAACAATTCATTATTGAATGTGGATTGTACATTATAAATTCAGAATTATCAAAGATGCATAGTCTTAATGACTTAATGCTTTAATTATGCATGTGTTAAGAGCGTGTTCATACGTAGAAATTGCAATGACTTGATTATATTTCACGTATATATATATATATATATAAATATCAATATTTTTGAATCGTCTGTCTCAGATAAAAGGGGAAGTCCACCCTGAAATTAAGTTGGTTTTAATAGAAGCAGAAAGATGGGAGAAACAGGTCAGTGAAAGTTTGAGCAAATTCCGATTCAAAACAAAGAAGTTATGAATTTTTGAAGTTGTGATCAATGAACACAATTTGGCTACTCTGTGACGTATCATGCGAGCTCACCTTCCATTTGCTAACTACTAAAAACATCCGAAATTTTCATTTTCCCTCAAGAAAATTTTCAATCATACATGCACCCTAAATACAATGATTGCAAATCTTTTGTTATACTACCCCTGCAAGGAACAAATACATGTATATTCCGTCATCAATAACGAAGAAAACGTGATTTTATGGAGTATTATGCACAAAGCAAATGGAAGGAGAGCTCGCATGATATAAGTCACATAGTTGCTAATTTGTATTTGATTGATCACAACTTTGTAGGGTGGACTTCCCCTTTAACTTTAATTCCTTTTCAATGATAGAATCCTCTTGCGCATGGGACAGAGTGTGACTAAATCTAATAATTCCCATCATGTATACTCTGTTTTGCATCAGTTCTTTGCCTATGTTGCAATTGCAAGCAAATATTGAGTCTGGTCTGGTCTGGTCATGCACTAGAGGAAAGGCTTACGCTGATTGGAGGGAAAAGAAGAAAGATAGAGAGAGAGAGAGAGAGAGAAAATATCTAGAATAATGCTAAAATTATGCCAGTGTCGAATTATGTCCGGCATAATGGTAGAAATTGATCTGATATCTAGAATTTTAAAAATTAATACACCGAATAAGGGGTTTTCAGCCATAAAAAGTGTGGGGGGGGGGGAGGAGGATATCCCCCGGTTCCTACATCTATCAAAGAGAGTTACTATCAACCATTTTGACATTTTCATGAAAGTGTTTTTTTCTGAGAATGTAGGAAAACATGTGCTAGAAATTATTTTAAAAATATATATATATATATATATCTAATTAAATGACAGAGGCAATTATCATATCATTACATCTTCATTACGGTAAGTAATCACATTTGCATAGATTACCAATACATATACATACATGTATATATATATATATATATGTAAACATGTACTATGAATATGAACCGAAAAATTCAGATTTTCCAGAGTGATGTTATTTCTCTGAGGCCAAAGGCTGAGGTTGAAATTTAACGGCACTAGGGGATTCTAAATTTGGAGGTGATCACCTGTTACACTGAACAATGAAATGTATGCTATATTTGTTATATCAAATTGTGGGTATTTGCGAACCTTTGGAGTCATGCCCTCTTGATTAGTTGCAGGTTGCCTTCTCGTCAGATGCGTGCAGTGGAGACAATGCAAACAATGGGTACGCGTAGAGAACTATATAGATGACAATTTTAATGACAATGACAATGTATTCTCATGTCACCCACATTGGGGTATTGGAGAAGTTTACAATCAGTTTGAGTTCGTCAATTTAACACTGTACAGTATACAATTCAAATCGAATTAATGTTAATCAATAAAAATATCACTATAAGGACAATATTGATAAAAATTGTAATGATAATAATAATGATAACTAGAAATGCAATCGTGTCACAACGATGTGCGTGCAATGACGCCATGTTTCTACGTGTCAAACGAAAGAGCTTCTCTCGGACTATCCAGAGCAATTTGTAAGAATTCTGTAGCTTCTGTGATAGTGGAGATAGGTAGGGCGAAAGAAAGGCCTCAAAACGGCCCGAAACGGACAAAATAGCGCCGTTCTGGGGTCCAAAAGCGTGAACCCGATTTGCCCCATAGACAAGTTTGAAAGAAATTGGGATATAGGAGAAAGAACCTAGAAAGGGCTCACAAGCACTGCGTGCAAAAACCAATGGGATTTGGTGCATGTTCGTCATTGCAATCAAGATCGTTCTGGGGGCCAAAAGCGTGAACCCGATATGCCCCAAAGACAATGCGTGTAATGCATGGGCGGAAAACGTACAGAATCTGTATTATGACCGGAGTTAAAACATTTTTTCTCTCTCTCTTTATGTCTCTTTATGGGCCGTATTTGGTATCATTAGAAAGAGGATTTCATGGTTGTTATTGTAAACAACTCTCTTTTTTTCTATGATAATTCTATCGAAACACGTGATGTAAAATAGATTTATAGGACAAAATGGCGTCTTAAATGGCCCCATTGACCACTTTCAAAAATCCGGCCACGAGGTGCCCTGCGTATTGCAACTCGGCATGTCACTGCAAATTTTCAAGGAAAAAAAAGGACGTTTAAGGGGCGAAAAGCAGTCTGAAAAATGACGTCATAGCCGATACGTGTTAGATTCGGGCGGAAACTCGGCGGAATTCGTGTAGTGACCTTTGTTTAAATGCGATTTATTCACAATTTTCTGTGTGAACATATACTATACTTGGTATCATTCGAAAGGGCACTTTATTGCGGTCAGTTTGACACCATTGTTATCTTCGCGCAATGTATTGCACGCATTAAACGCGCTATTACGTAATGCATAGTAAATTCATCATTTTGGCGATAACTTTGCGCTGACACGTTTGAATTTTACCAAACTTGGCAGACAGTTGTCACGTATATGGATACATATGTCTGTCAAGTTTCATTGATGTAGGTATAAAGATCGCCAATTTAGAGCAAGTTGAAGTTATTTCTCAATTTTCTTGAAAATGGCGAATTTGGAGGGCATTTTTCGCAAAGTCGGTCAGTGTTAGGGTATATAATTTTGTGTATGGCTGGAAAGGGCATATGTTCAAGTATCTAAATCCAAAAAAGGGTACGGGTCTGCCAAGCCATGATGGAGATACGGCCACAGAAAGAAAGCCAATTCCCAGAACTTTAGAGGGCGCTATTTATGTTTTGCATAGCCATTGGAGCGTAAAATTTGGCATGGCTATGTGCAATTATGAAATAACGATACTGCGAGAAGATGAGACGGAACGGAATTGGTTAAAGAAAGTTATTGCAATTTTAGATTTGTAGGGGTCTATTTTTCAAGAATTTGAAAGATTGTTGACGGAGTCGGTTTCAGATTTGAATTTTGACTATGAAGATGGCATTTTGAAGGTCAAGCTATGTGTCGCAGATGAAAGAACATCTCTTAGACTATCTAAAGGAATTTGTTACAAGTTTGTAGGATCTAGGATAGTGGAGATAGGAAGGAATGAAGAACGGCCTTAAAATGGACCAGAAACGGACAAAATGGCGCCTGGATGGTTATCCATGAGTGATTTCGAAAATCGAAAAAGTAGGTGACCTTGATGAGATATCAGAGATTACGCCTACGAAATTTGAAAGGAAAAGGACTTGAGGAAAGTACCTAACTAGGAATAACAAGCACTACGTGCAAAACGAATGGGATTTCCGGACGATAAGGATAAGTATATTAATGGGGCAGAATGTGAACGAAAACAAGGCAATGACGAAGGTCGTCATTGCAATAATAGTAATACAAATAATACAAAAATACTGATAATAATAATTATAATTATAATTAAATACCAACTTAACGGAAGCAATTAAAAAAGAAAGTTACTGGCACCAGTAAATTGTGATTTGAATTAATGAATTACTGAAAATATTCTTGTTATCAATTAAATAATTTGATACAAGACAAAAAAGAAAACATGTAGATAATATTGAACTCATAAGATTTTATATGCGCATGATCACTTCAAATTCACTTTTACATGCATTATTAACATGCAAAATATGGTTGTTATATTGCACAGTTGTGCAAATATAACAAAATGTTGAGTAATTTGTTAGTGTCATGTGACACCATTTCAGCTATAGGATACAAATACACCATCATCAAACTACAACTAGCACATTCTTGTGTCTCCTTTGTACAATTTTTTTTTTTGAAATATCTAAGGCACTGCAAACTTTATTTCAATAATTCATGATCATCCAATATACATAGAAAGACCTCTTAAAGGTGAAATTCTAGGATAATCCCAAATATTGAGATAATTAAATCAATAGAAAGCTTTTAACCCCAGAATAACACTAAATGGCGTTCAACCGACAAAACAAGTTCAGAATAGTTAATTTATGCGAGTAACTACACAAAATCTCAAAGTCGGAAACCCGGAAATGCACGGAATTGCCGGGTCCTCTATTCTTGACGTCACGACCGGGGATCATGGGCTGAGTGAGAGTGAATGATAATGATATGCCTACGTAAATGCTATCCTGTTAGAGCTTTGAATTTTTCGTTAACGAGTGTTTGTGATAGATTTTCTGTTTTTATTTGAATGAAGAATAACTAAGCAACGTTTTCCAGTCGTTGATTTCTTTTCATATCCTCACATTATCCTTTTTGGTAGAGTTTTAAGACGGGTTTACTGCTTGGAAAATAAGGTTAAATCATATGCAGGTATGAATAGGCGGGTGTACATATACGTATTATCTTGTCATCAGATAAGGTACAGGAGCAGTTTTGTGAAACGAATAGGCCTAGAACTGTGACTGTAATTATCATGGCTGTGTTTGACTGCCTCAAAAAAGGATACAGAACCAGTTAAATATTTGTTTTAAATATATATATATATCACACTTGAACGAGATCAAGCTTCCTCTATTTAGCGGACGACGTCTATGAACGATATTCATCCGCGAGTGATACGGCTCTTGCACGAACGTTCGTGAAGCGAGCTAGCGGAATCGGCAGGTAAGCGAACGTACATTGCCGAAATTGTCATTGAGCTCCGTGTTGAAATTCTTGCAGCCGTATTTTAAACTGTTACTGTCAATTAATGGATGACGCCATCTTCCTCCATGCGCAGTATAACAGTTTAAAATACGGCTGCAAGAATTTCAACATGGAGCTCATGCATTTCGGCGATGAAAATCCGGAAAAAAGACCCTTAAACGCATCATACAGTCAATCTGGTAAGTGGAACCGATGTAGTTTAGCCTAGGCCTAATTTACAATAATAAATGCATCGGATATATGCATCGGGTAAAATGTAGTATTTTGGGCATAAGGTTACTGCTCGGACGCGAGCAGTAGTTTGCAATGCAGTCGCTATGGTCGGCTTCTGTCTCTAAAGAGAGGAGCCGACCCTACCCAAATCAGAGCCAGAGGCTAACGAACGAAAGAGACAGAAACTTCTTCGGTCTAGAGCGCTAGGTGCTCTACTGCTGCTACTCCCCGGCCCCGGCTGCAGGAACGTCGACATGCTCTCCGACTTCTCTATCGTCTTCTCCCCCACTTGTACTTGCATGGGTCCTCCCAACTTCCATCATCCTCGTCTGCACTCTCGTCCCTTTCTCCTTCATTACTTTCATCATCTTTCTCCATAAACTCTTCAAAATCCATAAAAGATCGTTCTGGTCAAACTCTCCAGCCATTATCAATTGATAGAATTATATATTATGTACCGTACGTGAATCGAAAGTATATGTATAAAGCGAGCTAGACCGAACGCGAGAAAGACTCGAACGAATTAGCCAAATGACCGGATCTTCTTTACCGAGCACACGAAAACAATCTCACCAAATTCAACACACTCGAACAAAATTACATGGTGAAAATATCGACTAATATCGCATCGTTGGCTTGTTTATGTCATAATTCTGAAAAGGGGAATTGATATTAGTACTATGAAATATTAGGGGAAGGTGAAGAATTCTACATAGTGTTATGAAACTAAACTTTGAAACTAAATAGCAGAAATTTGTATCTCTCTGCCCATGTTTTTCTATGGAACATCCGGGTACGTGAATATACTCGTCCCCGGGCGTGACGTCACAAATAGTGGACCAGCTCCGTGACTGACTTTCTAGGCAAAGAGAGGAGGCTATTTTTCGACATTTCAATTGAGGATATCCAGTAGCTAGAAGATTTTTGTGATATGCAATGAAAATGAACAACTTCGAAATAACATACACTGCAAAAACCAGAGTGTTAAATTTAACACCAAGGGTGTTAAATCTAACACTTTCTTGGTATCTATATCGTGCAACTCCTCTGGTGTTACTTAACACCATTTTCTGGAATTAGATAATTTCAATTCCACTTTTGGTGTTAATATTTGACAACTCCTACTGGTGTAGATTAACACCAATATCTGGAATCATAACAAATTCAATTCCACTTTTGGTGTTTATATTCTTGTTGATCCATTAGAGATTTTTCTATGTATGTCTAATGGTCCCACATTCCATATTCCCTATTATCGACCATTATCGACCAGGGTAGAGGAACCAGTGGTAAACTGATAATTCATAATCGATGTTGGCAACTGTCCACCAATAGGTATATTCTAATCTCCATTGCATTAACTCCATCACATAGATCATTTGAAGTAAATTCAAGATTAACATGTATGTAGTACAGGCTGGTACACATATATATAATAAACATGCATGTTGTTTCTTGGTTAGTAATCATATAATCAATATATCTATTGCTAAAACGTTAAAATTGTAACAAGATCGGACAAATAATCTATTGGTCAATAATTGCCAAAGGAAAATACAAATCACAAAATTGATGTGCATTGTCATAATTTGCTTAACAAATCATGATAAATGTATTTTTCTGTGAACACGTGTAAAGTAATCATTAAGCGCGTACACTTTGTGAAAACTTATTCGACCAATCAACCGCCTTAAACGAAATCACGTGATGATACTTTCAACACCAAGCATAAACAACACCATGTTACTTAACACCCAGTAATTATTAATGCATGCTTAAATCTGACCGGTGTTAAAAATAACACCAATGGTGTCAAAAAAATTCAATACCATATACTGGTGTTAGAAATTTAACACCCTGGTTTTTGCAGTGTAGGCTTGCCGTACACTGTAGGTACCAAATTAATGGACATTTATTGTCCTAGAATATGAGCTTTAAGTACATTTTTTGCATGATATAATTCAGAATAAACTCACAGATCTGAGCGAATCGCATTGTCTATTATAAACATGACATCATTTAATCAGAAGAGGATGGTGATCAAAAGGCAAGGTAATGGAATGCTCATATGAGAAGTGTCTACATTTGTATCTTATAAGCCGATCAGGAATGCAAACTTACTCAAATATAACTCTTATTTACAAGGCAAGTATGTATGGCAAACAAAACAGTTCAAAATATACATGCATGATACCATTGCACATTTATAATCATAATGATGCGAAGAAAAACCTGGAATATGTATCATAAAAATTATTGAAATCCAGTACTGAATATAATTAGAATAAACATGTATCGTACAATTATAGCAGCATATTTACATGTACACTGGAGTGATGTCAAGAAAATCCCGAAAATATTTCCTCAAATGGATTTATTATGTAGTACTGGTGATTGTAGTTAAACATGTACAAACAATAATCAATTTCAAATAAATATTACACTGTCTGATAACTCATGGATATTTACATTGACAAGAGAGACATGTATCTCAAAATTATAGCAGCATAACATTATTTACATATACACTGCAGTGTTGTAAAGAAAATCCAGGAAAATATTTCCTCAGATGGATTTTAAAATCTAGAACTTGATGTAGTTCTAAATGAACAAACAATAATACATCTCCAACAAACTGTTTACACTGATATAACTCAGGCCTATATTCATACACCCTTATCAGACAAAGCTAGTTCTCAACTATCATATTGAGTTCTATCAAGTTCGTTGACAAGATAACTAGAGCAATATGGCTCTTAACATCTGGGTCATTCCTGGTAACAATTTCTACTTTTCATTGAATGACATTTTGATAAGATAATTTGAAATATTACATTCTTCAACTCATAGCTGACTTTGTGAAAGTTGGGTGCTATTTCATACATTGCATGCAAATTACCTAAAATAAAATGATTAAAGTCTACAATACACATACACTCTCTACATGCATTATATAAACTGTCTAATGTTTGATCGACTCATTTGTTATTCATTTCAGCTTTATTAAACATGGGCTTCAATTTAACAAATGCTTTCAGGAAGAGAGCTGTGATCAAAATGCAGGATCACTTAGAGCAGAAAAAAGCGCACACACAGAAATAGTCTACACTAATTCTATATCATGACAACATTAATTAACGAACAGCACTTGTATGTATTCAATTTACTAAATCTTCAATTGTAGATAAAGCAATAGTTCTTTAGCTGTAACTTCTGGTGATATATCAAACAAATCATTTCAGACTTTATTTCATCATATTTTTTATCAAACAAATACCGTGCAAGTAACTACATCCTCCATTACGAGTGGTTAGTTGACATGATAGCAAGAGCTGGTATAGTGGTTCACTCAGTTGACTCAATCCAAGGGTTGAGGGTTCAAATCCCAGCTAGCCCAGCTCTAACATCCTTGGCAAGGCATTAATCCACATTTGCCACTCTCCACTCAGGTACAAATGGGCATCCGATATGCCAAAGCGCTACATATTTGGCCGCCGCATAGGACCTAGTCCAGAGTCTGGCCGGTTCTTCATATTATATTCCCTACAATTGATTCAAGCCGAAGATGGCGTTATCAACGAACCCATATTATACGCTCACCAGCCCTGCTTCGCCAGGCGTCCTAATTTAATGATCACGCCATCTTCGGCTGGCAGCAAGTAAGTAGGGGGAGGTCGCATACTGCGTTGGTGTGGTGGAGATCAAAATTAAATAGGCCAGATTCTGGACTACATAGGACCAGATAAATAATGTTTGAGCGCCAGGAGTGTCATGGCGCAACGGGCGTGTGTACTATATCAGAAGCCACTATTATTATCATTATTACTACTAGTCCCTGGTGTTGTCACCTTCTATACACATGCATAATGCGTGATCGTAGCCGAGTAAAAAATGACCCCCTATTTAGAGTATTTCAAAAACATTTACCACACAACATGACCCCTTTCTGCATAAAACAAGTACACAATGGGCTCTTGATGCTACCATGTTTTGGGCTTATTGAGTTCATGTTCACAAAACGGATCCAAATTTTTCATCACTTTCTACATAGGCCTTTCACATGTATTTGAAAATTGTGACAATATTATGTTATCTTTCTCTTAAAATGTATACACTAACACCAGATAGTGGACTGTACTCATCAAGGTGAAAAAGAAGAACACAGCCTTTTCAATAATATTCAAATGTTTGCAAATATTGCCAAAAATTACCCCTTTTTACCCCAAATTTCTTGCTATCAGACCAGGACTCAAAACCAACAGGCTATAACCTTGGGACACATGGACCGCCAAAACTCTAGGTCTGGACCCCGAATTTCAAAGTTTTTTTCTTAGGACTCATGCATACAGAGTGTTACAAGTTAAATCTTAACCTCTTTTCCCAAAACAAAATTAGTGTGGAACCCTGTATCATACGTACACAAAGTCAAGATGAAGTGTTACCAGAGAAACACTGTCTTACTCTACCGATACCATAGCAACTAGACTTCATACTTTGGTTGCTTCTCCTGAATTTCAGGATCATCCTGTGGAACTGTTGACTGAGTAGAAGGAGCCCTCTGAGTCATTTGAGTTGCCTGAGTTAGCTGAGCCATCCAAGTTACTTGAGTCGTCATGTAAGCTGTAAAGGAAACAGATTTTTCTTATTATCTGTTTGAAAGATGAGAAATAAAAATCAACTACTGTTGGTATTATTGAAAGTACCAGTCTCAAGAAACATTTTGATCAGTGAATGAAGAAGAAGAAAAAAAAACTACATTATAAAAAAATATCAAGAACACACACAAAAAAAGGAAGACAAACAAATCTACAAATTTATTAGGTTAAAAGCACTTTACAGTAAGGAATTCGTTCAATAAAGCTGTTACTGAATATTTTGTGTTGTCAGACAAGAAATCTTACCGGTACATTGTTTTAAGGTACACAGTATCACTGTATGACATGCTCCCTTATGGGGTATATACCAGCATTGTATCTTTTTACCACTGGCACACTATCTTACTCTATCGAGACCATAACTAGACTTCATACTTTGATTGCTTCTCTGGAATTTCAGGATCATCCTGTGGAACTCTTGACTGAGTAGAAGGAGCTTTCCTCTTGTTAGGTCTGCTCTGACTACTGCTACCTTCTCTGTGTGTCTGAGAGAATTGACATACAGCATCTGATGTATTGCCAACATGCTGTTGAGGGTGGTCTGATGAAGGTATAGTTCTTCTTGAAGAGAGTACATCCCCCATGGTTTGGTGTTGAGGGTGGTCTGATGGTGGTAATGTCCTTCTTGGAGAGTGTACATCAGTGATAACACTGATGTTGGCCAAGTCAGCCGAGCAATCCAAGATATTTGAGTTGCCCCAGTCGGCTGAGTTGTCCGAGTCATTCGAGTTGCCCGAGTTGTCCAAGCCATGTGAGTCGTTTGAGTTGCCTGAGTTGGCCGAGCCATCCAAGTCACTTGAGTCATGTAAGCTGTAAAGGAAAGAGATATTTCTTATTATCTGTTTGAAAGACGAGAAATAAGAAATCAACTAATATTGGTATTATTGAAAGTACCAGTCTCAAAAAAACAATTTGATCAGTGAATGAACAAGAAGAAAAAAGAGGCTACAATGTAAAAAAAAGGAACACAAACAAATCTACACATTTATTAGATTAAAAGCACTTTACAGTAAGGAATTTGTTCAATAAAGCTGTTACTGAATATTTTGTGTTGTCAGACAAGAAATCTTACATTGTTTTTAAGGTACACACAGCGTGTCCACACACAAAACAATTTATCCCGAAACTCTATAACGATACGTCGTATAAAGAATCATCGTATAAATTCCAGAGTGTCCACACACAAGAAACGTCGTATAAAGAATCATCGTATAAATTCCAGGGTGTCCACACACACGAAAAAGTTATCCCGAAACTCTATAACGATACGTCGTATAGGTGCGCAGTTTGCTACTGCGCAGTGTGTTGTTTTGTTGTTGTCGGTGGGCTTCCGTGAGCGCGCGCTATTTTGAGTGAATTCGTACCCAAGAATACCCAGTCCCAGGTCCCGATTTCGCTTTTCTCCATTTTTATAGATATTTCTGCAAAGTGATCCTGCAAAGTGAGTTTAATTATAATGACATAGATCTATTTCGTCGATTCTGTTTTATATCGGGTTTGTTTCCTGAAATCACTATCATCAATCCGTCACAGAGCAACCGATTCCCAGCCCCATCGAAGCCCCATCTACTTGCTTTTTCGTTAGTGTTACCAAGGGCAGGTAGAATTAGAAATGGAAGAGTTACGTTTTTCAGTCTTCGTCTTACTTATCCATCAGTTGCAGCTCCAATTTATTGTATTTTGTATGTTGCATCTATCAAGTTGCCGAATGCGCTTGTATCGGCTACAATATCATTTCTTCACGCAAAATCAAATACGTCATGTCAACACTGGAAGAAGATTTCTTCGTCACCATCGCCGCCGTGTGTTGAAACGGAGGCGGGCTGCTCCGCTGCTATTGTTGAGAATTAGATGGCAGGAACTTGCCAGAGTCGACAGGGGCATTTGGGCAATCCAGAGACCAGGAGCCTGGTGGGATAATGCGATAGAAAACTTTACTAGCGTTGAGTGGTCTAGACATTTCCGCATGCAAAGGAGAACTTTCAACACCCTTGTAAGATTGCTCCTTCCTTATATCTCCCACGAGGACACGAGGATGAGAGGAGCAATTCCTCCAGAGAAACGAGTGGCAATTGCTCTCTGGAGGATGGGCACTCCGGATGCCCACCGGACAATTGGGGAACTTTTTGGAGTTGGTAGGTCCACAGCATGTGCAGTAACTCATGAAGTGTGCCTCGCCATCACAGAGCATCTTCATTACTTCATTACATTTCCTGAAGGACAGAAACTTAACGAAGTGGTGGAAGGGTTTGAAAATGACTGGAATTTTCCCCAATGTGTCGGAGCGATCGATGGCAGCCACATCGAGATCATCGCTCCCAAAGATAATCCAAGAGATTACTTTAACCGTAAAGGATACCATTCACTCATTCTCCAAGCAGTCGTAGATCATAGGTGCCGGTATGTTTATCAATATAATTTTACGTAGATCTTTTTTTGGGGCGAAGATTTTAATCTGACAAATTGCACAAATATTGGAATGATATTGGGGGGTATTTATTTTTAGATATTTTGTTTAAATGTATTATTTTTATTAAATTAATTATTAATGTACAATAATTGGAAAGATATGGGCCTTTTTATGGGGGGGTATTACTTTTTAAATACATTGTTTAATTTTTTATTCATACAATGTTTCTTCCATTTTAAATTATTTGTTTATTCTCTTTCTCTAATAAATTTTTAAAAACATTTATTCTGAACATTCTCAAATAAAAAAGAAACATAATTGTTATTCAATAAATAACCTTGACAATCATTGAGTGCTATCTTTTTATAGGTTAACAAACTTAGCCCTGGGTGTAACCATTTTTTATAATCAAATACATGTAATCACACTTTGTACCTAAAATATATTAATCATGATATTTTATATTTGATGTCTCAGGTTCACAGACATTCTAGTAGGATGGCCTGGATGCGTGCATGACGCGAGAGTCTTTGGCAATTCCTCGCTTTTCCAGAAAGCAGAAGCTGGCACATTATTTCCTGTGGTAATGATCAACCTTGTTGGCCTTACATGTACACGTTCCTTCTTCGCAATGTTCATGAAAATCTCTTTTAGGGACTTTAAAGCATTTTATGTCACTCCGTGTTTGTGAGATCTGTGAAATAACCCTGCCAAGTTAAAAGAATTTAGATAAATTATATTGTAGGATTATTCTTTCTTTAATCCATAGAAATACAAAATATTTCAAAGGTCTAAATGGATCAGCTTTTCCTCTTCAAATTGGCACCAATTATATTTTTCTTTCAATCTTTTATGTCAAAGTCCAATAAAATTAAATTACATTGTATGAATGAAATTTACAAAATGCCATGAAAACAGTGATTATAAATTCTGCTTCGCGTTTCCAGCCTTAGAGATTGTAATGATTTATTTGATTGAGACTGTTTCAATTCATGAACGGCTTCATTTACTGTAACAGAAATTGAATGTACTATCTCAGTGATGTTTGCTCTTTCTGCTCATGTGAATATCTTCTCATGTGCACATTTCAATTTAAAAAGCTGTAATAAAAGGTAACATAATTATATTTCACCTTTTGCTGTTTGCCAAATAAATAATAAAATTAATATATTAACCATGATAAATTAATAACGCTACAAAATCTTATTGTGATTGCTCCTTAATACAGCGAACCAGACAAATAAGTGGTGTTCAAGTGCCTCTCCAGATAATAGGTGATCCAGCGTATCCACTACTTCCCTGGCTGATGAAAGGATTTTCTGAGGTTGGCAGACTCACCAATCAGCAGCACAACTTCAACTATAGGCTGAGCCGTGCCCGTATACAAGTGGAACGAGCTTTCGGTTTGCTGAAAATGCGATGGAGGAGCCTGTATAAGCTCAACGAAAGTGGGGTAATTACAATACTTATAAATAATAAAGAAAGAATCCCAAATTACATGTCAAGGATAAATTCAACGAGTCAAATAGGGAATTCGTGAATTTGTTAATTTATTTTTAGTATTTTTATTATTAGTATTTATTATCGCCTGTTATGTTATCACATTTCCGTTTGTGGAGTGAAAATTCATTTAATCTAAAGGAAAATTCTCCTTGAAAGACTTCCAATGCAGAGAATGCTCGTACATTCTAACATATTTCAATTATTTTGTATACGTTGTTACAGGTCAACAATATGATCCACCTCAAAACAGCAGGATGCATTCTCCACAATATTTGCCAGATGGAGAGAGACAACTTGGACGAGATGGACGCTAACATACAACCTCAAGATCAACCACTTCCGCATCAACATCTGCCCAACCAACAGGGACAAGCACATCATCACCACTTGGCAGCAACCTACAGGAATGCTCTAGTAGACTACTTCACTGAAAATCAATTACCTCGATGAAACAATACTTTAAAGAACATGAAAACATTTAATATTGCATATGTATGAATGAGTATGCAACTACTTCACCTTGTTGCAATGCATGCAATGTTACGTCTACCTTTAAAAAAAACTAACAGCTTTGAATAGTTGTAAAGTGAATAATCCAACTACTGATCTCGTCTGAATTATACTGCAAGCTTCTTGTATATGTGCATATAATACATGTAGTTTTCATACAAAACATATTTGAGTTGTAGAATATTAACTAAAGATACTCTTTTATGTGGATGGTAAAAAAATAGATATATGAACACTGATAACTCTTTATATATAGGAATACACGATGAATACAACAGCTAACTACAAAAGGCTTATGAGTGAATAATTACGTGTTTTAAATTTGATGTCATAATCTTTTACTTCATTTGACTTTCATATTAAAATATTGTACAACAGTTGAAAACAAAACAAAGAGAACTCTTAATAATTCTATTAAAAGCTAATGATTTCACTTATGTCTATAAACAATAAAAAAGAAATAATATTGCAAACTTCTTGCATATACAGTTTTTAAATAGTTACAGGAAAAAATAGTTTACAGTATATAAACGGAGGTAGATATTAGAATACATTCAATATGTAAAATAGAAGAGATAACTAGGGCCTCAAAACTGGTAGTGCAACATTATTGACAAAACAATTTCTTTGGCAATGGTAGTTGTGGTTATTCTGAGAGAATAACATGCACACGTAAGACGATTTCAGCTGCAACATTTTTTGACAAAACAGTGTCTTTGGCAAATGGCATAAATAAATGTTTTAATCAGATATATAACTAATCCTCTATAACATGACCAATGAATACCTTTAAACAATTTCCTTAACTGTCGGGTTATAAAATAATCACTAGTCTGTAAAAGTATACACTTTTTCTATAAAGGCAAGTCTTCAATTTTGTTGCAAGCCAAGGTTGTGCATGAATGAAAGAAGTTTGTTTAAAGTACTTTTTTTAAATGTCTAGCAAAACATGGAGAGAGCCATTGACATTCTTTCCTTATATCTTTAGGCTTTGACAACCATTTTGCTCTATGTAGTACATGATTTATGGAAAATGGATTTTGTAATAGGAGCGATAACAAAATATAAGTTACCTGATGGAGGTTCAATATAATCATGAATACCAACATTGTAATCTTCAGGCCTTTCCATAAATAAAAAAAGCTTTCAATAATTGCATAAATCCCTCGATGACAATTGCGCGGGTGGTCTGGGAAAATTTGGAATTAACTCTTGTAAAGTCATGCAATTTTCCTGCGATTTTAATTTGGAAAGGTGTTTGATCGTTTGGAACCTCCTTTAACAAGATTTGAGGATTACAATCTGTCAAACTTGATTCGAATTGTCACTGCAGTAAGAAAGAATTAAGGCGAATTTGGATGTGATGTAAACATTTTCTTCAGGCACTCTTCTAAGTTATAAAATGATAACATAATGGGTGGTATTCTCTTAAGTTAAGCCGGGACTAAGTCCAGACTAAACAAGAATTTTAGTTCACACTTCTATGGAATACTAGGTGTCATCTTCCTCCTTCAATATTCATGACAAAGATAATCTACCAAAGACTTTATTAAAATTCAGTTCATACTCATATTATCTTTTTCTTCCCATTTCATTGCAAAATTATTTTTTTGGACACTTTTCATTGCAGGAATAAAATAATCTGTACAGGGAAAATGAGTTGGCAACAGGCACTCCATAAAAGTGTGAACTAGTTAAGCCGAGCTTAACTTAGTTCGTGCTATCGGAATACCACCCTATATGATTATCATTGTCCCACTAGGAAAAAATTGCTTGTTTGTGTAGTAAAAGTCCAAATTAGTCTTTATTTTAAGTTTGTTAGGTAGCATTGACATTACGTCATCTGTTATTTTGTCAGGGGAAAATGCATTTATATTTTATTCAAAGCTGATGTATCTTATTAGTCATATATGTAAATCTTATGACTTTAAAGAGATTATCGCATGTGAAAGCAAATATTAACGAGGTTAACAGTTATGAAGATTAAATTCATTCCTCTTTCTCCAATTTTGGACAATCATGTGTATTACCTTGACCCCTTCATACTGGTAAATGTTAACAGTGTGTCGTAATTAAAGAAGTCCCTGACATATTGCATTCATGATGGGAAAAATGGTTTTACTATTGGGTCATTCAATGTCAAATCACCGTATGCATTTAATCGCACACCGTTCAAATTTGTTTATATTTGGTATACATATTTCAACCTTATAAAACAGAAGTTTCAAGTTATAGCCCAATTCGACCAACGGTTTTGGAGCTATGGTCGATTCTCTTATCAATAGATTGATCAAACAGTTAACGGACAATGACCACTTGCGCTTTTAAATGTTGAAATATCATACATACCAAATATTAGCAAATTTGAAAATTTTAACTTTCCAAGATTTTTCCAGAGGTACAATATATAAGTTGGGTTATTCGAGTTGCACATGTAATAGTTTGACACAACTTTTTCATCAATATCATCCTACAACGGCAAATGAAAGCAAGTAAACTGGCAAGAGAACATACTAATGAAATGTGAACATATATCAACAAAATCTTCTTCGTCAGCTGCACCATTGGACATAAAAATTAAGTCAGTTAGAGCCTCATTAAAAACAATTAGACGAAACATAAAAGTAGATGTATTTCATGGCATATAATACTCTTCTTAAAAATTGTACTTCTTCACACACTTGATGGACATAATATGATATTCACAGTTGGGTAAACAAAACATAGGTTGAGTTATATCATGTTTGAATACTTATTATTCATAAGTATCATATGCACTACAGACTAAGACATTTTTATAAAACAACTTTTTCATCAATACCATCATCCTGCAACTACAAATATAAACAAGAAATACCAAGTCTTGGCAAGGGAATATAATATGTGACCTGAACTTCAAGATGTTGCTCTTTACTGATGTATTTAGATACAAATATAGAAAAGCATGGAATGTAAATTTCTCTGATACATACCACATGTTAGAGTTTTTCAACCTTTTTTTTGGGGGGGGGGATGACGTCAGCTGGAAAGAACAGTTCAGTCTTACATGCATATAGATAGTTTGAAATAATGTTAGACCGTCGTAAAATATACACAAAACATAAAAATAGATGTATTTCCTGGCATCTAATACACTTCTTAAGATTTCTCCTTCACCTCCCTTACAGGCCACCTATGTACTTCTTCATACATGTGTTTACAGCTGTGTAATATTAGGGTAATTGTCATCTTCATTACCAATGGGAGATGGTGGTATGGACGGTTCATCGAATGGTGTACGATGGAACAGGGCTTGAGTTGATGGGCCAGCCCGAGGGGTCGGTTCGAATGGTGGATGATGGAAAGGGGCTTGAGTTGATGGTCGAGGGGCAGCATCGAATGGTGGATGATGGAAAGGGGCTTGAGTTGATGGTCGAGGGGCAGCATCGAATGGTGGATGATGGAAAGGGGCTTGAGTTGGTGGATGATGGAAAGGTGCTTGAGTTGATGGTCGAGGGGCAGCATGAAATTGTTGGAAGGGTTGTGGGGCAAACCCTTGCATCACCTGGGTCATTGATGCAGTCATGTTCCCCATGACCTGCATCAGCGATTGCTGAAAATTGCGCTCGCTTTCCATTTGTTTCTCCATAATGGTGAACCATTTGGCATTACTCTCATCTACCCTCTTGTCCGCTTTTTCAAAGTACGCCATCATCTCGACGTGTTCCTTCCCTGAGTTCTCCTGAGCCTCTTTTTGTTGGTCTAATAGATCTTGTCTTGCTTTTCCAAAAGCCGTAGCCGGTCTGCTCTTCTTATTAACCTTCTCCTTTCCTTTGGTGCCTCTCTTTACTCCTTTTGTAGATGGAGCATCTGAAATAGGATATAAATAGGATATAAATAGGATATAAAATAAATGACCATTGCCTTAGGATGGGCATTGAAGAGCTCATGACAAAAAAACATGATTAAAGTAGATATTCATCGATTTTAAAAACTAACTTCATTTTCATTATTGCAAAGTTGAAACTTTGATTCGACAAGGTTATCAAAGTTCAATGCTTGGAAACATTCGAAGTAATGATTATTATAAATTACAAAACGCTTAAATACAGCCCCGGCATAGCACCTGAAGAGCTCTCCGAACGCTGCTGAGATATGTGAGATCACAGTATGGACATGACTTGCACAAGCAGACGATGTCCCATGACATCTCACACATTTTCAGTGCCTGTGTTTTCATCTTCTCTTGAGTTCTTTCTCTTACTTCACTCTGTCAGGCTAAATGTATAATCTATTGCCTCACTCTAAACCACGCGCATGTTTTTATTTTGATGACAAATGCAGCGATACAAAAATAAAGGAATCTGTTGCTTGAAAACAAAATAAGACGCCATTGTATATTCAGCTGCACACACCGGGGTATGTTCGGCGTTTCAAGAGGGAACAAATGCCGTCCTTAATATCATTCTGGGGGTTTTTCAATTTGAAAGTCTGGTTTCTTTGATTGTTTCTAGTGATACATTAGTTGACATATTTGTGATCTTCTTTGAATTTCACCTTTAAGTAAATTTGTAAATAAAATTTTTAAACAGAACTCCCTGAACAATAGGGTTTGTCATTGCTAGATGTAACATTTGAAGGATTGTTTCTTTAGAAATGATAAAGAGTTATTCAGGGGGACATCATTTTGTGTTGTGTAAATGGCTCAAGCAAACATGTAAAAAAAAAAGAGGATATATCAGGGCCTATCCTACGAGGGAGAAGTGCAATATTTTTGTGGACTTTTTCTGCCATTCTAACATAAAAACCAGCAGTCACTTTCCCCTAAATTCTCATTAGCAACCGGTACATGTCTTGGTTTTTACTAAATTGATATTGGAAGCGGAAAATAAATCTGATAAATATTAACCTTCATTCGAGTTTCCATTACTGGTGTGTGAGGTGTCCAGTGATGCAGTGTCCTGAAAACTGGTATCATCGCCTGTTGGTTTAAAGAGATATTATTACTTGTGGCAAATTAGACTTCATATGGTTAAAAAAATCCACACATGGTATAAAAGTAGTGTGACAAACATAACTGCATGTATGACGTTGATTACGATAACTCTACAGCTGTACGATATTTAACTTTTCCTATGAAAAATGTTGTGTACAAAAAAGTCAGAAAGCCAGCTGGGTTAGAGCATCGTTTCAAACAAATTGTTAATAGAAGAATCAGGGTCCAACGCTCATGTGAACATCGTATCACACAAATTGAAGACTATAAATGGGCGGGTTTTAATGTCAGCACAAGCTGAATAGTTCAGCTGTCATTACATGCTTGAGGCAGCAGTGCAACATGTGCATTACTGGCCATTCTGCCAATGGCAGTAATAAGTATGATGCAAGCAAAATAAACCGACAACTGCGCATATCTCCCCAAAGAAGTTTCCTTATAATTACAAATTTCCTTTTTACAATTACAGTATGTGATTCTTTGTACCATGTTCTCTCTCATTTGAAAGGGCTTTATATTAGCAAAAAGAAAAGATGTTAAACCCTTTAATATAACATTCAGATTTCTTTTAGGCTAGTCTTCACAAACCAATTGATGTCACATGCCGAAATCATCTCAGCCTGCTATATTGTACATTTGAACCGAGGTGAATTGTTGAGGATCAAACACATATATGCCTACTGTGGAACACTAACCTTCAGAGTTTCCAATACTGGAACTAGGTGTGGGTATGTCCTGAAATCCACCTTCAAGGGAACCGACATCATCATTTGCTGGGTGAGAAACAAAAAGATATATTTAAAGGGAATGCAGAAATTAACTACAGAAAAATGGTTCAAGAAAATAGACAGTAAATCCTTGAAGGTGATGAGAAGATCTCTTTCTCATGTGCATTACTCAACACCTACCAATGCTTAGGACAACTCAGACGTTGAAGTTTCTACATTCATTTGCGATAGCATGAATAGATGGGAATTCCCCTTTTACTTAGCCTGAAACTAGTCTTTTCATACAAATTTAGATCAATGTGCTTCTTAACCATTGATGGTATGGCTGCCTACGAATAAGATAGCAAGTTTGACATTGTCTTTTTAATCTTCTATTTAGTTCAGTCAATACTGGTTTAAAAGATATCCCGAGTCCTCCCACCTGTTTCGTGTCAATTTTCTTCTCTTTTTTTTTTGGAGTATTTCCCTAAAAACAAGGACTTATAATAAACACTTTCTCATAGTAAACTGCTGCACAATACAATTGCATACCATACAGAAAGTGGGGTGTGGGCACGCATAAAGTTAGCAACCCGAATGATGAATTACTCACTGTCACATGAATTAAATGACGATCTGAGATTACAGTCGCTAACTAAAGTCACGCCTGCACCCCACCATCGATACGCTAGATGGTATGCAATTGTATTGTGCAGAGGTTTGCCGTGAACATGTGAGAAAGTGTATATTATAAGTCGTCGTTGATGGGGAAATACTTCAAAAAAGATAAGAAAATTGACACAAAATATAGGTAAGAAACAAAACGACTTTTAAATCATGACCATTATCTGAACAATTGATAAAGATTTAGATGATTTTTTGTATGTTTTAGTAGGGTATATCCACGCCAGGGTGACGGGTCAAAATATGGATATGATTCTGAATTAGCGCCAAACTTTCATTTATAGTCGACACCAATTAATTCATAAATTAATTGGCGCTGCCCCAAATATTTCAAGACTGATTAGTCAAGACAAGCCTGTTAGCTATTTTTGAAGGAAGATTCAATTGAAATTCATGGTTTGATAATAGTTAGTAGTAGATCTAGTAAGTACTAGTAGGGCCATATGATATAGGGTCTATTTACCTTGTTCATCACCGTCCTCAGCATCTGCATGATAAGTCTCGGCCTCGGCTTCAGGCTGTAGTACTACAAGTACCTCTGGCTCTGCCTCTGGCTCTGCCTCTGGCTCTGGCTCTGGCTCTGGCTCTGCTTCTGTATTGGGTTCTGAGTTTGACCCACTGTCAAAAACCAGAGATGGCTTGGTGGCTGGCCGTGTCCCCAACACAGCATCAAGGGAATCAAACCACTCTGGTGTTGTAATACTCCCTTCCCCCGACTTGTTAAGCTTGTCTTTTACTTTGCGGTACTCCACCCGCAGTCTATTTACCGTATCACACACCTTCTCCCATGTCCTTGCGTGGAACCCTAGCTCGACGAGGGAAGTGCTCACTCTCTGGTAGACGTCACGGTTACGGTGGGTCCCAGCGAATAATTTTTGTATCCTATCGCTCCCCCACACATCAATGAGACAATTCACTTCAAAAATACTCCACGTACTCCCCCTTGGCCTTTCCCTTTCTTGATTGTTGCCGTTGGAGCACATCCTGATCACTCCTAATTTGTTGGTGAAGTACAATTAGATCTAAACCTGAATCTACCGACGCAACCAAAACAGAAACACATGTGCAGATATATGCAGATATATCTAGCTATAATCAGCTGGCTGCGCAGCGGTCATGAAACGGAAGCGGAAATGAGAGGTCATATCTCCTTTCGCGCGCGATCCGACGTTAAGCCCCGCCCAGTTAGACTAGTTCCGTCCACACACAAAATTTCCGTGACTAAGCGTGATTAGGCGTGATTAGTTATTGAGTTCTAGTTCGAAACGATGCCCAAACCTGCGTTTCGTTATACGACGATCGTTATCTGACGTATCGTTAGTAAGCGTCCACACACACAATTTCATCACATAACTATCGCGAAACGGTATAACTAATCACGCCTAATCACGGAAAATGTTGTGTGTGGACAGGGGGACAGTATCACTGTATTGCATGCTCCCTTATGGGGTATATATCAGCATTGTATCTTTTCTTAGTATTCCAATTAGAGGCTCTTTATATTGTTTCTGTATCGCACTACTCATGAAATGTGTACATGCTGATATCTGGATTTCTTTTAAAATCACATATAGGCCTACTGAACTAACCTTGAGAGGGTGTGAAGAAATGAGTTCAAGTCATCTTGAGCAATTCCATTGAACCTGAAGTTTCCCTTCCTAATCTGAGGAAAACAACCCTGTAACATATAACAACAACATTGCTTGTAAACCTTGTATCAGTTACAAGTAGGTTGATCTATTTCATTCTGGCATATAATCTAGTTTCTTGGGGACTATACACCCAACAGCTACGTCTCATAAACAATAGAAGTATGGAGAATTTTGAAAAGCTAGAGTAGACAAATGCACCATATAATCATTACTGCTCTTTCTTTATTTCAATGAACCTCTCCATGACATTGACATTAGGACACACATACCTGTATGGATGATGCCTTTGCCTTTAATGTAGAGAAGAACTCCTCATTGAGATACATTCCAAGTGTCAGGTCATTCAGGTTTGGCATAGAACAAAGTGCTTCTGCTAGGTGATGTGATGAGGCTGGTGTGGGACACTTGACATCATAAAGCTTGAGGGTCTTGACCTGCGTTCATGGTGAATATAGTTAAGTAACTCATATATATACTCATATGTTATATTTGCTAAATTCTCACTGCATTCTTACATTTCACACAAATTCAATTAATTACATAGTTGTATTCATAATAACATTCTCAGCAAAAAACTATTAAAATTTTCTTCTCATATTCAATTATTGTCTATTGAGAAAAAGAACATACTAAAGTGTCCATAGAGAAGATGATTAAGTAGCAGTGATTTTTTTAAAATTCTATATGTATTCTATAAGGGGACCTGTTTGCATTGATAAGTCCTACTCCTGCTAACACTGAAATTAATAATATCCATGAATATATATTTGCTATTAAAGGGACTTGGTAACATTGTTCAGATCAGAGAAAGTGGTGCTTAGGTAGTGACTTCAATGCTAGATGTACTATTAAAAATAATATGAAAATTTCAGTAAAAACGGACCATTATTAATGATAAAAATTGAGAAAAACTGATCTGATCGATTCCTTAATTCTCCCAACTATATTTTTACAATTTAATTACATTTCAGGTGAATGTAAATCGTCACAAAGCAATGAATTGGCTCTATAAACCATTCCAGACATTTAAGTGTTCACAGATTTTTTAAAGCCTGTCTTTTGTCTTATTTTCATGGAAAAACGGTTGGGAAAATTCAAAAATGGGTGGGAGAATTTACTGTTTAGGGTGTTGCCCAGTGACGCCTTCAAAGAAAAACATAAATATCTTTGTGGTTGGAAAAAATTTTCAGGATGTTTTCGATGTTAGAGGGTTAGTACAGTAGAAGGAATATAATAAGAAGCATTTCATACTAAAATTACGCATTTTCTTCATCAACCTTCAACAATGTTACCAAGTCACTTTAATGTATTAAAGGTATTCATAACTCTGGATTTCATGTACACAAGACCCCAAAGTCAGGAAGTTTGTTGGTAGGGTACAGTTTTGTAAATTCAAGCCTTTAGCAAAATTGGCTCTAACAAAACTATATGACATATTTTTCATATCAATCTAACTTGGAAAAGGTTGGATATTGATTATTGATCAAAATAATGTCAATCTTATACACACTTGGATTTCAACAGAATCAGTACGTACATTATAGTTTGCTTTTATTCCATGTTTCATGACTACCAACATACCAAGTTAATGGCTTTTAAAAAAGGGTGTTGGAAGAAAAAAGAAACATGTATATATGTGCACCATATAATCATTACTCCTCTTTTTATTTTATTTTAATGAACCTCTCCATGACATTGACATTAGGACACACATACCTGTATGGATGATGCCTTTGCTTTCAATGTAGAGTAGAACTCCTCATTGAAGTCGAGATCCGTTTGAAGTGTCAGGTCATTCAGGTTTGGCATAGAACAAAGTGCTTCTGCTAGGTGATGTGATGAGGCTGGTGTGGGACACCCGATATCAAGCACGAGAGTCTTGACCTGCATTCATGGTGAATATAGTTAAGTAACTGATCTATATATTCATATGTTATATTTGCTAAATTCTCACTGCATTCTTACATTTCACACAAATTCAATTAATTACATAGTTGTATTCATAATAACATTCTCAGCAAAAACTATTAAATACATTTTCTTCTCATATTCAATTATTGTCTATTAAGAAAAAGAACATACTATAGTGTCCATGGAGAAGATGATTAAGTAACAGTGATTTAAAAAAAAAATTATATATGTATTCTATAAGGGGCTTCCAACCTGTTTGCATTGATAAGTCCTACTCCTGCTAACATTGAAATTCATAATATCCATTAATATATATTTGCTATTAAAGGGACTTGTAACATTGTTCAGATGAGAGAAAGTGGTGCTTAGGTAGTGACTTCAATGCTAGATGTACTATTAAAAATAATCTGAAAATTTGAGTAAAACGGACCATTATTAATGATAAAAATTGAGAAAAACTGATCTGATCGATTCCTTAATTCTCCCAACTATATTTTTACAATTTAATTACATTTCAGGTGAATGTAAATCGTCACAAAGCAATGAATTGGCTCTATAAACCATTCCAGACATTTAAGTGTTCACAGATTTTTAAAAGCACGTCTTTTGTCTTATTTTCATGGAAAACGGTTGGGAAAATTCAAAAATGGGTGGGAGAATTTACTGTTTAGGGTGTTGCCCAGTGACGCCTTCAAAGAAAAACATAAATATCTTTGTGGTTGGAAAAAATTTTCAGGATGTTTTCGATGTTAGAGGGTTAGTACAGTAGAAGGAATATAATAAGAAGCATTTCATACTAAAATTACGCATTTTCTTCATCAACCTTCAACAATGTTACCAAGTCACTTTAATGTATTAAAGGTATTCATAACTCTGGATTTCATGTACACAAGACCCCAAAGTCAGGAAGTTTGTTGGTAGGGTACAGTTTTGTAAATTCAAGCCTTTAGCAAAATTGGCTCTAACAAAACTATATGACATATTTTTCATATCAATCTAACTTGGAAAAGGTTGGATATTGATTATTGATCAAAATAATGTCAATCTTATACACACTTGGATTTCAACAGAATCAGTACGTACATTATAGTTTGCTTTTATTCCATGTTTCATGACTACCAATATACCAAGTTAATGGCTTTTAAAAAAGGGTGTTGGAAGAAAAAAGAAACATGTATATATGTGCACCATATAATCATTACTGCTCTTTCTTTATTTCAATGAACCTCTCCATGACATTTACATTAGGACACACATACCTGTATGGATGATGCCTTTGCTTTCAATGTAGAGTAGAACTCCTCATTGAAGTCGAGATCCGTTTGAAGTGTCAGGTCATTCAGGTTTGGCATAGAACAAAGTGCTTCTGCTAGGTGATGTGATGAGGCTGGTGTGGGACACCCGATATCAAGCTTGAGAGTCTTGACCTGCATTCATGGTGAATATAGTTAAGTAACTGATCTATATATTCATATGTTATATTTGCTAAATTCTCACTGCATTCTTACATTTCACACAAATTCAATTAATTACATAGTTGTATTCATAATAACATTCTCAGCAAAAAACTATTAAATACATTTTCTTCTCATATTCAATTATTGTCTATTGAGAAAAAGAACATACTAAAGTGTCCATGGAGAAGATGATTAAGTAACAGTGATTTTTAAAAAAAATTATATATGTATTCTATAAGGGGCTTCCAACCTGTTTGCATTGATAAGTCCTACTCCTGCTAACATTGAAATTAATAATATCCATTAATATATATTTGCTATTAAAGGGACTTGTAACATTGTTCAGATGAGAGAAAGTGGTGCTTAGGTAGTGACTTCAATGCTAGATGTACTATTAAAAATAATCTGAAAATTTGAGTAAAACGGACCATTATTAATGATAAAAATTGAGAAAAACTGATCTGATCGATTCCTTAATTCTCCCAACTATATTTTTACAATTTAATTACATTTCAGGTGAATGTAAATCGTCACAAAGCAATGAATTGGCTCTATAAACCATTCCAGACATTTAAGTGTTCACAGATTTTTAAAAGCACGTCTTTTGTCTTATTTTCATGGAAAAACGGTTGGGAAAATTCAAAAATGGGTGGGAGAATTTACTGTTTAGGGTGTTGCCCAGTGACGCCTTCAAAGGAAACCATAAATATCTTTGTGGTTGGAAAAAATTTCAGGATGTTTTTGATGTTAGAGGGTTAGTACAGTAGAAGGAATATAATAAGTAGCGTTTCATACTAAAATTACGCATTTTTTTCATCAACCTTCAACAATGTTACCAAGTCACTTTAATGTATTAAAGGTATTCATAACTCTGGATTTCATGTACACAAGACCCCAAAGTCAGGAAGTTTGTTGGTAGGGTACAGTTTTGTGAATTCAAGCCTTTAGCAAATTGGCTCTAACAAAACTATATGACATATTTTTCATATCAATCTAACTTGGAAAAGGTTGGATATTGATTATTGATCAAAATAATGTCAATCTTATACACACTTGGATTTCAACAGAATCAGTACGTACATTATAGTTTGCTTTTATTCCATGTTTCATGACTACCAATATACCAAGTTAATGGCTTTTAAAAAAGGGTGTTGGAAGAAAAAAGAAACATGTATATATGTGCACCATATAATCATTACTGCTCTTTCTTTATTTCAATGAACCTCTCCATGACATTTACATTAGGACACACATACCTGTATGGATGATGCCTTTGCCTTTAATGTAGAGGAGAACTCCTCATTGAGATACATTCCAAGTGTCAGGTCATTCAGGTTTGGCATAGAACAAAGTGCTTCTGCTAGCTGATGTGATGAGGCTCGTGGGAGACACTCGACATCATCAAGCTTGAGGGTCTTGACCTGCGTTCATGGTGAATATAGTTAAGTAACTCATCTATATACTCATATGTTATATTTGCTAAATTCTCACTGCATTCTTACATTTCACACAAATTCAATTAATTACATAGTTGTATTCATAATAACATTCTCAGCAAAAAACTATTAAATACATTTTCTTCTCATATTCAAATATTGTCTATTGAGAAAAAGAACATACTAAAGTGTCCATGGAGAAGATTATGAAGTAACAGTGATTTTTTAAAAATTCTATATGTATTCTATAAGGGGCTTCCAACCTGTTTGCATTAATAAGTCCTACTCCTGCTAACATTGAAATTAATAATATCCATGAATATATATTTGCTATTAAAGGGACTTGGTAACATTGTTCAGATGAGAGAAAGTGGTGCTTAGGTAGTGACTTCAATGCTAGATGTACTATTAAAAATAATATGAAAATTTGAGTAAAAACGGACCATTATTAATGATAAAAATTGAGAAAAACTGATCTGATCGATTCCTTAATTCTCCCAACTATATTTTTACAATTTAATTACATTTCAGGTGAATGTAAACCGTCACAAAGCAATGAATTTGCTCTATAAACCATTCTAGACATTTAAGTGTTCACAGATTTTTAAAAGCCTGTCTTTAGTCTTATTTTCATGGAAAAACGGTTGGGAAAATTCAAAAATGGGTGGGAGAATTTACTGTTTAGGGTGTTGCCCAGTGACGCCTTCAAAGAAAACCATAAATATCTTTGTGGTTGGAGAATTTTTAAAGGTTTTTTTTTTTTGCATGTTAGAGAGTTAGTACAGTAAAAGGAATATAATAAGTAGTATTTCATACTAAAATTACGCATTTTTTTCATCAACCTTCAACAACTTACCAAGTCACTTTAATGTATTAAAGGTATTTATTACTCTGGATTTCATGTGCACGAGACCCCTAAATCAGGAAGTTTGTTGGTAGGGTACAGTTTTGTAAATTCAAGCCTTTAGCAAAATTGGCTCTAACAAAACTATATGACATATTTTTAATATCAATCTAACTTGGAAAATGTTGGATATTGATTATTGATCAAAACAATGTCAACCTTATACAAACTTGCATTTCAACTGAATCAGCACAGGTGCAGTTTGCTTTAATTCCATGTTTTATTACTGTTCCAATATATCAAGAGAATGGCCTTTTAAAGGGTGTCGGGAAAATACCCCACATATATACATGTCCACCATATAACTATTACTATAGTACTACATGTATTTGATTCACCGAGGCCCATAGTTTTAACCAGTACCTCGAAAAGAAGGCAGGGTATATATATGTTATTGGCAGATATTGAATTTAAGGCCCTCTGCTGCAGGTAAGAAGTAAATAGCGAGCTAGGGAAACAAATTTGTATTTGTCAGACGAATTTAGGAAGGCCTACCAGTTTTCAACCTTCATAAGCTCCATAAAAAGCATAAAGTAATCTCCATCTTCATGACCTCTTTTAATTATCGCTTCAATATGTCATCATGTGCTTATGAGATTATTACAACTATAATGGAAACAATTGGACATGTTAAGGTTGATTTGTTTTCGTGCCATGTGTAACATGTGTGATGACAATCGCATCGATCGAGATCGAGCCATGGGATGGCATGAAATGAGCAGAGCAGTGGAGAGAGCAAAGAATAGCAGTGGAGATAGCAAATAAAAGCTGTGGAGTGTTTGGAATGAGTAGTCTAACAAAAGTTAAGCTGCAGTGACAGTGCAGTGATAGAAAGCTATACAATGAATTTACACCGTACAGTAGCCTAGTCACTGTCGGATACTACTAGACTTATTATAGACCCAACTACAAGTATTCCCACTGGGCCATTTGGCATTAACATTATTTGTTTTATATCCTGCATCCCCAAAAAAGAAGAAACAAATTGTATTAAAATTCATGACTTTTTATAATCTTTATTAAAATTGACATTTTTAAAACATTTTTACATTCTAAGATTTTCAAATAAAAAAAATATATCACAATTTTTTGTATTTTTACATTTTACAATTTAAATTACAAAAATTTATTAAAAAACAAGAATTTAATTCGTCACTGAAGACGAATTAGGTGGTCTGTCGTGAATTTGATAGCGTTGAATGACCGTTTGACATGTTGATGACCATTAAAAAAAATGGACACTCCAGGAATCGAACCTGCAACGTTGTGCACCGCAGGCAAGTGCGTTATCCAATAGACCAAAATATCCCCATTGACTTTACATGCAAATCTTAAAACGGCATAGCATGCAAATTAAGAAAATTCTGACATGTCATCTTTGATCACAACTTTAACTATGATGACGTCATCAAAACGAAAAATGGTAATGATTGATCTTGTAGACAATTGTCTCAGCTACAACATATTAAAATTTAGAAGAAAATCGATCAATATTAACAGAGATGCACTCAATATTCCATAAATATGCTGACGTCATAATATGCAAATTTGTATTTTAAGTTCCAAGGCCATTATGATGATGTCATGATATAAGTAATGACTACATAAGACATGAAATCATATTTCCGACTCATACTCTATCCAAATATGAAACAAAATTGGGGTCCCGATGCATCCCAAAGAGCTTTAATGGAATGTGCATAGGCATGTTTTTGCCCATATATGCTATGTATTACATGAGCTCGCGCACACGGACATTGATCTTGAACGGACGCTCATTCCGTTATTAATAGTCATAAAGAGATACACATGTTATCAAATTGTTCGGAAAAATATGAAAATATCATGAAAGAAAGAGGAATGGCATTCTATGTTGCGTTAGTCCATGACGAACGGAAACGCGCGCGCATGTGTGTGCACGTTTTTTTTTGTTGACAAATGCTCAAAATGGCCTGAAACATATGCAAAATGAATTTTAGACGATTCTGAGAATTGTAAAAACTTTGTGCGCGCACTGACGCGCTGACGAACACGTTGGCGCGCGTTTATTGACCTAAAATTGACCGGACGGATATCGACCTTGATCTTGATAAATATGAATGAGAATTGACTTTCCGTTATGAAGATATGATCATGAGTTGAAAGTACAAAAAAAAAAAAAAAATGGCGCCTGGATGACGTCATGAAGACTTGATGACCTTGAAAATGTTCCTGTCACGTCTTATGACAATGACCTATGACTGCGCCAAAATTGAAAGAAATTAACTGTTCCGATCTTGAGTTATCCTTTGCACAAAAAAGTGGAGAAACAAATATGAATAAATTCTGACGAAATCAATAGGTGGTCTGTTGATGACAGACCACTTAAAAAGAAAAAAAAAGAAAAGGAAAATTCAACTCCCAAATAGTACTTTTTCAGAGCAACCTTAAAAAGAAGGTTCATTGATTTTAAAAACTAACTTTATTGTCATTATTGCAAAGGTGAAACTTTGATTGGACAAGGTTATCAAAATTCAATGCTTGGAAACATTCGAAGTAATGATTATTATCAATTACAAAATGCTTAAATACAGCCTGGCATAGCACCTGAAAAGCTCTCCGATCACTGCTGAGATGTGTGACGTCACATGTTGAACATGATTTGCACAAGCAGACGATGTCCCATGACATCTCACATTTTTAGTGCCTGTTTTGCCATCTTCCATCTTCTCTTCAGTTATTTCTCTTACTTCACTACCCTCAGGCTAAATGTTTAATCTATTGCCTCACTCTTAACCCCGCGCATGGTATTATTTTGATGAAAAATGCAAGGATAAAAAATAAAGGAATCCGTCGCTTGTAAACAAAATAAGACGCCATTGTATTTTCAGCTGCATACACCGCGGTATGTTCGGCGTTTCAAGAGGGAACAAATGCCATCCATGCTATCATTCCGGGTTTTTAAATTTGAAATGTGGTTTCTTTGATTGTTCATTAACCCCTATCCTGTGTATTTACAAACAAAAAAATTTAGTTATCAGAATCAGGGTCATATCCCTTTTTGGTGTAAAATTCCATCACATTTATATACACTAAACTCATTATAATTTGAGAAATAATAGCATTGCAATTATGTTCATTCTTTATGGGATGTCGTCTGCTTGGGCAGGATTGGTTCATATTGTGACGGCATTAAAACATCGTTATTTTTCTGGCGAATCTCTTGCATATCCCAGATGCTATGGAGGTGGTTTTATTTGTATTTTTATAAATCACCGGATATGTAGTTGACCTAAAACTTGTACAATGGCCATCTGTTAGCTTACCAGTTTCTAGTGATAGGTTATCTGACATATTGTTATTTTCTTTGAACCCGCACTTTAAATGGTTGAAATATTTCTGGTCATGTGAAGAGCTCGATCTCAACCAATAAAAAACCAATACATTTTGTATGCAGGATATATTTTTTAATATTCTATAGTTTGAAGTTTTTGTTAATATCAATGAAACCAATTCAGTGGCATCAGAAAATCTTCTACCTATCTTCTAGATTAATTCAAGCATTTCAAATATATATGTCTAACTGATCATAAGCATCCTTAATCTGGAAGTGCCTTGTTTAATTCGGATACGAGAATTCACAAAATCACTTCATGGTTTGACAAAATCAATGTCAGTAGTGCGTCCATGGACACAATCATTCACGGGTTTGATTCCGTGGACAAATCACTATGTGAGATTTATTTTGTGACAAATTTACTATGTGAGATTGATTTTGTGACAAAATCACATTGTGATATTGCTTTTGTGACAAAATCAATTATTTGGAGTGATTTCTTGTGACATGTCACATGGCGCCCCACAGCACATACATTGTAGTTGACGTTCTTGGAAATGAAGCAACATTCACACACGTATCATTAAAATGCCTGTTCCAAACAACAGCCAGTAGCGTATTTAGGTTGAAAAAAATTGGAGGGGGAAGGATTATGCAAATTCTCTTCTTGCATATGCGAATGTGACCGACACTAAAAGGCATCAGAGTCCAAAACAAAGGCAAGAATCACTCTCCCTTCTTATGTCTTCCCATTGGATGTAGCCTAAAAATGAGATTTTGTATTGATCTAAAAAACGAGTATATTATTATTATCCACCCAATGTTATACTACATGTGCTTTCATTTTTTTTTCATCCATAAAGCTCCACTCCACTAGTCATAATCATAAGATAAATCATTTCTATAATTTTTTTTCCTCAAAACTTCCTTGAATGAAATAACTATATATCTATCATATCAAAGGGGAGGAAGTCCACCCGATATTAAGTTGGTTTAATAGAAGCAGAAACAAATAAGAGAAACAGGTCAGTGAAAGTTCGAGCAAAACCGATTTAAAATAAGAAAGCTATTAATATTTGAAGATTTGATCAATAAAAGACAAATTGGCAACTCTTTGACGTACATTGTATCTTGCAAGGTCCCCTGACTTTGACCTGTAATGATAATTTATGAAAAAAATACTTTCCCATAAGAAAATTTCAACCATACATTCACCCTAAATATAATTATTACAAATAAGTTTTTATGCAACCTCTGTATGGAACAAATCTATTCCGTCATTAATAACTAAGAAAATGAAAGTTTATACAATTGTCTGTCCTGAGAAAATTGGAGAGGAGCTCACAAGATACAGGTTTGTACATTAGTGTTGCAAATATGTGTTCCACTGATGACAACATCAAAAATTAATAACCTTTGTATCTTTAATCGAATATTGCTAAAACTTTCTCTGATTTGTTTCTCTTATTTTTCTGCTTTTTTTAAAACCCACTTAATATCAGGGTGGACTTTCCCTTTAAGTTCATAATTATGTTGTGATCTTCCTACATGTGAGTTTCTTTTAGGGCATTCAAGTTATATATAAGCATACAACTGTTTACTCTCCGCCCACCCTCTAGGTTTCCACGATTAGTATTCACACTTAGTACTTAGTACTTCTATCATCTGCCAAGGATAAGGCTGAAAGTTTTAATAAATATTTCATTGGATTACCCATAAAAATCAGTACAGATATTCCTCAAGTACCACAATCTTTTCATGATTATATGAAACAGTGTGAAGATAATGCATCTATGTTTCTAAAACCAACTTCAAAATCTGAGATCATCGATATTGTGTCATCTTTGAAGCCATCTAAATCTAGCGGTTCTGATGATATATCACCTAGAATTATAAAGGAGTGCATTCACCTTTTATTGATCCCTTATGTAAAATCATTAATATGTCTTTATCTCAGGGAGTTGTTCCTGATAAATTGAAGGTAGCTAAAGTGGTACCAGTGTATAAAAAATCTGACCGTAAAAATGTCATTAATTATAGGCCAATAGCATTGTTACCAATCTTTTCTAAAATACTTGAGAAAATAATTTATAAACGCTTAAATGAGTTTCTATCTAAAAAGAATATCTTGATTCCTCAGCAGTGTGGTTTTCGTAAGCACTTCTCCACACAAATGGGCGTGTTTAATTTATTAAGTAATATCATAAAAGCTATTGATGGAGACAAGTATTGTTTGGGGATATTCTTAGATCTATCTAAGGCGTTTGATACCATTGACCATGGCATCCTCCTCAAGAAACTTGAGCATTATGGAATACGGGTGTAGCATTGTCTTGGTTCCGAAGCTACTTGTTTGACAGGACTCAATTTGTTGTGGTGGATGGTACTAGTTCCCAACTTGCTTCTATTAAATATGGTGTACCTCAGGGTTCTGTTCTAGGTCCCCTTTTGTTTTTGATCTATATAAATGATATAATACACTCATCAACATTATTCTCATACTCACTTTTTGCTGATGATACCAGCTTGCTGCTGGCTGATAAGAAGGCTGAAGATGTATTACTAATTGCAAATCAAGGGATTCAGGAACTGTATGCATGGTATTGTTGTAATAAGTTATTGTTGAATGTTCAAAAGACCAAATGCGTTATTTTTCGCTCAAAGGGTAAAAAGCTTCCAGATGGTATTACTTTTCTTAATGTTGGAGGACATGATGTTGCGCTTAGTGAAAATGTTCAGTTCTTAGGGTTAACTATGAATGAGCATTTATCTTGGAAAAATCATTTAGATGTTGTATGCACAAAGTTGTCCCGAAGTTTAGGTGTCATTTTTAGATTAAAATTTATTTTACCCGACAGAGTGTTGATAACATTATATAATAGTATTATTCTTCCTTATTTGACATATTGTAATGTTGCTTGGGGAAACACTTTTAAGTCATATATTGATAGGTTGAGAGTATTGCAAAAGAAGGCAATAAGGCTTATTACTAATTCTAATTATAGACATCCGAGTTCTCCATTGTTCCTTCGACTGAGAATGTTAACACTAAGTGGACTTGTGCCGTTCAATTGCGTATTGTTTATGTTTAAACTTCAGTCTATGCCTCATGAATGTACGTTAAAAGATTTATTCCGTCAGAACTCACAAATTCATAATTATGATACACGTCAAAGGGGTCTTATTCATCAGCCTTTTGCTAGAACAAATGTCACTCTGACCTCTTTCCATATCTCTTGCATTAAAGAATAGAACAGTTTGCCTGATGATATAAAAAATAGTACAACTCTTTCTAGGTTTAGAAGGTTATCAAAAACGTACCTACTTGAAAGACTGACATAATTTTTTGTATCTTAATAATGCTTTTTGACCACTGAGGACCTACTCATCAGTGTGTTTGCTCTGTACACACATGTGTGTGCGTGTGTGCGCGTGTGTGTGTGAGTATTTGTGTGTTCTATATTATGTAGCTTAGTATTTCCATCCCTTGTATATACATTACATTCTTTTTATTCACCTAGCCATATTGTTAATGTATGTATTTTGTGGACTATAGGGCCCCGCTCACAAGCTTAGCTTCTAAAGAGGTCCTAAAACCATTCATTATATGATGTAATCAAGTTAATATGTTGTTTAATGTACTATTACCAGTCTCTTTTCTATTTAAAAGATTATATCATGTTTTGTGTGGTTTTGAAAAAAATGAACTTGAACTTGAACTTGAACATGCTTTTATTAACACTGCTGCCGCCTTAGTGAAAAGACTATTGTCATCCTTTTGTCAAAAGAACTTGCGTATATGGGACATTTAAAAGAATTTAGGAAAATTAAAATGTAGATTAGAAAAGGGAAGAGATGGTAAAGGGGTCAAATTAAATTGAACCCTTGTACATACACTACAATTGTGGATGAACTGCTCACCTTAGATTCTTTTCCTTTCCTTGCAAGTGTTGCAAAAAAACAGTGATGGTGGGCACCTTTCAGGATAACTTTCTTCAAGAATGGCATGGAGCATATTATGTCTGCCACATCAAGTGACATAGTAGGTCCACAACCTCTCTCAATACAGAGTTCAACCTGGATAAAATGACAAAGTGATTACTGATGGGATGCAGAATATATAGACGTTTACTTGGATGTTACGCATACATGTGTAGCTACATGAGCGGTTGCCCTAGATTTGCTGCTAGAACTACAGAGTGTAAGAGGGAAAAGGAAATGTGGTAAATAAGGGTACAGGCTGAAGAACTATTGCTATGACATTTCATATCAAATTCCTATTTTAGCGACAGTAGGAATATCTCATCTTAATGTACTAAACAGAGAATCCTTAAACGAAATAAAAGGAGAGTATAAGTCTTAGAACAGGATTCAACAAAGATTATTTAAGTTCACACCATCACTAAATTAATAGGGTGGATAAAAAACAAAAATCTAGGCTCGCAAAGGAGAAAAGAAGTAAAATGTTGATACCCCTGCAAGAGCACATACATGTATTCAGTCTTACCAAGGGAGAGTAAAGCAAAGATAGGATGAATTGATCTACAAACTACAGTATTTATGTATGTTAAGAGTTGCAAATGCCCTAGCTGCAAATGCTATCAAATTCAAACTGCGCTTCAATATTGCGGAGTACAGGATGACGTTCTGCTTAAAGGAGATGTTTGTGATGTCAGAAGCGGCGCTTTATAGATAGGGTTTGGTTTTGGCCACTTGAGGGCGTAGTGAATTTTGTGTGCTGCTAATTCTCCACATCATGGGAAAGTTGTTGCCCAGAGATGCCTAGGTTTTCGTTTAATTTGTGATACAAGTCCAATGATGTAAGTAGCAATTTTTGTGTTATCTTGAAGTTTATGAGTTATATTGTCTTTATAGCCAGATAGCTTGATGAAATACATGTATGAAGTTTATGAAACTAAAATGAGGTGATAGAATAATGACATGAATGAGTCGTTCACGTGAAAGATTGCACATGTGTACAGTGTTTGTTACGTAATTGTAGTGCACGGTCGTGTGTGATAATGTAGTAACATGAACGAGGCCTACGAGCACTCAATGAATGCATTTATAGCTAAGAAAGAGGCGATATAAGAATGCTATTGAGTAAGATGCAAATTAGTAAAGACATGTACAACATGTAGTTTAGTTGGACAGTTAAGAGTTTATGCATTACAAAAGGATGCAAATTAGGGCACAGTCCATGATCTAGTGTAATTGATTTGACCTTGAGGAATGTCAAAGTCACTGACAGTTAGTCATTGTTGCATGTACATGTATTTAGGCAGATACATAGTGAAGAAGGTATTGTTTGTTTTCTTTATGTATGACAGATGGCTTAGGATTTTTAGGGTACATTTAATTTGATACATGATATGCCACTTTCAAGTCAGTTTATGCAAGACGACTTGTTTGTTCTGTATTAAAGGGCAAGTCCACTCCAAAAATAACTTACTTTCAATAGAAGCAGAAAAATCGGACAAACCAATCAAAAAAAGTTTGAGCAAAATCGGATAACTAATAGTTATGAATTTGTAATGACATGAACAACTTTGAAAATCACTACACAAATTGGCAACTCACTCATGAGTCTGTGACGTCATGTCCTCACTATCCACTAATTATTTAATTTATATTGATAACATAAATTTCCTATTTTCCCCCTAAGAATCTTATTTCTTCACACCAGCATCCAAGTAAGTATGTTTTTTGTGTGGAGGCACTAATATAGAGTAATTTTTTTCCAGTTAAATCATGACAAATGTGAATTTTGATAAACTATTTATATAAAAATCAATAAATATGAATATACATTATTCAGAAAATAGTATCAATTCTTCAAAGTTCATAAAAGATTTTGTGAAATGTCATGCAAGCAATGTGATACAAATCATATAACATGGGCAAAGGCATGGGGAAATCAAGTTTTGGGGGATAAAAAGAGAAATTAATGGGATTAAACTATATAAAGCAATTGAAAAATACCTTGTAAATTTGTTCTTTCTGAATTATTTTTCTTATTCCTCTTGCACCTAAATCACATTCGTTTTGCACGCAGTGCTTGTTATTCCTAATTAGGTCCCTTTTCTCTATCCCAATTTCTTTCAGATTTTGTCTGTATATTCTTTACCATCCCATCATGTGCATTAAAACTGACCATCCAGGTGCCATTTTGACCGTTTCTGGCCTGTTTTCATGCCTTTCTTTCAGCCTACCTATCTCCACTATCCTAGATGCTACAGACTTCTAACAAATTACCCTACTGTAGATAGTGCAAGAGTTGCTCCTCATTTTTGACATGTATACAAATGGCTCTTCAAAATGCCATCTTAACATACTCTAAATTTAAGTCCAAATATTGACCAATGAAAAAGAAAAATGAACAAAAATTTTGTCATATCAATTCTTTTCTGTCTGAAATTTTTACAGCATCTTTATCATTGCATTGCACACGTTTCTGATCACGCATGATATAAATAGCATCCTCTAAAATTCTGAAATTGGATATGTTTATCTGGCTATAGCTCCATCATGACTGGCTTAATCAGTACCCTTTTTTATTTAGATACTTCAAGATATAACCTTTTCAGCATAAAAATAAATAACAGAATAGCCGATTTTGAAAATCTGTCAAGCGAGACGTTTTAGATGCCATTTTATATCCTGTATTACAATGTATCGCACTCTGTGGGTCATCATGTATTAGTATATAAGCATGCAACATATAGGCCAAAGTATATGGAAAACCATACATGCGTAATTACGTGTGCCTTGTTGCGTGTTGTGTACATAGGATCAGCTAATTACTTTATTACTCTGCTCATCATTCTCCGATTGCAATTCTAGTTTTAAAATTATTACTGCCAGCCTGGGGGCGATAATTTTTTAACGCAAACAAATCTTGCGCTGAAATTTTATGACTTTATTCTTTCGGAATAACCTTGCTCTTCCAAATTTGTTTGTTGTATTATTATTCCAAATGGTCTAAAGAGTATATGCAGTGAAAAGGAATGTTTAAATATGAAGAATATATGATTTATGGGTAAAAATGTGAATTTTATGACCTGAATTGCATAAATTACCATAAATATGCGAATAAGTGAAATTTTCAAAGAATTGAAATAACCATAGTATTCTATACACTTCACTTGACATGCATGCAAATTTTCCAGGCTACCTCCAGGCTACCGTATGCAGTTTCAAAATAGCCCAGGCTACAAACCACATGTAGATAGGGTTAATGCACCCTTCCATAATTATACTGTTGTACTGTAAGAAAATTGCAAAAGACGTAAAAGTAAAAACTTGTACAAAAATGGATGAATTAATTTTGTTTATTAAACTATGATCAAACTTACCACATGTGGACCAATGGATGCATACCCAGCTACAGTGTGTGCTGTCATGAATGTATCCACGGTCAGCACAATCTCCTCTGATGACACCCTGTCCTTCACCAAGGCTGCTGCATCTGGGTCCAGACTCTCAAAGGCTACATCAACAATGAAAGGTAAATCTATATTCGTGTCCAAAAGATGGCTGTATACTTCCTGAAGCATAGACTTCATTACATGGGTTGCAATACTTTTGTTCTGTGACACAGTGAAGTATAGGAGATATCTAAACTCCTCCTTCCTTGGCAGCACTACTTGCTCAATCAGCCTGTTGAATTCATTACGATCTGATTCATATAGGGAAGCAAGATGTACTCCAGCCATGTACTCCTGAAACAGTTTGTGAGGGAAGAAGACTGGCAATTGCACATGAGAATGCCTCTCATGTGTACCCATGTTAGTGGTAATTCTCTCCTCCTGAGACAAAATCCCGACCCGACACGCAGTGTCCTTGGATTCTGGGCATATTTCGAAATCATCTTCACCGAAAATCAAAGTATTTTCTAGCAGACCATTGAGGGCCTGTTTGGCAATCGGAACAAGGTCCTCATCAATTTTTTTCAAATGTGCAATAAGTGAGGGGCTGCCTACTTTCTTCACCTCTTTCTGAGCATAATGTTCTTTTAGAAAGGCAATCATTTCTTTGAATATCTGAGAAAAGGTTTTCAGTGATTTCATTTCCTTTAGTTTTTGCTTGTCAAGTTCTTTCCACATAAGACACAACATGGCTACATATATAGGATAGTGGGCCATGTTTTCAGATAGGACATCATTCTCACTGATGAACTGGATAAGCTGATTTGCTTTATCATCATTCTTTGGAAAGTATTTGTGAATGTAAACTGACAAATTCTCTCTGTTGAAACCCTCAACATGAATGAATGTATAGAGCTTCATTAGATCACCATCTGATCTAATCTCTACTGCTCTCCATGGGCGAGTGGTCACCAAGACTGGGCAAGAGGCAAGTTGATCTGAACAAAGAATATCTACAAGTCCAATATCACCAGTCTCAGATGAGCTTCCACATACACTTGGCTGTGATGGCTGAAGTTGCATTTGATCAGTAGGCTGTGATTCGCAAGATTCTGTCTTCATGATTTTGACACTGACTTCGTCTAGCCCATCAAATGCGATGAATACCTTGTCAGGGTTTGAACGGATATACTCAGTAATCTGAGAAACCGTTGCTGGATTGTTTTTGGCCAGATAAGACTTTGCAATCTGGCCAATAGTGTGTTGTTTAAATTCACGTAGAGGAACAATCAAGACCCACACAAAGTGTTTGAAATGCTTCCCTTCAATCCAGTCCCAGGCAATCTTAGCACATAATGTAGTTTTCCCAGCCCCTGCCTCTCCCTGAACCATGATCCGCTTGGGGAACTCTCCATTGACTTTGAGATCAAGGATATCATTGTAATCTAGCATTCGCTTCTCTGTCCCATGTTCTTCTTGTAAGACGAGATTAGTATACATGTCTTTAAGCTGCACAGTGGAAGCAGGATTGAGAGGATCAGCTCTGATCTTACAGACAGTTGACCTGTACTTGAACTTCAAATCATTTGCACACCGCTCAACCAGTTCAGGAGAAAGTGGTTTGGTCTGAGATTCAGCTGAAGGAGGTTTGGTCTGTGATTCGAGCAGTCTTGGTGGCCCTCCTAAAAATACATAGATAATCCATATTCACATGATTACACGTAAACATATTTTGATACATCTGAAAGGATTGTAAAGGCCCAAGACTGATAGTGTGACCTACAACTAGGTGCATGTACTTTATTCTGTTTTATTTATTTAAACAGGGTAGCCCCATCAGTAAATAAAGTACTGTTTTCCAGGGGGTCCTGTACTTAAAGACACAAAGTTCTACAAGTTTGTCTGAATTCATATGACTTCATTCAATTTTAAGGGCATTTAAAATCTGAGTAATTTGTGTATACATGTACATGTACTTGTAGATGAATATCACTGGAATAATTTTTCCTAGGACACTTCAGCAATGCAGAGTTTCCCTGACAATCACACATTTTATTTTGAAAAAAACAAGACAAATATATTACTGCATCTCCAGTATGCCTCTGCCTAAATTCAGTTAAGATCAGGGCTAGAATCAATCTTTGAATATCACAATGAGAATATATATCAAAACATGTACATTGAATTCTGCTGTCACTCAAAGTACTTGTACTATATATTGGTGTCCAGAAAATATGTAGGATTAACAAAGTTAAATTAGTAAATTATAAAAACATGCATGGGGCCTGATCAAATTTGACAGTTCTGTAAACTGTGGCAAATGTATAGAACACAGAGCACTCACTATCTCAATGGTAAAAACCACCTTCACTTTTATGAATGGTTTTCATGTCTTTTGCAGGGCCACGTATTATAAAGAGTTATGATTGATCTAAAGTTTGATCAATACACGATGAGCCATAGACAAACGCTCAATATTAACTTGCGATCAATCAAAAGGCTTCATAATTCATGGCCCTGGTGTAGCAAGAATTAGTATCTGCTTACCTGTGCTGTTTGTAATTGGAGGTCCATTGAGTAATCCGTCTGATAGGCCACCCAAGTCAATCTCTCGTAGTTTGTCTGCCAAAAGCTGTCGTTTGTTTGAGTGTGGAGGTTGCTGCTTGACATTCCATTTCATAAACACATCCAGTAACGCATTGGTGTAGTTTTTCAAATTCTCAGCCAGGATTGCCTGTAGTTTAGCATAGGTGAACCCTAGAGATATCCCTACAGCGTTGTAGTAAGATGGAGCGATATCCTGGGCCAGCTTCAGGAACTCCATTTCACTGACAGTACTGTAAAATGAATAATAAATCAATTGGGTGTGATAGGATATTAGTTACAGATAATCCTGTTGGCTGAGAAGCTATTATGTGACACTCAACAATTTGTATTATGTGCTCGAGCGTGCCGTATAACAACCTGAGATTTTTTGAGAATATAAGAATATATTGCCTGTGATATTAACATTTGAAACATATTGCCCCACATTGCAGGTGAAGGCAGTATTGTTCTGGCAAAGGTAATCACTGCCCCAAAAGATGTAAAAATGTATTGTATTCATGTTTTCTTCCTTGCTGCTTGAAAATCAATGCAAAGCTTTCTGTTTGCCCTCTTGAACTCTCTAATTCTTATTTTGATTTGCAGGTGTAATCAGACACTGCGGAGTTTGGATGCGTCACATTCTTTTTCTTTTGTAATGGTTACGGTTTTAGGCCGCTGGTAGGTGAAGGTTTTAGCACAGTTACTAGTCCTGTCCAGACGGAGAAAAGTTACCCTTGGGTAAAGGTGGTGTTAAGAGCTAGTCGGGGTAAATATAGCGGTCCAAGCATGCCACTATCCGTACAACTATACAACTCTTCGACTATACGTCTATCCAGCCGGCCAATCAGAACGCAGGAAACTGTACATCTATACAACTATACCAGTGGCGGATTCAGGGGCACAGGGGCACGTGCCCCGCGGTAAAAAGTGGGGAAGGGAAGGGAAAAAAACATGGAGAAAAGGAGAAAAAGGGGAGAAAAGGAGAAAAAGGGAAGAAAAGGAGGGGAAAAAGAAAGAAAAGGGAAGAGAGAAAGAAGAAGAAAAGAGGGAGGAGAGAAAAGGGAACAGGAGAAAAAGGAGGGGGAAAGGAAGAAAGGGAAGAGAGAGGAGAGAAAAGGCGGAAAGGAAGAAAGGGGAAAGACGGGAAGAGAAAAGGGGAAAGGGAATAATGAGAAGGAAAAGAAAGAAAGGGGATGATATTATAAGAAGGTTTTTTCCGGAAAGGGGCGGGGGACGCAATTTTGCAGTGTGCATAACATGGGGTCCCTCTTGCCAGGCGGGGGAAAACTGAATTCAGACAAGGATTAAGAGTTGAAAGAAGTACAACGAATCGTCTTCTTTCCTAATAATTTAATGAAAAGGTCAAAGCTTGCGCGGGAGGGGGAAACAAAATTCAAACATGGATTAAGAGTAAAGAACGGTACAACGAATCATCTTCTTTCTCGAATAATTTAATGAATCGTCAAAGATTCCGCACTTTGCGCGGGAGGGGGAAAACTGAATTCAGACAAGGATTAAAAGTAGAGAACGGTACAACAAATCGTCTTCTTTCTCTCTAATAATATAATGAAACGTGAAAGCTTTGACGTGGTGACTCCACCCAACATCCCCCTCTCTCTCTCTCTTACTCCCACCCCTCTTCTTTCAGGCTCTTACCCCCTCTCTCTCTCTCTCTCTCCTCTCTTTCATCCCCCGTTTCTTTTCTCTCCCTTTTCTCTTCTTTTTTCCTTTTCTCCTTTTCTTTCTTTTCTTTCTTTCTTTCCTCTCCTTCCTCTTTTTCTCTTGATTTCTTCTCTTCTCTTTCCTTTCTTTTCCTTTTCTTTTTTTTTCTTTTCTTTCCCTTTCCCTCTCATTTTTCTCCTTCCCCCTTTTCTCATTTTTCCCCGACAGCAGCGACAGGTGGGGGATGTCGCACCGCCACCCCCCCTTAGCGACGCCCCTGGTTATTATCCCATCATTCTTTTAAAATAAATGCAATTCCTCTTGAACCTCTCTTCTATCGTTGTTTAATTCTCTTTCATTTCTTTTCCTTTCTCCTTTAACTCACAAAAATTATCTCTAACCCCCTTTTACCATCTCTTTTTTGTTTTGTTCTTCTCGTGCTTTTTTTTTTTTTTTTTTTTTTTGGGGCTACATGCCTGGCAAGAGGGACCCCATATTATGCACACTGAAAATTGCGTGCCCCGTCCCTTTCCGGTTAAAAACACCTTCTTATAATATCATCCCCTTTCTTTCTTTTCCCTTCTCATTATTCTCCTTTTCCCCCTTTTCTCTTCTCCGTCTTTCCCCCTTTCTTCCTTTTCTGCCTTTTCTCTCCTCTCTCTCTCTCTCTTCCCCTTTCTTCCTTTCCCCCTCCTTTTTCTCCTCTTCCCTTTTCTCTCCTCCCTCTTTTCTTCTTTCTCTCTTCCCTTTTCTTCCCTTTTTCCGTCCTTTTTCTTTCCCCCTCCTTTTTCTCCTTTTCTCCCTTGTTCATTTTCCCCTTACCCCTTCCCCGTTTTTACCAAAGTGCCCCTGTGCCCCCCCTGAATCCGCTACTGGTATAGTTGTATAGATGTACAGTTTTCTGCGTTCTGATTGGCCTGCTGGCTGCTGGATAGACGTACAGTCGTATAGTTGTATAGATGTACGGATAGTGGCATGCTTGGCCCGCCATATACCCGCCATATTTACCCTGACTAGCTCTTTAACACCATCTTTACCCTAGGGTAACTTGCCTCCGTCTGGACAAGACTAATATAAGGTTTTAATTCCTTCCACTCTACCCTTTTTCCTTTTTGTTCCGTTAGGACTATAGATAGGCAAATTAAATGATAGAGATCATGTGATTGGGTTTGGGAGAGAGTGAGTGGTCACTGGTCCATGTTATTGGCGGCGAGACTTGAGCATGAGGCTTGAGCATAAGGAGTGAATTTGGTAGCGAAAGTGGGTAGAAGACATTTTGACGTGATTGAAGAAAGACCTGCTGTGTCGCCCTTGGGGAGGGAGTTCCTCTGAGAGCGAGAGTGCGGGAAAATTTTGGGCTTGCTGCTTGAGAGCGAGTGTTTGCCCCTTTTTATTGCTGCTATTTTTTCTGCTGATGAGAGCGGAACGAGCAGATGACCGTCTTTCGGACACGATTCCTCCGGGAGGCAGACAACGGGGTCTTCAATCTTCATAATAAGTGTAAGTCTCAACATTAAGCTCCCCTCTCATTTTCCTCAAATTTATGACCCTGTACTAATATGCCCTATAGTGTAAATGGACACCTTGAAGTCTACTTGTTACTATCCAAAAACTTGAGCATGTTATTTAGTTGTTGAATGGGTATTTTAGTAATTAAATTGGGATTTGTGTCATGTGAAACGACACTTATGATACATTTGCAAAAATATTCATTACTTTTGTAAACATGCTTTTTCGGCAGACACTTGAATTTTGATGCAAAAAGAATGTATTAACTTCATTTAAAAAAAAGAAATATTTTTAAAGTCAGAAATCACTTGAAATGTTATTAGCATTGTTTACAAAGGTTGATATGAGATACTGGAAAGGTATTGTTTGTTTTTTGAGATGTGAAAGCAAACTGATTTCATGTATTTGTTTCAATTGATGTTTAAGTCAACATCCTTTATCAGGGCCGTAGCCAGAGTTTGTTGTTTTGTCGTTTTTTTGTTGTTTTTTGTAGTTGTTGTTTTTTTTTTTTTTTTTTTGGGGGACACGACATGTAATTGATCGACGTCCTGGGGAGGGTTCTATGGGGAGGGTGTCTGATCTTGAAATTTGCCCCTGGCTACGGGACATTTATACCGTGTGTCCCCAAAAAAACTATACCCTTTTGAAATGGCTGCCGAATAAAAAAGATATGATTCTGGGGGAAAAGTTTTATATGTATGGAAAGCTCATAAACTCAACTTTCATATGACACCAAAAAGTCCGAAAATAATTCATGCTTGAGTGAGCACTGCTCACTTTTGTAAAGGGTATGAAAATTAGGTTGCGCAGGAATTAGCCTTGCAATTTGTGAGAGGTAAATCCTTTGGAGCTTACAAAATTGAGGGTGATACGGTATGATACATTCATGATTTGCTGAGTGAATTTCATGGTTTACCCATTTACCTGAAAAATAAGTAGCCGACATCTTGGACATTCCTTTTTTCAACAAACCGTATTTGTATATTCAATTTACATTATCCCTACCTGGTTATTAAGTAAATCAATGAGATGTTCAACTAATCTTACAATAACTGAAATGTGGGGTGAAGGTTTTTATTCAAAGTCACAGATGTAAAAAATAACAGTTTGTAACATAGAAATTACAACATGTACCATCACCCCATCCTGACTCCCATGAACACACCACTGAGTCTACCAGGGAAAGCTACAATGCTACAATAAAAAATGCGATTCCTGTTCAATCATGCATAAAAGTTTGGTTTAATAAACCATGAAATTCACTCAGCAAATCATGAATGTATCAAACCGTATCACCCTTTCCATACATATAAAACTTTTCCCCCAGAATTATATATTTTTTTATTCGGCAGCCATTTCAAAAGTGTATAGTTTTTTTGGGGACGCACGGTATTGTGACAAACTACCTACATTTTAAGAACACTTGTTTATGTGTTTTGGTATCAAACTACTATGATAGGAGACCATTTTTATTATTGCTTATCAATTATATTACAGCCGTTTAGGGTGGTTTTTCAACCACACTTTGATGACCCATAGTCTATGAGTGACTGATTTGTACTCTGTGCTGGTCGCTGATTGATAGGTTTCATCCACATCATCATGAGCCATCGAGGCATCGAGGCATCGAGCCATTCGATCCCGATCCCGATCTAGATCTGCATGTTGCAACGATTGTCTAACGCAGTGGCCATTTTCGCAAACTCCAACGTTCGGATCCTGTTAGCCTTTTTCCAAACAATGGTCTGGTATAATGGCAGTGTTAAGTTAATTCGACCCTCTTAGTAAACTACAATCTGATTCATTTTATATTTGTCAATGTTCAATACTCATATTGTATTTCTTTTTCTTGTTTAATTAAAATTCAGAACTATCAACTTACAACTCATTCTCTGATTGATTCGTTTTATATTTGTGTATCACCACTAAGCCAACTACAATTCTGTGACACCAATAAGAAAAGATTACTACTACTTCTAATAATAATAATGATAATGAAGTTTACATCATCATTACTAGAATTGATGATGATGATGATGATTATTATTATTTTCGTCATTATTTTTATCATTATTACTACTACTAATGTACTATTACGAATGCTACTACTACTACTATTACTACTACTACTACTATTACTACTACTACTACTATAACTACTACTACTACTACTACTACTACTA
>CP137670.1:11518385-11654547 GCA_037976565.1 Mesocentrotus franciscanus
TGAGCCACATGTCCTACTTCTTTTCTACTGTAACATGGTTCTTACAAAAACAATATCTCCTCCTTGAATCCTCTCCCACGTCCTTTTTAGGTTGGATTAAATTTCTTCCCTCTACTTCCTTCTTCTTCTTCTCTTTCTTCTCCTTTCTCTTCTGTCCTTATTACGAAGTCCTTCAGAGACTGTACTTATGCCCTTTTAGCAGGCAGGCAAAAACAAATTATCAACTCTAACCCACACAGAAGCAACCTCCTAGAATATACAGGTTACCCAAGATACACAAACCCACAGTACCATTACGACCTATAGTGTCATGCATAGGCTCCTTTGCCTATAACCTCTCTAAGTACCTAGAAGAGATTCTTTCTCCGCTCACCGGTTTGACTGAATATACGATTCCCAATTCGAGTGGTTTTGCAGAGTTAATAGCAGAGCAAACCATCGGTACACAAGAACGCATGGTCTCGTTTGACGTAGTTTCACTCTTCACCAATGTACCGATTGAGGGCGCATGCAATGCTACATTGCAACGCTTACAATCAGACAGCAATTTGTCCACCCGTACCGCACTCTCACCGGAACAACTCACTCAACTCCTCGAGTTTGTCCTTCGATCCACATATTTTCTGTATAAAGGTTCATATTATGAACAGACAGAAGGGGCAGCCATGGGCAGTCCGGTCTCGGCTGTCGTGGCCAACCTATACATGGAGAGTTTCGAAGAAGAAGCGTTGGACACATGTCCCCTCTCTTGCATGCCTCGTGTTTGGAAGAGATACGTAGATGACACCTTCATCATAGTTCCCATCTCTGAAACAGATAATCTGCTTAAACACATGAACAGCCTCGAACCAACCATCCAGTTCACATCAGAGATAGAATGTGAAGGGAAGGTAGCATTCTTAGACACTTTAGTTCATAGACACGACAACCATAGGCTCTCCACCTCAGTCTATAGGAAGCCTACCCACACAGACCAGTACATAGCGTTTGACTCTCACCATCCCATATCGGTGAAGAGAGGTCTAGTGAAATGTCTATTTGACAGAGCTTCACGCATAGTGACAAGTCCTCAACAGCCATGCAAAGAACGAACCCGTGTTCACAGTGCCCTGAGTCTCAACGGTTACCCACGCCGTTTTGTACACAATACCAAGAAGAGATCGTCGGAACCCAGGGATCAGAAGGTATACAAGACATTTACAGTCTTGCCGTACATTGATGGTGTCTCCCAACAACTCAAGCGCCGCCTAGAGAGCCATGGCATTCGAACGGTTTTCAGATCAGATACCACCCTACGTCAACAACTTACACGCCCCAAGGATCCAATTCCTCCACATAGACGAGACGGCATTGTGTACAACATCCCTTGCAAAGGATGTGATAGATCCTATATTGGTGAAACTGCCCGTCCGATAAAAGAAAGAATCACTGAGCACAAGAGGGACGTCAGGCTCCGCCGAACTGACAACTCAGCCGTAGCCGAACATGCTTGGGATAACCAGCATCAACCAGACTGGGACGGGGTTCAGTGCCTTTCCCAGGAACGGCATTGGTACACACGGAGGGTAAAAGAAGCTATCAATATCCGTCTCAATCCCAATAATTTCAACAGAGACAACGGGATCGATATCCCGAATTTTGGATGCGTACGATACGCCGCCATGACACTCCCGTCCAGCCGGCCAGCACCGGTCGACTCCATTCAGCAGAGGGCCGAGCCAGCGGCCGTTGATTGGTTGAGCTCGCCATTGCTTCCGCCCAGCAGGCGAGCCGAACCAGCGGCCTGCTGATTGGTCGAGACCGTGCGTCGACCATTAGGCTATTTGCATAATTAGCCGAACCAGCGGCCTACTGATTGGTTGAGCACCGTGTGCGTCGACCATTAGGCCATTTGCATAATCAGCCGATAGGCCAATAGGCCTTGTGCATTATTGTTTCCAATTATCGATCGAATTATAGACCGTCGCGCCGGTCCTCCCGTAGAGTATAAAGCACCCTTGCTTACATTAGTTTTTATCACCTGACGAAGTGTTGCAGCGGCGCACGAAACGTCGAGATCTTTTAGATTCCTTATTGACCACATTGCGAGACAAACGAATATCACTAGCGATATTATTTTCGATATTCTTCTTCTTGTTCTTCTTCTTGTTCTTCTCCTTCTTCTTCTTCTCTTCTTCTTCTTCTTCTTCTTCTTCTTCTTCTTCTTCTTCTTCTTCTTCTTCTTCTTCTTCTTGGTCTTCTTGATCTTCTCCTCCTGCTTCTTCCATTTGATCATTCTTAGAATGTGGCCATGGGCCTGGGTATGCATTTTTTCACGAAACTATCATAATTATTCATTGATGGGGTGTTGGACACTTAACAAACATAAAGACTTCTATTTTGCCTTTGAATTTCACGGAAAATATTCACTGAATAGCACTAAACCATCATGAATATTTGTACTTTATAATATTGTCCAACATAATGATTGGAAGATTTATGAAATATAGCTTGTAAACTCCTTTAAATTGTTGTTTTAAATCAGCTGTCTGAATACACAACGACTAGGTATACAACTTTGCTGATATTAAGGCTGCGACGAGTAGTCGAATACCCGAATACTTGCACTGTTGACAGCTACTCGAGTACGATTTCTCGTACTCGAATACTCGGCCGCCATTTTTTTTTTTTCTTCTATTTTTTCAGTGGTTTTACAACCATCTCTGTGTCTCAACATAATGCGAATAAAGAATACTATTTAAAGAATACTATTTAAAGCTAACCTACCTTCCTAATTTCAAGGGAAGAAATTTAATAAAAAGTGTAGATTTATTACGCAGGAGATCTTTTCTGAGCAAGGTAGCTAGGCCTCCAAAGCGATGACATAATTCCCTTCGGTAACAATGGCTGCACGAGTCCAAAGGCCGCATTGCGACATAATCCTTTTCTTCGGTAGCAATGGCTGCGCGAGTCCAAAGTCCGCATTGCGACATAATCCTTTTCTTCAGTGATAGGGGCGCGCAAGTCCAAAGTCCGCATTCCGACATAATTCTTTTCTTCGGTGACATAGATTATAGTCTTTCTAGATCTAGACTAGATCTATTTGTATTATTTTTATCAGAGCGTCGGCTTCGAAAAAACAGTCGGGACTGTACCGACTCAGGCTTATTTGTGTGAGTAAATTCACCGAAATAAAGGCTAGCTAGGTATTAAGTTTTATTTTTAAATATTAAAAAAAAAAGTTTTAAAAAAAGTTTTTAAAAAAAAAACATGGCGTCCAAGTATTCGAGTATTCGCGGGCAAGGCTGGGAGTGTACTCGAGTACCTCATTACACGGTTATGCACAGCCCTAGCTGATATCCCACTGAAACATGTATAAACATGTATACATGTACAGTGTACATGTACAGTACTATGATATAGTCTAGTCTCATACTTATAGATAGGCCTGACGTGTATTAAAATGAAAACACATTTCAACTTGTATTTCACTATTTGCGACAGTTTCATGAATTGGTGCCCTAGTCTGCATCTTGTAATAATCTAGATCAGTCAATCTAGATCAATCAATAAATCAGGGTAGATATTACCAATACTACATGTAGAGTCTAGACTAATCATTGCCATTGGTTTGTAAGCCATACTAATAATGGCTTTTTAAAAAGAATTAAAACATGTTTCAAGTTCAACTTTGGCACCTTACCCGACCGCACCGCATGAAGCCTGATCATTCATAATTTTTCATGTTTACAGGAATGACATACAGTATACCAGGTACTGATATAGAGTAGAGGAGGAAGTTTTCGGCCACCTAAGGCAAAATCCTATTTTTGGACTCTATAGTCTTTACTTCCTATTTATTATCATTTTTTGTTCAAATCATGAAGCCAATACTATTATTATTTAAACAAAAAAAAAGAATCCCAGAAAAAAAATCATGAATTGCCATGGCAATATTCATTTCCTTGTTCACTTTTTCGGAGGCAGTATTCGGCCTAGCGAGGGAGTTTTCGGCCGCATGTACAAAGTCAATAGGGAGCGCGGGCCGTGCGTTCGCCCGCTGATCTATAGCGCGTGCGGCTAGAGCACGTAATCCCCCGCATGGCCGAAAACTACACCTGCGGGTGCGGTGATCAGAAATTGAAATCTAAACTATACAGAGATACGGCGCTATAGTATCCGACTGATAGGATAACATACATGCGGTGAGAAACTTTTGAGCTTGCGATGATCAAAAAATCTGACTCTAAATCTGAAAAAAATTGAAATACAGCTCATTTTATGGGACCCATATTACTTACAGACACGCGTAAGATATTCCATTTTTCAGATTCGGGTAGCGGGACCGCCGATTACATCGCTAAAATGTGATATTTAAGGATACATTTTCCTATGCAAATGTGGTTCTCCAGTGACTCTGGCATGTTATTGTATGTGTGTGATATGTGATATGGTAGTATGCAACGGACCGGCCAAAAAGTGCCGCCGGCCGAAAACTCCCTCCTCTACTCTAGATCTAACTCCAGCCAGAGTCCAGGGAGCTCCGACGCCTGCCCTATTTAAGTAGGGTGTCTGAACGATTTTTCAATTTTCCCTTTTGGATTGTTTTTCACCATTATGGTTGGATAATTGAAAAAATCATTCACTCAGAATAATACATTTCAAATTTCAAGACCCACCGATGTTTCTATCAAAAGATACAGCCCCTTCAACTCAAAGAAATATTCATGGTATTTTTCTCAGAATCAATGAAAAAGACCTTCGGTACACGCAGAGTTATGATGTTTTGCTAAATTTACCAAAACAGCTGAATTGCGCAATATGCAAGTGTAGCGACTCATACATTCGCTCTACTTTTATTGTACATTCATGTTCACAGTAATTTTCCATCATGTTACTTATTTATATTCATTATTCGGACCACGTGTGTTTATCCCTCCAATCGCGCATCGTGGTTCAGGGCGCTTGATTCTCCGCTGGGAGCTGCCAGTTTCTTCGTTCCGGTAGCTCTTTTCCCACACGAGCTCGACCTCACCGTAGTTCGTCTGACAGTTCATCACTGAGTTCGACTCACTGCAACTCTGATGAATTTCTCCATCAAAGTCCGGCTCATTCATCGAGCGACTCACTGCTCAGCATTACCACCGGCTTTGATGTCTGCATTTCTTCTCTGGCCTCCCGACATCGAGCGACTCACTGCTTCGTCTTCGAGCGCCACTTTTCTTCTCTTCTCTTCTCGCCTGAGAGCTTCTTCATCATCATCATCATCACGAGCGTCAGCGTCGAGATTCTTCACGGCTCTTCAGCCACGACAACGAAGTTACATCTCCGCCATCAAGCCTCCGCACCATCATCGCGTGAGCCCCTTCATTCGTTTCATCGGTTATCATCTTCATTGGACTTTCGACATCATTTCCATTCCATCGTAAGCTATATTTATCCATTGCATTTATTCATGTTCATCCTCATCTATGTCCATTCAATGTATCTTCGTGCAATATTCTCATTCAGCTGATTCATATTCTGAATCCTTTATTTGCTCGCATGACTGCACTTTGCAAGTGTTTGGTCTGCAACATCACTACCCAATAAAATAACGAAAAGGGAATACTTTTGTTACTGTATTTTATTGTCAGTGCAACCTTGCTTCCTCGTAGCTAAAACAAAAATAGAGTTATGTTGTTGTGTGATTAGTGAACACGCTTTTACAATCTTTCATTCACAATTTCCCACACATTCATATCCCTAAACAAGCGTACACATACACGTGCAAGCGTACGCGTGTTGCTGAACTGCATGCGCAACTCAAAGCGATCGGCAATCCATTGTCTTCAATGGGAATCCACTTCCGGGTTCGTAAACATGCAGTCCGATGTTTATTCATGTGCAGATTTTACGCGCTATCACCATGGGTTCGGCCGGCGCGGAGCTCACGCCTCCCTGCTTAGCTGATCCGAAAAATGTGGGGAAGGGTATTTTCAAACTGTAATTGTTTGTGATCCCTGGGGGCTAGCGAAAGAATAAGCGCATAGATATATTCCTTACGACTGGGACTACTTATCGATCGGGGCATCATATCTCAAAAGTGGCAAACATCGGAGTTAGCCAGGGCACAATGTTTAAATCGCAGTTTTGACCAAGATAGTTTTAGAATTCCGAGATGACGCCCCTTTGGAAATATGGGAATTCTCCTGCTCTTTCATATGACACCTCATTTATTGAGTATCACCTTCAGAATCACAAAGAATAAAGGTTTGAATTAAAAAAAAACAACAAAAAACTTTGACCAACTTTGCATGATCGCGCAATGCACGTAGACCGCATTAGCATAGGGATGCGTGCAATCTCTATGGGAAGAATTTTAGCACACAACATCGGGTGCGCGATCAGACACCCTAATTTAAGTCCAACTTAAACTTGAACTTGAGTTAAAGTCGATCTTAGTCTTTGTGAAACACTCCCCTTGCCTGCACACATCTACCAGACCCTTAACTTACGTCAATACGTCTTAACCCTTGCTGGCTTGCATTGCACCCAAGAAGATCTGGAACTGGTAGCACTGACCCCCTGTGGAATACAATGCATCCAATACTGGATTGATCAATAATTGAGAGACCAATGATTAAAAAAACAGACATTCCCTGATTGCAAAATACCAACAGGCAACAGTAGAGCGCAGCTCACCAGCGAGAGCCAATGCCATGGCAATGATTGTTTGCCAGCCGGAATTGGAGCCCGACTTCCAGGCCCGGCCACTCCAGATCAAGCAAAGCATAGACTCGAGAGTCAATGCTAATGCGTATTGACCTCTAGCGCTGCACTACGTGTTAATAGGCAGCATTTGCACACATGAATAGTCAATACACTTATAATACACAAATGCACACAATCATGCTGATCGGCAAGTTTGACAGTACTCAGACAGTAGGCCTAGAATCTAGACTAATTAGGCCTAGATCATGATTCTAGTTACACAGTTTACAATTTTAATTTTTAAATTATTCTTTCTAACATCGGTAAGTTGAAAAAATTGTAGTTTACTGCTAGACTATTTATTTTAGGTGTCATCAGTAAAGTACCGATTTTGAGTGAAATCAGTTTAGTTTTGTACAATTGTTTTGAAATGTTGAGAATCAATAGCACAGCTTTTAATACACAGCCAGGCCAGGCCAGGATAGTAATGCAGCGCAGCTATGTGTGGGGCCCGGCTAGGTCCACAGCCCAGTCCAGGCCGGCCGGCGCTGGCTCGAGCTTCCCGGGCCGGGCCGATCGACCACCGAGCGCGAGCCGCCACCGGTCATGCGACGATACAAATAAATTTTTAAAAGCATTGGGAAAATGCTAAACAAAACTTACATTCAAATTATAAAGCTCTTGCACGTCTTAATGGAATGTCCGAATGTTCTAAAGTGATTCCAACACCAAACATTAACCACGATCAAGGTCGGCACGAGTAGAGAAATTGTTTTCTGAACATGCAGCTAGGGCGCGTTATCTGTAGTATTACAGTATCCTTCGATACCTATACCGTATCCTTCCCATGCGCACACCGAAGTTAGCCTTGAGTGAATGCATTTGTTTTGTTCTTCTTCTTTTTTATTTTTAATGAACTTGGAGTCCATTAGGTTAGTTTAGCAGCAAAGAAAAAAGCTCGGCACTCCGCCTAGATTATAGGCTAGGAGTCCATGAAAGTGCAACCACTCCCATACCCATTCTTAACTCTAAAGCAATAACTAATCAGTTTATATTCGATCATTTGATCATTTAATACTAAAATAATTGATTAGACAAAATAATACTTTGTGCTATCGTAGTCATTAGTTTAACATCAAGAAATATTGCCTAGATTAAGACTAGTCAAATGTTGTTGTTGTTTTTTGTTGTAGTGGCAATCGGTCAAGAGCTGACTGTAATCACAATGAGATGAGCTGGGAAGGGGAGGGGCGGCGGCCGCGGGGGTGTACTTGACTAAACTTATACTTCTTTCTTTTTCGCCTTCGGTGGGGAAAAATGGAAAAGTGGAAATTTATTCTAGCTCTATTTCCATTTGCAACTTATAAAAATTCAAGTAATCTGAGGTTAGTTAGGCCATGCCTTTTTGAAAAATAGGAAGGAGGAGGCCCTTTTTTCTTTCTTTTTTTCTCTTCAAAATGGCCGTTCCGTACATTTTCTCAGACTGGCTGGGCAGCCAGTCGGACTATTTTTTTCAGATGGCCGCCAGCATTTATGTTTGTGTTTTTTTTTATTCAGAAAAAGACCATTTTAGCAGTATGTTTTTCATGTTTTTTCATTTAAGATTAAAAAAAAAAAAAAAATTGAAGAAAAAACAAATTTGAAGAAGAAAAAAAAAATGAAAAAAAAGGGCAGGCGGCCCCAAAAAGGAAGCGGGCGGGGACGCTTAACATGAATGTTTTGTTTTAATGGCCTTATACCTGAGTAATGCAAATATTGCATACATTCCGTGTTTATAGGTAGGACAAGCCATAACGTATGTTGTACCTATAGCATCAATAATTAATGTATGAAATTTGCATTCCGACTATTTATATGAAATTAATCGTAACAGGTGGGTGAAATAATTTGTAACATGGCACTTCAAAAGGACATATGCATTAGTTTTTGATTACATAACGAAAATAGCCTATTATTTTGTCTATGATTACGCATGACTGATCATGGAAATTCTTAATTTGGTATAAGGCACACCTGTTCAACTGCCTATGCAAATTCAGAGTAGGCCCCTACGTGGTCAGAAATGCACGTACGTGAGATCCTAATTGTATAATTTTTAGGGTGTTAGAGCATCGACCCAGGCGCGGATCCACGGGGGGCGCCGGGCCTGCCCCCCTGGCAAAAAAATAAAAGTAAAAACAAAATTATAAAAATTATGAAAAAAATCAAAAAGATGCGCTCGAAAAAAGTGTTTCTTCTCTCCCCATCCCCAGCCCCCCCCCGCTTATTCACTGGCTGGATTATTCGCCCTGCCCTTGGAAATGGAAGAATATGTCATGGCGGATGACGTTGGTCCCCCCTTACTTCCAGAAGAGGTGCATGCTGCAGTCTGTCAGTTAAAGGAGAAAAAGGCGGCTGGTGAAGATAACATTACTGCTGAAGTGCTCAAGAATATGGGGGAAGCTGGCATCATGGCACTGACTGAATTATGTCAACATATATATGAAAAGGGAATATGGCCAGAGGATTGGACAAGAAGCCAGCTGATTACTATTAAGAAGACTACAAAGGCAATCAGATGCGAGAATCAGCCTGGTATCACATGCTTCAAAAGTATTGCTAAAGGTACTTCACCATCGGATTGAAGCGATCGAGGTCCAAATATTATATTGGAATTGACCAATTTGGCTTTCGTAAAGGGGTCGGTACCCGAGAAGCAATTGCTGAAATGAGAATATTAAGTGAGAGATGTATACAGCATGATCAGGACCTATATATATGTTTTGTGGACTACGAAAAGGCTTTTGATCGTGTCAATTATTGGAATAGGCTGATGGAAGTGCTGTCAGCCATTGGTGTTGATTGGAGAGACCGTAGACTGATTGCATCCCTGTACATGTCTCAGACTGCAAGCGTTCGCGTTGGAGATGGGGTCTCTGAACTAGCCGGCATTGGACGGGGAACACGTCAAGGATGCCTGCTGTCTCCTCTTCTCTTCAATATCTATGCAGAGGCAATGGTAAGAGAAGCTCTGGCAACGTTATAGAAGAAGGAGTGAACGTTGGAGGAGTGTTAATTAAGTCCGTACGGTATGCTGATGATCAGGCCACGCTCGCTGTCACTGCAGATGGCCTTCAAAGACAGATGGTAAAGATGGACCAAGTGGTCAGGAGATATGGCATGAGAATAATTGAGAAGAAAACGAAGGTGATGATGATAAGTAAGGCCAAGACAAAAGAAATAACCATCATGATAAATGGCAACAGACTATAATAGTGCAAGTCAACCACTTCAAGTATCAAGGCAGTGTGCTGACTGAGGATGGCAAGTCTGCCAAAGAGGTCAACTTGCGCTCAGCATTGGCAAGAGCTGCCTTCTTTCAACGACAAGATATCCCGATGAGCCAAAATGTTGACCTAATTAGTTTGAGAAAGCGTCTTGTGAAGTCTCTAGTATGGAGTGTACTGTTGTTTGGGGCAGAGACGTGGACACTCGCCAGGAAGGACATTCAGCGATTGGAGGCGGTCGAAATGTGGTGCTGGCGTAAACTACTAGGCAGTGGCGTACCTGGCATACCTCGTCAGGGGGAAGCGATTTGGACGAGCAGAGGGGGGTGTTGGGGTGTGGAAGGGGGTGAAGGGGGACTATGGGTTGTCCCAATAAAACAGTAGGGATCTTGTCGATATCAATATTTGCGATCGGGTGACTTCATATCTTTGGTCTATTTTTATTTAAAAGAAAAAATTATCATTAAAACAAAAAGTTAAATGTATTGAATTTTGACAAAATCAGTGGTTAAATTATAACTGGTAATGACAATGTTTCTATTAACGTACTTCTATTATTCCTCTTTGAAGAAGCTATTGACATATTAATTATTATGTTCCCAATTCTGCATATTTGGAGATGTAAAAAAGTGTATTTACATTGAATTGAATTGTATTGATTTGCATTCGTTTCATTTCCACATGCACAATTAAAACTAATGAATATTCAGAATATGCATCTATTCACTCAATAAAAATAAATGTAGTAAAGTGAGAAAAAATGTAACAGTAAAATGATATATCACTAGATATAGGAGAAATCACGCACTGGGAGGGTACATACAGAGGCGGATCCAGCCGGCGGCGAGGGGGCCGATTCGTAAGAAAATAATTAGCGGCGTTCCGCGCTTGCACGGACAGGGGATGTGCCCCTGAGAAGCTGAAGAAAATCGAATTTTCAAACTCAATTCGAGCGATTTGGTGTATAGTTTCCTAGTATCTCAGGTATCACTTGATTGTCAAAACCAGTCAGTACAAGACTAGGACAGCAGTTGGGATGGGCAGACAGCAATCACTTGCGTCGGGCTTCAGCTTCAAACACCTTACATCAGGCCCGGGGAACGTTTTTCAAAGTGGGGGGCTAAAGTATTTACGATCAGGTAGAGCGTACGTAGCGAGCGAAGCGAGCGGAGTGTAAATTGGCGTGGGGTCCAGGGGGCGGAGCCCCCGGAAATTCAGAGGTTTTAGCAGGCCAGGGGCGGCGGAGCGTCATTCATAGTGGGGAGCACCAACAATAAAGGGCGCTTTCCGGGAAAAGGGGCACCTATAAAGGGAAACCTCAAAACGAAAATATACAACTTTTTAGACATTGGTTTTACCCCTACATTGTGAGTACATATCAGGGATGATTTCAATGTTTGTTTCTCTCTTTACATGGTCCAAGATACTGTTTAAGCATCATACATGTACTTAGCAGTTGGTTGTGATGGTTAGAATATTTATTTGCGAGCGAACTATCAGAGATTTGTGAGGTCGCAGTGCAAAAAATACATCTTATAAAGAGGAAAAACAATCCTGATGGGGTTTTAAGCACAATCTAATCATGAAAGACTGAAAAGATCTTTAATAAGAAACATAATTATATCAATTTTAAATACGAGCGAGCGTAGCGAGCCAGATTTGGGTGAAATTTAAGAAAAAATTGCTCTTAATCGCTTTAAATTAGGAGCACTTTTTATGGGGAAAGGAAAAGGGGCACATATCCAAAGGGAAAAGGACACTTACTAGAAAAGAAAAAGAGCACATGTCAAAGTAAAAAGGGGAATTACCAGAGGTGAAAATGGGGCACTCCTCACACTTAATAAGGGGCACTTATGATAACGGAAAAAGTGCAATTATCAGAAGGAAAATGGTACTAATTAGAAAGGATAAGTTCAAGTTCAAGTTCATTTTATTCAAAACCACACAAAACATGATATAATCTTTTACAACAAAAAGACTGGTAATAGTACATTAATCAATTTGATTACATCAAGGGGCACGTGTCAAAATAAAAGGGGCAACTATCAGAGATGAAAGGGGCACTTATTACAGAGTTAAAGGGGGCACCTCTCAAATATGAATAAGGGCACTCATCGGAGATTTAAAAAAAAAGGGGCACTTAATAGAAAAAAACCTAATCTCACGCACAAATTATGCAAAAGCGGTGAGTAATTGCGTCCCGCAGGACACAACAAAAATTCCCAGGTTAGTATATCTGTAAAACGCTTAGAGACATCGTAGATGTATTAAGCGCCATACAAAAGCGGAATATTATTGTTATTTCTGGAAGCTGGAGATGAATCGTTTTCGCATCGTACACTGATTATAATTTTAATGATTTACACATCTATCCAATCTGTCCATATAGTGTAACAGTAACGACTCATCTGTGACACTAAAACGATGTGCATGAGACTGATTTTGTTCGGTATAAATTTGCATATAATTATGCGCAGATTGAAAAAGAACATTTTTGACTGATAGTTCGTCTTTTATGCACCTGTACAACTGAATGGAGTGTGTTTACCCAGATTCTGACGATAAAAGTGTGTAATTTTCTGAACGAATTAGGCTTTTAAGGACTGATTTTATGAATCCGCAAACTGCCGAACTCGGAAGCTTTGCCGACATGCTTGACGATGCCTCCGTGTTTTTACTTCTCGCATTTGCTATTTTCGCGCTTTAATGTGGTGTCACATTTTGCAGGAAAGTGTTTTTGCCAGGGCCTTGCCCTCGGTTGGTTTCTTTCTATTTTCTTTAACATACTTTTTCAAAAGAGGGCGGCTCCCCCCGAGCCCCGCCGTAGCGCGGGCCCTGTACATTGTGTAACGGCATGATGATTTGACAGATGGACCTGAAGCTAACTGAGTCCTGACATACTTTTCAACGTTGTAACTTGTACGCCCTAGTGTATAATTAGAGCGATCATCGGCATTTTGTTTTAATATTATAGGCCTAAAACACGAATTAGGGCTAGTTCTGACCTGAAAACGACCCAAATCTCGGAGCATGGCTAGCTGAACCGCGGGGCCTTGGCCTATATCCGGATAAGTGAGTGCCCTGGGTCCACTTCTAACTCGTGTTTTTTAGCCCTTCTTTCTTCCCTTTTCCCTTTTCCTTTCCTTTCCTTTCCTTTCCTTTCCTTTCCTTTCCTTTCCTTTCCTTTCCATTCCTTTCCTTTCCTTTCCTTTCCTTTTTTTTGCTTGCTTGTCACTCGTCAGGGGGACAGACTGCCCCCCTGCCCCCCCCCCCGTAGGTACGCTACTGCTACTAGGTGTGTCTTGGGGGACAGAGTTTCGAACGAAGAGGTGTTGCATCGAGCTCAAGAAAAGCGGGTGCTGCTTGAAACGATTATAAAGAGACAGAAGAAATGGCTTGGACACATCATGCGACATGATGACGGCTTGATGATCAGAGTTCTAGAAGGTTGTCTACATGGAAAGAAGTCGAGGGGAAGACCTCGTAAAGGCTTTCTAGATGATTTAATCGTAGAATCTGGAGCAACAGGATATAAAATGCAGAAACGGATGGCTAAAGACCGAAGTACTTGGAGAGACACTTGAAGTAGAACTCTGATTGGGTCACTGAACCTGTCATAAACTGACAGATCACTATTGAATGATTATTCGCTGCTAAATATTTTCTTCCGAATTGGGAACAAAAATAGTGCTCTACGTCACAGACGTAGGTTACGTCGCTCTGGAATGAAGAGAATCACTATAACGGACGAAGTACTCCGTGAAGCACAGTACAAACAGAGAATTGAAAATAGCAGTACGGTCCTCGGAGCGGCATACTCTCCCTAATCTATAGCTAATTTTGTAATAACATAGTAAAGAAATTCTTTACAAAAGGGGTTACATCCATGTTTCGTCAAATTTGATTTGATTTTTCATCCATGCATTATTCTTTCGTGGCTTCGATAATAAGAAACTTTCAAAAAGATGACTTGTAGAAAAAAAATAATAACAAAGAAGACATGTGCACCAAGCAGCTCAATGTAGGCCTACCTTCTGGGTGTCAGGTACATGCATGCTGCTTAAATTTCGATAGTTGACAGCGAGATATTGTACAAAATGTCTGGATTGGAATTAGATGGTAGAACTCGTTTTAATTTTTTCACTTTTTTAATTCATTTCAAGAAGAGGATTTCAAACTTGGACCAAAATCCACCCCTATACAACTTTTCATTTTGAAAAGTGGTCTATGAGAGTGCAGGCCTATGGCGCGTGTGGCAAACAATAGCCCTTGACAAAATCTTTCATTCGGGCCTACAAGTTGTGAAGTTTGGAGAGCATAATTGCCTATTGATACCGGGATGAGATGGTGACGCTATGTTTAATGCTGTAGGTTTTTTTTTTTTAAAGACTACCCTTTAAAATGTTTCATTAATGAGATATATCTCGCATCAAATCAGACTGAGTGATGTCGGTTATCAAACAACTTAACAATATTAATTGTGCATTTCCTAAATAAACCAAGGAAACCTCGGTCTATAGATACACAAAAGAATATTACTAAAATGGTGCCTGGCTGGATGGCGGTGGCACTCGGTTGAACGGTGTTGTAGGTGTAGGTTTTTTAAGACTATACCCTTTCAATAAATATAATAAAATAGATTTTACCTTGAACTTAGTTGAAGTGATTATGGAAATCATTTGTATTTTTCTTCCTCATACTTAGCTTGGAAATATGGGTTTCGAAACATTTGGGTAGTCACTGGTGGGTGATTCCCTTAAAGAATATTACAAACACTCAGCAAATGATTGAGTTTATTAATTCTGTTCATTTTGTTGGCAAATCCGCCCCCCCCCCCTCCTTCATTAAAATGCTGCCATACCCCCGTGCTTCCCAATTAACTGAGCACCCATGGGCCATGCCTTATTAATGCATTTGTGAATGATCGTTAACTGGCGTTTTGTCGGTGTTCTATTTACACTGACGACTATTCGTCAATACCATGTTCTTATTCTTCTTCTTCTTCTTCTTCTTAGGCACTTTCTCCAGCATCCCTTCGAGGTCACATGACTCTTCGTTTCCGAAATCACTCATGCATGACCGTCCAGGCGCCATTTGGTCTTTTTCGGGCCGTTTTTTAGGCCTAATTTCTTTCGACCTTCCTATCTCCACTATCCGGGATGCTACGGACTTCTAACAAATTGCTCTTAATGGTCCGAGAGATGCTCTTTCGTCTGCGAAGAAGATAAGTCGATACTCGATAGCATCCATGCGAGAGAAGCCAAGATTGTGTCATCGAAGCAAAGAGAATATCATTAGTTTCGCTTGTTAATGAGTCTTACTGTAGTCTGAGTTGACTTTACTAACTTTTTTTAATTCTTAAGCACAAAATCAATACGTAAGTGTTAACAATTGTTTTCGGACTGAAATAACAAGCTTTTGACCCATATACATTGCTTCAGTCTAACCTTGGTTACATATGATGATTAATATCTAGGACAGACTCAAGTTTCAATCCTGGGTCCGATAACAGTCAGTTTGTTAGCACGTAACATGTAACATGACCGCTAGACCAACTAGCAATTCCCTAAAAAGTGGTAGGTTCATATTGGTTCGTCTCAGTTTCAAGGGAAGGTTGATTTACCCTTTCTCATTGAAATGTGTTCAAATCAATTTAAAAACGTTGGAACATTCAAATATGAAAGGAATCCCCCCCCCCCAGATCAAGTCAGAGTGTTTGATTGAGAAGGGGGTTCTGTTGTCATTCGAAGAAGGACACTTGTGAAATAAAAAAAAGTCGGAGAACATGTTTTGGCAGAATTTAGTTAATTTGAATATCATTCCCGATGTTGTGTATTTCACATCGTGTGTACTGTAGTGTAATAAACAATTAAATTTATGACAAGGACAGGCCTAAATGTGATTGGAAGAGATTTTTAAAATCAAATATACCTTGCGATATTCGCCGGCAGGTGTTAAAAGCATAGTTTATGAACAAAAATACAACCTGCTAGAGTAGTAGAGTAGTAGTAGAAGTATATAATGTTTTTTCTTGAATTACTTCAATCACTACTCTATGAATGCCCCGGGTACTCAAACTTGAACCAAGCCTTTATTAATCAATTAATGTATTTATTTATCTAGTGATTTTGTTATAATTTGATGTTTCAAAATAAACACATATTCTTGTTTTCTACACCAAAATATATAAATTCATAACATCATCGGCTTAGCAGTACAAAATCGACCAAAAGGTTAGGGTATAAACAATATAGCTTGAATGTCGTTGGTATCTTATTTTAGAGTATGCCAGAGCCTAAATAAATTTCATAAAAATTGACTAATAAGTAGTCTACACATATCTGTATTTTTTGGTACCGGGGACGGAGGAATCTAATGTGATCATTTAAAGTGTCAACAACTGAACGTACTGAAATACGGACCGGTGTGTTTTTTTACCACATATATGATATATACCTATATATCACTTTGTCTAGTTCTGATATTCTTTTACTAATGTAGAACGCTGCAAAAAAAAAAGTTTCTATAAAATTCAGTTTTTTTTTAAATTAATCTGTTCAACATCAGGTTAACGGTTAAAAGCCCTCTTAGGTTCAACTTAGTATAGTATAGCATACCATAGCTAAATGCATTAATGTAGTTCGGTATTTACATTTTTAGGGGTTTCACTTATTTCCTGACTTACATTAAAGTGATAGTTGAGTTTTGTTGCAGAGGGCGCTACACAAAATAATTTTGTTGCGAGATAATGAAAAACTGTGTGTCAAATTTGAAAGAATATACATTTTAAATGACAAAATCATCTTTGTTTGATCAAAATCGGTTCAGAGACGGCTGAAATATCCATAAATATAACCATTTCTAATATTTATGGTGCCCCACAAATATTCGGTAGGCCTAATTTTGAACCAGCCGTTGAAAAACGAGATAGCGCCTTATACGTATTATTCTAGCCAATGCCAATATTGGCTTTTTGTTGGCTTTTTCGTGTTGGTAAGCACAACCAGCCGGCCCCGCCGCTATTGTTATTCTTAATTAATTAATTAATTAACGGTCACGATATTTTTTTTTAAGTGAAGCTGAATTGGTATGATCGTATTCAATCTAAATTCACACATTTTGGGGTTTAAAATTACCTTCATAGAAATTTTAGGTTCTAAAAGGGCACTAGAGATGTCATAAATAAGAATAAGAGCAATAACCATGCACTTTGAAGGCATTTGCGGTCTTAAACAAGAACTTAACTATCCCTTTAAGGATGGTGGACCTGAATATGAGGTAAAGTGTCATAAACAGAAGCCAAAATGTTGTTTCCCTTTTTTCACTGCAGTCTGAGTTTGCTCGTATATTAGGGACTTTTAGATTTGCACGTCGACGTAGTGGACTGCAACGTGTACCATTCTTTCAAGGCACTGGCCCGTGCCCGGCAGTGCCTTAAAAGGACGTCACATTACCTTAAAAGGATGTCACCGTGGCAGTCCACGTTCACGTCGTGTAAAATCTAAAAGTCCCTATTATTTTGGCGAGGACTGTTTGTATCGTAGCGCACAAAGTAATACCCAAATTTGGACATGCTAACACTTCAAAAAGTTTTCCATTGTAAGTTTACTCAAAGGAATCTATTCGACAAACCTGTTTTGAGCTCCTAAGCACCCACGCTCCTCAGGTTACAATAAGTGATCATAACATGATTATTTTTAAATGTAAAACCTACCAGCGTGAACAACTTTACAAATGATTTCAATCAAGGTACGTTTCCTTTCAGAATGTTCCTTTCAAATTTGTTTTTCTTTCTTCTTTTACCCTTGTTACAAGCCAAACAAATATATACTGTGACATGATATAAAGAGTGTGTGTGCCAGTCTGTATCCTGGTATGACTAATGTGTATCGGACTCATTTGAAGTGTCAAGTATTGAAATACGGATCCGCGTGTTTTTCAACATTTATATGATATATATGCCTAAATACACTTTGATAAGTTCTGATATTATTTTACTAATGTAGAACACTGCAAAAAAAATGTGTAAAATTCAGGTTCTCTTGATTAATCTATTCAACATCAGCTTACCGGTTAAAAGCCCTTTTTTGATTCAATATAACATACCATGTAGCTAAATGCGTAAATATAGTTCGGTTTGTACGTTTTAGGGTTTTCACTTAATTCCTGAATTACATTAAGATACATATATATATATATATATATCTGAAATCTTGTAAAGGATGGATCTTGCTCGTATATTATTTTGGCGAGGACTGTTTGTATCGAAGCGCACAAAGTAATACCCAAATTTGGTCATGCTTACATTTCAAATAGTTTTCCATTGTAAGTTTACTCTAAAGAATCTATTCGACAAACAGGTTTTTGAGCTTCTAAGCACCCACGCACCTCAGGTTACAATAGGTGATCATAAAATGATTAGTTTTAATTGTAAAACCTACCAGCGTGAACATCTTTACAAATGATTTCAATCAATGTGCTTTTCCTTTCAGAATGTTCCTTTCAAATAGGTTTTTCTTCTTTTACCCTTGTTACAAGCCCAGCCGAATAAAATATCTTATTTAACTGCGATACTGTGACGTGATATAAAGAGTGTGCCAGTCCGTATATCATTGTATGACTAATTGGGGTAGGACTGGTTTACAGGCAAAGTCACTCTAGAGTTTTGTCTCTCTCTCTCTCTCGCTATTTGTGTTAAAAAATCCAGGGTCCATGATCATGAGTAAACCCATATCGTTTACATAATATAAACTAAGAAGAAGAACAAAACCAAAATCACTTCACACACAAAATCAGTTCCATAACACAATGTTTTTAATTTAGAGATGAAAATTCGTTAGGCTGCGAGCAAGGTTACTTGTAGTATCGTCAAATGTCGGGTGATGATATTGCCTTCGTACATGATGTAATAATGACATAATTATTTCATGGCTATAGCAATTTTAAAGAATATTCAAATAATCCCCCTTACAGTGCACATTAACATGGTCAATCAGACCATGTCGTTCGTTCGAATGATCTACTTTAAGCACAACCCTAAGTTGATTCACCCTCCCTCTACAAGTCAAGAAAGTAATTGCCCACAATTTCATTGGCAGACTAAATTTTATAATGAGTCTTGCAGGAAATTTCATCTTGTCGTGGTCGAGTGGTTTAAGGCGCTTGACTGGAGATGCGAAGGTCGAGGGTTCGAATCCCGACACGGCACTAATATCCTTTGGCAAGATATTAACCTGCACTTGCTACTCTCCACCCAGGTGTTAAATGGGTACCCGGTTGGATGCGACCGTCATTGTTGGTCAAACAGTTTTAGAGCGTCTAGTAACGCCTGGCTGGAATGCTCCCCAGGGAGTGGAGATTGTGCACACAGTGTGTGCGGGCAAGCACTGAATCCAATGACCGGGGTAATAGTATATCTGTAAAGCGCTTAGAGACATTTGTATTAAGCGCTATATAAAAGCTGAATATTATTATTATTATTTATCTTGAAAAGAATGTCAAAATGACGTCTGAATTCGCTGATTGTTTGCTTGGTGTGCTTGGAACAGCAAACATAACAAATTTCCCGTATAAACTACACACGCACCCACCCACCCATTCTCCTTTTTGCTTTTCCGTAATTTTAGTTTTAACTTTTATTAAATATTAGAACAATACAAATGATTCTTCAAAATATAATTCTTTTTCATCATAACAACATAATTCGATTATCTTCATACATTTACAATTCACAAATTACGATAATATTTTGTGTGGAAGGAAATCATTCATAATATGAAACAAATCATAACCCCTTCCCTACTACCGAACCCCAAACAAAGCACCACCCCGGCCACACATGCAAAAGAACACACACATAACACGCACACACACACACACACACACACCACAGCAATGCGTTCCCCTTCGCACACACTCACAAACCACCATAGCTGGGTTACAAAAATGACAAAGAAGAGACAAAGTAAGGCTAGGCCTACATATTACGCTTCGATATATTTTTCTGCTTCATTCGAATTCCATGAATGTTTTCTCAAACATTGTGGGGCAATTAACGTTGAGATTAAGTCCTAATTTTAGTATAAATTTCCTTACATTTAGATAGTTATAAATAAACACATGTATACAAATTATAATAAAACGAAACTCGAATGTAAACATTCAAAACATAATCAAATAGTGACTGGGAAACCAAGCCTGGCATACCCTTAACCCCCCCCCCCCAAAAAAAAAACAATAATAATAACATGTTTACAGAAGATCCGGAATTGTCTTGATTCGCTAGTTTAGTAGATTTAAATGATTGAATTGTGGGAAAAGTACTCAGATGCAATGGCACTTGATACATTTAAAAGTACCCCCCATCGTCATTCAAAGTAGTTTCTGTTCTGTCTGGGAACAGACTAAGGTTTCCCCTTGTTGAGCGGAATGCCAAGGCCACTTTGTCACATGATAGTATTTGCATCACAATGCCCATCAGGACTGACTCGCTGAGCGAAAGATATGTATGCTTTTGTTTGGTTGGTTAGCTCTAGTTTCGTTTTTGGACCACATGATCCAACTGACTTGCACCAGATACCTGCTCAATATGCTGTTTTCGCAACCGGCGACGCGGCCTTCTACAACGCTAATCTTAGCGGGGGTTCGCACTCAGAGCGAAAATTCTGCGTAGCGTCCAAACCTACTAAGGTATTCAGCCGAATTAGCGTCGGGAGTCGAGCTAGTACGGGGTGGCGTGATAAGCCAATCATAGCGCTTGATAACTGTGACGGTGAGGCTCGCATGCAAATGGGTGGTACGACTTTTCTGACGTCACGCAAGCGCGGAAACTCCCGCGTATTCAGAGTTGCGAAACTGCAAATTAGATCGCGACGGTAGCCAGAGTACGGAGACGGTCACAGCTCATATAAAATACCCCGTAGTGATCACTTGCGTCGCCATGCGAAAAGACGCTAATATCACGTCACCAGACGGTGAAATGCAGACTCACGAAGCCTATATGTCTTTCATTTCATACGGGTTATCCGTCACTTCTACATGAAAATCTGATGGAACGAAGCACATTTGTGTAAAGGGAATCTGCATTAGATTGAATTCTAGATCATTTTCTTCGACACACCGCATGTTTTGGCATCTGTCAAACCGGATGATCATGACCCAAAGACAAACTCTCCTCTATCTTGCGAAAGAGACATTTAAACGCCTTTAAAACACCTTCTAGAAGAGACCTCTCATGTCACTTGTTGCCAGTTACTTTTATTTGAACTGTGTAAGATTATGTGTGAATTCTTTTAGCTCGGCTACAATTGGATAAATATTTCTGAGGAGAGGACTTGACGCCTTATTCCACGATTTCCTTTCGCATTTAGCAGGATCTAGGCAAATAGTGAGTATAATATATCATTTTTGACTCGTTACGTTTAGTTTTGTTGATCCAAGCAATAGCCACTGTATAAGCTCATCGGAATAGAGTTACATACAATCCATGCAAATATTGCAGAAACTCTCGTCCTTAGAAAATATAAACAATTTGACTAAACGGCATTAGTATTGTGAGAATGATGAGAAGGTGGACGTTACCCAACATAATGCCTAGTACATATATACACCGGGCCCCGTAGATTTTCCCTACCCGGCGGCTTGCCGTGGATTTTAGAGACCGTACGGGACCCTTCCGATTTTCATTTCTACGGCATGTGCGGTCACCTATTCTGCGGCGCCCGGGAGGTGCCCCCTGAAAATTGGTCGAGTGAAAATGCAAGGCGCCCGTAAGGGTGCCGGCCGGTAATCTTACGGGCTCCGTCCGATGAACAGGTGCATCCAATGACTCCCGGGCTCCGGTCGGGGTCCTCAAGGCGCCCGGCTGGGTCCCATGCGGTGCACTGAACTATTTGTCCTCTGACATCCGCGCCTCCATTGAGAATTGACAGGAAAAAATCGTGAGGGGCCCGTCTGGAGCCCGCACGGGACCCGTACGGTGCCCCACGGGCCCTTAAGGGCTTTCTACGGCCTAACGGTCAGATGAAAACGCCGGGAGAATTGGGAGCAGCCAACTCAGCACCACGGCGCCCGTAGGAACTGTACGAGATCCGGCCGGGCACCGGCAGAAAATTCCCAAAATGTCTGTTTTTACTCGCCGTACGGGCCCCGGATTGTATATGTGAAAGCCCCATTAGCATGTCTTAAGTTTCTTAAGTCTATACCTTGGCAAGGATAAGGCATTTTGGCTCTGGTAACGTATGGAACGTCATCTTGTTCGAAGCGGTTCCCCCAAAATCCCCGGTAGGATAGTGGACTTTGCATTTAATGAACCTAAAAAAGTGTCTTTGCGTTGAAAAATTGTTGTTGTTGTTGTTGATGATCATGGTGATGATTCGTGATCTCATGTCGTTAGAGAACAATTTCAATATTCGGGCAATGTTGGGCAATTTGCATTATTTGCATAAACTTTTGTGCCCAATGTTCCATGAAGATGCATGATAGGTGTTAATACCGAGCTTCTGAAGGGAGTGGGATTCACTTCTGATGTTTATTTTGTACTTTAATTTTATGTATATGTACTAAAGGTCAAGCAAAGATCGGAATAGTTATCTTGGAATATTGACAATAGATACTGTTACATCTATAATAATATATCTTTATTCGTTCATTCGTTTATTTATTTTGTGTTCCATATACAGGATGGTCTCTTCAGTACATGAAACTGCTTTGCAAGAGAGCCCTGTATTACATAATACAATTACAATACAATGTAAAACAAGATAAACATTCAACAAAGACCAAATTATTTGAATACGTAACAAAACAAAATAAGAACAAAATACAGATGAAAAATAGAAACTATTAGTGGACTTTTGATCACATCTAAAATATACAATTTTGTTAGGAATGTACATTTATTTATTTGAGGTCACGATAAGGTAGAAAAAATGTTATTAATACTGAAAGTCGTATTTTAAGAAATTAAATATTTGGGAAAAATATTATGTAACTGACTATTCTGTTAGGAATGTACATTTATTTATTTGAGGTCACGATAAGGTAGAAAAAATGTTAATAATGGTAGGGTAGGGTATAAAGGGTAGTGAACACTATTTTTTTTTTTTTGTTGTTGCTTTATTTCCTTTATCTCATCTAATACGAGGGATATTCCCAAAGCTTTTACATAAGCATCGTCGCTTATATGGGGCTCCCATATGTAAGCTTTCGGATATGGTTTTAACACCTGATTTTCAACTCTACATGGTTTAGTATTTGTATAGATACTCGATTTAAGAGTTGTAACAATGGGGCAATGATCTAAAAAAATCTTCAGGTCTTTCAAATAAAAGTAAAGAATACCGTCCATAGCTTCTTTTTCAGCTAAAACGTAATCTATTACGCTCGGTATTTTGGCGTTTGACTCGTAGCATGTGAACTTTCCAGTCAGGTCGCCCAATTTGCGTCCATTGACAATTCTTACATCACATCATACTTTACAAAATTGGATAACGGCTTTCCCTCTTTTGTTAACGGCCTGGTGTCTTGGTTCTTCCTTGTCATAGACTCAGAACAACTCCATGAAGTCGGTAGAGGTAGTGTTTTACTGTCGTCCACTGAGTCGAACTCATTTCCATCGGGTATGGTGTTGGTATGTGGATTTAGATCACCAATAACCATGCACTTTTCTTGATTTTTATATTTAGCGATGTCTTTCATTATTGCATCGATTATATCTATGTTTGATGAAAAGGTAGAATTTTCTGGGCTTATGTAGGCAAAACAAATATATAAATCTTCCGATGCACCAGATTTATGGTTATGTAGTTTTATCCAGCAATATTCGCTAGAGGTATTATTGATAATTGTAACGCGATGTTTAACAGCCAGTTTGACGTATAAGGCCAAGCCACCAGAGTCCGACTTCGCATTTGTTATGCCTCTTTCTGCAAATGATCTTTTCAGCATATCCTTGTAACGACATATTTTCCTTCGGTCCAATTTTCGTTTCTGCAAAAAACAGATAATGTAAAATTAATGAAAAACGTTCATGAATTCTTGATAAATTCGTTTTACAGTTGATTCTACTCGGATAATAATAATAATAATAGTACAGTTCTTATAAAGCGCATAATACATTTGTTAACATCTCTACGCGCTGTAGGAAAATGAAAAAGAGAAAGTAAATACTAGTAAGGAAACAGAAAATATACTGCATGGTAATATTCTACACAGCATGGTCAAATTTCTACACAGAAGGACCTGTGTGTAGGAATTATTCACCTCTTATTAAAAAGATACGTTTTTAAGGATGTCTTGAACTTATCCATGGTATCTGTATGTTTAATAGCATAAGGGATGCTGTTCCACAATTCAGGGGCAGCATGCTCAAAACTACGTTTACCGTAAAATTTAGTTGAAATGTGAGGTACTACATACAAGTCCTTCTGTGCTGACCTCAGACTTCTCACTGGCTGGTATTTTGCAAGGAGGTCTGATAGGTATGTTGGAGCTATTTCATAAAAACACTGATACACAAGTAACAAGATCTTAAACTCAATTCGTGATCGGATAGGCAACCAATGCAAGACCCGTAATATTGGTGAAATTGACTCATATCTTTTGGTCCTTGTCACGAGTCTTGCCGCCGAGTTTTGAATAACCTGAAGTTTCCGGATCTGAGTGTCTGGTAAACCAGACGGATGATTCTATTGTTCGGATTATTTGGCAGAGAGAGAGAGAGAGATAGTGAACGTTCTCACGATAATCGACGCTGTATTATTATCCTGATTTGTTCATCGTCTCTAAAATGCTATTTGAACAATTTGTTGACAATAAATGACACCGTGGCACTATTTCTATGTAGCGTAACATGGCAATAAGATGGCAGATAAATGATCATCAGTACCGGGTTTAATAATTTAGAGAAAACTGAATTTGAACCCGGGCCGTACTCTCTGTCTCTGTCTCTGTCTCTCTCTTTTGTCATTGCCTTCATTTTCCCTCGCTTACTTCATTCTTACCACGGAGTATATGTGCATGTGTATGCCTCGATCAGACAGAATATAAACACTAATATCGCTGAAATGATCCTTCTGCTTCCCCTTATTCTTCATTTGTCTTCTTCCTAGTAGTAGTAGTAGTAATAGCAGCAGTATCATAATAATAATTATTGTTATCATTACTATGATCATTATTATTAGTGTTGTTACTATAATAGTTATTATCCTAATTATTATCATTATTATTTTTATCATTAATATTATCTTATTATTATAATTCTTCTTCTTATCCTTATTATCATAATTCTGTTTTGCAATACGTCATGTGCTCAGGATTGATTGCAATAATACATCCAAGATGTCTACCAAAACTCTCATTTTGTTGCTGAAAATTGTATCGAGAGAAATTTAAAGAGGAAACATTGGAATATAGATTTTTAAATAAAGTAAGCTTTATATTGTTCTGAAATTATGAAATCAGATGGGCATTTCAGGGAAGATGGACCACTTCGGGCGCTCCGTAAACCATAGTGAAATATTGTGAAGATACTTAGACATAGAAGAATTTGCACTACCAACCTGTTTTATATGCCTGTTGTACATTGTGGACCAATTACAATTATATTGTTAAGTTTCATTGTTTTACTATGTACAATTCAATCCCATGTATTTCATTTTAATTTGTTGGAAATGGAAATAAACGAAATGAAATGAAAAGAGTATGTTTCATATGATGAACAGAGGCGGCGGACCCCGGGGTCACCGTGCACCCCCAATTTTCTCAAGTACCCCTATAGCGCCCCTTTCGCTTCAGATAAGTGCACCTTACCACCTTCGATAAGTGCCCCCTTCACCGGTGATAATTGCCCATATTCAAATCTGAGAGGTGCCCTTTCCCCTTGTGATAAGTGCCCCGTTTCATCTCTGATGAGTGCCCTGTTTCACCTCTGATAAGCGCCCCCTTTTATATTGACACATGCCCCCTGTTTCTTTCTAATAAGTGCCCTTTTTTCCTTCTGATGAATGCCCTTTAACACATCTCTGAAAAATGCCTCTATTTAATTCTGATAGGTGCCCCTTTCCTTCGATAAGTGCCTATTTCCCTTTGCAATAAGTACCCCTTTCCATTCTCACAAATGCCCCTATTCCTTTCAGGTGAGTGCCCCTATTCAGGCAAAATAAATGCTCCTTACCACATCTGATAAGTGCCCCTTCACCTCTTATAATTGCCATTTTTCAAAACTGAGATGTGCCCTTATATTTTGACAAATGCCTCGTTTCCTTTGCATTCCCCCTTTTCATTCTTATAAGTGCACCCTTTTCATTTCCAGTGAGTGCCCTTATTCAGATTTGAGAGATGCCTTCTTTAATTTTGAAATAAGGGCCCCTGATCTTTTTTGATAAGTGCCCCTTTTCCGTTCTCATCAGTGCCCTTTTTTCATCTATGGCGAGTGCCCCTTATCAGGTGCGAGAAGTGCCCAATTCTCACCTCAGATAATTTCCATTTTTATTTTGAAACGTGCTCCTTTTCTTTTCTGATCAGTGTCCTTTTCCCTTTGGATAAATACCCACTTTGCCTTTCACCATAAAATACTCCCAATTTAAAGCGACTAAGATCAACTTTTCATTTAATTTCACCGAATGCTCGCTCGATACGCTCGCTCGCATTTAAAATGTATATAATTTTGTTTCTTACTAAAGGTCCTTTCATTCTTTTATGACTAGATTGTGCTTAAAAAGCCACCAGGATTGTTTGTTTTTCCCTCTTAATAAGAATTGTTTGAACTGCAACATCACAAATCTTAAAAACCTTGCTTGCTCGCAAAGGAATATTCAGACCATCACACCAACTGAAAAGTCTATGCATCAATGTAAAGCTCTTGATAAGAGAAGTCCAGGGGTGAAAGATAATTTAAATTGGATATTGATGGCTTGTCAGAGATACTCATCTCCTGTGAGTCTTTTGCCACACTTCTTGGAAAATAATTAACTATTATCTACTCGATGACCTTAATCTTTATCAACAGGCTATTAGAAATGTATACTACTTTAATAAAACAAAATACAGCTCTTGATGACATGATGACTTTCATGTCGCGCTGTGAAAGAAACACAGGCATCCTGATTGACGACTACAAAAAACAAACAAAAAATCATTGTTATCTTCCCAAATACAGCATTCATCAAAATATGAACATGAATATACTGTAGGCACATCTTCTTGGCTGGTCCAAGCCATTCCCCCAATGATGGGTTTCAGGAGGCAGAGGCAAACAAGTTTATGGCGTTTAAAGCCCCCAAAATGTTACACTATTATGAAATGGACATAGTGAATTAAAACCCTCATTGTTTTCTTGTGCTCTTACCGAGGTGTTTTATTTCACATGTTTCACATTTCATATATATTTACATCAATTTACATTTTAACATAATAGAAAAAAGACAAAATTAATTAAATAAATAGTTATAACCTTAGCATTTCTTGAAAAATTTCTTTGTGTTTCGTCAATAAAAAACTTTGTTTATTTGCTATATAATATCGTAGTTTTAATTTGAAATTAATGAACAGACTTTTACTATTGTACTCTTAACCATCACACCAAAGTTGGATATACATTTTGTATATTATGTATTGTCCTAAAATTAACATGAAGTTTATCACAAAGTTTTCCTTCTTTTCAATAAAATAACCTATAACTAATGCTTTTTCATTAATATTTATTTGTTCGTTAAAGTAATTATAATATAAGTTTTCAATAATTTTTCAAAAACTCTAACCTTGTTACATTTTAACAAGACATGAAAAGTAGTTTCTGTTTCTTTACATATATCACACTGGTCATTTTCCATTATACGCCATCTGCATAAATTAGGTTTTGATGGAAATATATTATGTAATACTTTAAAATTAACTTGCTTTATCCTTTTATTTCCTATTTGTTGAAATTTAAAATTGAATACTTTCTGCCAATTAAAAGAAAAAGGTAAATTCAAGTAATATCCCCAGTAGCGTGTAACAATTTGTTTTTAAAGTTTTTTTTTCAGGAGGGATAAATAATAATGTTTCGTCTTGAAACTAGATATATCAACAAAATCTCATGTAGCTACGTACTTCTATCAAATTTGAACTGTTTTGTTTACTACTTAATTGAACATTCTTTCTAACGTATAATTTATTTAACCAATAGCATGGGAAACATTTCTTCAATTTTGCGTATTCGAACTCAAATAATAATTGATGAATACCAACTTTACTATTTAACAGAATCGAGTCTTTCCCACTACCGTTTGTGATCACGTGCTTTACTTTACAAATTCCAGCTACGTACCACTTTGAAAACAATAATGTAAAATCTTTTAATCTAATATGACTGTTTTTCCATAATATCTCCTCTTCTATTTCTGTTACCTCAACTAAACCTCGATATTTAAATTCTGACCATGCAACAAGAAGATTTTGATAAAACTCTGGCAGACCATTTTGTATACACAGCATTTTCATATCTTTCTTATTCAGATTATATCGTAAGATATCTGGAAAAATTCCAATCTTGGCAATCCAATATCTGAATAATGATTTCCATCTACAAGTTTGTTCATCCAATAATTTGCTTATCCAAGATAAATACAAAGAATTTTATTTTCGATTCCATGTCTACCATATCAAGACCACCATCTAACTGTTTATTTATACAGACATTTCTTTTCACTCTTTCTCTTTTTGAACTCCAAAGAAAAGCATATATACTTTTATTCAATGATTTAATAACAAAATTAGGAGCAGGTACTACAGTAGACCGAAAATTTCTGTCTCTTTCGTTCGTTAGCCTCTGACTTGGGTAGGGTCAGCTCCTCTCTTTAGAGACAGAAGCCGACCATAGGCGCTCCTGTGCAAACTCGGTGGAACGGATCTGGCCACCAAAAGTTTGGCCGGAATTTGGTGGCCAGATCCGTTCCACCGAGTTTGCACAGGAGCGCCTATGGTCGACTTCTGTCTCTAAAGAGAGGAGCCGACCCTACCCAAATCAGAGGCTAACGAACGAAAGAGACAGAAATTTTCGGTCTAGTACTACAGTTGCCGTATAAACAATTTGCGAAACGATTAAGGCTTTAATAACAACCACTTTACCATAAAACGTTAATATTCTCTGTTTCCAGTTTTTCAATATATTTTGAATTTTTTCGATTTTTTTTTTTTTCATCCCAAATTAAACATTAATTTTCCCTTTTATTTTTCCCGATATATATTCCCAAAAATGTTATTGGTTGTTCAGTACTTTCCCCACATACTTCATTCGCATAATCTGTATTGATCTTCATTACTTTTAGGGTACGTTTATGCTCAACTTTTTCTGGCCAGAATGAGGCATTTGTTACGCGTTTAGTTCAAAACACGGTTGCGTCCTTTCTCATTTTTGTAGAATCACAGAAAAACGGCGATCGTAATCGCCGATCGTAAACTCACAAAAAGGTGCGTTTTGGATCGGCGATTCTGCAAAATCAGCGATTCTGGGGAAGCATAAACGCACAATCACTTGTAAACGCGTTTAAATGGGGTCAACGTAGCATGCGCAGTGCATGTTTGCACTGCACTTCTCTGGCTCCTCCAGGCCTGATTCTGGCTCTGAGCCAGAATCATGCCTGGAGGAGCCAGAGAAGTGAGCATAAACAGTATACCGTGGAACTGCGATTACGATGAGCGTTTACGATGAGCGTTTCAAATCGCTCATTCTGCCTTCAAAATTGAGCATAAACGCACCCTTAGTCTTATCCCAATTTACTTGAGGACCTGCCACTGCTCCAAAATTTCTGACCTCTTCCATAACCTTAATCAATGATTCTGAACTATTTACAAAAATGGTTGTGTCATCTGCAAATTGAGACACTTTTAATTCGGACAATACAGAACCTAATATATCAATTCCCTTTATATCTTCGTTTTGTCGGATCTTACATGCTAGAAATTCAGCTACAATAACGAAAAGTAAAGAAGAAATGGGCATCCCTGTCTCACCCCTAGCTCAATAGAGAAAGAATTGGACATCCACCCGTAATTCATCACCCTTCCCTTTGCATTACTATACAAAGCTTGAACCCATTTAATAAAACCTCCTTTAAAATGAAACTTCTTTAATAATCTAGACGTGAGAATAATCTTAAGGATACTTGTCTCCAAGTGAATTGCCTCTCATCCGGATTAACTTTTCTCCATATATCAATTAGACCTAATTTTTTCTTGAACAAAGTGAAGTACTAAAAGAAGAATTAAAACCCTCCTGGATTGTTCTTCCATCTGTTTTATGAACGTAATGTAGATATTTCTGAATATTGTTTTCAGGTATTGTTGCCCATGTCATCACTATTTTCCAGAGAACTACATTTCTGTCAAGTGAGAAGGACATCTTACACCATGGATGGATTCTGCCTTCTCTATCTACTCCTGATCATCTTGATGAGATCTGGTGACGTTGAAACCAATCCAGGTCCTAACACTGCAGAAAGGTATGCATAATTATACTGGCTTATTTCGAATCATCAGGTCATCACGTCCAGTCAGGTGGTTGCCTTAAAGGCTTACACGACATTTCGTGAAACAAAAGATCATGTGAAGATGCACGTTTCGGATGCGATCTTTCGTATATTTGCCACAGGGTTTTCACATTTGGACCAGACCATTTGTAGATGAGAGGGGTTTATTTCAAAAACATTAACCCCCCCCAGTGTTTTCACAAAAGGCTGGGTAATGCGAACACCAGCCCCGAAGTGATGACCCGATGATTCGAAGTAAGCCCATATATCAGAGCTGCCAACGGATTTCCCGTAATTGGTATGGAAATTAACGATCATTACGGCAGTACGGAATGTTGTCTAAAATTACGGATTACGAATGTAATTACAATGTTTTTTGTTGTTGGCGTAAATATGATTTATCGTAGCGAGTGCAGTGCAGTATGGCGGCCATCCAACACTCGCTGAGAAAGACGGAAAAGTATCAAGTATTCTCTTAATAGAAGCCAATGTTTCATGGAAAACTGCATGTGTTGTGATGACCTGAAAATCAATATTAGCAACTTTGTGTGAGTAAAATCACCAAAAATATCAGATAATCATGCGCGCATGCATCCGCGCAGTGTAAGTTGGCGTGCGGTTTTTTGGTGTAGATTCATGAGCGCCGCATAGGAAATTACTGATTTATTCCCAAATTTACTGATTTTGAGCCTTGTGATTACTGATTTTCTGTTCTGGAGGCTGGCAGTTCTGGTATATACTAGTAACCTTTGGGGTTAACAATAAAGTTTAGTTCTGGTCACGCGATTACATTGCAAAAGAAACAGTGTTGAAGTGATTCAAAAGGTTGATCATGCATGTAGCGCAAAAGTATTGGTGTATACTGTTTGGTTTTGGAGTCGTCAAAATTATTATTTTGCCCAGTCTTGCTAAGTCACATGCACTGGACACAGAAATGTAGATATAGGACTACACAAACATGTAGCATGAAAGTTTGGCCCACAGCAAATTATTTGTCGTATTTTTAATATGGGGGCATTTGAAGAACCATCTTTTTTCAAGTAACCTTTTTTCTATGATACTCTTCCACATTAACATAAACAGAATGAAAAGGCTCACAAATGATAATTTCTTACCTTTTCCAGAACTCAACCTTCTCTTTATATGACACACTGTCAGATATCACGTGAATACGAAATATGTAGTATATAGACTATGCATGATACAGATAATAATCAGGATGATGAAAGTAATAATAATAATAATAATGATAATAATAGTAGTAGTAGTATAGTAGGAGTAGTAGTAGTTTATTAGTAGTATTAATAATAATGATAATAATAATCATTATCATCAATTCTAGTAATAATAATGTAACTTCATTATCATTATTATTATAAGTAGAAATAATCTTTTTTTAAATTGGTATTATTATTACTATCATCAATTTACTGCCAGACTCTGCTTTTGGCCGGGGAGTGATTACCTGTGCCAGAAGAATAGAGCCCTCACGTGCAATTTGAGCCAATATTTGTCAAATGTTAATATCACAGGCAATATATAATTATATAATATTGGCTGGCTTTGAGTGTGATACAAGAATATATTCCTCGAGCTATGACAATATTGAACGCGTCAGAGACGAGTCCAATATTTTCATAGCGAGAGCAATATATTCTTGTTTCACACGAAAACAAAGCAATATAATATTGTTATTATTATCTACTCGCGAAAGGGCCGCCTTCGGCGGCCTTTCGCGCGCGTTGTGTGAGCGATATAAGGTGTTGAAAGGACGTACTTGAGAGTTGACATGTTGAATGGTGGATTGGTAAAACAAAGCAAAAGAAGTTGGTGAATGCTATCCTATACAGAATTATAATAATAATGATATGTGCTTATATAGCACCGAACACTTACTTTGTTGGAAGTCTCTAAGCGCTCTGCAATAATCCAGCATAACTATCCTGCATGGCTTTAGCAGAGCAGCTGTCACGCGCTCTGCGTTTCAAGGAATAAATTCCTACCAGCTAGGTCCCCATTTACTTCACCTGAGTGGAGTGCATCACAATGTGGATGAATTTCTTGCTGAAGGAAATCAACGTCCTGGAGTGGGATTCGAACTCACGACCTAATGATTGAAAGACGTGAGTCAGAACCACTACACTATGACGCTTCCAGATCGTGTGCACCTAATACATGTACAATAATAAATCCATTCTTATTTTTAGTTGATTTGATGCCGTCTATACTAGTAAAAGTAGCGCATTTACCCCCAACAAAAAGGAGTAAAATAGACATAAATAGTGAACAAAATATATCAGATATTTGTTTTGTATTTTCATGTTTTTTTAATTGAAATTTGCCTAAAAGAAAAATGATTTAAATGAGCCAATCTGTTTGCAGGTGGTAATACACTACATTTACACATACATGTACATGTAAACAGAACACAAGAAGTAACTACTAATTACCCCCTGAAGAATTGCTCATAATTTCGAAACCATTAAAATGTATCACAATGTCATCTTACCACAATATTGGTAGAGTCGTTAGGTACATTTTGTGTGAAAATCAGAGATATCCATCACTGTATGGCTGAATGAGCACAGATTAAAGACAAAATGGCCCAATTGAAAAGTCACAGGACACTGTGCGTGTGCCTGTACATTGTTGTGAAACAGCACATGACTGAATGCATTGATTATATGAAACAATGCTTTTTGATATTCCATCCATATTTATTTGTAAATGGCACATGTGGTTAAATGCATTATTTGCAATTGTAAAACAGTGCATTTTGAAATTGTTTAATACTCAGTAAACTGCAATGATAATATTAAATATGAAAATAAAAATTCATTAATGTATGCTTATTCAACCATGGATCAATGATAACCTTTAATTGTTACACATTGATTTCCTAACTACCATAGAAATATATTTGCAAGACGAAATCTTGAAACGATTCTACGTTATAAAATTATGAGCAATTGTTTAGGAGTGTACGGTGTATAGTAGTTACTTTTTGTGACAATCAACCATCATTTTTTTTTCTTCCAAGGGGGCTCTTTTTTAATTTACAAAAAAAGTCCCCTTGAGGTTTCTCATGGGGGTTCTTTTCATGACGGGGGCTACTTTTGGAATGTAATTTGGTTTCTTAATTTTAGTCCGGCCGTATCGTATAGATACAGCATTCATAGAATCTTACATTTCAGTTAATGATTCCAGCATCCACTATTACTCAAATGGAAATGTTCTTATACTATTAGATATTACATCGTGTCAAGATATATGTCGTGTAGTCACTATTTTTTAAATTTATCATTTTGAGCTGTCAAAAATATGTCTCAATAATGATTATGGCATAACTTTGGAAAATTATGAATTTGTTGAGAGATATTAATTGGTATACGACTATTTGTTAATGTTATCTTGAAACCATGATTAAATTAAAAAGGAAGACAAATAGAGAAACTTAAATTGTTTCATGTGCCTTTCATTTTAAACTTTTGTCCCATTTGTTGACGTGTTTCTCATCATTAATCATGTTACTTCATTTTTCACGTACATTCAGCACCTAAGAAATATAGAACTACCAAATTTGCAATACAGTACGTGACTCTGCTTAATAAAAAAGTTAAGAGGACACTGATCAACTGATGTGTAGAACTCCCAGGGCGGTAGTCATACTTTTTAACTTGACGATCTCACGAGGAACAAACCACATTATCAAACAATATAGATTATAATTATAATTAATATCAATGATTTAATATAGATGATCAACACAAATATCAAGGGTCGTATATGGTCACTACAGATGTAACAAAATCGTATCCTGTCCCAGAAAATCAAAATATATTTGTAATTTCACTAATGTTCACAACTGGGAATTTTCACAACTGTATAATTTTCACATGATCAGATCAACGCGAACGAAAAAGTAGATTAGCCAAATACATAGATTGAGCGCGCGTAAACAATCACAGCTTTCGTATTTGCCTTCCACGTAGATGAAAGCACCAGCGAACGCAACGGTACTATGAAATTGTTGCTTATTTCAGTTATCAGTGAAAACGTTGCGAGAAGAAATCCCATAGACCAGTACAGACATTTTCTCTCGCGGAACCAGTCTTTTATACATGCTGAAGGTATCGCTTATTTTATTATTCTCAATTTGAAGAGTGTACATTTGCTCAACAGTGCAAGTACCGATATCTGTTGCCATCCTCTTTCAGGAACTATTTTGAGTTTTTATATTTCATTTCGAGATTTCAAACAACTTATTGAAAAAATCCCAAGCTTTACAGTGATCTACAGTCCAAACGAATGACACGTGCAATTTTTTCAACCCGAGGCGTGCAAAACCCTAAAAGTTTTTAAATTTCAAAGGATTTCCTTACTCAAATTATAATATAAATATCAGGCTGACTAGCGAAATAACAAAATTTGACTTTCCCTTTTTTCATAGGTTTTTATTCTCTTCTCTCATACATAATTTATAACATCGTATACAAAATTACAAATAATCTTCACATAGGCCTAAATAAATTTGCAAGTGAACTTCTACATTTCCATACAAGGTTACCAATAAATGTTCATATAAAATATATTTGCAAATGAAGTTACACATTTAAAGATGACAAATATTCACATAAACAAAATTATATTTTCACATTTTAAACAAATCGCAAATAAAGTTTTTACAATTTCCTCGACCAGATTGCATATAAACTTCCAATTATTTCTTTTCTTTTCCTTTTCCGCAATATTTCTTTCCTCATAATTTCCTTCAGAGAGAAAAAAAGGGTTATGATTTAAAAAAAAGAAGATATATGATAAAAGAAAACAAAAAGAGAAAGAGAACACCTACTACCCCCCGCCCCACAAAACACTAAAACACATAAAAAGTACAACAGTATACAAAACACACACCCACACACACACACAGAACGAACAAACAAACAACAAAAAAGAGAAGGGAAAAAAAGGGAGAAAGGAAACGCAAGCGTAGAAAAGAGAGGAGGGTCTAGAAGTTGGATATTGAGAAGAAAAAAAAACACACATTCATTCAAAACTTTCCAAGGCTTTCCATTTCATTAAATGAATTGAAAGGGTATCTCTTTTCAATGAAAGTTTTTTCTGTTCACTTCTATTTTCCAGTAATCTATCTTCTATTTCTTTTGCTTTTGGAGGGTTTCCCTTCTCTCTACTGTGGAAAATCATAAATTTAATCAATTTCAAAATGTGGTTCAATAATTGCCTTGTTTTTACAATACTGTTATTTTTCCTTTATGAACTTTTTCAGAATTGCTAAATCAAGTCTATCTGCACATTTCCCCCAGACTTCCTTTATTTTATTACATTAAAAAAATACATGTCGATAAGTTTCTTCAAATTTTTATTCAAAATGAGCACAACCCATTTTCATGAAATCTGAATCTATGTAAATGATGATTTATATATAAAATATACATCCTCGGTTGAACAAATATCTTTTCTACTTCTCTTCTTGAAATATTATAAAATGACATTAAATTGCAGCCTGCTGAGTTTGTTTCTACATTCTTCTTAATTTGACTCTTATATGCCATCTTTGCAGTTATATCTTCATATTTGAACACTTTCTTTGAAAACATAAATTATAAAGTGAAGCCAGTGTGAATTGACTTTCTTAAAGGTTGAACATTTTGTTTCCATTCATAAGGGGCTACTGTATTAATTTTGTTTGCTCAAACCTAACATTACAAAAATAAGCTTCAGGTTTAAATTTTCCATTTTCATATCAAATGTGATGAAGTCGATATATATATTTGTTTAAAACAAAGTTTGCTCAAATAAGGTTTGAGCTTCTAGTTTAATAAAATTATATGGCTTTTTTCGTGTGATATCGATAACGATATCGATACCGATAGTTAAAGTTCCCGGATGACTGAGCAATACGAAAACAATATTGGTCAGTCATCCGGGTACTGCGCTACAGATATTGAATACACTGATTTATTGTACCACGTGGAAGCCTTATATAGATAATAATCTGTTATATCCCTTCTATGAATATTCATGAGTATTCTAAATACGTGATAGGTCATTTGGTGCTCACGTGACAAAGTATAATTTCACTATAAAAAACAAATCTCTGCCAGAGCTCCGAATAGTTTTCACCATTTTTCCCTGGGCAGAACTGCGCATGCTCTATTTAATATTTTCTTCCAAGGCACTACTGCGCATGCTCACTGCCCATTGACAAAATATATGTCAAATTCGAACAAACAGACGACCAGCTGAGTAAATGCGACCCATAAAAAATAAGGTAATTTCATAATTTGCAAGGCAAGATATCATACAATCAGTTGGTTCCACTTCTTAACTACAATTTTGAGGATATCTGCTCTCAAAATGAAGATTTCCAGAACCTTATCGGTAAGTTAATAATTTTCGGAACGGACGCAAATGACTGCCAAATTTGCCGATCTTTTGTCAATATGTAGTGGTACGCTGATTTGGGCAAAACATTGACCTAAAGGGGGCGCTATAGCAATAGAGGAGTTGGGTTAATTTGATTATTTGTAGGGTTAATAGTTTGACTTTGTATACTATCTAAAGTTGAACAGAATTAATTATGTTCCCGATAGTATGCCAGGAACGGGTAATTTCTGCATTAGATTTACAGGTGTTTATTTCCGATAAACACGTTAGAAAATGGACTGTTTTTCCGGGATCTAACATTCTTGCGGGGCTGTAGGCTCCTCCTACTTTTTCCGGTACGCAGTCAGAACCACTCTATTAATTATGCTTTGTAATTGGCTATACTGAATTTAATGTATAACTCCTCTCTTCAGATCATTAGTAGATTGAACTAATCTTGCGGTCGGGTGGTTTACGGATCATTCTATATATCCTATCTTGTAATTGGTTGTCTTCGTAAGGGCCCTCCCGATTGGCTATTAAGATCATGTGACATTGAAGCCGTGTCGGGCGCATGAATGTTTAAGCGCCATGTGCATAACTTCGTACCTCAGTTTAGTTTGTAACGTTTCTGTATTAGGATGTGCTGCTGAATTCTCTCGATCTTTTAGGGCCGCCCAGCCTCTTAGAGAATAGTTAATATAAAATGTCATAAAATAAATAATCTTCGTTTAAATTACTGGAGCTTCGGCTGAATTTGTAGCGACGTTATAAATACTCAAGTGGACTTCAACTGTATTTCCAAGCCTGTTTCGTATTCATTTTGTTTCTGAACTCGTAGTCACCGACCCATTACGGGTCCATTACAAATATATTCATGACTTCATACCCAATTCCGAAAAAAATTCCGTCTCTAGGTAATTTTATATTCCTCTTTCTATTGGTGATATTAGATTTTCGAAATCTTACCGATTTTTTTAAGATAGCGAACTTAAGTCACGCACGAACTATGGTCACACCACCATACGGACTGCTCTTAACCTTGCCGCCTGCAGTATCGGCGCAAGTCACCGGTACTTAAGCCCCGCGCTATATAGCGCTTGATATCCAGATCGGCTGGTAGCTAATCGGTTCGGATCGTAAAGAAGAGATGTAAAACAAATTATACCAAGCATTTAATTAAAAATTATAGTGGAAATTATATATCTTCGGAGGTACTGGCAATAGTTACTATTTTTTCCTCGGGCCTTTGCCCCATGCACAAAATATTACTATGCCGGTCTCTCCTCAGATAAATAATTTCCACTTTACTTTCTGACAGCTTGGTATATTTGTATAATATCCCCAGGTTGTTATATAGCATGCTCGAGCACATAATACAAACTGTTGAGTGTCACATGATAGCTTCTCAGCCAATAGGATGCTCTCTAGCTAATATCATATCATACCCAATTGATTTATTATTCATTTTACAGTACTGTCAATGAAATGGAGTTCCTGAAGCTGGCCCAGGATATTGATCCATCTTACTACTACGATGTAGGGATATCTCTAGGGTTCTCCCATGCTCAGCTAAAGGCGAAGCTGATTGAGAATGGGCAGAATTTCAAAAATGCCTTTATGGACATCTTTATGAAATGGAATGTCAAGCAGCAACCTCCACACTCAAACAAACGACAGCTTTTGGCAGACAAACTACGAGAGATTGACTTGGGTGGCCTATCTGACAGATTAGCCAATGGACCTCCAATTCCAAACAGCACAGGTAAGCGGATACCAGAAGACATAGAAAACCATTCATATATCTGCCAGCCCTTGTTTATTTAATTTTGAAAGAGCATGCTAGTGGTCTGCAAAGTAGACACAAAAATGACAGGAGCTGGCATGAAGTCCACTTTCAACACAATTATCCAATTTCTCAAGGTTCAGCCACTTCTCTCGCAAACATGATCTGTTAACAATAAACATCACAATCATGTTGATCATTATTGTTGAATGATCATATGACGTATCAAACATCAAACAATGGAAACAATATGTTTACTTTGTTAAAAGCGTTTATTCAAACGAGCTAAAATCTAGTTCGCGTAAAATATATAAAACAATTTACAGTCGAAAACTGAAGTCTATTTCTATAGCGAAAGACTGCCGCTTGTTACATCATTATACATGACAATAAACACTTTCAGCACACATAACAATATTATAAGTAAAGTGGTTAGTCTATTTCTATAGCGGAAGACTGCCGCTCATATTCAAATTACATAGTACATTATACAAACTGTCCTTCCAGCGGAGGTGCGAGATTCGTCGACGATATCGTACTCAAATTTAGTCGAAAGACAATATTCAAAGAAACAATTGGTAGCTAGGCCTACTTGGTAGATCATAGACGTCAGTGATCATAGAACAGTTCAAAAATGAATGATGAATGAAAGTCAAGAATCGGCGATGTAGATCGGATGCGGAGTTCATATTTAGCGATGGTGAAACTCGGTATAGAGTTCAACGTCGATAAAGTCATCATTAGTCGGAGTCAGGATCAGACCTGCAAACGACGAAACGCACATCGAAGACGAAGAAGGTAAAAAGGAGGTTCTTACCTTCAATCAAAGTTCGACGTCGACGGTGTTCAAAGACAGAACAAAAGTCGATAATGCCAATATCCTATTTATTATTAGAGTTCGCAACAAACTTCAAAGTTCAAACGCCAAAACGGAGGTCGACGACGAACACATGGTGATGTTGATGTATTGGTGAAGATGACGGTAAAGAACGACGGCGATATGGAAACTACTCATTTGTCATTTGTCTGTAATTTAAAAAAGAAAATTTTGAATTAGAGTCTATTACAAAAACAAATATGAATATCAACAACTGTCAGCATGAAATCACACAGTCACAGAGGCAGACACGACATCGATTAGCTTAATTCGTTAATTTGCTCATTTCATTTCATTTTCATTTTATTTTATTTCAACACGGATTACTTGCTTCAGCCAATGGCTGTTCTTCTGCAAAATATATACAATTCAAATTAAGACGCAATACAAATTAAACAATTATAACAGTAAAAGAATAGCGGATTAAAAATCAATTGAATAAAATATAATGAAAATAATTGTAACGAGCGTGATGAGCAACATAATATGAATAATAAATACATATATAAAATGATATAAATTAAAGTAAAATGTAAGTTAAAGTTAGGAATTGAGAAAATCAAAAATTGATATATATTTAAATGAGCAAACTGGCAAACATTGATTATAACTATATTGAATAGGCAGCTAGTGTGATTGCACAGCATATTGCACAGATTGCGAACAGGAGGCATAACAGAGAGAGAGATAGATAGAAAGATAGAGAGAGAGAGAAAAAAAGAGAGATGTGAGGAAGAGAGAGAGAGAGAGAAGAAGAGAGAGAGAGAGTTAGAGAGAGAGAGAGAGATGGAGAAAAGGAGCCAATACATGAATACAATACTATCTCACTCTACTGTCCAATTTGAAACTGTAAAAGCTCAAAGCTTTTACATCGTTAGGCGCGCATCATTCCATGCTGGGTTTTTATGCAGTATTCTATTCATTTTCTAAAAAGAATAAAACATTCAATCCTGCGAACAATGACACTACTCACAGCAGAGTTAATGTCTATGTAAATGGACAAATTTTGCTTTGAATGATATGCCCCATAAACCCATCAAGACCCTACATCAAATTACGTACATGGGATCATATACATGTTCATCTTATCCTATCGGAATTAGGTGTTTTAAGTCCCAGTTTACAATGTCATAAATAACTATATCTAGACATCGACTAGATCTATGTACATATTGTAAATAAAGTAGATGATTCTAAAACTTACCCATACTGTTGTAGATTAGCAGGGAAAAAACACGTATTGAGCATGGTTTGCAGATCGAAAACACCAAGAACTCACGAGGCATCAAGCTGCATTGTGAATAGTGCACGTAGTACTAGCTAGCTGCATGTAGACAGTATACACTGCAATGCACTGTATGATACAGCGATCCTTCGGCACATTGCCATTCATAAAATGCGGGAATGCGCACAATGGCTGCAAGGGCTGGTTGTGTGTGTAGTGATCAGATGAATACATGTAGCTGTGTGCGCTAGCTCTGTTGGTTTGGGGCTTGTAGGTATATAGTCTTGACTAGTGCATGCAGACCTTCTTTATGGTATTTCAAGCTGTTGCACAATTTCTAAATTTACACACCATTGATAAATGGTCAAACTGAAGTTGAGAGTTTTCCACTCCTGTTTTCCCCTAATAACAACTGCACAATTAGTCTTAAACTATATTAATGCATTTCTTAATATATAATACATTTTAGTCAGATTCCTAGCTGTACTCTTTAATTGTCAGTTTTTCATTTCAACTAAAATCTGATTAGAAAACTAAAGGACTATGAAATTACATGAAGGTACTGGATACACGCGATATCATTTTTTTTAATTATTTTTTTTTTGTTTCTACGATTCTTATAACTTTTTGAATATTTGTTTACATGGTACATGTTATTTGAACGCATGATCAATCAAAAAAACAAAAACAAAAAAACATATTTGTTTCCCCGTGAATTAATTGCAAACAAAAGGAGAGAAATACATGTATGCTAATACAATACAGCCATGGTACTGAACCATGGTTAGAACCATACAAACATGGTATTGAACCATACAACTGGCAATGTACCATGTAAAAATTTAGAAGTACCATGGTATACCACGGTATACCATTGTACTTGTTCTATAACCATGGTATTACCATGGTACTTGCATGGTAGTACCATGGTAAGGGACGAGAACCATGGGTACCATAGAGTACCATGGTTATACCATGGTTTTACCATGGCTACCATGGTACATTTTTATAAGGGTAACAGTGAAGTCAGTTTTTACCATTGAGATAGGGAGTGTATGCTCTGTGTTCTATACATTTGTCACAGTTTACAGAAGTGTCAAATTGTATCAGTCCCATGCATGTTTTTATGATTTATAACTCTGCATTTCTGAAATGTCCTAGGAAAAATTATTCCAGTGATATTCATGTACAAGTACATGTATACATACGTTGCCTTTAAATGCCCTTAAAATTGAATGAAGTCATATAAATTCAGACAAACTTGTAGGACTTTGTGTCTTAAAGTGCATGCACCTAGTCGTAGGTCAAACTATCAGCCTCGGGCCTTTACAATCTTTTCAGATGTATACAAATATGTTTTACGTATAATCATGTGAATATGGATTATCTATGTATTTTTAGGAGGGCCACCAAGACTGCTCGAACCACAGACCAAACCTCCTTCAGCTGAATTTCAGACCAAACCACTTTCTCCTGAACTGGTTGAGAGTTGTGCAAATGATTTCAAGTTCAAGTACAGGTCAACTGTTTGTAAGATCAGAGCTGATCCTCTCAACCCTGCTTCCATTGTGCAGTTTGAAGATTTGCATACTAATCTCGTCTTACAAGAAGAACATGGGACAGAGAAGCGATTGCTAGATTACAATGATATCCTTGATCTCAAAGTCAATGGAGAGTTCCCCAAGCGGATCATGGTTCAGGGAGAGGCAGGGGCTGGAAAAACTACATTCTGTGCTAAGATTGCCTGGGACTGGATTGAAGGGAGGCATTTCAGTCACTTTGTGTGGGTCTTGATTGTTCCTCTACGTGAATTTAAGCGACACACTATTGGCCAGATTGCAAAGTCTTATCTGGCCAAAAACAATCCTGCAACGGTTTCTCAGATTACAGAGTATATCCGGTCAAATCCTGACAAGGTATTCATCGCATTCGATGGGCTAGACGAAGTCAGTGGCAAAATCATGAAGACAGAATCTTGTGAATCACAGCCTACTGATCAAATGCAACTTCAGCCATCACAGCCAAGTGCCACCTCCTCAGAGGCATGTGGAAGCTCATCTGAGACTGGTGATATTGGACTTGTAGATATTCTTCGTTCAGATCAACTTGCCTCTTGCCCAGTCTTGGTGACCACTCGCCCATGGAGAGCAGTAGAGATAAGATCAGATGGTGATCTAACAAAGCTCTACACATTCATTCATGTTGAGGGTTTCAACAGAGAGAATTTGTCAGTTTACATTCACAAATACTTTCCAAAGAATGATGATAAAGCAAATCAGCTTATCCAGTTCATCGGTGAGAGTGATGTTCTATCTGAAAACATGGCCCACTATCCTATATATGTAGCCATGTTGTGTCTTATGTGGAAAGAGCTTGACAAGCAAAAACTAAAGGAAATGAAATCACTGAAAACTTTTTCTCAGATATTCAAAGAAATCATTGCCTTTCTAAAAGAACATTATGCTCAGAAAGAAGTGAAGAAAGTAGGCATCCCTTCACTTATTGCCCATTTGAAAAAAATTGATGAGGATCTTGTACCGATTGCCAAACAGGCCCTCAATGGTCTGCTAGAAAATACCTTGGTTTTCGATGACGATAATTACGACATATGCCCAGAATCCAAGGACACTGCGTGTCGGGTCGGGATTTTGTCTCAGGAGGAGAGAATTGCCACTAACATGGATACACTTGAGAGGCCTTCTCATGTGCAATTGCCAGTCTTCTTCCCTCACAAACTGTTTCAGGAGTACATGGCTGGAGTACATCTTGCTTCCCTATATGAATCAGATCGTAATGAATTCAACAGGCTGATTGAGCAAGTAGTGCTGCCAAGGAAGGAAGAGTTTAGGTATCTCCTGTACTTTACTGTGTCACAGAACAAAAGTATTGCAACCCATGTTCTGAACTCTATGCTTCAGGGACTAACGAAGTTATTTGACAACGATGTAGGTAGAGAGCTACCTTTCATTGTTGGTGAAGGTGTATTATTTCTAAATCAGGATACTCAGGACCTAGCTGTACATTTAGGTGGAGAGTTGTCTTTCATTGTTGATGTAGCCTTTGAGAGTCTGGACCCAGATGTAGCAGCCTTGGTAAAGGACAGGGTTTCATCAGTGGAGATTGTGCTGGGCATATCCATAGAAATGACAGCACATACTGTAGCTGGGTATGCATTCATTGGTCCACATGTGGTAAGTTTGATCATAGTTTAATAAACAAAATTATTTCATCAATTTCTGTACAAACTTTTACTTGTATGTCTTTTGCAATTTTCGTATAGTACAAGAGTATAATCATGGAAGGATGCATAAAGGAGGTTTAAACAGTAATACTTTTAAAACTTCAACTGCAATCGGAAAATAATATGCATGCAATTGATGTCCGTATTTGTATTTCTTTGAGCAGCAGATTAATAAAGCGATTAGCTGATCCTAGGTACACAACACGCAGTATTAAGGCACACGTCAATACGCATGTATGGTTTTCCATATATACTTTGGCCTATATGGCTAGCTTGCATGCTTACATACATATAGTGCGATACATTGTGATGCAGGATATAAAATGGCATCTAAAACGTCCCGCTTGACAGATTTTCAAAATCAGCTATGAGATACCCCGATCGAGTCTGGCCATCCAGAAAATATTTGCAAAATTTCAAGATTTAAAAAAAAAATCGAAGTGGCAAACATTAGTCTGAAAATTGACGTCATGGCCGATACGTGTTTAATACAATTTGGCATAAATTCTTGAAATCCAAATTGCGACCTGCTTCTAATTTCGATTTACTCAAAATTTTCTGAGTGGACATGTACTGTGTATGGATGGTATCATTTGAAGGGGCATTTCATTGCGGTCATTCTTACCCCATTGTCATCCAAGCTAATGTACTACAAGCATGTCACGCATTGTAATGTGATGCATATAGCAAATTCAGCATTAAAAAAATTAACCTTGTGATGATCAACGTCATGAAATTTTACCAAACTTGGCAGGCAGTTGTCAAGTAGGTTGATACACATGTCTACAAAGTTTCATAGACCTAGGTATAAAGTTCGCGAATTGAGCACATGTTGAAGTTATTTAAGAATTTTCCTGAAAAGTATGGTTTTCAAGAGCAATTTTTTGCAAAGTCGGTCAGTGGTAAGGTGCATGCTTTATCCCCTCGCCGACGAAGTCGGAGGGGATGTAGTAACGCTTCCGTTCGTCCGTCCGTCCGTTCGTAGCACATCTAGTTTCCGTTCAATAACTTAAGTCATGTTTGACGGATTTTAATGGAATTTGATATGATGGTACATACACTGTTGGTCATAAAGTTGGAATATTTTTTTAACCCCAATATATGGAATTATTTTTGACAATGATTTATTCCTAATAGATCTACATAATAGTATACATTCTCAGATTTTATTGAATAATAATTTGCGATTGTTTGTTTTGCCTGACTGCTAAAGCATGTGTATGCTACGATGCTTATCAACTAGGGGACCTACGCCCTTAAGTTCGATTACGGAGTATATAGGTCAAAGGTCATAGCTCGTTAAATACGCGAAAATAACTAATTATATATATGCGAAAATGTGGTTTTCATTCAATAACGTAAGTAATGTTGTTGAGTATGTACGTCCAGGCGCGCCGGAAGCAGTTTGGGATTGGGGGCAAACATTCCAGGGGGCTCACCTTTCAGGGGCAGTGGCGTAATGAGAAAAAAGGTCAAGGGGCGGAGCCCCCGGAAACTCTGGGGTTTTAGGCAGTAAATTACGGTCAGATAAGCATATTTAGATACCTTATTTTTGACACTGGCAGGTCACTAATTGGCGTGGGGTCCAGGGGGCTAAGCCCTTACGAAGCTCAGGGGTTTTAGGCACTTAATTATGGTCAGATGAGCATTCAGGGGCCCGTCTTAGGGCCTCTGGAGGGGTCCAGGGGGCGGAGCCCCCGGAAGCTCAGGGGTTTTAGGCATTTAATTACCGTAAGATGAGCATATTTTGATACCTTATTTGTGACACTGGCAGGTTACTAATTGGCGGGGGGTCCAGAGGGCTGAGCCCCTTGAAGCTCAGGGGTTTTAGGCATTTAATTACGGTCAGATGAGCATCCAGAGGCACTCATTATAGGGCTTTTGGTGGGGTCCAGGGGGCAGAGCCCCCGGAAGCTCAGGGGGTTTAGGTATTAAATTACGGTCAGATGAGCATCCAGGGACCTTCCTTAGGGCTTTTGGTGGGGTCTAGGGGGCAGAGCCCCCGGAAGCTCAGGGGTTTAAGGTATTAAATTACGGTCAGATGAGCATTCAGGGGCCCTCCTCAGGGCTTTTGGTGGGGTCCAGGGGGCAGAGCCCCCGGAAGCTCAGGGGTTTTAGGTATTAAATTACGGTCAGATGAGCATCCAGGAGCCCTCTTTAGGGCTTTTGATGGGGTACAGGGGGCAGAGCCCCCGGAAGCTCAGGGGGTTTAGGTATTAAATTACGGTCAGATGAGCATCCAGGAGCCCTCTTTAGGGCTTTTGGTGGGGTCTAGGGGGCAGAGCCCCCGGAAGCTTAGGGGTTTTAGATATTTAATTACGGTCAGATGAGCATCCAGAGGCCCGCCTTAGGGCCCTTGGTGGGGTCCAGGGGGTGGAGCCCCCGTAAGCTCAGGGGTTTTAGGCAGTTAATTACGGTCAGATGAGCATAATTTTATACCTCATTTTGTGACACCGGCAGCTGAGAAAAAATCCGGGAAAATCATATCATTTTAGCAACATTTGTATATAACTGGTATCGAATAAGAAATAAACCACGTTTGAATTTTATTTGGGGGGTAACTGCCCCCCCCCCCCATCAGTACGCCAGTGTTCAGGGGCTCATGTCTTTTCACTCGTATAATAAAAGAAACACACGCTTTCCGTCCTCTCACAATATTAGGGACTTTTAGATTTGCACGACGAGAACGTGGACTGCCACGTGTGACATTAGGGGTTTTTCGTTTTACACGACGAGAACGTGGACCGCCACGTGTGACATCCTTTTATAATGTGACGTCCTTTTAAGGCACTGCCGGGCATGGCCCAGTGCCTTAAAGGTACTATGTCCCATTTGCAGGCCAAAAAATGAAAAGGTTAAATTCCAACGGCATTTGAAAGACAATACTAATTTAGAACTTCTCTATAAAAAAAGGGGCTTGAAAATGTCTTTAAGTGGGAAAATAACGACTATTAGTTGTCGAATCGACTTAGGAGCTATAGAGCCAGTAAGTAATAGTCTGATTTTTCAGACCATTGTACCGAATGGTCGTACGTTTTATGCTGCGCAAAGATTCAATCAGTTTAATTTTGGCCATTACAAGAAGTGGGTTATTGATGTAGACAAATGCTCATGTACCCTTTACAGCTCATTTTATGTATGTTATTACCAAAGATGAAAAAGCCAGTCAGTCACTCAATAGTGTCTGACAGTGAAGTCTAGCAAGTAAACGGGTTTCCTTGCATAATTTGAATATTAGGACACTGCTAACGTTTAAATTTCACAGATAGGACATACATGACATATTTATAATTCCTGCAAAGTTCTACAGAATTTGATGTTGGCTGCAAAAGGGACATAGTATCTTTAACACAATGTCACACGCGGCAGTCCACGTTCTCGTCGTGTAAAACGAAAACCCTCTAGTAATGTGTGGCAGTGCCTGGCAGTGCCTTAAAAGGAAGTCACATTGCCTTACAAGGACCGTCACACGTTGCAGTCCACTATGTCAACGTGCAAATCTATAACTCCCTATTTCCACGATATGCGCGTAACGCTATTATAAAATCCTCCACTAATTGTTAAATATAGGGGCATGAGGAATGTTTAAGAAGTTTAATTCCTGTTTTCTCTCCTTTTCTTTGAATGGAATGTAATTTTGATGTGATTCAATTCATTTTTTTTTTTTTTTTTTTTTTTGGGGGTTAAAAATACACTATTTTTACTCCTTTACTGCTGATTTTTTCGGGGCTTTAGGGGCGAAAATGCGTTTTGCCCCCCACTTTTTGGTTGGGGCGACTGCCCCCCTGCCCCCTCCCCACTTCCGGCGCCTATGTGTACGTCAAAGGTTATAGCTCATTGAATTTCCAAAAATTGCTAAAAAATACATGCATGTAGGCCATTTGTACCCGGCGAGGGGATCTTACGCTTTGCGTTGATTTGTTTTATTTATTTTTGGGGCTAAAAAGAGTACATCTTGAAGTATCTAAATAAAAAAAGGTACTGCTTAAGCCAGGCATGGTGGAGCTATGGCCAAATAAACACATCCATTTCAGAACTTTAGAGGATGTTATCTATATCATGCGTGATCATTGATGTGTGAAATTCAGCAGAAACGTGTGGAATGCAAAGATAAAGATGCTACAAAGTTGTGTTAACATTTCTTTTTCATTGATCAATATTTAAAGAATTTTAGCGATTCTTGAAAGAGTCGAATTTGGACTTAAATTTAGAGTATGTGAAGATGGCATTTTGAAGGTCCATTTGTCAAAGAAGAGTAACTTTGTACTATCTAGAGTAATTTGTTAGAAGTCTTTAGCATCTAGGATAGTGGAGAAAGGTAGGCTGAAAGAAAAGCATAAAAACGGACCCGAAATGGTCGAAATAGCGCCTATAGACGGTCGGTTTTAGTGCACACGATGGGATGGTAAAGAATATACAGGAAAAATCTGAAAGGAATTGGGATAGAGAAAGGGACCTGATTAGGAATAACTGCGTGATTTAGGTGGAAGAGGAATAAGAAATAGAATTCAGAACGCACACATTTACAAGGTATATATTGACGAGGACGGCAATGCAATTACATGTACATTGAAGCTACATGTATATGTACTGGCACGTGCATATATATAGGTGCATCTATACCTTTTAGATGAGATAAAATTGGGGGAAAGGGAACTTCATCAATAGTTAGCACATTTTCATCCCTTCCAGAAAAATATGGCAAATTGAAATCCAAATTCTTGGTTTATAAATGTTTAACAACGCAGAAAGGAATTTGTTTGATATTCTTTGCCCTGTGTAACATTGTTGTTATTGATATGAATCGTATTGAAGCACAGTTAGAATTTGATAGTATTTGCAGCTAGGGCATTTGCAACTCTTAAAGGCATCGTTTAACAATGTTAAATCTGAGATGCATGGCCCTACATGTTATCAGTGTCTGTGATATGGTGTAATATTGAAGCCCTAAATTCAAAATGATCAAGAAGTGCCTCAAAAAAGTAAAAATCTTTGAATGACCGGTTTTACCATACCCGTAAATCTCCGTGTATAATACGCACCTGTGTATAAGACGCACCCTATATATATATATATATATATATTTTTTTTTTGGATTTTTGCTTTTTTGCCGACTCCGTAGCAAGCCTGGTCCGTACGTTCGAAAACCCCAGCGGGGAAGGACCTTCATTTTGCTACGAGGCGAAGTTGAAGGTGAACTTGTCACAAATAATAGTAACAATGTCATTTTCAAAACTAAAGATGACAGACAAATTTTCCTCCGAGTCCAAACAGAAATTCGGGACATAGGCTAGTTTGGATCTAATTTTCAAGTGGTTAGTCGACATCCAGTGTGTGAGTGAGCTGGGATCATGCTGGTGCTCTTCCGGGCACGGCTGAGCGTCGGCCGGCACAGTGCTAGGTTAAGGGGCATAAATCGAGACTTCAAAAAACACAAAAAACTCTCTTCCCTTCAAATTAGCAACGTACACCCTGTAGGTTTACTTCAAATAGCAGATCCTACTCTTTATTCTTATTATGCAATTTATGTTGAGACACAGAGATGGTCGAAAACCACTAAAATGTAGTATTTTGAGGACTCAAAATATCCTGTACCTGGTTATAAGACGCACCCACGACTTTTGATTTTTTCCGGCGGAAAAAAGGGTGCGTCTTATACACAGATATTTACGGTACTCATTTTCCCCAACAGACTGTAGTGTTAAAAAACCGTTAGGAAAACAGAACAATTGATTTCGATTACCAATCATAAATATCTTGATAATGAGACAGGCGATCGGCTTGTAAAAGTCATGGGGTTCCTGACTGACCTAAAGGTTTATAATTATCATTGCAGCATGTCTTGAGCTACTAAATGCAGGAATCTGTTTCAGAATCTGAGACAATGTTACCGAGTCACTTTAACAGACATGACTACTGTAGTATTTAGATCAATTCATCCTATCTTCTGCTTTACTCTCCCTTGGTAAGACTGAATTCATGTACATGTGCTCATGCAGGGGTATCAACATTTTACTTCTTTTCTCCTTTGCGAGCCTAGATTTTTGCTTCGTATCCGCCCTTTCAATTTAGTGTTCCTAGTAACATTTATAAATGATTAAGGTATGAGGCACCAGATGGTGTGAACGTAAATAATCTCCTTTGAATCCTGTTCTTACACAATTATACTCTCCTTTTATTTAGTTTAAGGATTCTCTGTTTAGTACGTACATGGTAAACTATAAAAATAAGATATTCCTACCGCTGCAAAAATAGGAATTTGATATGAAATGTCATGGCAATATTTCTTCAGCCTGTACCCTTATTATTTCTCTTTCCCTCTTACTCTCTGTAGTTCTAGCAGCACATCTAGGGCAACCGCTCATGTAGGCTACACATATATGCCTAACATCCAAGTAAACGTCTATATTCTGCATCCCATTAGTAATCACTTTGTCATTTTATCCAGGTTAAACTCTGTATCGACAGAGATTGTGAACTTACTGTGTCACTTGATGTTGCAGAGATGATATGCTCCATGCAATCCTTGAAGGAAGTTTCTCTTCTAGGTGCATTCCATCATCGTTTTTTCGCAACACTTGCAAAGAAAGGAAAAGAATCAAAGGTGAGCAGTTCATCCACAATTGTGATGTATGTACGAGTGTTTAATTCAATTTCATCCCATTACCATCTCTTCCCTTTTACATTTTGATTTCCTCTAATTCTTTTAAATGTATCATATATGCTGGTTATTTTGACAGAAGGATATCAATGGTCATTTCACTATGGCGGCAGCAGTGTTAACAAAAGCCTTTAAGTTTGAATAGATGGGGCCCGGACTCGAATTTTTTATTCCCAAACAGGTTTGCAATTTCTTATATTTCCGTTCTTCTGATTGGCTGATATGTTCTACGTCATTAGCAGCTTGGAAAGAGGTCACAAACAATTAGACTTTGATTTTTTTTTGCTTTGCCTCACTATTTATAAAGGCAAAAATAGGACAGAAAATTACTGGGATTCGAACCCACAACTCCAAGATTGTATTACGCTGACCTTACCGATTGAGCCAACGATGGGTTGATGAAAGTGATTCTGAATGATTTCTATAACGTCATTGCTAATGACGTAACATATCAGCCAATCAGATGACCGGAAATATAAGTACCCAACTTGGCATTGTAATGACTTTCATCTACCTTTGCTGAGAACCCTTCTAGCTCAAAACACGTTTATTTATACAGCCCCCAAATTTTGGACTTGCCCCATCTCTTAATTCATTTAGGAGTAAATTAAAATTGTTTCTTATACTTCCTTACAATACAAATTAATATCAGTGCTTTGTCAAATCATGTATTGCCTTCTTTAAATCCTTCCTGTCACGTCTTTTTTACGCTCTGTATGTATCTTACTATAATTATGGTCGCTACCCCTGCAGTATGCACATCGTGTGCTCTCTCTCTCTCTCTCTCCTTTCTTCTCCTCTCCACCTCTCCTCTCCTTTTCTTTACTCTTCAGATATGCAGCAACATTTTCTATTCTTCCATTTTCTCTTTCCTTGCTTTATTTTCTGTTGTCTTATATATATTTTTTCTTATTATTATACATTTATGTCTTGTCTGTCAGTCGTCATTGTCTCTTTTGACCTTTCCAGTGTTCACTATATCAGTGTCGTAACAAGTTTGTCAAATTACTGATTTATAATTGTATTATTATTCTGCCACTTTTTGGTAATCTATGTATATATATATTTTTTTCCTCTTTCAAGTCAATATATTTACATGTTACCAAAAATATGTTTGTCATTATTTTGAGGATCCACATTTCACAAGCTCTGCTTTTCAGTGGATTCCTCCATTTCCACAGGGTTATCTTGAAAAAACTTTTTAAAAAACATTATACTGGATATTTATGTATACTTTCTATTTCACAACTCTAAACCATGTAAAATGTATTATATTATTGAATATTGAAATGTATACTGATTTCTTGTCAAATTACTGTTCTGTTGGAAATGAGACAAAAAATGAAACTGAAACTGAAACTGAATTACGACAAATACGCAAATGAGTGAATTTTTCAAAAAAAATAATTTACCATAGCATTCTATACACTTCACTTGACATGCATGCACATTTTCGCTGCGATCGGCTGTAAAATGGCCAAGATCTTAGAGGGCCATAATGCCCCCCCCCCCGATACTAGAAAGATCTTTAATACCCCGGCCTCATTAGGGTTAAGTGGTAGTAGGAGTAGGACTTATCAATGCAAACAGGTTGGAAGCCCTATAAAGAATACATATAGAATTTTGAAAAAATCACTCTCACTAAATCGTTCTCTCCATGGAAACTTTTGTGTGTTATTTTGATCAAAAGACAAGAATTGAATATGAAAATAAAATCTATTTAATAGATTTTGCTGAGAATGTTATAATTAATACAACTATGTAACTAGACGTGAATTCGTCACTTTGACGAATTGCTATAGGTGATACGTATGCTAATGTTTTACATAATGAAGAATGCATTTTCACGATTTTACATTATCTTATAAAATGCTCCTCCCATTATGGTCTATCAATATGTCAGTGTGCGCGATTTAAAAAAAATGCTCAAAATAGCATGTAACGTATGCAAAATGAATTTGAGACGATTTGGAGCATTTTATAATTTTGCGTGCGCGTTTACGCGCGGACATACGCGTACGCGCACGTTTATTGACCTGAAATTGACAGGACGGATATTGACCTTGATCATGAAAACTATGAATGAGAAATGACATTCCGTTATGTAGATATGATCATGAGTTGATTTTTACAAAATGGCGGCTGGATGACGTCACGGTAATTTTAAGTCACTGAAAAGCTACGCAGTTCTAAGTTAGACTAGGATTTATCATCATGGCAAGTTTCATGATAATGGCTTTATTCATTCTTGAGATATCATGCGAACAAATTCGAGGAAGAGTAAATAAATAAATAAATAATAAAAATCTTGACGAAATCAAAAGGTGATACGTATAACTACGTACGTATCACCTAATTAATGGAATTTGTATGAAATGTAATAATACAGTCAGAAATGAGATAACAAAATATATGCATGTATAGAAGCGCTGCTTATTAATATTTCCTCAACAATGCAGGTCCAGACACTCAAGCTCGATGTTCTCCTGTATTCCACACCAGCCTTCTCACATCACCTAGTAGAAGCACTGTGTTCTATGCCAAACCTGACTGACTTGTCACTTGGAGGGGATCTCACTGAGGAGTTCTACTTTTCATTGAAAGCAAAGGCATCATCAATACAGGTATGTGTGACCAAATGTTAATGTAATGGAGAGGTTTAATGAAAGAAAGAAATAGCTGTAATTATGATATGGTGCACATGTTTAGAGGGTTTTTTTTCCAAACCCCCTTTTTTAAAGGCCATTCACTTGGTATATCGGTTCAGTCATGCAACATGGAATAGAAGCAAACTATACATGTACTGAATCAGGTGAAATCCAAGTGTGTATAAGACTGACATTGTTTTTGATCAATACTCAATATCCGAACTATCCCAAGTTTGATTGATCTTAAAAATATGTCATATAGTTTTGTTAGAGCCAATTTTAAAAAAGGCTTGAATTTACCAAACTGAACCATAGCAACAAAACTCCTGACTTAGGCAACTTATGCATATGAAACCCAGAGATATCAATACCTTTGATAAATTAATAGCAAACATTTATTTATGCGTATTATTAATTTAACCCTAATGAGGCCTGGGGGGCATTATGCCCCCTCCTCCGCGATTGATCTGATTGTTTGGGAACGCATACGGATGACGCCCCACCGCTTGCTGACTTTTTTCTTTTGAGTCTTGCGAATCTATTTAAACAATTTTTTTGAAAATCGAACTTACAGTTACAAAATCACGCGACCTTTTGTCTTTGCGACCTTTTGTCTTTACATGTCAGCCCGAAAATCGCTCATTTTCGTGATTTGCGTACAAAACATATGGAAATATCATTTTTCCTAAAAAGAGATAAAACATTGGTTATTTGGTCTTGTTTAAAGTTCAGGTGTTTGTGTTGGGGTCAAAATAGTTGAATTGTAGTTATAATAAATAAAACAACACAAACAATAAATTCATAAGTTAAAAAAGAAAATGCATAAGAAATCATCAAAACAAGAGATAACTTAAGGAATACCCTGGCTCGTCCAAAAACAAATTGTCGTATTATCATTCCAAATGGTCTAACGAATATATATGTAGTGAAAAAGAATGCTTACATATGAAGAATATATGATTTATGGTTAAAAATGTGAATTGTATGACCTTACTTGCAATGATTACGATAAATATGCAAATGAGTGAATTTGTCTAAAAATTGATTTACCATAGTGTTCTATACACTTCACTTGACATGCATTCAAATTTTCGCTGCGATCGGCTGTAAAATGGCCGAGATCTTAGAGGGGGCCATAATGCCCCCAGTACTAGAAAGATCTTAAATACCCCGACTACATTGGGGTTAAGTGTTAGTAGGAGTAGGACTTATCAATGCAAACAGGTTGGAAGCCCTATAAAGAATACATATAGAATTTTGAAAACATCACTCTCACTAAATCATCCTCTCCATGGAAACTTGCGTGTGTTCTTTTTATCAAAAGACAAGAATTGAATATGAAAATAAAATATATTTAATAAACTTTGCTGAGAATGTTATAATGAATGCAACTATGTAATTAACGGAATTTGTATGAAATGTAATAATACAGTCAAAAATGAGATAATTAATCATATGCATGTATAGAAGCGCTGCTTATTACTATTTCCACAAACAATGCAGGTCACTACTCTCAAGTTTGATCTCCAGTGTCCCACACCAGACTCATCACATCACCTAGTGGAAGCAGTGTGTTCTATGCCAAACCTGGCTGACTTGTCACTTGGAGGGGATCTCACTGAGGAGTTCTACTTTTCATTGCAAGCAAAGGCATCATCAATACAGGTATGTGTGGCCCAATGTCAATGCCATGGAGAGGTTTAATGACAGAAAGAAAGAAAGAGCAGTAATGATTATATAGTGCACGTGTATACATGTTTTTTTGTCTTCTCCAAACACCCTTTTTTTAAAGGCCATTCACTTGGTATATCGGTTCAGTCATGCAACATGGAATAGAAGCAAACTATACATGTACTGAATCAGGTGAAATCCAAGTGTGTATAAGACTGACATTGTTTTTGATCAATACTCAACATCCGAACTATCCCAAGTTTGATTGATTTTGAAAAATATGTCGTATAGTTTTGTTAGAGCCAATTTTAATAAAGGCTTGAATTTACCAAACTGAACCATAGCAACAAAACTCCTGACTTAGGCAACTTATGCATATGAAACCTAGAGATATCAATACCTTTGATAAATTAATAGCAAACATTTATTTATGCGTATTATTAATTTAACCCTAATGAGGCCTGGGGGGCATTATGCCCCCTCCGCGATTGATCTGATTGTTCGGGAACGCATACGGATGACGCCCCACCGCTTGCTGACTTTTTTCTTTCGAGTCTTGCGAATCTATTTAAACAATTTTTTTGAAAATCGAACTTACAGTTACAAAATCACGCAACCTTTTGTCTTTGCGACCTTTTGTCTTTACATGTCAGCCCGAAAATCGCTCATTTTCGTGATTTGCGTACAAAACATATGGAAATATCATTTTTCCTAAAAAGAGATAAAACATTGGTTATTTGGTCTTGTTTAAAGTTCAGGTGTTTGTGTCGGGGTCAAAATAGTTGAATTGTAGTTATAATAAATAAAACAACACAAACAATAAATTCATAAGTTAAAAAAGAAAATGCATAAGAAATCATCAAAACAAGAGATAACATAAGGAATAACCTGGCTCGTCCAAAAACAAATTGTCGTATTATCATTCCAAATGGTCTAACGAATATATATGTAGTGAAAAAGAATGCTTACATATGAAGAATATATGATTTATGGTTAAAAATGTGAATTGTATGACCTTACTTGCAATGATTACGATAAATATGCAAATGAGTGAATTTGTCTAAAAATTGATTTACCATAGTATTCTATACACTTCACTTGACACGCATTCAAATTTTCGCTGCGATCCGCTTCAAAATGGCCGAGATCTTAGAGGGGGCCATAATGCCCCCCCCCCCCCGGTACTAGAAAGATCTTAAATACCCCGACTACATTGGGGTTAAGTGTTAGTAGGAGTAGGACTTATCAATGCAAACAGGTTGGAAGCCCTATAAAGAATACATATAGAATTTTGAAAACATCACTCTCACTAAATCATCCTCTCCATGGAAACTTGCGTGTGTTCTTTTTATCAAAAGACGAGAATTGAATATGAAAATAAAATATATTTAATAAACTTTGCTGAGAATGTTATAATGAATGCAACTATGTAATTAACGGAATTTGTATGAAATGTAATAATACAGTCAAAAATGAGATAATTAATCATATGCATGTATAGAAGCGCTGCTTATTACTATTTCCACAAACAATGCAGGTCACTACTCTCAAGTTTGATCTCCAGTGTCCCACACCAGACTCATTACATCACCTAGTGGAAGCAGTGTGTTCTATGCCAATCCTGGCTGACTTGTCACTTGGAGGGGATCTCACTGAGGAGTTCTACTTTTCATTGCAAGCAAAGGCATCATCGATACAGGTATGTGTGGCCCAATGTCAATGCCATGGAGAGGTTTAATGACAGAAAGAAAGAAAGAGCAGTAATGATTATATAGTGCACGTGTATACATGTTTTTTTGTCTTCTCCAAACACCCTTTTTTTAAAGGCCATTCACTTGGTATATCGGTTCAGTCATGCAACATGGAATAGAAGCAAACTATACATGTACTGAATCAGGTGAAATCAAGTGTGTATAAGACTGACATTGTTTTTGATCAATACTCAATATCCGAACTATCCCAAGTTTGATTGATTTTGAAAAATATGTCATATAGTTTTGTTAGAGCCAATTTTAATAAAGGCTTGAATTTACCAAACTGAACCATAGCAACAAAACTCCTGACTTAGGCAACTTGTGCACATGAAATCCAGAGTTACGAATCCCTTTGTTAAATTAATAGCAAATATTTATTTATGCATATTATTAATTCAACCCTAATGAGGCCGGGGTCCATTATGCCCCCCCCCCCCACCCTCCGCGATTGATCTGATTGTTCGGGAACGCATACGGATGACGCCCCACCGCTTGCTGACTTTTTTCTTTCTAATCTTGCGCATCTTGTAAAACAATTTTTTTTTTTAATAGAACGTACAGTTACAAGGTCACGTAACCTTTTGTCTTTGCATGTTAGCCCGAAAATCGCTCATTTTCGTGATTTGCGTACAAAACATATGGAAATATCATTTTTCCTAAAAAGAGATAAAACATTGGTTATTTGGTCTTGTTTAAAGTTCAGGTGTTTGTGTTGGGGTCAAAATAGTTGAATTGTAGTTATAATAAATAAAACAACACAAACAATAAATTCATAAGTTAAAAAAGAAAATGCATAAGAAATCATCAAAACAAGAGATAACATAAGGAATAACCTGGCTCGTCCAAAAACAAATTGTCGTATTATCATTCGAAATGGTCTAACGAATATATATATTGAAAAAGAATGCTTAAATATGAAGAATATACATGATTTATGGGTAAAAATTTGAATGTTATGACCTTACTTGCATTAATTACCATAAATATGCAAATGAGTGAATTGCTCCAAAAAAATGAATTTACCATAGTATTCTATACATTTCACCTGACCTGCATGCAAATTTTCGCGGCGATCGGCTGAAAAATGGCCGAGATCTTACTAGAAATATCTCAAATACCCTGGCCTCATTAGGATTAATGATATAGGTGTTATTAGGAATATGACTTATCAATGCAAACAGGTTGGAAGCCCTATAAAATATACATATAGAATTTTGAAAACATCACTCTCACTAAATCATCCTCTCCATGGAAACTTGTGTGTGTTCTTTTTATCAAAAGACAAGAATTGAATATGAAAATAAAATCTATTTAATAAACTTTGCTGAGAATGTTATAATGAATACAACTATGGAATTATTAATGGAATTTGTATGAAATGTAATAATACAGTCAGAAATGAGATAATAAAACATATGCATGTATAGAAGCGCTGCTTATTACTATTTCCACAAACAATGCAGGTCACTACTCTCAAGCTTGATCTCCGGTGTCCCACACCAGACTCATCACATCACCTAGCAGAAGCACTGTGTTCTATGCCAAACCTGACTGACCTGACACTTAGAGGGGATCTCAATGAGGAGTTCTACTTTTCACTGAAAGCAAATGCATCATCAATACAGGTATTTGTGGCCTAATGTAAATGCCATGGTGAAGTTCATTGAAATAAAGAAAGAGCAGTAATGATTATATGGTGCACATGTAAACATGTTATTTTTTAAATTGTAAAAAATTATATAACAGAAAACACATGCATGATTTTTGATCTACTGTTGTAAGATCTATATGCTCCAATATTTCATCGTAGCAGCCAAATACCTTTGAATATACATGCATACCATGGCTATTATCAGAATATCTGATATGAAGTTATTTTTCATCCATGTTTGGCAATGTTTAGTTCTTTTATTTTAGTCTAAATAGTAAATACCTTGTTCCAAAATCTGATATATTTGCGTAGTAATCACGAGTTTCAATACTCACTGCTGTTGCAAGGCAAGTTTGAACTAGTCACAAAAGGTATATGTATATATGCGAAGGTATGTTAGCTGTATTACATGCTGAAACACACGTAAACAAAACAAGTGATCACACCAAGATAATAATTCAAAACTATATCTGAAATGCCACAGAAATAGTGACATTTGAGGAGTTACTGTGTACATTTTTTTTATCTGAATTGGTCTGCTGCGAGGTTCTTACACATGTACTGTTCATCTTGATCACTTTGCTAGAATCCACTCTGCTGCCCTCTGCGGTAAAAAGCAGTATAGCAGTGGATTCGAACATAGTGATTAGCACTAACAATAGATGAGCAGCAGGCCCATTTAAATAAAATGTACCCAATAACTCTTCAGATATCACTGTTTCTGTGACATTTCTTTGAACCATCCAAGAAAACTATCTGCTTACGGTAATTTTCAGTCGTTGTCTTTTCGGATATGTTTTCATAGTTGTATACCCCGGCAGTATCCCAGAGGATACTTTGGATTCCGCAGCGTCATATTCTTGTGTGCGTCCTAACTCCCACATTCCTTGAAAGATTTCTTTCAAATTTTGTATAGAGGTGTATCGTGGTATGATCTACACACCTATAATTTTTGGTGATGCTGCCCCCAGTGTTCCGTCGTCTATAGGGTAACAGGCCAATTTTTTGTGGATGGTTTGTGTGCGCTCCATGTGCCACATTTTTCAAGGGATTTTGTTTAAATTTTGAACAAAGGTGTATCTTGGTATAATCATGGTCCATGGTATCTACAAGCCTATAGATTTTGGTGATGCTGCCGCCAGTATTACGTCTTTCATAGGGTCAAAGGTCATATTTTGATAGATGTCTTATGTGCACTCTAGTGTGCGGTATAACTGCAACATTTCTAGGCAGATTTGTTTCAAATTGTGTATGGAAGTGTATGTTGGTAAAATCTACGCACTTATAGTTTTTAGTGATGCTGCCACCAGTGTCCCATGTTTTATAGGGTCAAAAGTCATATTTTGCAGGATGGCGTGAGTGCATATATGCACTCTGCAGACCATATTTCTTGAATGATTTCTTTCAAATTTTGCATAAGATTTATCTTGATAAAATCTACACATCTTTACTTTTTAATGATGCTGCCCTTATTGTTCCATCCTTTATGGGGTCAAAGGTCATGTGTCCCTTTTATGCGCTTTTACTGCCACATTTCTTGACGGATTTCTTTCAAATTTTGAATGGAGGTGTGTCTTAGTATAATCTACACATCTTTAGTGTTTGGTGATGCTGCCACCTGTGTTCCGTCTGTTATAGGGTCAAAGGTCATATTATGGTGGCTGTCTTTTGTGCGCTGTAACTGCCACATTTTTTGACAGATTTCTTTCCAATTTTCTATAGAGATGTATTATACTCTAATCTACACACACATTGTTTGGGTGATGCTGCTCCTAGTCTTGACAATAGTCCGAGCCACTTGTGGCGATCTTTACGGCATCATTTTGTTTCATGGAGGAATGAGGGGATCTTTGTCCCTCCTTTGAACATAAGGATGACTAAAAAATCACTGCCAGTGCCGGGGATACATTGGCATTGCGATTACAAATATTTGTTTGGGTTTGTTTCGGCATTGATTACAGCTAATACAGTCTACTGCAAGTTCCTTCCGTGACTAGTCCGAACTTACCTTAACTTCAATGTTGCTAATCGAGTAGATTGATGGCTGCTTGGTGTCTTCCTTCTTCCTTTGAGGGTGCTGAACTGTAGTTGATGGCTTCAGTAGGTTATTTGCTGTAGATTTGGGGGTTTTCATTTCTGTGTGTGAACACCGAGAATCAACGGATTTTAAATAAAGCACCAGTTTAACACTAACAAACTTCTATTGGGCTTGATTTACTGTCTCACCACGTACTACGACACTAACAAACGTAACTTATAAGGGCATAATTTGTCATCAACTAGGCGTTGTGGCGTGCGCCTGTAATCCAGCTAACAGTGGAAGTTACAAACTGATTCAGCCGAGGACGCAGGTTCGAAACTGAGTCACGTCTTTCGGATGGTGACGTTAAAGGTCGGTCCCCAGACGTAAATAATCATATCTGATTGATACACGTCTGTAAAAACCCAATACACACACATCACCATCCAATTTTGGGAAACAGCTCCCTAATTCTTATGGCCTGGGAGCCAATGCAAGGCTATCAGGCAGGACCTGGGTACCCAGTCCACCTTGTCCACCTTGTTTTCCCCTTCTCTAGGTTGCCCTTTTATGCCTCCGCAATAAGGTAGCCAAAGGCATTGGCCCGAATTCACAAAGGAGGTTTGTAGACAAACTAGGTTTATGTGCGTCATATGACGCGTTTGGACGCGTTTCAGACCAAGGTTTGTCTGAACCTTGGTCTGAAATGCATCGAAACGTGTCATATGACGCACAAAAACCTAGGTTTGTCGACAAACCTCCTTTGTGAATTCGGGCCATTATGTTTTCGGGTTGTCCGCCCTTCCCTCCGTCCGTACATACGTCCCGTTCTCGTGATCGCGTTATCTCAAGAATCGATGGATTGATTTCCACCAAACTTGGGTCATAGATGTATCTTGCAGAGCAAATGAACTAATTAGAATTTAGGCTCATGAGGTCAAAGGTTAAAGCTCATGGGGCTCATTATGTATGCAAAAATAGCTCGTGATCGCATTATCATTAGAAGCGATCGACGGATTTCCATCAAACTTAAGATATGTATGTATTTTGCAGAGTCAATGAACTGATTGGATTTTGAGGTCAAAGGTTATGGGGCTCATGTATTTTTAAAAAAAGCTTGTAATCACGATATTCTGAGAACCTGTTAATGGATTACAATCAAACTTAATTCAAACTCAAGACATGTATGTATCTTGCAGAGTCAATGAACTGATTAGATTTTGAGGTCAATCCTTCGAAATGAAGGGGACACTAACAGAACAATATGGATCTTCGACTGTGTGCAGTAAACAAAAACGTGTGCAGTCAAAGGTTATGGGGCTCATTATGTATGCAAAAATAGATTGTAATCACGATATTTTGAGAACCTGTTAATGGATTACAATCAAACTACATTTTAAAAATTGCTTTCTGTTTTGGTTTGTAAAATCGCTGAATGACGGAGGCCTCGTTTTTGTTTACTGCACACAGTCGAAGATCCATATTGTTCTGTTAGTATCCCCTTCATTTCGAAGGATGCTCCTTCAACCCTATTTTATTTAATTATTAAAAAAGGTAACATTCAATTCATATTTGACCATTGCGCTAAACCATAATGAAAGTTTATCTAATTAACATAGTCCCTTATGTGGGAGGGGAACCCCCTCCCCATACACCCCTCCCCCTCACGCTCTCTGTTCCCTCGTGGAAACCATTTGGCTCTTTAGACTATCACAGTTAACTTTCTAAGCAAGATGTAATGAAATATACGTAATGAAAACTTCCAAATTGTTCATCTAAGAATGACACAATTTTCCGCATGGACAGAAAATGAGACAGTCAGCAATTAATTAATGAATCACCCAAAGGATGAAGTGATTAGATTTTGGGGTGAGATGTGATAGGTCAAAGGTTACAGGGCCATAAAATGGTAAAAATCACATAAATTTATTGTTAGTAATATATTTTAAACCAATCTTGGCTCAAGTACGTATAGACCTGTAACGATGAACTGATTAGATTTTGAGTGTAAGAGATCAATGTTGAATGATAAAAGGTTCGTGAATTGTTACAAATCCCAGAAAAGACCTTGTTAGTCTAGACATTAAACAAAATGAACCAGTTTCAACCAAACTGCCTCCGGTATGTGTGGGCACGAATAGATTAAATGAAAATATTTTAGGTTTGTGAGGTCAGATGTTAAAGGTCACATGATCATTGATCTTTGAACATACATGTAGAGGGAGTGATATCGGGGACAAAGTCACATTCATCCTGTTTATTCTCCATTGTGTACATTAAATATGGGTGACTGTCTATTTTGGCTGTGGTATCAGTGATATCATTCTTGATGCTGCACAGTAACCAATTGTTTAATTCTATAAATTTAGTATAAAAGATGCACAAGATTCTAGACTGTTTAGTCAGGACAGATCTTGGAAATAAATTATTCTCAAACACATTGCTTACAGGAGAGGAGGCAGCTTCCACCCACCCGAGCCCTTTTAGGGTTCAATCATAAATGTAATGCTTTTTCTGTTCTCTGTAGTTGTTCTCTGATCCCCTAATATAGTATGAGATAAAATATTAATATTTGTCCTAACAGGTAGATTTTTTGTATCGCCTGCATAGCAAAAGCGAGACATAAAAGCGAGATGTCCGCTTTTCCGGTGACGGCGGTGGCGGCGGCGTAAACATTAAAAACTTAACCTAAGGTTAAGTTTTTGAATTTTTAATATAATTTTGAAAGTATAAGTTGTTATTCAATAAAACTTAGTCTAAAGGATAATCAAGCATCCCCAATCATGTGAGTAGAAGTTCAGGTCACTAAGTTAAAGTCAAAGGTTATTTCAGGTCAACAAACTTAGACTATTTTGTGGCATCAACATCAAAAACTTAACCAAAGGTTAAGATTTTGAATTTTTAACATAATTTTGAAAGCATACATTCCTCTTCCATGAAATTTAAACATAGGGGTTATAAAGTATCCCCAATCATGTGAGTAGAATTTCAGGTCGCAAAGTCAAAGTCAAAGGTCATTTCAGGTCAACAAACTTAGACTACAGTATGTTGTGGCATCAACATCAAAACATCTGATGATTCTTAGTCGATATTCACTTCAAAATGCTGATTATATTCAGAGGATTTCATTTTGTGGGGCCTGCTAATAGGCCACCCTGCTTATGAATAATGTCCCAACCTCGATTTTTCATCATATCGAATTGCGCAATGCAGGCGAGGCCGCCGAGAGCGTTTCCCTTGTTTATACTTGATTCCAGTATCATAATTAAATTTTTACTGCTATAGTTATTACTAACACCAGTACTCCTACAGTAAAACTAACACTCTTAGTAATATTGCAGGTTTTCATGAAATTGCAGTATGTATTGAATCCATTTATTTTTGAAAGTTTGGCAAATCTCTTGAGCAAAGTTTTTCTTACTCTAGCTTTTTTTTTTAATTCTCCATACTTCTTTTGTTTATGAGATGTAACTGTAGCTCTTGAGTGTATATTTCTAAGAAAATAGTTTTTTTTTTTAAAGGAAATAGATCCACTTACTTGTAACTGATACAAGGTTCACCAGCAATGTTGCTGTTATATCTTACAGGGTTCTTTTCCTCAGATTAGGAAGGAAAATTTCAGGTTCAATGGAGTTGCTCAAGATGACTTGAACTCATTTCTTCACACCCTCTCATGTATGCCAAGGTTAGTACAGTAGGTCTATATGTGATTTAAAAAATTCAGATAACAGCATGTAGACTTTTCATGAGCAGTGCGATACACAAACAATATAAAGAGCCTCTAATAAAATACTAAGAAAAGATACAATGCTGATATATACCCCATCAGGGAGCAAGCAAAGTGATACTGTGTACATTAAAACAATTTAAGATTTCTTGTCTGACAACACAAATATTCAATAACAGCTTTATTGAACAAATTCCTTAATGTAAAGTGGTTTTAACCTAATAAATTTGTAGATTTTTTGTGTTCCTTTTTGTGTGTGTGTTCTTGACATTTTGTTGACACTGTAGTCTCTTTTTTTCTTCTTCTTCATTCACTGATCAAAATGTTTCTTGAGACTGGTACTTTCAATAATACCAATATTAGTTGATTTCTTATTTCTCATCTTTCAAACAGATAATAAGACAAATCTCTTTCCTTTACAGCTTACATAACTCGGACGGCTCAAGTGACTTGGATGGCTCGGCCAACCCAGGCAACTCAAATGACTCAGATGGCTTGGACAACTCGGGCAACTTGGCTAACTTGGCCAACATCAGTGTTACCACTGATGTACATTCTCCAAGAAGGACATTACCACAACCAGACCACCCTCAACACCAACCCATGGGTGATGTACACTCTTCAAGAAGGACAATACCTTCATCAGACCACCCTCAACAGCATGTTGGCGATACATCAGATGCTGTATGTCAATTCTCTCAAACACACAGAGAAGGTAGCAGTAGTCAGAGCAGGCCTTACAAGAGGCAAGCTCTTTCTACTCAGTCAAGAGTTCCACAGGATGATCCTGAAATTCCAGAGAAGCAATCAAAGTATGAAGTCTAGTTGCTATGGTATCGGTAGGGTAAGACAGTGTCCCACTGGTACACTTCATCTTGACTTTGTGTATGTATGATACAGGGCTCCACACTAACTTATTTTGGGGAAAAGAGGTTCAGATTTAACTTTTTACAGTCTGTATGCATGAGTCCTAAGAAAAAACTTTGGTGGTCCGGACCTAGAGTTTTGGCGGTCTATGTGTCCCGGCTAGCCTGTTGGTTTTGAGTCCTGGTCTGATAGCACGAAATTTGGGGTAAAAGGGGTAATTTTCGGCAATATTTGCAAACATTTGAATATTATTTAAAAGGCTGTGTTCTTCTTTTTCACCTTGATGAGTAAAGTCCACTATCTGGTGTTAGTGTATAAATTTTACGAGAAAGAGAACATAATATTGTCACAATGTTTGAATACATGTATAAGGCCTATGTAGAAAGTGATGCAAAAATTGGATACGTTTTGTGAACGTGAACTCAATAAGCCCAAAATAGAGTTGCATCAAGGGCCCATTATGTACCTGTTTTATGCAGAAAGGGGTCATGTTGTGTGGTAAATGTTTTTGAAAATACTTTAAATAGGTTTTTTTTTTTTTTACTCGGCTACGATCATGCATAGAATGCATGTCTATAGAAGGTGACAACACCAGGGACTAGTAGTTATAATGACAATAAGGGTGGCTTCTGATATTGTGCACACCCCCGTTGCACCATGACACTCCTGGCGCTCAAACATTATCACCCTGGTCCTAGGCGGCGGCCAAATATGTAGCGCTTTGGCCTATTGTATGAGTATGAGTATGAGTAGTGGTGGTTATTTTACCTGACTGCTAAGAAAGCATAAATGCTTGTTAGTAAGCAACCAGAGGACCCTCTCCGAGAGACCTGGTAGTGAGGATTAATGCCTTACCAAAGGGCACTAGCGCATCGACTTGGTTTCGAACCCGGGTCACTGGATTACGAGACCACTGCTCTACCAACTGAGCTATCGCGCCTCCTTTTATACCTGGGTGGAGAGTGGCAAATGTAGATTAATGCCTTGCCAAGGATGTTAGAGCTGGGCTAGCTGGGATTTGAACCCTCAACCCTTGGATTTAGTCAAGAGAGTGAACCACTTTACCAGCTCTTGCTATCATGTCAACTAACCACTCATAATGGAGGATGTAGTTACTTGCACGATATTTGTTTGATAAAAATATGATTAAATAAAATCTGAAATGATTTGTTTGATTTATCACCAGAGATGACCCCCAGCTAAAGAACTATTACTTTATCTATATAGTCAACTAACCGCCTACAATTGAAGATTTAGTTACTTCACTGCATACAAGTGCTGTCCGTTAGTTAATGTCTGTCAGACTCTCAGTACACAATATCGTCATGATATAGAATTAGTGTAGACTATTTCTGTGTGTGCGCTTTTTTCTGCATTAAGTGATCCTGCATTTTGATCACAGCGCTCTTCCTGAAAGCATTTGTTAAATTGAAGCCCATGTTTAATAAAGCTGAAATGAATAACAAATGAGTCGATCAAACATTAGACAGTTTATATAATGCATGTAGAGAGTGTATGTGTATTGTAGACTTTAATCATTTTATTTTAGGTAATTTGCATGCAATGTATGAAATACGACCCAACTTTCACAAAGTAAGTTATGAGTTGAAGAATGTAATATTTCAAATTATCTTATCAAAATGTCATTGCACATGCTCAATAAAAATATAATTAAGTAGAAATTGTTTCCAGGAATGACCCAGATGTTAAGAACCGTATTGCTAGTTATCTTGTCAATGAACTCGATATAACTCAATATGATAGTTGAGAACTAGCTTTGTCTGGTAAGGGTGTATGAATAACGGCCTGAGTTATATCAGTGTAAACAGTTTGTTGGAGATGTATTATTGTTTGTTCATTTAGAACTACATCAAGTTCTAGATTTTAAAATCCATCTGAGGAAATATTTTCCTGGATTTTCTTTATAACACTCCAGTGTATATGTAAATATGCTGCTATATTAAGAGACATGTTTCTTTTGTCAATGTAAATATCCATGAGTTATCAGTGTAATATTTATTTGAAATTGATTATTGTTTGTACCGTACATGTTTAACTACAATCACCAGTACTACATAATAAATCCATTTGAGGAAATATTGTCCAGGATTTTCTTGACATCACTCAAGTGTACATGTAAATATGCTGCTATAATTGTACGATACATATTTATTCTAATTATATTCAGTACTGGATTTCAATCATTTTTATGATACATATTCCAGATTTTTCTTCGCATCATTGTGATTAAAATTGTGCAATGGTATCATACATGTATATTTTGAACCTGTATGCTTGCCATACATACTTGCTTTGTAAATAAGAGTTTTTTTATATTTTAGTACGTTTGCATTCCTGATTGGCTTATAAGATACAAATGTAGACACTTCTCTTATGAGCATTTCGTTACCTTGCCTTTTGATCACCATCCTCTTCTGATTAAGTGATGTCATGTTTATAATACACAATGCGATGTGCTCAGATCTGTGAGTTTATTCTGAATTATGTCATGCAAAAGAATGTACTTAAGAGGTCTTTCTATGTATATTGGATGAGCATGAATTACTGAAATAAAGTTTGCAGTGCCTTAGATATTTCAAATTTTGATGTACAAAGGAGACATAAGAATGTGCTAGTTGTAGTTTGATGATGGTGTATTTTTATCCTGTAGCTGAAATGGTGTCACATGACACTCAATATTGTTCCTAAATAAATATTTTATTGAAAGACCGAATACACTGAAAATGGATCAGCTTTTTAACTCCAATAATTAATGCACAAACACGTTTAAACTTAGTAAAATTTGGAAAAAAATAATGCTTCGTTTTTATTAATTTAAGTATGTGTGCATAAAATGTTATGAGTTTAATATTATCTTCATTCTTCTCTTTTTTGTCTTATATCAAATTATTAAATTGATATCAAGAATATTTTCAGTAATTCATTAATTCAAATAAAAATTCACTGGTCCCAGTAACTATCTTTTGTAGTTGCTTCCATTAATTTTGTCATTAATTATTATTATGATTATTATTAAAAGTATTTTCTTCATTATTGTTATCATTATTGTTACAGATGTACTATTATTAATATCATAATTATAATTTGTATCACTATCATCGTTAGTGATATATTTATTGATTAAAATTAAAATTTGAATTGAATTGTATACTGTACATTGTTAAATTGACGAACTCAAACTAATTGTAAACTTCTCCAATACCCCAATGTGGGTGAAATGAGAATAAAGTGTTGTCATTGTCATTGTCATTTTCATTCTAGTTCTCTACGCGTACCCATTGTTTACATAGTCTCAACTGCACACATCTGACATGCAGGCAACCTGCAACTAATTTAATCAAGAGGGCATGACTCCAAAGGTTCGCAAATACCCACAATTTTATATAACAAATATAGCATACATTTCATTGCTTAGTGTAACAGTACATGTGATCACCTCCAAATTTAGAATCCCCCTAGTGCCGTTAAATTTCAACCTCAGCCTTTGGCCTCGGTGAAATATAACATCACTCTGGAAATTGTGAATTTTTCGGTTCATATACATATTCGTAATCTATGCAAATGTGATTACTTACCATAATTAAGATGTAATGATATGATAATTTCCTCTGTCATTTCAGGGGCGGATCTACGGGGGGAGAGGGTTGGGGTTAAACCCCCCCCCCCCACCTTGGGCTGCCAATTAAAAAAGAAAAAGAAAGAAAGAACGCACACTGGAGAGAAACCTTTCAAGTGCAAATATTGTGAGATATTCAACTCATCTGGTAACTTAACCAAACACATGATAACTCTGGATATAACTGTTACTTGATTTAAAAAGACGTTAATTATCATGCACTGCTTTTCATGGTCTCCATGCTACTCCATGCGGCTCGTGGACGATGCTCTGCATCGTCATTGGGTCAAACCATGGTCAACCCCCTTAGCAAAAAGCTAGATCCGCCCCTGCATTTAATGAGATATAAAAATAAAAATAAAAAATTCTTATAATTTCTAGCACATGTTTTCCTACATTCTCAGAAAAAAATACTTTCATGAAAATGTCAAAATGGTTAATAGTAACTCGACTAATGTAACTATCTTTGATAGATGTAGGTTAACAACACTGGCGTAGGAGCCGGTGGGATATCCTTCCGCCCCCCCCCACACTTTTTCTGGCTGAAAACCCCTTATTTTGTGCATTTTAAAAATTCTAGATATCAGATCAATTTCTACCATTATGCCTGACATAATTTGACACTGGCATCATTTTTAGCGTAATTCTAGATATTTTTTCTATCTCTCTCTCTCTCTATCTCTCTATCTCTCTCTATGTCTCTCTCTTCTTTTCCCTTTTTTCAGTACCGCGACTTTCATCCAATCAGTGTGAGCCTTTCCTCTAGTGCATGACCAGACCAAACTCAATATTTGCTTGCAACATAGGCAAAGAACTGATGAAAAACAGAGTATACATGATGGGAATTATAAGATGTAGTCACACTCTGTCCCATATGCGCAAGAGGGTTCTATCACTTAAAAGGAATAACAGTTAAAGGGGAAGTCCACCCTACAAAGTTGTGATCAATCAAATACAAATTAGCAACTCGGTGACGTATCATGCAAGCTCTCGTTCCATTTGCTTTGTGCATAATATTCCATAAAATCACGTTTTCTTCGACATTGATGACGGAATGTATTTGTTCCTTGCATGCGTAGTATAGAAACGTATTTGCAATTATTAAACATGTATTTAGTGTGCATGTATGATTGAACGTTTTTCTGGAGGGAAAATGTGAATTTCTGATTTTGTTAAAGCTGATATGCTAGGACAATACATGTCCATTAATTTTGTACCTACGGCAAGCCAATGATATTTCTAAGTTGTTCATTCACATAGCATATCACAAAAATCATCTAGCTACTGGATATCTTCAATTGATGCATACATTTCTTGGAAATTATGGCCAACAGGGTGTACCTATAAATAGCCATGTGGCTGTTAATTAGAATTCATGATACGTCACAGATTTGCCAATTTGTGTTTCATTGATCACAACTTCTTAATTCTGAATTTATTGTGAACAGTCCACATTCAATAATGCATTCTTGTTTTGGCCTAATTATAGAAAGAGAGGTACATGGAACAACTTGAAGGTTTCTTAACGGTTGATTTCGTTTGTATATGATGTGGAATGCAAATACCCCTTTAGCAGTTAAGCTCAATATGCTCTATGACTCTTGCTATGCATGAACATTGCTTGCATATACCATTTTGTGTTCCTGATTTCCTATCTCTTATCACGTGACCAAGAAAGATCATCTTTAGTCCACGGTAGAGGTGATTGTTAAATCTCGAAGAACACAAAATAATCCCTCATGGCTATACTCCTATACGCGTCCACAATTTCCATTTGGTATTTTTTAATTCATGATGAATTGCTTGTAAATTGCTCTGAAAAAAAGTTTAATAAACTAAAATAAGGCTGATATATTGCACCAGGGAGCATCTTAATTCCCAAAGCTTCCAGGGCTTTGCGCGGGCCGCAACTTTGTAAAACCTATATAGACCACTTGCCCGTATTGTTTGTAAGAAATAGTGTGAGACCGAGAGAGGAGAGATTGAGAAGCAGATCGCAGAGTCCGGACAGGAGTGTATCGAGGAAGGAGTTCAGAAAGATATATGACGGAGCGAAACCATGATAAGTCTTGAAAGTAAGGAGAAGAATTTTGTAAGTGATGCGAGAAGTGATAGTCAGTGAGCCAGTGAAGTTTTGTGAAGAACAGGGGTAATGTGAGAAGTACGAGGAACACAAGAAACAAGACAAGCTGCTGTGTTTTGGATACGCTGGAGCTTTGAGGTTATTTTTGCAGGAAGACCAAAGAGAAGGGAATTGCAACAATCTAGCCTAGATGTGACGAAAGCATGGATAAGACGATGGGCTGTATTCTGATCGAGAAACCTACGAATTTTTCCTATTTTCCTTATACCGCTACAAAAGCAGATTTACAAATGGCATCAACATTTTGAGACAAAGTAAGTGAAGAATCCATAGCAACACCAAGATTGCGGGCCATAAAGGATGGCTTAATTATAGACTGCCCAATTCTTAAACTGATTTGTGGGACATGGGAACAAAACTTGAAAGTGAAGAAAAGAAGAAATTCCTTTTGCAAAACAGCTGTCGGGATAAACAACTTGACCGGACACACGTCTGGTTATACTTTAAAAGAAAACAGGAAAATCAGAGGGGCAATTTTTTAGCGAATGACAAGTAATTTGTGTTTCTCTCCCCCAAACAAAAATACAACAACAACAAAACAAATTAACCCCCTTCCGTTCGCAAAGGAGGGGATTGGGAGAATCCCCTTCTCCTGAATGCATAATACATGAGTGACGTGCTCGCACGCATTTGCCGCGCGCGCGCGTATTGACATTGGTTTGGCACACAACAAGCACAAATTGAAGGATCAACGCGTTTTTATTCTCGGGATTAGCAGTTTTTTTATCCGTTGTTGAATCCAGGCTATCTGCAGCTGAAGGTTCCTGTCAAAATTAATGAAAACCAATCAATATTCAAAAGTTAGCAGCACTGCAGAAAACAAGGCTTGGACTCAATATCAAATAACTAGCTTGTGCTGTGTGAATCATGACGTGATACATGTACATGGGGGTCCAGACAACTCGCCACAAAGACAGCTCGCCACAAGACATCTCGCCACAATAGCGGGGACAACTCGCCACGGGCGAGTTGTCCAGGGTGGGGTGCTTTTTGGGACAACTCGCCACACTTTTTTCCCCTCATGATTTCTAGATCTAAATTCCCTCACCTTAGATGAAATTGTCATTTTATGTATTCATTATGCTTTTATAAACACAGTCACGACAGGAAACATGGAAATTGTGAGTATTTTGAGGGCTGTTCTAAAGAATAAAGCCGATTTACCTTGCAACAAGAATATATTTTTGACAAACCGAAGGCGTACGTTCGCCGGATAACTTTTCGGTATTTAACTTCATTTTCTGCCTCAGAAAACTTTTTAATGGTAGGAATATGCTGTTAGTTATCTTTACATTCCAATATTACCTTTCCTCTACCCCAGCGGAATTATCGCTTGCCTCAAGTTTATTAGTAGACATAAAAACTTTTAAGATTGTGCATTCGCTCCCCTTCGACTTTCGCTGTGGACTGCGAGTGTGAGCTACTCCCGTACCGGTACCGTGTGTGTGCCTGGCCGGAAGTTTCCCCTGCCCGGCAGCCGCGGCTGTCCAGACTCTCAGCACAAATGGTAATTCACAGACCTGACAAGAAAGTAGATCTAGGAGTGGGACGAGAGGTCATATCTTCAATGTTGAGAAGCCACATTGTAATGTAAGACAAGTGTTAAGCAGAGGTCCCTTGCTGTTCAATCGGAGAGGGGGGACATTCCAGAGGACTCACCTTCCAGGGGCATGTACATGTAGCTATCCAAGCCTGGCAGGCGTATGCTACATGGGACCCGGCCCCGACTGTCAGGGAAGATCATCGTCAGCTGCCCGCTATTCCATTCGCCGCTCCGTACCTCGACTCTAGCAGGAATTGACCGGATGCTGCAGAGCCTTAACTTGAATAGTGAGCCCGAGCCGCGACGCTTGAAGTTGACAGTCTTCACTTTTATTGACTTGAGGTGAGATTGGAGTTCATGTGCATCATACATGCAGTAAAGTTGCAATTATAGAACTTGAATTCAGTTCTTTTGCATGTTTGTTTCTTTGTTTCAAATGATTGTTTTGACATTTTGTTTTCAGTTATATGCAACCAGGAAGAACATCTTGCTGATAGAATACTACAGTTGAACAGGGCCCTGTTGTATTTGTACCGGGGTACAATGGCTATTTCCAATGACCTTGTACATGTACATTTGTAATTTTGTACAAGTGGACACATATCTCCCATGCTACCAATCAATGCATGAATCTCATGAGTAGAACAAATGCCAAACAAAACACTGAAGCCTATTATATTATGACACAACAATAGAATAATTCATGCATGCAATGCAATGCAATGCACTCTGCATTATAGCTCACTTTCCAATACTCCCCAATGAGTTGTGATTGGGCGGCTGCAAGGTTGGGGCAGAGTTCGGTTGCTGCTGTTGTTGTTTTAGTTTTTAGGCGTGTATCATTCAGTTGTGAATATTTACGCTCTCTTCGCCTCTCTCAGTCTCTGCACGGTTGCTCGTTTGCCACACTTGCAATTTTGCACAATTCAATAGGCACCACTTGACTGAAGGATTGCTTTATGCAGCACAATGGCTGTCCAAAATTACCCATTTCCGGTCTTGATTATCTCCATGACAACTGTTTTAACACTGTATCTTGCACAGGAAACAGTAGACAGAAATAACCGTCTGGTATGGGTCATTCTTTAATAAAACTGACATTTGTTGACATTCCCCATACACAGACGGTACCCCGTACGCCTCGCACCATGGGGAGAGATTGAGCCGATTGTGGCCCGCTTTGGTCCCAAAAACTTTCTCCCACGATTTTCTTTATTTAGTGTGTGTGTATTGGGATTTTACAGACGTGTATCAATCAGATATGATTATTTACGTCTGGGGACCGACCTTGGCTTTAACGTCACCATCCGAAAGACGTGACTCAGTTTCGAACCTGCGTCCTCGGCTGAATCAGTTTGTAACTTCCACTGTTAGCTGGATTACAGGCGCACGCCACAACGCCTAGTTGTTATGTCTATGTTAGATCTAATTTTCTGATTTATAAATCAGATACAAAAATACTATGTCTATTTTTCTCCTATGTACAGTTATCAATTTTTTAATGACTTATTTCTAAATGCGAAATTTACAGACTTACGTATAAATTTTTATCTCAGAACCAAGGAAACGGTACGTTCATGCATTCGAACTGGTAATCTATGACATGACCCGCCCGATATATTTCCGGGTCAACTGACCAAAACAAGCCCAATGGCCAATCAGAGCACGTGTTTGATATTGGGCTTATGAATATTCAAACATCACCGGCTCAAGCCGGGCTGACTCATACGTAGCTATTGGATGTTCGAAAAGAAAAATGAATATTCATCAACTTAAACCAAGATGGCTGACAACAAATCTTGTTGACTACAAGACTTTCTCGGATTAATCATTAATATAGGATCTAAATGAGCAAGCTATCGTAAGTCAAAGTAGATATTTCTGTGTTATTTTTAATTTTTAATAAAATTCAGTGTAAAATTGCAGCCAAAGTGGATATATGAAGACGTAAAGAGTGAAAAACTCGTTGCATATCTCATTCATCGTGGTCCGGCCGAACTGAACCATTCGTTCCCCACACTACCCCATTGACGTACTTCAGTCTATGTATAGAGGCGGTCAGAGGAGCCAGATGCAATCTCAGCGGAACAACCGTCGATATCAGAGACTGAAGCTTTCGGTCTAAGGAAACAGTTACATTTATCTTGGTGCCTTTGGTGCCTATATGCCATGATAAATACAATGTGACACAGGGAGATTATTTGTGTGGTACATATATAGTTCAGCAATGTTGCAGTTGAAATGTAGCGAATGAGCATGTCAGATGACATCTTTAGGGTAGACAGAAAAGACCATCTGGTTGGAGGAGTTTTATACCATATTTTGACTCGAGAGGCTCTCTTCCAAAACATTTACTGCAATCGCTGAATCAAGACGTAGTCTCAGCAGAACATCGTCTATCATTAAGAAGCATGCAGATGTATGGTTGTATATTTTGTTTTCACTTTGTTTTGTTCTTTTACTCTTTTAAGTCCCTTTCTTCTTCTTCTTCTTCTTCTTCTTTTTCTTCTTCTTTTTCTTCTTCTTCTTCTTCTTCTTCTTCTTCTTCTTCTTCTTTTTATTCTTCTTTATTTTGATCTTCTTGTTTTCCCTTCTCTTCCTTATCCTCATATATGCATTTTTTTTTTCCTTTTTCGCTTTCTACTGCTTTTTTTCTATGCCTTTCCCCCTCTCAGCCTTTCTCTTCCTCTTTAAATCCCTCCCCTCTTCATTTCAATAATTTACATTATATTTGCAAACTTTTCTCCTCAGTTTTCAGTTCTACTCTCGATATTTTCCACCACATACACTTGCTCCGTTTACCGTTTACTGCTTACTTCAGTCCTTTTTCTTTCACGTGATTTCAGTAGAACTATGTAACAATATGCTAATTCTGATTTCATTCTAATTTGTGTTTCCATATGTTGCAATAAGCTATATTTCTTGTATTTATACTGATTTATTTTTCAGATTCAATACATCATGTTATGTTATGTTATATATTACATTATATGCATTATTAATTTTGTTTGTAAACTTTTGTAATTCGGCTAAACGCCGCAATGAAAGTTTTATTTGAAATAAACCATTTTGAATGAATGAATGAATGAATATACATGAATCATAACAGGCATACATCTAACTAAGTGAAAGTATTCCACAAAGAATACATGCATGCGAAATAGCCTACCAACAATTGGTATATATAGAGCTCAATGCTACACTACTTCAGTTATGGTCAGTGGAGCTAGAATAGACAATTTTTTTGTAACGTTATCAAATTTATTGCGTAAATCTTTGTTAAGTGCAATGTTACAAATTATTTCATTCACCTATTACAAATAATTGTATTTTCAATAGTCAGAACTTAAAATGCAAATTGCATACATGAGTTGTTGCTAGGTAGGACAAACACTATGGCTTGGCCTACCTAACAGCATGGAGGGAATGCAATTCGCATTCTGACTATTGAAATACAATTATCTGTAACAGGTGTGTGAAGTAATTTGTAACAAGGCACTTAACGAAAATTCATGTATTGAATATGATTGCAATACAAAAATGGCCTGAGGCTGAGGGTATCTGTGCTTACTCAAAGTCAGCGGGCCAAACTCCAGTGTCACTGTCATGGGTTCTTGTCATTGTGACGTGATAGAATAAATATAAAAAAACTAAAGCATGATCTCTTGTTAGGTAAGGAATAATCAAGGCCAAGGCTTGTCCATGATGTAATTAATAAGAAAAGGGATGGTCGAAAACGAGAAAAGCATAGGGACTATTGGCATACAGGGGCTCACAATGTAGCGTGTATAAAAATAGTGTACCGGTACCCACCTTTGGTAGCTTTCAATGAAAAAGTTATAACCTATATGACCTTGAATCTCATTTTTTACGTAAAGGTAGGGCCTAACTATTAACTAATACCCTGTCTAATGATACTATATTCATAATTGTGCTGCCGCAGATGACCGAGCAGCAGGCTTTTCAATAGTGTTGTCAAAGTCCTCTTGTACCAAGTTTGGGCTGAAGCAATTAATGTGGGTCAAAGCCATTACCGGTAAGTGTGTTTTATTTCATTCAAAAAAACATATGCTCACTTATTTACATTGACTATTAGTTTTAATATCAAGTCGAACTATAAAAGACACTTATTAAAAGCTATGATATTCTCTTCGTTATGATGATTACAATCTTGACTTCATTCACTTCCCTCGTTTAAGGTAATCCTTCTTATTGAATGATACAAAAGAGATAAAGTTTGTTTCGGATGTTATCTTTTTTAATGAAAGTCTACTGTCAATTTCTTTGCTACTTATCCTCTTAATATGTGTTCTTTCTTGCATTTGGGTTTAGTAACCTCTGAGTTTTCATCCACTCTTCGAGATGAACACCTTATGCTCCTGGCGCGTGTGAAATGGCGCAGCGGATAAGTGAGCAGACAGAACTTAGATATTAAAGACGAGAAGTTTGTAGGTTGTTCAAAATAATTAAATGTTATCCTTTGGATTGAAACAAGGTTCTGTGAAAGTCTACATGAAGATACATTAGATCATTTTAAACAATGGAGCTTTGAAGCACGAGGCATATAATATAACTGTTAAAAGGATTTAAGACGAAAGAAGAACATGCATATATGGCCTGACCCACATTCGTTCCATCAGCCCATACTTTGTACAATGCGATTTTGACAACACTTTTTAAAGACCCTGGTGCTAAGTCACCCATGGCAGAAATACTATGAATAGGGTTTCATTGGACAGAAAAACAAAACACTCCTCATCACGAAATAGATTTCAAATTCATACTGGTTACCGGTATGACTTTCTAATTAGGAGTCTACCAAAGTTGGGTATACTTTATTTTCTATGCCCTGTATAAAAACAATTCTTTTTTTCTTCAAATACGGTCAAACTAGTCTATGCATCAATGTAAAGCTCTTGATAAGAGAAATCCAGTGATGAAAGATGATTTAAATTGGATATTGATTTATTAAGTTATGGCTTGTCAAAGATACTCATCTCCTGTGGGTCTTTTGCTACGCTCATTGGAAAATAATTAACTATGATCTGCTTGGTAACCTTAATCTTTATCATCAGGCTATTAGAAATGTATACTAATTAAAACAAAATACAGCTCTTGATGGCATGATGACTTTCATTTCGCACCGTGAAAGAAACCCAGGCATCCTGATTGACTACAAAACTACAAAAAAAAATCACAAAATCATTGTTATCTGCCCAAATACTGTACAGCGTTCATCTAATATATGAACACAGATATACTATGTGACACATCTTCTTGGCTGGTCCCAGCCATTTCCCCGAGGATGGGTTGCAGTAGGCGGGGGCAAAAAAGTTTATGGCATCGAAAGCCCCCAAAATGTTACACTATTATGAAATGGACATAGTGAATTGAAACCCTCATGGATCTTTATTCCATCGGTTTTATGAATGTAATGTAGATATTTCTGAATATTGTTTTCAGGTATTGTTGCCCATGTCATCACCATTTTCCAGAGAACTACATTTCTGTCAAGTGAGAAGGACATCTTACACCATGGATGGATTCTGCCTTCTCTATCTGCTCCTGATCATCTTGATGAGATCTGGTGACGTTGAAACCAATCCAGGTCCTAACACTGCAGAAAGGTATGCATAATTATACTGGCTTATTTTTAATCATCAGGTCATCGCGTCCAGTCGGGTGGTTGCCTTACACGACATTTCGTGAAACAAAAGATCATGTGAAGATGCACGTTCAGGATGCGATCTTTAGTCGATTTGCCATAGGGTTTTCACAAAGTGTCGGGTAAATTGCACCAGACCATTTGTAGATGAGAGGGGTGTATTTCACAAACATTAACCCCCCCCCCCTGTTTTTTCACAAAAGGCCAGGTAACGCGAACACCAGCCCGAAATTGATGACCCTTTGGGGGTTAACAATAAAGTTCAGTTGTGGTCACGCGATTGCATTGCAAAAGAAACATTGTTGAAGTGATTCAAAAGGTTGATCATGCATGTAGTGCAACAGTATTGGTGTACATACTGTTTGGTTTTGGAGTCGACATATTTATTATTTTGCCCAGTCTTGCTAAAAGTCACCTGCACTGGACACAGAAATGTGTATATGGGACTACACAAACATGTAGCATAATAATGATAATATTCAGCTTTTATATAGCGCGTAATACATCTCGGACGTCTCTATAAGGGCTTTACAGATATATCATTGTCATTGGATTCAGTGCTTTCCCGCATGAAAGTGTGGTTCACAACAAATTATTTGTCGTATTTTGAATATGAGGGTATTTGAAGAGCAATCTTCTTCAAGGAACATTTGTTCTATGATACTCTTCCACATTAACATAAACAGAATGAAAAGGCTCACAAATTATTTTTACCTTACCCAGAACTCAACCTTCACTTTAATATATGTGACACTTTAAGTTTATGTGAATACAAAATATGTATATACATGTAGACTATGAATGATCGATACGGATAATAATCAGGATGATAACAATTAAGTAATAATAATAATAGTAGTAGTAGCTAGTAGTAGTAGTAGTAATAGTAGTAGTAGTAGTAGTAGTAGAAGTAGTAGTAGTAGAAGTAGTAGTGTATGAGTAGTAGTAATAATAGTAATTATAATGATAATATAATAAAATAATCATCAATTATAGTAATAATAATGTAAACTTCATTATCATTGTTATTAGAATTTGTAATAATATTTTTCTTACTGGACTTATTATTATATTTACTGCGAGACTCTGCTGTTGGGGGAGTGATTACCTTTGCCAGAAGAATACCGCCCTCACATGCAATTTGGGGCAATATTTTTCAAATGTTAAAGGTATTACAAAGTTTTGGTATGGGGTCATGAATATTGGAAGCATATGCAATTTTACAATATTCGATGATTGTTGTCGCGGTTGAAATCGAGTCTAAAGTGATGAAATTGTAAATAATAAACTCTTTATGTTGTATAGCGCCCTCTCAAGACTGATATTACTTTAGCTTTAAAACAATGTTTCTTGACTACAATCGACCAATTTGCTATTCCCGTTTGAAAATTATATATCAGAACTACATATTCTGAGATTTTCATGGTCGCAGCTATCATGGAATGGCCTTAGGCGCTATTTGAAATAAATGAAATCTACCGGGAGCACCGGTAAATTTTGATTATTCAATTTGTTCGAAAGCAGAAGTGTTTTAATTGCTACCGGTAATTTTTTAAGTGCTTATAATACATCCACAGGGGCATCCAAATATATCAAAAATTTAAATAATTACTATCCATCCAATTTCAAAATTTCCCAAAACTTTGCATTACCTTTAATATCACAGGCAATATATATTCTGATATCCCCAGGCTGTTGTATAGCATGCTCGAGCACATAATACAAATTGGTGAGTGTCACATGATAGCTTCTCAGCCAATAAGATGCTCTCTAACTAATATCCTATCATACCCAATTGATTTATTATTCATTTTACAGTACTGTCAGTGAAAAAGAGTTCCTGAAGCTCGCCCGGATATTGATCCATCTTACTACTACGATGTAGGGATATCTCTAGGGTTCTCCCATGCTCAGCTAAAGGCAAACCTGATTGAGAATTTGAAGAACTTCAAAAATGCCTTCATGGACATCTTTATGAAATGGAATGTCAAGCAGCAACCTCCACACTCAAACAGACGACAGATGTTGGCAGACAAACTACGAGAGATTGACTTGGGTGGCCTATCAGACGGATTAGTCAATGGACCTCCAATTCCAAACAGCACAGGTGGGCAGATACTAATTCTTGCTAGTACACCAGGGGGTGATTCACTAACAGCTAAAATCGATCCCAAATGAGATAAAATCGCTCTTAGGCTCAATATCACTCCTAAGAGCAATATCGCTCTTAGGAACTGATTCACTAAGCATTTGGGATTGATTTTAGCATTAAAATCGCTATTAAAGTTAAGAGTGATCCGATCACTCTTACTAAATACTAGTTGTAGTCTACTTAGCCTACACGTTCTGGCAAAGTCAAAGACAAAACTGTCAAACTGAAGCTAAATTAGAGCAAACAAGAGAAGAGGAAGATAGATATTGTTAGTCACTGTTAAAGTGATATATCGAATCGCTTTGATTTATACTATGATAGGGTAGGCCTAACTCAACTTAGTGCCAACAACATATGTAAAACACTAAAGTAGTAAATTAAGGCCAAGACTAAAGTTAGTCCGCTTTCTGCTAACATATGCTAGCTGCATGGGGACGGTAGGTCTAACTTACGTACATTAGTCATTACGTAGATCTAGGCCCTACGTTAAATCCGGCATTTTACTCGAAACAAGCATAAAGAAAGACAAACTATACCCACAGAACATCGTATGAATCCTCACACTGCTACATGAAACAGTCATGAATGATTTTTGTCATGTCTTATGCAAAATTTCACTCAGCTTTCTTCTAATGTTAAAACGAAATCAACATAGAAATGAACGTCATTGACAAGTTAGCGACGATAGCTAGCTAATTATCGTTATGTCGATCGGCTACGCGATTGATTGATGCCCAGTGACCAAAATTTGAGTCTGTTGATTGGTTGGATTGATCGCGCACATGAATATTCATATGCGCGCATGATTATTCACGCTGGGATTGATCCCAGCCTAAAAGCGATTTAGTGAACCAGTCAGGGAGAATCGATTTTAAGCTGGGATTGAAGTCAATCCCAAAAATTGCTCTTAGGAACGATATCGTTCCCAGTTAGTGAATCACCCCCCAGGGCCATGTATTATAAAGCCTTTTGATTGCTCATAAGGTTAATATTGAGCGTTAGTCTATGGCTCATCGTGTATTGATCAAACTTAAAGATGAATCATTACTCTTTATAATACGCGCCCTGCAGAAGACATGGTTTTTACCATTGAGATAGTGAGTGCTCTGTGTTCTATACATTTGCCACAGTTTACAGAAGTGTCAAATTTGATCAGGACCGTTGCATGTTTTTAAAATTTACTAATTTAACTTTGTTAATCCTAGATATTTTCTGGACACCAATATATAGTAAAAGTACCTTGAGTGACAGCAGAATTCAATGTATATTATCATTGTAATATTTAAAGATTGATTCAAGCCCTGATCTTAACTGAATTTAGGCAGAGGCATACTGGAGATGCAGTCATATTTGTCTTGTTTCTTTCAAAATAAAATGTGTGATTGTCAGGGAAACTCTGCATTGCTGAAATGTCTGAGGAAAAATTATTCCAGTGATATTCATCTACAAGTACATGTACATACACAAATTACTCAGATTTTAAATGTCCTTAAAATTGAATAAAGTCATAAAATTCAGAAAAAGTTGAAGGACTTTGTGTCTTGAAGTACATGCACCTAGTCATAGGTCACACTATCAGCCTCAGGCCTCTACAATCCTTTCAGATGTATCAAAATATGTTTACGTGTAATCATGTGAATATGGATTATCTTTGTATTTTTAGGAGGGCCACCAAGACTGCTCGAATCACAGACCAAACCTCCTTCAGCTGAATCTCAGACCAAACCACTTTCTCCTGAACTGGTTGAGCGGTGTGCAAATGATTTGAAGTTCAAGTACAGGTCAACTGTTTGTAAGATCAGAGCTGATCCTCTCAATCCTACTTCCATTGTGCAGTTTGAAGACTTGCATACTAATCTCGTCTTACAAGAAGAACATGGGACAGAGAAGCGAATGCTAGATTACAATGATATCCTCGCTCTCAAAGTCAATGGAGAGTTCCCCAAGCGGATCATGGTTCAGGGAGAGGCAGGGGCTGGGAAAACTACATTCTGTGCTAAGATTGGCTGGGACTGGATTGAAGGGAGGCATTTCAGTCACTTTGTGTGGGTCTTGATTGTTCCTCTCCGTGAATTTAAGCAACACACCATTGGCCAGATTGCAAAGTCTTATCTGGCCAGAAACAATCCAGCAACGGTTTCTCAGATTACTGAGTATATCCGGTCAAATCCTGACAAGGTATTCATCGCATTCGATGGGCTAGACGAAGTCAGTGGCAAAATTATGAAGACAGAATCTTGCGAATCTCAGCCTACTGATCAAATGCAACTTAAGCCATCACAGCCAAGTGTCACCTCAGAGGCATTTGGAAGCTCATCTGAGACTGGTGATATTGGACTTGTAGATATTCTTTGTTCAGATCAACTTGCCTCTTGCTCAGTCTTGGTGACCACTCGCCCATGGAGAGCAGTAGAGCTTAGATCAGATGGTGATCTAACGAAGCTCTACACATTCATTCATGTTGAGGGTTTCAACAGAGAGAATTTGTCAGTTTACATTCACAAATACTTTCCAAAGAATGAAGATAAAGCAAATCAGCTTATCCAATTCATCAGGGGGAATGATGTCCTATCTGAAAACATGGCCCATTATCCTTTATATGTGGCCATGTTGTGTCTCATGTGGAAAGAACTTGACAAGCAAAAACTAAAGGAAATGAAATCACTGAAAACTTTTTCTCAGATATTCAAAGAAATGATTGCCTTTCTAAAAGAACATTATGCTCAGAAAGAGGTGAAGAAAGTAGACAGCCCCCCACTTATTGCCCTTTTGAAAAAAATTGATGAGGACCTTGTACCGATTGCCAAACAGGCCCTCAATGGTCTGCTAGAAAATACTTTGATTTTCGGTGAAGATGATTTTGAGATATGCCCAGAATCCAAGGACACTGCCTGTCGGGTCGGGATTTTGTCTCAGGAGGACAGAATTACCGCTGACATGGATACACATGAGAGGCATTCTCATGTGCAAATGACAGTCTTCTTCCCTCACAAACTGTTTCAGGAGTACATGGCTGGAGTACATCTTGCTTCCCTATATGAATCAGATCATAATGAATTCAACAGGCTGATTGAGCAAGTAGTGCTGCCAAGGAAGGAGGAGTTTAGGTATCTCCTGTACTTCACTGTGTCACAGAACAAAAGTATTGCAACCCATGTTCTGAACTCTATGCTTCAGGGACTAATGAATTTATTTGACATAGATGTTGGTAGAGAGTTGCCTTTCATTGTTGGTGACGGTGTACTCGTTATGGGTCGGAAACAAGATGGACATGAAGGTGGAGAGTTTTCTTTCATTGTTGATTTAGCCTTTGAGAGTCTGGACCCAGATATAGCCGCCTTGGTGAAGGATAGGGTGTTATCAGCGGAGATTGTGCTGAGCATATCCAGAGCCATGACAGCACACACTGTAGCTGGGTATGCATTCATTGGTCCACATGTGGTAAGTTTGATCATAGTTTTCACTTTTACGTCTTTTGCAATTTTCTTACAGTACAACAGTATAATTATGGAAGGGTGCATTAACCCTATCTAGCCTTGGCTATTTTTAAACTGCATAGCCTGTGGGGGAGTTTCTAAGCCCCCCATGATCTCGGCCGTGAAACAGCAGATCGCTGCAAAAATGTGCATGCATGTCAAGTGAAGTGTCATTTTTTGGAAAAATTCACTCATTTGCATATTAATGGTAATTTATGTAATTAAGGTCATAAAATTCACATTTTTACCCATTAATCATGTTTAAAAAAAAATAATAAACTAATTGCTAATTAGTTCTTGAATATGGCGAAGGTCCATAATTATAATTACTATTATTTTATGATAATCAAACTTCCTAATCTTATTTTAAATAATTATTATTCCCCATCCTGATTCTTCTTCCTTGCGTATGCATGCATGCCCCCTTTAGGGTACGCGTATGCATGTTCCCTCCCTTTGAAAGCACCCCTATCTCATGCAGTGTTTTTATCATTATTTATCACGTACTCTTCCTTTCCACATTCTTCTTCCCTGTCTCATCATTCAGATTGTTTTTTTTTCTTCATTTTTCCCCCTATTAATTATCTATTTATCATTATTCATCATTCTTATTCTCTGTCATCGGACGACATTATTTTATAAATATTATTTTTTTATGAAGACCTATAGTGTCATCATTATTTCTCGTTACTAGTGTTAATAATATTGATTCTGTGGTCACTGTGTATGCTTTTCGTTATCCGTTTTTCGGCCGCCTTGAAACAGTTCGTATCGAGGCGTTTCACAAACATTTTTAATCCATAAAATAATTTGGTTTCATTATGAAATGGTCTATTGAATCAGGATTGAATCGTGCCTACACGTACACGTGCACAAGACGCACGTTCTTCTGCAAGCAGAGGTGACTGTGTGTGCGCACGGGTGGAAAATACTAGTTCATCTCTTCTTTTATTTCTACGTCCAAATTTGTACTCAGTTTCAAGCTAAGGTAATGCAAACTTGAATGGAAATTACCTATATCGGCGAACTGATATGTTGGTTCTTCGCCTTCTGTTTCATCACTGGCTTTTAAGCCAATTAATGTCGCATGTATCATCGACCTCCGTTCATTTTTTGAGGGGGTATCGTGTGTTGCCTGTACCGGGGACTTGGCCGAACAGGTTCGGCTGCAAGCAAGATGTGAATCGCTATTGCACGTTCCGTAACAGCAATTATGCTTTCCCATTATTCCTGCCTAAAACTCAGCGATTTTAAAGATCAAATGTATGAAGAAAAAAATCACATCTCAAAGATATGTATTATTCAAGTTTGAAACTGCCTCCTTTTTCTTCTCTCTCTCTCAAAATAGCGAAAGCAGACAATACAATCACACCTCGAACATAGCAAACACATGTATTGTACGCACACACAGTGTAGCCTGCTATGCACCGCGACCTCTTTGTTTGACCAACCCTCCGATTACGTAATGCGATTTAAAGGTCTGTGAATACATTACGAAGCTGGCCTATTGGAATAGAGAAAGGGACCTAATTAGGAATAATTAACAAGCACTGCGTGCAAAACGAATGTGATTTAGGTGGAAGAGGAATAAGAAAAATAATTCATAACGAACAAATTTACAAGGTATTGACGAGGACGTGAATGCAATTACATTGAAGCTATGTACTAGCACAAGCATCTATACCTTTTAGATGAGATAAAATTTGGGGAAAGGGAACTTCATCAATAGTTTAGTTAGCACATTTTCATCCCTTCCAGAAAAAAAATCCTTTGCCTAATTGAAACCCAAAGTCTTCGTTTATAAATGTTTAACAGGGCACAAAGGAATCTGTTTGATATTCTTGGCCCTGTGTGCATGTAACATATTGATATGAATCATATTGAAGCACAGTTTGAATTTGATAGCATTTGCAGTTAGGGCATTTGCAACTCTTAACATAGTATTACATGGCTACTGTAGTTTGTAGATGAATTCATCTTCCGCTTTACTCTCCCTTGGTAAGACTGAATACATGTATGTGCTCTTGCAGGGGTATCAAAATTTTACTTCTTTTCTCCTTTGCGAGCCTAAATTTTTGCTTTGTATCCACCCTTTTAATTTAGTGATCATGTTCCTAGTAACATTTATATATGATTAAGGTATGAGGCACCAGATGGTGTGAACTTAAATAATCTCCATTGAATCCTGTTCTTAGACTTATACTCTCCTTTTCATTTAAAGTGATAGTTGAGTTCTTGTTCAAGACCGCAAATGCCTTCAAAGTGCATGGTTATTGCTCTTATTCTTATTTATGACATTTCTAGTGCCCTTCTAGAACCTAAAATTGCTATGAAGGTAAGTAGACCCCAAAATGTGTGAATTTTGATTGGATACGATATACCAATTCAGCTCCACTTTCAAAAATATACGGTGACCGTTAATTAATTAATTGATAATAACAATACACGGGCCAACTGGTTGTGCGTGTTATAACCAACACAAAAAAAGCCAACAAAAAGCCAATGTTGGCATTGGCTGGAATAAAACGTATAAGCTAGGCGCTATCTCGTTTTTCAACAGCTGGTTCAAAATTACTGAATATTTGTGGGAAACCTCAAATATTAGAAATGGTTATATTTATGGATATTTCAGCCGTCTCTGAACCGATTTTGATCAAAAAAAGATGATTTTGTCATTTATGTTGTATATTCTTTCAAATTTGACACTCAGTTTTTCATTATCTCACAAAAAATTATTTTGTGTAGCGCCCTCTGCAACAAAACTCAACTATCCCTTTCATGCCCCACTGCACTACTTGTAGCTACTTGCTCCCTCTATATAGAAAACAATCCCTAAGCACTGCCTGTTGGTCCCCCATGATCCTCTTTTTCTTATGTTAATTAAGAGATGAGTTGATGAGATAACCACCTGTCAGTGTCCACGCTAATCCCTCTAATCCCTCCTGGCCATATAGTGCAGAGGGGCATTTAAGGATTCTCTGTTTAGTATGTACATGGAAAACTAAGATAAGATATTCCTACGGTCACAAAAATAGGAATTTGATATGAAATGTCATGGCAATAGTTCTTCAGCCTGTACCCTTATTTATTTCCCTTTCCCTCTTACTCTCTGTAGTTCTAGCAGCACATCTAGGGCAACCACTCACGTAGGCTACACATGTATGCCTAACATCCAAGTAAACGTCTATATTCTGCATCCCATCAGTAATCACTTTGTCATTTTATCCAGGTTGAACTCTGTATTGAGAGAAATTGTGGACCTCCTATGTCACTTGATGTGGCAGAGATGATATGCTCCATGCCATCCTTGAAGAAAGTTTCTCTTCGAGGTGAATTCCATCATCGTTTTTTTGCAACACTTTCAAGGAAAGGAAAAGAATCAAAGGTGAGCAGTTCATCCACAATTGTAATATATGTACGAGTGTTTAATTTAATTTCACCCCATTACCATCTCTTCCCTTTTCTAATCTACATTTTAATTTTCTTTAATTCTTTTAAATGTCTCATATATATGGTGGGCACTGGTTCTTTCGACAGAAGGATATCAATGGTCTTTTCACTATTAAAGGTGGCAGCAGTGTTAACAAAAGCCTTTAACCATTACTGTACTGGGGGTATAGCCTATCCGATATGCGTCTGGCTTTATGGTGAGTATACTAATCGCGTTATGGAGACAGACATTGGCGCGGGCGTCGGCCCGAGCGCCTACCATCAGTGGCGGATGCGAACAGGTAATTTTCTTTTATGTACATTGTTTCGTTCGTAGAAAATCTACGAACCCCCTGCAAAGCTCTTTCATTAATATTCATGTACATTGACCAAAATAGGCCCTGCCAATGAGCGATGAGGAATCTGGAGATGATATTTGATTGGTTGAATAGAAGGGATCGCTTAACAAATAAGGCTAGTCTTATGAATCATGCATGAGAATACACTTGTCACACATACGATAAACATATATGAATAATGATGAGTTCCCCAGCGCTCGGGCTGACGCCCGCTCCGATTAGTATACTAGCCATAAAGCCCGACGCATATCAGATAGGCTGGGGGGGGGGGCCTGGGAGGCTTCCCTCCACATTTTCGGAGATCGCCGCAACCGCTTGGAATTTTAAATTGTTGTTTCATGACTTTTTTTTCTTACGCACATTTTGATGCCATTTTTGTCTCGCCTGCGTAGAAAAAAGCGAGACATACAGTGTAGGCGCCGCTTTTCCGGTGGCGGCGACGCACAGTGGGCCAGGGAGGAACAAAAGTGCGCCAAAACTCATTTTTGGTGATTTTTTTTTTTTAAATTTTTTTCTTGCCCAGTTGAAAGATATTACATTGAAGAATACCTCTGTAACATATTTAATTCCGGTATGCACAATAAGGGTATAAATTCACTCCTTCAAACTACAAAATCTTACATATGCACAGTTTTAGTGCAAAAGTGACTTATTTTATAAATCTTTCAATTTAACATGAATTTTAAGTTATTGACATGAAATTGCTCTCACATATTCCTGATAGTTCATTTCACTGCATGAATGGGTTAAGAATGGTTAGAAACACAATCTTCATAATATATTATAGGGTAATTCACTGAAAAATGAACTAATTATCCATGTTTTTTATAAATCCAGAGGAAATGTTTGGATTTCCAGGGATTTCCGCTTTAATCTTATTACCAACATCTTTTCTGATGTCTAAGCTTTAAGTTGATACCAGATTTGGCTGCGGCCTTTTGCTGTTTATTATGTTAGACCCGATTTTCCTTGCAACATTGCCCCGAAAAATGTGTTTATTTTGGTCCGAATCATGAAGGATTCGCGGTCATAAATTACGGCGCGTGGGGGCGCGTGACACATGGATAATTAGTCCATTTTTCAGTGAATTACCCTATAATATATTATGAAGATTGTGTTTCTATCCATTTTTAACCCATTCATGCAGTGAAATGACCTATCAGGAATATGTGAGAGCAATTTCATATCAATAGCTTAAAAACTCCATGTTAAATTGAAAGATTTATCAAAAATAAGTCACTTTTGCACTAAAACTGTGAATATGTTTTAAAGATTTTGCTGTTTGAAGGAGTAAATTTATACCCTTATTGTGCAAACCGGAATTAAATATTTTACTGAGGTATTCTTCAATGTATTATCTTTCAACTGGGCAAGAAAAAAAGAAGAATAAAAATAAATCACCAAAAATGAGTTTTGGCGCACTTTGGCTCCTCTCTGGCCCACTGTGCGACGGCGGCAGCGTCAACATCAAAAACTTAACCTTGGTTAAGTTTTTGAATTTTTAATATAGTTTTGAAAGTATAAGTTCTTATCCAATGAAACTTGACCTAAAAAGGGTTATCAAGTATCCCCAATCATGTGAGGAGAATTTTAGGTCACAAAGTCTAGGTCAAAGGTCATTTCAGGTCAACAAACTAAGACTATGTTGTGGCATCATCATCAAAAACTTAACCTGAGGTTAAGTTTTTGAATTTTTAATATAATTTTGAAAGTATAAGTTATTATTCAATGAAACTTTATAAACTAAATGGTGATCAAGTATCCCCAAACATGTGATTAGAATTTCAGGTCACTAAGTCAAGGTCAAAGGTCATTTTTGGTCATCAAACTTAGACTATGTTGTGGCATCAGGTTAAGATTTTGAATTTTTATCATAATTTTGAAAGTTTACATTCCTTTTCAACAAAACTTGAACATAAGGGTTATCAAGTATCACCAGTCATGTGATTAGTAATATAGGTGACAAAGTCAAGGTCAAATTTCATTTCAAGTCTGCAAACTTATACTTTGTTGTGGCATCAACATCAAGATTTTGAATTTTTAGCATAATTTCAAAAGTGTTTGTTCAAATTCCATGAAACTTTTACCCAAGGGTAATCAAGTATCACAAATTATATGACACAAATTCCAGGTCATAAAATCAAGGTCAAAGGTTATTTTAGGTCTATGTTTGGATTATGTTTTTGACAACTTAATACGAGAATTAATAAATAAATGTTTGTTATTTGTTCATATTTAATGAAAGTTATCAATCTTGGTACAAATAATAGTAAGTAACTCTTCTGATGATTATTAGTCATTATACAACTTCCAAGAATGTTCTGTAATGTGATTGGTTCAAATCGGGTCACCTGACATTCAATGGACTGCACTATTGCACTCGCCGGAGTGCAGGTATAGTGCTTTTGGTATAGCACATTCCCTGCATTCATAATGAGGTCGAGGTCGAAGTTTACGCGCAATGATGCTCGGATAACCAAAGCAAATTCAGCAATGCCAGGAAAAGTGTGCCTTGGGTGTGATTATTACGTCACAATAGAGTGCGCGCAAAGTGCGCAGGTTCTCATACGCGTAATAGATGCGCGTACTAATTGGATAGACTTAACTTTGCAACTTTTTGGATTACTTTATAGTCAACGGTTGAGAGACCGAGGCGTGAGCGTGAAGGTAAGAATACAGTTCAATTATACCCCATTCACAGTGGCCTCAAAATTGGTAGCGGCGTTGTAGCGGAGCGGCGACACCGCCATAACACCGCTACAAATGCATTCACAGTAAAAGTTATCCCGCTGCAGCAGCGGGATAAATATCATGTACCCATTCACGCTGCAGCGGGTGATTTTATTACCTCCGTAACAAACACGTGTATGCATGGCTCATGACCCGCGAGTGACCCGATATGACCGGAAATACTTCAGCGGGGTTTTCGATTGCTTGAAATTGCGCGCTAGCTGTACTTTACACACTCTTCCTCATGTTTGTCGCGGTGTTATAGCGGAGAGCCTTCACACTGAGTAAACACCGCGACAGCAGCGGGACTGTCCCGCTGCTGTAGCTAGGCGAACCTAGCGATAGTTTGTCGCGGCGTTATCGCGAGGCGGTGTTATCCCGCGATAGTTTATAACGGGTCCGAGCCTTCACACTGAAGACAACACCGCGACAGCAGCGGGACAGTCCCGCTGCTGTCGCGGTGTTTGAGGCCACTGTGAATGGGGTATTATTTATTCATTGGTTTGGGGAGGGCAGCTCAGTAGGAGGGGGAAGTTGTATAAAACAAACAATGCACGTTTGCTCGTGCATTTGTGGGCCGAAATAATGCACTCTGTGCTCTACTCGCCACCTGGATATACCGCACTCGGTCCTGCGGACCTCGGTGCGGTATATCCAGGGGCTCTTCTCGCACATCGTGCATGCATTATTTGGCCCTGAATGCACTCGCTACCGTGCGTTATTTGTATAATATTCACTTTCATATTCAGAGGATTTCATTTTGGGGGGCCTGGTATTAAATAGGCCATCCTTCCTATAAATAATGTCCCAACCCCAATTTGTCATCATATGGAATTGCGTAATGCCGGCGAGACCGCCAAGAGCGTTTCCCTTGTTGTCGAAATTGGATATACCTGTAAGGTGTTTGATAACAATTAGTATGCGCATGTCATAAAAAGTGCTATAATTGCATATATTCATGTACAAGCAGAGATGTGAATACAGGTATTAGATGTATAAGTGGGAGATATGACTTGATATCAAATGCTTTGATATCTTTCTCACAGTAACTTGATGTATTCCAGAACTAAACAATTCATTAGAAATAAACAATATATATAATAACAAATAAAAAACAATAAAATACATCATATGGATTTTACCCATACACTTAAGCGTCAACCTCTTCAAACACACCGCGCACCGACGTGAAAAGCTTTAAAAATATGCCAAAATCCCCCCTTTTCAACTACATGTTTCGATCCGATCAGCCTAGTTCACCAACGGAAAAAGCATTCGAAAATTTGACTTTTCTTCTTTATGGTGATTTAAAAATCACGATATTTTGTTGTTCTATCGCACCGTCATTTTTTGATTATTTTTCATCAATTTGGTCAAAATTTCTGTGGTATCGAACTTTTTGACTGCATGCTCCTGGCTATATCTGGCGGTTTCTTGCCGAGAGAGGGCTATTTTTTACCAACGGAAAAAGATTCATGTCATTCAGTTCATTCTGAACATTTTTATATATAAATGATTCTCATTGGATGAAAAAAAACCGTCAAAAGACAAAACCAATCGGTACCTCCGTCTGATTTTGGGAACTCCATTTTCTCCATTGCTTAACGTGTGTTGCCTCTTGATCGCTGAAATCTGTAGGTAGCCAGCGGACCGGTCGTACCATTCTTGCTCGGGAAATCAAGGGTTTTTAACGTGGATCATAATTGCGCTTACTCTCTTATGCATTGCATACGGAAAATAATCGAATTGAACTGTGTGTATGTGTGTATATTTGCCATATTACTGATTCATCATCTATAAGACCTCCATTACTAAGTATTAGACTCCCTTTTTTTATTCAATCACCCGTGCTCTAAATAGAACAGTCGCGAACCTAGAGTGATCCAATCAGAGCCAATAACATTCAGCCGCACAGCTGCGCGGACATTGTACGCGCACACTGTAGTCGGTTCTGTATGCGCACAGCTGACCCGGGCTGATTAAAAGCTTCAAATTAGGTGAAAGAAATCGGGGGTTACAAATTCATATGAAGAAAATAAAATAATGAAATTTGCATATTCAAATATATATATTAAAATTAATGAAACTTCATGAATTTAAAATAAAGGAAACATTATTCAATACATTTTCAAGATTCTTTACAAGTGTACAGACAAATATGTAGAGTTTTCTGTTAAATGCTTAAAATTAGCATTTTGCATAATTAATTAGGCTATATAAGAGCAAAAATTTGCATATTAGGAAAACAATTATTATACCATCTTGTTCCTTTAATAGTTAAATATCTACAAACATGCAAATTTTCGTGTTCATCGGACATTCGACAGCCGAGATCACAGGGGTTGCTCAATATAGCCCAGTAGGCCCTACAGTAAGGGTTAAGGCTTTTGTTAACACTGCTAGGTTAAGTGTGAATACTAACCGTGGAAAATAAGAGGGTACCATGTACCATGTACAGAGATGCCAACCAGTATGATTGTATCGTATTTAATACAATAAAACAAGTGAAATATGATAATACGATATTGCCTCTTGAAAATACGATTTTTCATCTTTAAACAAATTTAAAAAGAAAATTAAAATAAAATAAACCGCGGAAACGCATAGAAACATGTTCAAGTAAAGCCTCAAAACCCCGACAAAAAACAATGAACAACGAGCCTACATCGGCGGGAAATACGCGAAATCGGCAGCTTTACAATTTTCTCATTAAATGTTAATGAAAGAGCAAACGTTTTACTTGCCCGTTCTTACCAGTAAAACATTTTTTCTGACATTTTACTGGCCCGGGCCAACGGGCCAGTGGTAGTTTTTAGTAGTAGTAGTGGTAGTGGCGAGTTTTAATGAAAATTTGATTTCTTAGGATATTCAGTCTGTTTTTTGGGTGTCAAGAGGTTGGCATCACTGCATATGTATACAGTCGTATGCTCATATAACTTGAATGCCATAAAACAAACTCACATGTAGGAAGATCTCAACATAATTATGTACTTAAAGGAAAATCCACCCTGATATTAAGTGGCTTTTAATTAAAGCAGAAAAATAAGAGAAACAAATTAGTGAAAGTTTGAGCAATATCCGATTAAAGATACAAAAGTTATGAATTTTTGATGTCATCAGTTGAACACATACATGTATTTGCAACACTGTGATGTATCTTGTGAGCTCCTCTCCAATTTTCTCAGTGCAAACATTTATCATAAACTTTCATTTTCTTAGTTTTTGATGACAGAATAGATTTGTTTCATAAAGGGGTTGCAATAAAAACTTACTATTTGCAATAATTACATCTAGGGTGAATATATGATTGAAAATTTTCTTATGGGAAAGTTTTTTATTTTAATTATCTTATTACAGGGTCAAAGTCAGGGAACCTTGCAAGATACAATGGGTGGTATTCTCTTAAGTTAAGCCGGGACTAAGTCCAGACTAAACAAGAATTTTAGTTCACACTTCTATGGAATGCTAGGTTTCATCTTGCTCCTTCAATATTCATGACAAAGATAATCTACCAAAGACTTTATTGAAATTCAGTTCATACTCATATTATCTTTTCTTCCTATTTCATTGCAAAATTAATTTTTGGACACTTTTCATTGCAGGATTAAAATAATCTGTACAGGGAAAATGAGTTGGCAACAGGCACTCCATAAAAGTGTGAACTAGTTAAGCCAAGCTTAACTTAGTTCGCGCTATCGGAATACCACCCAATGTACGTCACAGAGTCTTTTATTCAAATATTAATAACTTTCTTATTTTAAATCGGTTTTTGCTCAAACTTTCACTAACCTGTTTCTCTTAATTTTCTGCTTCTATTAAACCAACTTAACATCGGGTCGACTTCCTCCCCTTTAATATGATAGATATATGTTGTTAGAGTTATTTCATTCGAGGAAGTTTTGAGGAAAAACAAAATTATAGAAATGATTTATCTTATGATTATGACTAGAAGTGGAGCTTTATGGATGAAAAAAAAATGAAAGCACATGTAGTATAACATTGGGTAGATAATAATATTCTCATTTTAGGCTACATTCAATGGGAAGAAATAAGAATGGAGAGTGATTCTTGCCTTTGTTTTGGACTCTGATGCCTTTTAGTTTCGGTCACATTCTCATCTGCAAGAAGAGAATTTCCATAATCCTTACGACTGGGGACCACCCCTCCCTTTCCCCGTCCCCCTCCAATTTTTTTTAACCTAAATACGCTACTGGTTGTTGTTTGGAAGAGGCATTATAATGATACGTGTGTGAATGTTCCTTCATTTCAAAGAACGTCAACTATATGGGCTGTGGGGCGCCATACATGTATGACATGTGACACAAAATCACAAAATCAATCTCACATAGTGATTGTGTCCACGGAATCACACCCGTGAGGCGAAGCTGGTTTCCGATCGATAACTTTAATAATGTTTGACGGATTTTAATAAACTTTTATATGAAGGTACATGGTATCAAAACACAGCCTAAGTTCAATTTCCAAGTATGTAGGTCAAAGGTCATAGCTCATTAAATATGCGAATCTGGTTTCCGATCGATAACTTTAATAATGTTTGACGGATTTTAAAGATACTATGTCCCTTTTGCAGCCAACATCAAATTCTGTAGAACTTTGCAGGAATTATGAATATGTCATGTATGTCCTATCTGTGAAATTTAAACGTTAGCAGTGTCATAATATTCAAATTATGCAAGGAAACCCGTTTACTTGCTAGACTTCACTGTCAGACACTATTGAGTGACTGACTGACTTTTTCATCTTTGGTAATAACATACATAAAATGAGCTGTAAAGGGTACATGAGCATTTGTCTACATCAATAACCCACTTCTTGTAATGGCCAAAATTAAACTGATTGAATCTTTGGCAGCATAAAACGTACGACCATTCGGTACAATGGTCTGAAAAATCAGACTATTACTTACTGGCTCTATAGCTCCTAAGTCGATTCGACAACTAATAGTCGTTATTTTCCCACTTAAAGACATTTTCAAGCCCCCCTTTTTTTAGGGAAGTTCTAAATTAGTATTTTCTTTCAAATGCCGTTGGAATTTAACCTTTTCATTTTTTTGGCCTGCAAATGGGACATAGTACCTTTAATGAAATTTGATACGAAGGTACATGGAATCAAAACACAGCCTAAGTTCGATTTCGGAGTATGTAGGTCAAAGGTCATAGCTCATTAAATATGCAAATCTGGTTTCCGATCGATAACTTTAGTAATGTTTGACGGATTTTAATAAACTTTATATGAAGGTACATGGTATCGAAACACAGCCTAAGTTCAATTTCCAAGTATGTAGGTCAAAGGTCATAGCTCATTAAATATGCGAATCTGGTTTCCGATCGATAACTTTAATAATGTTTGACGGATTTTAATGAAATTTGATACAAAGGTACATGGAATCAAAACACAGCCTAAGTTCGATTTCGGAGTATGTAGGTCAAAGGTCATAGCTCATTAAATATGCGAATCTGGTTTCCGATCGATAACTTTAGTAATGTTTGACGGATTTTAATGAAATTTGATATGAAGGTACATGGGATCAAAACACAGCCTAAGTTCGATTTCGGAGTATGTAGGTCAAAGGTCATAGCTCATTAAATATGCGAATCTGGTGTCCGTTCCACACAAAACAACACAAAACATGATATAATCTATTACATAAAAAAGACTGGTAATAGTACATTAATCAACATATATTAAAGATACTATGTCCCTTTTGCAGCCAACATCAAATTCTGTAGAACTTTGCAGGAATTATGAATATGTCATGTGTGTCCTATCTGTGAAATTTAAACGTTAGCAGTGTCCTAATATTCAAATTATGCAAGGAAACCCGTTTACTTGCTAGACTTCACTTTCAGACACTATTGAGTGACTGACTGGCTTTTTCATCTTTGGTAATAACATACATAAAATGAGCTGTAAAGGGTACATGAGCATTTGTCTACATCAATAACCCACTTCTTGTAATGGCCAAAATTTAACTGATTGAATATTTGCGCAGCATAAAACGTACGGCCATTCGGTACAATGGTCTGAAAAATCAGACTATTACTTACTGGCTCTATAGCTCCTAAGTCGATTCGACAACTTATAGTCGTTATTTTCCCACTTAAAAACATTTTCAAGCCCCCTTTATTAAAAGGAAGTTCTAAATTAGTATAGTTTTTCAAATGCCGTTAGAATTTAACCTTTTCATTTTTTGGCCTGCAAATGGGACATAGTACCTTTAACTTGAATACATCATAAAATGAATGGTTTTAGGACCCCTGTAAAAGCTAAGCTTGTGAGCGGGGCCCTATGGTCAACAAAATACATACATTAACAATATGGCAAGGTGAATAAAAAGAATGTAATGTATATACAAGGGATGGAAAAAACTTAGCTACAAAATATGGAGCACAAAAATACTCACACACACGCTACACACACACACACATCAAACACACTGATGAGTAGGTCCTTAATGGTCTATAGGCATTTGAGAATGAGAAATTATTAAGATACAAAGTAGAATTATGTCAGTCTTCCAAGTAGGTACGTTTTAGATAACCTTCTAAACCTAGAAAGAGTTGTACTATTTTTTATATCGTCAGGCAAACTGTTCCATTCTTTGATGCAAGAGATATGAAAAGAGGTCAGAGTGATATTTGTTCTTGCAAAAGCCTGATGAATAAGACCCCTTTGACGTGTATCAAAACACAGCCTAAGTTCGATTTTGCAGTATGTAGGACAAAGGTGAAAGGTCATAGCTCATTAAATATGCAAAAACACCTAATTATATATGTGAAAATGTGGTTAACTTCCTTGCCTAGTAATATAGTATAGTCTAATGGAGGTAACTTGTTCTGACGTATATAGGCCATTTGTACCTTGCGAGGGGATGCTACGCTTTGCGTTGACTTTTCTAGTTACGTTGGTAAGGGTTATATTTGAGAGGATGGTGATGCCAATGCTTTTCTAGTTCAGATTTGAAGCTGTTAATAGGAATCCATGACACATGCTCCGCCGACGATTGCTCCGCCGACATTTGCTCCGCCGACATTTGCTCCGCCGACAATTGCTCCTCCTACAATTGCTCCGCGACATTTGCTCCGACGACAATTACTCCGCATGAAGTGATAAATGCTCCGGTGACAAATGCTTCTCGAACGACAGTTGCTCCGACGACAATTGCTCCGACGACATTTGCTCCCCCGACAAATGCTCCTCCGAAATTTGCTCCGCCGACAATTGCTCCGCCGACAATTTCTCCGCATGAAGCGACACTTGCTCCGGTGACATTTGCTCCGCGACATTTGCTCCTCCCAAAAAGTGCCCGTAAAATACAAATGCTCCGCCGACGTATCAGGAGTGCCCGTAAAGACAAATGTTCCGCCGACAATAAAATTGTACTCTGATCCAAAAGTGCCTCGTGGAAGACATGAATGCTCTCTGGGCTCTGGCAATTAGTGCAATAAATTGCTCTGCCGTCATTTGTTCTGCCTAAAAGTGCCTTACAGAAGACAAATGCTCAGCCGTTTATTGCTCTTCCCCATAATGTTTGATTTTTTTAAAATCAAGTTATAGCTCCTTATGCAAGTTCTCCACCGAAAGATAATTACTCCGCTCAAAATCTGTTTCATGTATTGCGCATTAGCTGATCCAAAGCTCAAAACAAACTCTCTCTCTCTCTCTCTTTCTTTCTTGCTCCTCCTATTCCTTTTTACACCCTTTTCTTGTCTTCCTAGCTCTTTTCTTTCCTCTCATGCTATTAGTCTTCTTTCATTTTACTCACTTTTTATCTTCTCCCCCTCTCGAGTTCCATTTCTCTCATGAAATTTTAACCTAATGTAGTACATGTAGTACATTCTTGTTTAGAATAGTATTTTGAATAATATCCAGTCCGTTTACTATAGGTTTCTTTCCTTCAGTTAAGTGTATGTAGCTTTACTATATATATTAGTGTGTAGAGCACCCCGTCTCATTCGAGTACTTTATTTACACTGACTTTAAGTGACACACGGAGCCATCGGAAGAAGAGCAATTGGCTGATCATGAAGAACTAACATCAGACTGCAACAAAATGATTTGTGAAAATGGGAATAAGCAGAAAGGTTAAGAACTAAACCATAAAGATAATAAAATAACAATGTTATTCATTTTCTTACCTTTTCAAAAAAAAATTACAAAATATTACATAACATATTCAACCAAACAATTTCCATGATGCAGATATGTTATATATTATCAAATGTTACCATCCTTTTCTGAAAGAACTGTTATCACATATACTTCATATTGTTTCAACCTAATTATTTTAGAAACTGTATAGGCGTAATTTCCATGATCCTAACATCATTTTCTACTCTGTTTATCTTCTTCTTATCTCAATTCCAATCAAATTTTTATTGGAGTTCTGGTCATCAAATTACACAGTTTCAATGCATTGTGAAATTAGATTAGGTGTACATAAACAAGATTTAGGGATTATCGAATCGATAAATTTGCACACGAAAGTCCCCCTCAGGCAATTGCGCTCCATGCAGAAACGAGTTATGGGACCAAACTCCATTTATTCTGGCATGAATGTTCAGCCCGAACACTTCAGCTACTTCTTGTCATTACTAATATCAATTATAAACTAAGGCATTTAGGATCACCCCCTTTCAGGGAACCTTTAAAAAAGTTATAACGTTCTTCCTAACTGAGAAGGGGAGGCAATGGAAAAACACAGAAAAAAAAAAATTTCCCAGAACTTACGGTTGTTTTTAACCAGATTTTGGATATGCATAATTATGCAAGTACAAAGTAGGCCTATTCATGCGTCATTCCGAATTGTTTCAAAAACTAGGCAACACACACACAAAACACACATCCGAGATATTGATCAAAGAATCTTTTAAAAACCAAACTCAAAAACAAGAGGATTGAGCACCATGCAATTATTAACATATCAAAGAATATATGCTGATATTGCAAAATATGTATAAAAAGGATTGGAAACCATTCTCTTACTCCTGCTAGCCGAACAATAGCCAAAACAATCTCAAATGGTGATGCAACAGGGAGCATTATAACATAAAAACAATCCTACATATCAATTGTTGGATGGTAAATATCCTGAATAACAATTACAATCTAGAAAACAATTACAGCTTAAACAGGAAACGTATGATACATGTGTCAAACTGAAACTGCTCTGAAATAGAAAGATTGCAAAATAAGCTTTTAAAATAAATAGGCACCGTTAAACGGGGTGGATGAGAAAACAGATTGAAAAGATGTTTTGGGTAATGCCCCACTGGCCACTGGATGCTTCGGAGCGCTGTCGCTCACACTGCCATCTTATTCTCCCGTCTGAATGGATTCTTTTTTTTAACGTACAAATGTCCTTTAAAGCTGATTTTGATCCCTCCCCTGTTATTTTCTAAAACTTCCATGATGAATGCTTTACTTGCAGATGGTATACCTATGCTGCATGTGCTTGATTGCATTGAGGTAATTTCAGGTCTTACATATTGATGAGCTGTTTGAAATTAACGAGGAGGTATGCGCGTATTGGGAAGGTGGCTAGCTGCTCTACTTTCTTTTTTTCCCTTCTTTTTAACTTCCCCTGACATGTAATAATTACTTAGTGTACATTATCTGCATGGGACGTACAGTGATAGATGAAAAGTTATTTCAGCATATTCAACATGACTTTTAGGTAACCACTTTTTCTCCCACATCATCAACATTCATTCATTTCATTTCGTCTACATTATTTCATGAAATGCATTCAGAAAACGAAACAAACTAGAACAAAACAAAGAAAATAACACATGAAGAAAAATATTGTCGGCGAAGCATTTGTCGTAGTACTAGTAGCATTTGTATTTTTACGGGGCAATTTTTGGGCGGAGCAAATGTCGTCGGAGCGAATGTCACCGGAGCAAGTGTCGCTTCATTCGGAGCAAATGTCGAAGGAGCAATTGTCGGCGGAGCAAATGTCGGAGGAGCAATTGTCGGGGGAGCAATTGTCGGCGGAGCAAATGTCGACGGAGCAACTGTCGCTCGTGGAGCAATTGTCACGGAGCATTTATTGCTTCATGCGGAGCAATTGTCGGCGGAGCAAATGTCGCTGAGCAATTGTCGGCGAAGCAATTGTCGACGGAGCAAATGTCGGGGAGCAATTGTCGAACAATTGTCGGCGGAGCAAATGTCGGCGGAGCTAATGTCGGCGGAGCATTTGACGTCGGAGTAAAATGTTGCGGAGCATTTGACGTCGGTGTAAAATGTTGCGGAGCAAATGTCACGGAGCAATTGTCGCGTTTTGCGGAGTAAATGTCGGCGGAGCAATTGTCGGCGGAGCATGTGTCGGGTTACCGTTAATAGATGGCTCTTGGAATGTCGATTTGGGTAGCCCGTTCCAGTTGTTAATTGATCGAACAGCAAGGGACCTCTTTCTAACACTTGTCTCACAATACAATAGTTGTAATAATGTCATAATCACATGATGACTTCCGATGAACATATTAAAGCGATAATTAAAAGAGGTCATAAAGAGGAGATTTCTTTATGCCTTTTATGGAGCTTATGAAGGTTGACAACTGGTAGGCCTTCCTAAATTATTCTGACAACTACAAATTCGTTTCCCTAGCTCGCTATTTTCTTCTTACCTGCCGCAGAGGGCCTTAAATTCAATTTCTGCCAATAACATATACCCTGCCTTATTTTCGAGGTACAGGTTAAAACTATGGGCCTCGGTGACTCAAATAGTACTATAGTAATAGTTATATGGTGGACATGTATATATGAGGGGTATTTTCCCAACACTCCTTTAAAGGGCCATTCTCTTGGTATATTTGAACAGTAATGAAACATGGAATTAAAGAACACTGCACCTGTACTGATTCAGTCGAAATTCAAGTGTGTATAAGGTTGACATTGTTTTGATCAGTAATCAATATCCAACCTTTTCAAGTTTGATTGATATAAACAATATGTCATAAAGTTTTGTTAGAGCCAATTTTGATAAAGGCTTGAATTTACAAAACTGTACCCTAGCAACGAACCTCCTGACTTAGGGGTCTTGTGCTCATGAAATCCAGAGTTATGCATACCTTTAATTTTTTAATATAAAATTTAATAGCTTAATAGCTTTTACTTCAAGAGACAAGAATTGAATCTGAAATTAATATCTATTCATTCATTTTTGTTGAAATTGTTATTTCGAATGCAACTAAAAATTAGTAGAATTTGTGTGAAATGTAAGAATGCAGTGAGAATTTAGCAAATATAACATATGCATATATATATGAGTTACTTAACTATATTCACCATGAGCAGAGGTCAAGACCCTCAAGCTTGATAGTGTCAGGTTTCCCAAATCAGCCTCATCACATTACCTAGCAGAAGCACTGTGTTCTATGCCAAACCTGAATGACCTGACACTTCGAATGGTTCTCGACTTGGATGAGGAGTTCTACTCTACATTGAAAGCAAAGGCATCATCCATACAGGTATGTGTGTCCTAATGTAAAATCATGTAGAGGTGCATTGAAATAAAGCAAGAGCAGTAATGATTATATGGTGCACATTTATACATGTTTTTTTCCAAACACCCTTTTTAATGGCAATTCACTTGGTATATTGGTACAGTCATGAAACATGGAATAAAAGCAAACTACATATGTACAGATTCAGTTGAAAGCCAAATGTGTATAACAGGCACAGCGGAGCCTCGGTGACTCAAATAGTACTATAGTAATAGTTATATGATGAACATGTATATATGTGGGTATTTTCCCAACACTCTTTTAAAGGGCCATTCTCTTGGTATATTGGAACAGTAATGAAACATGGAATCAAAGCAAACTGCCCCTGTACTGATTCAGTTGAAATCCAAATGTGTATAAGATTGACATTGTTTTGATCAATAATCAATATCCAACCTTTTCCAAGTTTGATTGATATGAAAAATATGTCATATAGTTTTGTTAGAACCAATTTTGATAAAGGCTTGAATTTACAAAACTGTACCCTAGCAACAAACCTCCTGACTTAGGGGTCTTGTGCACATGATATCCAGAGTTATGAATACCTTTAATTCTTTATTAGCAAATATATATTTATGGGTATTATTAATTTCAATGTTAGCAGTAGTAGGACTTATCAATGCAAACAGGTTGGAAGCCCTATAAAGAATAGATATAGAATTTTGAAAGAATCACTATTGCTAAATCATCCTCTCCATGGATACTTTAGTATGTTCTTTTCTCAATAGACTAGAATTTAATTTGAAAAGTAAATCTATTTAAGAATTTTTGCTGATAATGTTATTATGAATACAACTATGTAATTAATGGAATTTGTATGAAATGTAAGAATATAGTGAGAAATGTACGCATGTATAGATGAGTTACTTAACTATTATATTCATTATGAGCATGGTCAAGACTCTCGAACTTGATAATGTCCAGTGTCCCACACCAGCCTCATGTCATCACCTAGCAGAAGCACTGTGTTCTATGCAAAACTGACTGACCTGACACTTCGATAGTTCTCGACTTGGATGAGGAGTTCTACTCTACATTGAAGGCAAAGGCATCATCCATACAGGTATGTGTGTCCTAATGTAAAATTATGTAGAGGTGCATTGAAATAAAGCAAGAGCAGTAATGATTATATGGTGCACATTTATACATGTTTTTTCCAAACACCCTTTTTTAATGGCAATTCACTTGGTATATTGGTACAGTCATGAAACATGGAATAAAAGCAAACTACATATGTACAGATTCAGTTGAAAGCCAAATGTGTATAACAGGCACAGCGGAGCACCCCAATTTGCATATCATTAGCGGCCCGTTCTATTTGAATAACCAACAGACATCTGCGTGAATCTGAACATGTGTTTGCTAGAATGTCAAATGTTAAAATTCGCGTTGCTTTATTACTGCCAATATCGCTATGAAACTTTCCATACTAACTAACTGAAATAAATATGAAATTCCATGGAATAAAACTCGAGATATTAATGTGTTTTGAGCTTCACCCCTCGATAAACACGCCGTCTATTTTTCTGACTCTCCCTATCCAGCAATGCGAAGTAAAGACTTGGTATGAATATTCATGAGGTTGAATCCATATATGGGCGAAGTTTTCGCTTGGCCTATGGAGTATTTTTATAGTTATAAGTTCTGTTTCATGGGGCTTCATTTTCAAAATTTGTACTCGGCGAACTCATTCAACATGGCGTCCTTGTTCTCAGCGATGTACTGCGCATGCGTCTTTCATGCTTTCTAAATAGCTGATATGCGATCTTAGCTCGATGTCGATGACCATCCCTGACTAGATACATCGTTCTTTGGCATGAATCGGGGTAAGTTTCTCGAAGTTTTGATGTTTGTTTAACTGCCTGAAACTACAGGTTTGATTAAGAAATATTTAAAATCTTATCAAAAGAGTATGATGAAGTAAATCGGATGTTCATCGTCGCGCCGACTGAGTGGATATTTGGATGTGACTGCTGATGGCAATGCGATGCATGCTGCAGCGTGCTGTGGCAGTGCAGATCATCGGCGACCAAAACTCGTATTATCGATTATCATTCTCTGCGTTAAATCAAACTTATGCCTTCTCAATGTCTGAAATTTATTGGGGTTCATAAAAATTGAAATATGAGCAAACAAAAGAAAGTCTTATAAGATTATGTTGACTTCAGTTGCATGCACTACAATAACAAAGTACAGACACAGTGCAAAATGCGGTTAAACATGATAAATAATATTAAATTGAACTTGACTTGAGAAGTTGAGATTGAAATATCGACTGAAACTAAGGCGTCCAAAGTTAATAATGATATGCTCTCACTCTCATTAACTTAATGTACTTTGTAACTAACTATAAACAATCAGCAGTGTGCACCACCACACCGATTTTAACATGATTTATTAAAAGTGGATCATAATTGAACAATGTCAATGATTGAAATATTTTTGTTACTAATCATCGTAAAAGCTATATGATTACTATATCATTCTCAATCATCTTTCAATTAAAATAGCTCATGACCGGGCCTCTTGACTTTCCGTTGGATGAAGTCATCACGGCACAGAAAGCTCCTTGACTTGCAGGGATGAAAGTCACCGCGTAAAGCAAGCCAAGGATAGTGAAATTCAGTCTAGTAAGCTGGTACCCTGTCATTGTCGGTCGCCTTTTAAGTTTTAGCTGATGATTCCAATTCCCTCAAGTGCAGATTTCGTCACACACAGCCAGCCGGCAGCCAGTCTTCACAAATGGTATGTTTATTGACCAGTGTCTAATGTGTCATATATATGTGTAATTACTTTATTGTTACAATGATATTGATAAACATGGCCTGGTTTATTAGTGCGTGTACCGGCATCTAGTTTTGTATAGCTTAGTTTCTCTGGCCATAAACATAATTTTGTAATTCATTGAATATTTGACTTGGTTTTGTCGGCCAGCAATGGGCAAGCGATTTGTAATTATCATTTTTAAAGCCAACAACAACGTCAACAGCTGTGTGATCGTCCAAAAGAATTTGGAGCATGAAACTACTGATGTACACTGTATAGTATATACTTACAGCGCAAGTGAAGTGCGATTCGGAACACTCTCTTGCGCTGTGAGTTTATACATCAGCAATTTCACGCTCTGAAATCAATCAGACTATCTCAGCTGGTGAAAACAAAAAGGCTGACATTTCCAATTTACTGAATTACTTTTTTTTCATTTTTCTCAGGCCTTGAGCATGTGTGAGCACCGATACATGTGAGGTGTGCTGTCATCATGAAAAGACAACTAGTCTCATTCCAGTAGGAGCAGTGGTGCCATGTCAGTCGCCTGTAGTTGTGGATGATTCCAGATCCCTCCAGTGCAGAGATCCTCGCATGATCAAAGCCAGTCCCCAGGCACGGTATGCATATCAATGTTAAAATATATTTTTGGTAGGCAAGATTATGGTGTGATGAAGAGGGAATATCATATGGAACCCATTAAGGAATATCCTGATAATACTTGAGCTGTGGTATATGAAGAACATGTGTGATGATATGTCTAACCATCTTGAATAGGTTAACGAACAAGGATACAAGATAAGAGTTGCTCTTTAACATAGGACGGCAGATGAGGAATATGTATGCTTTTACAGCAAAATGTTGTTTTTAATGCGAATGATTACTATGACTGCTTGACCAAAATGAGTCGATTTTTTTTTTTGCATTGCTATTTTTAATGGTTAAAGGTAATGCAAAGTTTTGGGAAATTTTGAAATTGGATGGATAGTTATTCTTTAAATTTTTGATATATTTGGATGCCCCTAACGATGTATTATAAGCACTAAAAAATTTAGCCCCTAAAACATTTCTGCTTTCGAGCAAATTTAATAATCAAAATTTACCGGTGCTCGGTAAATTTCAAATATTTCAAATAGCGCCTAAGGCCATTCCATATGGTAGCTGCGACCATGAAAATCTCAGAATATGCAGTTCTGATATATAATTTCCAAACGGGAATAGTTAATCGGTCGATTGTAGTCAAGAAACATTGTTTTAAAGCTAAAGTAATATTAGTCTTGAGAGGCGCTATACAACATAAAGAGTTTATTATTTTCAATTTCATCACTTTAGACTCGATTTCAACCGCGACAACGATCCTTGAATATTGTAAAATCGCATATGCTTCCAATATATGTTCATTTGAACCAAATTCATGACCCCATACCAAAACTTTGTAATACCTTTAACTATTATTTTTAATGATCATGGAAGGGCTGGATTCACATTATAGAAAACTATATTAAGATTTATTTTTAATTTTTATATTTTAGGCCTGAAGTCAACATTTACTATGTCTAGAGGATAGTGAAGTTTCAACATGGAGGATTTCAAGGTAGTTAAAGGTACTATGTCCCATTTGCAGGCCAAAAATGAAAAGGTTAAATTCCAACGGCATTTGAAAGACAATACTAATTTAGAACTTCCCCCCCCCAAAAAAAAAGGGAGCTTGAAAATGTCTTTAAGTGGGAAAATAACGACTATTAGTTGTCGAATCGACTTAGGAGCTATAGAGCCAGTAAGTAATAGTCTGATTTTTCAGACCATTGTACCGAATGGTCGTACGTTTTATGCTGCGCAAAGATTCAATCAGTTTAATTTTGGCCATTACAAGAAGTGGGTTATTGATGTAGACAAATGCTCATGTACCCTTTACAGCTCATTTTATGTATGTTATTACCAAAGATGAAAAAGCCAGTCAGTCACTCAATAGTGTCTGACAGTGAAGTCTAGCAAGTAAACGGGTTTCCTTGCATAATTTGAATATTAGGACACTGCTAACGTTTAAATTTCACAGATAGGACATACATGACATATTCATAATTCCTGCAAAGTTCTACAGAATTTGATGTTGGCTGCAAAAGGGACATAGTATCTTTAATGTGATCACCACTTCAAAATCACTAAAAGACAGGAACAAAATAAATAAAACTTATCTAACCTTTATGAAATAGTACCAGCTTAAACATAGCTTCAACTTTATTACAGCAATCAGTCTTCGCCACTAAATAATCATCTGTCTGCGGCGGGGTATTATGAGGCTGAACCTGAACAACGTTTGTAACAATATAGTTTATCAAGTTCTCAATTCTCAAATGTTCAGAAACATACATTTTTCTTCAGCGATGTTTCAGTGTGTAGGTGTTTATCTTTCCATTCAAACAACACTGCATAATTTATTTATAATTCAACAAAATGTTTAAGATGTAACGTCATAGATTGATTCACAATATTTTGATTATTCAAACTCAATTGCTCATGGCATGAATCTCAGATAGTTAAGAGTTTGCGAGAGAGTAAGAAAGTGGATGCATCTCTCCCACTACTGAGTTGATTTATTGGCCTTTTATTACATCTTGTATTCTTGTAGGCATTTAATCATCTTCGAGCATTCATTTACAGACCAGCAATGATATGAAATGTAGTTTAGTTCTGGGGAAGAAATATTCATCTACCCGGTATATGTAAGTAAGTTCATAATATCAACTTTTTGGTCCCACTGCTTGGAATAATTTTCCACTGGATATTCCTTCATGCCCTTCAGTTGGATCCTACAAGAGAAAATCAAAGACGCAATACAGTCTATGTATTAATTTAAAACATGGTACAAGCAGAACAAATATATATACATGATATGAACTTTCACAAGGCTTTGCTCAAAAAGCAAGTATGTGTATTTGGTATCATGTTAAACTGGAATGATTACTATTGATGTTGCTCCTTGAATTTAAATCATATTAATTTGTAAATATGGAGATCTGTCTCGTTTGCGTGACGAGGCGAAATTCTGTTTATGCCACTCTTTGCATTCATCGAAGAAATCGTCCTGAAGGTTTCAACAGTGAAAGCTAATGTACTGAAAAGTTAATACATGTAATTTGTGAGGAAAAATAATGAAATAGATATTAAGCGAAGTATCAGTTAACATAATATTTATGACTTAGTAGCACCTGACATGTACAAACAAATACTAAAACATGCTTCGGTTATGTCATTATGTTCCTCACAATTAAACTTTTTTTTGGTAACAATACTGTTTCATTGTGTGAAACCTTCATGAAGATTTATACGATGAATACAAAAAGTTAATAAACAATTCTCTTTGAAAGAGTGTACCGTAACGTATAACCCAGAAATTATGCATCATTATACCGGGTGGCCCACACACACAACAACAAAACACACTCGATACAGTCGTTTTTTTCAGGACTAAGCTCTAATCATCTTTTTTACCAATTCACCTTGCTGGATAGAGCATCTTTCCCCCATTATAATAACACCAAGATCATCAAATTTAGTTGAGAACTTTTTATTTTATGAGTAATTTCTAATGGACTGTCATTTTCGGAATTTGCCCGATTTCCAGAATTTCAAAGCACGATGACAAATCAATGGCAAATCTCAAAAATGACAGTCCATAAAAATTACTCGTAAAATAAAATGTTTTCTTCCAAATGTAATGATCTTGGTGTTGAAAAGGTGTTGAAAAGTTGTTCTATCCGGCAAGGTGAAAAAGATGACTGTTGATTAGAGCAAAGTCCTCAAAGGTCAACTATACATGTATTCTGATTTTTTTATTTTTTTTATTTTTTTTTTTTTTTGGGGGGGGCCATCCGATATAATGAAATAACATACTCCACCATTTTTTCTACTCATTAACAAAAGTCATGTCCGTTTGGCGTATGGAGCAGCTGGGCCGTCTGTGAACATGAAAACAAATTTAAGACTTTTTTGCTATGTATGCAGCATGCTAACTATGATCGGAGCCGATTATTATTGTATTAATGTTGTCGAATTTCCCCTATTCCACATTATTAAAGAAAATGATTAACGTGTGCTATATACATCTTTGACTTGTTACATACAAATATATGGTATGCTTTTGTCGCGAGTATTATTGGGTCGCGTGCCAGCTAGGATACATGTTATAGGATTTTGTAAAAAAGTATTACAAAAAAGCGTCATTTGTGGCTGTCGGCTGTGTGACAATTTAGTAACGAAGCATAATGATATACATTAGATATATCATACAACAAAATTTGCAGGGGTGCTGCAGCAAGCACCCCGCTTCCCAGGGCCATGCTGATCGAGTAATGTATTGTACTAATAGATGCATAGTATATGTGCTAAATGGCAGTTCCTACTACATGTATGTAGTACATATGTGTGTTTGTGCCTACATAACTGTAAACAAAAAATTTAAAATTAATACTCACTTGTATTTGGAACAAATAAAAGAAGAAAAAATTAATTGACAGTTTGCAGACTTTGAATTGTGTGTACGAGTTCACAAATGAGAAGGAGATAGAAAGAAAGAGGGGGAGAAGAGAGAGAAAAAGGAAAGGGGGAGGGGTAACCTAGATGAATAAATACAAAAGTAATCAATATTTGTTTCAAATATTTATTAGGTGGTCTGTCAACGACAGACTACCTATTAATTTCGTCAGAATTTTCTTTCTTATTATTATTATTTATTCATATTTCTCCGCACTTTTTGTTCCGACGATAACTCAAGATCGGTACAGTCAATTTCTTTCAATTTTGGCACAGTCATGGGTCATTGTCATAAGACGTGACAATAACGTTTTCAAGGTCATCAGGTTTTCATGACGTCATCCAGGCGCCATTTGTGTGTTTTTGGTACTTTCAACTCATGATCATATCTTCATAACGAAAAGTCATTTCTCATTCATATTTATAATGATCAAGGTCAATATCCGTCCGGTCAATTAAAGGTCAAAAGCGCGCATGCGTCGTCCGCGTCAGCGCGTGCAAAATTCAAAATGCTCCAAATCGTCTCAAATTCATTTTGGATACGTTTCAGGCCATTTTAAGCATTTCAAAAAAGCGCACACGACGGCGCGTTTTTTCGTTCGTGACGGCCGAACGCAACATAATTCCTCCTATCTTTTTTTTGGCATGATATTCCTCATTTTATTCTGAACAATTTGATACCATGTTTATCCTTTTATGACCATTAATAACGGAATGAGCGTCCGTTCAAGAAACATGTCCGTGCGCGCGATCTCTTGTAATACATAGCATATATGGGCAAAAACATGCCTATACAATGGAATGGATGGGAACTCCGACTTTTTTTTCATATTTGGATAGATTATGAGTCGCAGATATGATTTCATGTCTCATTTGACCCTCAATTAACTCATGACGTCATCATAATGGCCTCCAAACTCAAAATTTCAATTTGCATATTATGACGTCAGCATATTTTTGGAAAATTGATTGTATCTCTGTAAATATTGATCGATTTTCTTCTAAATTTTAATATGTTCTAGCTGAGACAATTTTCTACAAATGCAGATCCCACGATTTTTCATTTTGACAAAGGCATCATGGCGTATTTTTGCTATTAAAGGAGGCATGTCAATTTTTCACATTTTGCGTGTATTCTCTATGGGACATAACTTTTCTCAAAACTGGATTCTACATTCCGTCTTTCGCGAGCAATATCTCCGTCGTTTTAGTTTTGTTTTCGCTGAGCTTTGAGTATGTTGTAGCTGAGACAATAAGCTATCATAAGTGTGCTCTTTATTTTTCGATCAGATGCCGGATCATGCTCATATTTCACTTGCAAAGTCGGATTTGAGAATTCCATTTTCCGTTCACGTGTAATCGCTATGGGAAATGTTTTGGGAAATGTTTTTGTCTATCGGTAACGCACTTGTTTATTTTTATTTTCCCACCACTCTATTGTGAGCGTGTTTGCTCAAATTCGGCTCTATCAATTTTCATCAAATTTTTGTCAGTCATTAGGCTTATCAAATTCAAGTGCTACCATTTTGTTCAAGGTCATCAGGTCATCGTGACGTCATATAGGCGCCATTTTGTGAAATCACATTATCAATCATATCTTCATGATGCGTCATCAAAGGTTATTTATATTCATATCACATATACTTTAGGTCAAGGGTCAACAGGTCATGTCATCAAAGGTCACAAAGGTCATGGCGTCTGTGCGCGTCAATATTTTAAAATGCTCAAAATCACTTAACTATTAAGCGAGTGCGAATCAGGTCATTTTAAGCATTTCAAAAATTTCCGTCCGTGGCGTCCATAACGCGTACACATCATAAACACGCCGTTTTTCGCATGGTTTGTATTCCTGACACTATTTTTGACAATTTTCAACTATTTCCAGTCATTCTCGACCTTCTATAATGCACCACGTCGTCAAACTTTTAAATTCGTGCGCGTCAATGGGCAATATAATGTAAAAAGTGGTAAAAACATGTCTATATAAAATCCGCCATAGCTTGTCAGAATGCCTGAATTTCTCTCCATTTTTTTCATATTTGGATAGAGTATGAATTGGAGATATGATTTCATGTCTCATTTTGCCAGTACAAATATCGTGACGTCATCATAAAGGCCTTGGAACTCAAAATACGATTTGCATATTATGACGTCCGCATATTTATGGAAAATTGATTGTATCTCTGTAAATATTGATTGTTTTTCTTCCAAATTTAGATATGTTGTAGCTAAAACAATTCTCTAGAAGATAAGTTACCCTTACTTTTCGTTTTGATGACGTCATCATAGTGAAAATTTCAATTAAAGGCGACATGTCAGAATTTTCTTAACGTGCGTGTTATGTCTATGAAAGTGAATTTCGTTCACATGCATCATATGAATCTACATAACATAAATCTTTGAGCACCATCTAGCTAATTTGTGCTCTTTTTTCTCCCAAATTTTGATATGTTGTAGCTAAGACAATTCTCTACAAGATAAGTCGCCCTCACTTTTCGTTTGATGACGTCATCATAGTGAAAATTTCAATTAAAGGCGACATGTCAGAATTTTCTTAATTTGCGTGTTATGTCTATGAAAGTGAATTTTGTTCACATGCATCATATGAATCTACATAACATAAATCTTTGAGCACCATCTAGCTAATTTGTGCTCTTTTTCTCCCAAATTTTGATATGTTGTAGCTAAGACAATTCTCTACAAGATAAGTCACCCTCACTTTTCGTTTTGATGACGTCATCATAGTGAAAATTTCAATTAAAGGTGACATTATGTTATGTTATGTTATGTCTACGGAAGTCAATTTCGTTCACATAATGAATCTACATGACATTGTTCTGTGAATAGTATCTCGCTTATTTTTGCTCTATTCTCCCCGTACCCCCAATTTAAGTATGTTATAGCTGATACTATGAGCTATCGGAAGTGCGCCTTCCGTTTTTGATCAGATGTTGGAATCATGTAGAAATTTTAAATTGAAAGTTGAAATAGCGAATATGCCAAGGCCGTTTGTCAGCTTTGCATCGCTCTCTCTCTTCTATTTCACCCTCTCCCTCTCCCTCTCTTGTTCTGCCTCCCTCTTCTTCTGCTCTGATGTCTCTAGCTGTCTCTGCCTCTCTCTTTCTCTACTCTCACCCTCTCCTTTTCCCGCCTTTGGCTCCCGCTCTCCCTCTTTTATGTCTTATAGGATGTTCCTTAATTTCCTCTAGCTCTTTGCTGTGCCCTTTGTATTCTTATTGCACCCTACCATGTTTCCTTGTACTTTCTCTCTCCTTCCAAGTGTATGCATTCTGATTCCTCTTTCATCCCTCGGTCCAGCTCATGTATTTTTACATGACTATAACCAATCTCCCTCTTTCCTTCTCTATCTCTATATTTTCATCAAATTTCATTATGATCATGATCTTGATCATAATCATTTCTCAATATTTTGTTCATCAGTTTAGTTATTACTTCAGTTTAGCTCATCAATTCAGTTCATTTCACATCAGTTCAATCTATCAGTTCATCAGTACTTCATTCATCAATTCATATCTTAATACATCATTTTACATTAACATCATTATATTGGATCATTGAATTGAAGATGAGCATGATCATAATAATTGTAGACAGACCACCTAATTCGTCCTCATGACGAATTAAATGTCTAGTTAGGTGGTCTGTCGGAATCGACAGATCACCTATTGTTTTTGTCAGAATTTTCTTTCTTTATTTATTATTATTATTATTATTATTATTTATTTTTATTTATTTCTCCCCCCTTTTTTGTTCAGAGGATAACTCAAGATCGGTACAGTCAATTTCTTTCAATTTTGGCACAGTCATAGGTCATTGTCATGAGACGTGACAGGAACATTTTCAAGGTCATCAGGTCTTCATGACGTCATCCAGGCGCCATTTTGTGTTTTGGTATTTTCAACTCATGATCATATCTTCATAACGGAAAGTCATTTCTCATTCATATTTATCATGATCAAGGTCAATATCCGTCCGGTCAATTTCAGGTCAAAAAAGCGCGCGCACATGCGTCGTCAGCGTGGCGCGCAAAATTTCAAAATGCTCAAAATCACTCAAATTTAAATGAGATACGTTTCAGGCCATTTTAAGCATTTTGCAAAAAAGCGCGCGCGCATGCGCGCGTTCGCGCGTACTGGCATTTTGCAACATAGAATCGCCATTTTTTCTCTGTCATCATATTTGGCACATTTTTCCAAGCATTTTGATACCTTGTTCACCTTTTTCTGACCAGTAATAACGCAATGAGCGTCCGTCAAAGTTGACAGCACGCGCGACTGCGCTATCTGTATCCACAATACATGGGCAAAAACATGCCTATACAAAATTCATTGTAACTCTTCAGAATGGATAGGAACTCCCAATTTTTTTCATATTTTGATAGATTATGAGTCGGAGATATGATTTCATGTCTCATTTGACCCTCAATTAACTCATGACGTCATCATAATGGCCTCCGAACTCAAAATTTCAATTTGCATATTATGACGTCAGCATATTTTTGGAAAATTGATTGTATCTCTGTAAATATTGATCGATTTTCTTCCAAATTTTGATATGTTCTAGCTGAGACAATTCTCTACAAATGCAGTCACCACGATTTTTCATTTTGACAAAGGCATCATGGCGTATTTTGCGATTAAAGGAGGCATGTCAATTTTTCACATTTTGCGTGTATTCTCTATGGGACATGACTTTTCTCAAAACTGGATTCTACATTCCCGTCTTTCGCGAGCAATATCTCCGTCGTTTTAGTTTTGTTTTCGCTGAGCTTTGAGTATGTTGTAGCTGAGACAATAAGCTATCACAAGTGTGCCCTTTATTTTTCGATCAGATGCCGGGATCATGCTCATATTTCACTTGCAAAGTGGGATTTGAGAATTCCATTTTCCGTTCACGTGTAATGTCTATGTGGATTATTTTGGTATAGTGGTCATAGCACTTGCCTCCCATTCCGGCGACCCAAGTTCGATTCCTGGTGGGTCATTTTTTTTTTTTTTTTTGCCGTCGTTTTAAATTTGATTTTATGATCTTCTTCGACTATTATAACATATTATCATATACAATCACAAACAATGTAATAAAATGCCTAATTTTGCGTGTTATATCTATGGGAGAAGAATGTCAATCGTTTGAGTACAACCCTATGGGAAATCTGATTCCTTGTCGTGTATCAAACCTATAGGGTTAATCTCCCAAATCTGTTGGAATATATCAAATCATCCCATTTTAGTCTCCTTCCCAGACGTTTATACTTTCCAGTTATTCAGCCCAGGTATATGCAATGTTTACGTCACTCCCATGGACATAGAATTGTTTACATGTCTATAACTTCTCTTTTTCTCTATAATATAGTAAATATTCAATTCTATTTATGCTGGAAATATTAAATGAATCGTTCTCCATTGCATCTCTTTCTCTTGCTCTCTCTCTCTCTCTCTTGCTCTGTTTCCCTTCCCCTCTCTTGTTCTGCCCCCTATCCTTCTCTTGCTCTGTCTTTGCATCTCTCTCTCTCTACTCTTTCACTCTCTCCCTATCTCTGCCTCCCTCTACCTCGACCTCTTGCCTTGCCTCCCTCTTATTCTCTTGCTCTGTCTCCCTCTGCCTCTGCCCTTCTCTTTTTCTTCTCTCTCACCCTCTACCTCTCCCGCCTGCTCTGGTTCTCGTTCTCCTTCTATTATGTCTTGTAATGTTCCTTAATTTTCTATAGCTCTGCCCTTTGCCCTTTGGCCTTGGAACTCAAAATACGAATTTGCATATTATGACGTCAGCATATTTATGGAAAATTGATTGTATCTGTAAATATGGATCGATTTTCTTCCAAATTTTGATATGTTGTAGCTAAGACAATTTTCTACAAGATCAGTTATTCAGATTACATAACAGACCACCTAATTCGTCCTCATGACGAATTACATTTCTAGTTATTATTTATTTTTATTTATTTCTACCCCTTTTTTGTTCCGAGGATAACTCAAGATCGGTTTTGTCAATTTCTTTCAATTTTGGCACAGTCATGGGTCATAGTCATAAGACGTGACAGTAACATTTTCAAGGTCATCAGGTCTTCATGACGTCATCCAGGCGCCATTTTGTGTTTTTTGTACTTTCAACTCATGATCATATCTTCATAACGGAAAGTCATTTCTTATTCATATTTATCATGATCAAGGTCAATATCCGTCCGGTCAATTTCAGGTCAAAAACGCGCGCATCGTCGTCCGCGTTAGCGCGCAAAATTTCAAAATGCTCCAAATCGTCTCAAATTCGTTTTGGATACGTTTCAGGCCATTTTAAGCATTTCGCAAAAAAACTCGCACGCACATGCGCGCGTTTTCGCGTAACACCATTACACAACATAAAATCGCCATTTTTTTCTTTCATGATATTTCCCATATTTTTCAAACAATTTGATACCATATTTATCTCTTATTGACCATTAATAACAAGATGAGCGTCCATTCAATATAAATGTCCGTGCGCGCGAGCGTTTGTAATACATAGCATATATGGGCAAAAACATGCCTATACAAAATTCATTGCAACTCTTCAGAATGGATGGGAACTCCCAATTTTTTTCATATTTGGATAGATTATGAGTCGGAGATATGATTTCATGTCTCATTTGACCCTCAATTAACTCATGACGTCATCATAATGGCCTCCGAACTCAAAATTTCAATTTGCATATTATGACGTCAGCACATTTTTGGAAAATTGATAGTATCTCTGTAAATATTGATTGATTTTCTTCCAAATTTTGATATGTTCTAGCTGAGACAATTCTCCACAAATGCAGTCACCACGATTTTCATTTTGACAAAGGCATCATGGCGTATTTTTGCGATTAAAGGAGGCATGTCAATTTTTCACATTTTGCGTGTATTCTCTATGGGACATGACTTTTTCTCAAAACTGGATTCTACATTACCGTCTTTCGCGAGCAATATCTCCGTCGTTTTAGTTTTGTTTTTGCTGAGCTTTGAGTATGTTGTAGCTGAGACAATTAGCTATCACAAGTGTGCCCTTTATTTTTCGATCAGATGCCGAGATCATGCTCATATTTCACTTGCAAAGTGAGATTTGAGAATTCCATTTTCCGTTCACGTGTAATGTCTATGTGGATTATTTTGGTATAGTGGTCATAGCACTTGCCTCCCATTCCGGCGACCCAAGTTCGATTCCTGGTGGGTCATTTTTTTTTTTTTTTTGCCGTCGTTTTAAATTTGATTTTATGATCTTCTTCGACTATTATAACATATTATCATATACAATCACAAACAATGTAATAAAATACCTAATTTTGCGTGTTATATCTATGGGAGAAGAATGTCAATCGTTTGAATACAACCCTATGGGAAATCTGGTATTAAACCTAATATAGGGTGTATCTCCCAACTCTGCTACAATATCAAATCACCTTGCTAGTCTCCTTCCCAGACGTTTTTATTTTTCCAGTTATTCAGCCCAAGGTATATGCATGTTTACGTCTCTTCCGTGGACATAGAATTGTTTACTTGTCTATACTTCTCTCTTTCTCTATATTAAATTCTATTTATGCTGGATATATTGAATGCATCGTTCTCCATTGCATCTCTCTCTTTCTCCTCTCTCTTGCTCTGTTTCCTTCTCCTCTCTTATTTTGCCCCTCTCCTTCTCTTGCTCTGTCTCTGCATATATATCTCTCTCTACTCTTTTACCCTCTCCCTCTCTCTCTGCCTCCCTCTACCTCGACCTCTTGCCTTGCCTCCCTCTTATTCTCCTGCTCTGTCTCCCTCTGCCTCTGCCCTTCTCTTTTTCTTCTCTCTAACCCTCTACCTCTCCCGCCTGCTCTGGTTCTCGTTCTCCTTCTATTATGTCTTGTAATGTTCCTTAATTTTCTACAGCTCCACCCTTTGCCCTTTGGCCTTGGAACTCAAAATACGAATTTGCATATTATGACGTCAGCATATTTATGGAAAATTGATTGTATCTGTAAATATGGATCGATTTACTCCCAAATTTTGCTATGTTGTAGCTAAGACAATTTTCTAAAAGATCAGTTATTCAGATTACATAACAGACCACCTAATTCGTCCTCATGACGAATTACATTTCTAGTTTAATATTCTGTTCGTATCTGGAAAACATTTTCATAGGATTTTGTTTGTTTGATGCATTGCAAATAGAACCACTCAGAATATCATATATTCCTTATTCTCCTATGTTTTGTATTGTTTTGGTAAAATTATGGGAGGGGCACGTACCCCGTGGTCACAATGAACCAGGTTCACAACGAAAATTTGGGGGATTTCAGGGCTTGTTTTGCAATGTTGTACATGGGTATCGTGGCTTGAAATTCGGTCTACCTAAATTATGCCACGACAGATCCATGATATTGTCGTACTGGTGTCTTGATAAATGAAAAAAGAATAATTCAGCATGCACTCGCTGGCAATTCGAAAACACTGTAATTTCTTGCGACAATCACATGTCCTTCATGAGACTGTCGTGAGATGATCGCAGGAAATTTGTCCAAAATCAACTACTTTGTGCGATGATTGTACAAAATTTACAAATTTTGCTCAAGTTACTCCTTGTGATTACCAAGGAAGTTGCTGACTTCTCTGTCTACATGTTCTTATCGTGAAAGCATCTACAATTTTATTCTGACCATTCTGTTGTACAAAATTTAACCACGACTGAAAATAGTTTATTTCGTGCGACAGAATCGTCGTCGGTTTCATCATGACCAGGTAGGGCCGGTTTACGACACTAGCACTGTCTTTACCCAAGATAATTATAAGAAAGAAACAATGTGAGTGGGGGAAAATCCTGCGCAAACTATATAGCTATAGCAGAAAATTTACACGTATACTAATTAACAGGAAACCGCGGTCGCTTTCAACAGCAGACAACAGTTACCCCTTTCCACTATTGAAATGTAAAACAACATGTACACAATGAAATAAAATCAGTATTTCAAAGTACTAGCAATACAATATTATTTTTGTTTTATTATTTAAAAGAATGGACCGATCATGCTGCCTAAAATAAAGTACCCGGTAACATCTGATACTGGGCCATTAGCGTGCAAGTGTGCATTCGGCCAGCAAGACATGTATAACCAACGCACACACGAGGTTTAGACATAATACACATTTGAATGTATGGGACTGGTCATAACATTTTGCGCACACGAAGACTTATTTTTGTTCGATGAGATTCGGACATTGGGGTATGTTTTCTCTGACTCTACCCTATCCAGCAACTGTAAAAAGAGATATTTCAGAAGGATTGAGATTATTAAATTTCCTTTCTGTTCATATGAGGCAATTTTTGGCCTGTCTCGAAAAAATGGTAAATTTTCAGTGATTTTGTATCTTATTTTCTTCGTTTTTGTTCGTCAAAATTATCCCTTAAATTTCACATTTTCGTGCATCAATAACTTTTGTTATACACATGAGTGTCTTGCAAATTTATTAAATAATCGATTTAGTAGCTTTGATTGCTGATATTCATCACATTAATGAAGAATTTGCCTTCGAAATTTGTTTACTTTTTTTCGCATCAATCGGTACACAATTGTTTATTTTATGCACATGATGTTTACTGGACGATAGTCGATCGCACGGTAATTGCACTGCTACACTACGCCCGATAAGATTGACATTGTTTTGATCCATACTCATTATCCAACCTTTTCAAATTTTGATTGATATGAAAAATATGTCATATAGTTTTGTTAGAGCCTTTTTTAATAAAGGCTTGAATTTGCCAAAGTGAACCATAGCAAGAAACGTCCTGACTTAGGGGTCTTGTGCAAATGAAATCCAGAGTTATGAATACCTTAAATACATTAATAGCAAATATTTATATATTATTTATGTGTATTATTAATTTCATTGTTAGTAGAGTAGGACTTATCAATGCAAACAGGGTTGAAGCCCTATAAAGAATAGATATAGAATTTTGAAAAAATCACTATTACTAAATCATCCTCTCCATGGAAACTTTAGTATGTTCTTTTCTCAATAGACAAGAATTGAATATGAAAAGAAAATATATTTAATAATTTTTGCTGATAATGTTATTATGATTACAACTATGTAATTAATGGAATTTATATGAAATGTAAGAATACAGTGACAAATTTGTAAATACAATGTATGCATGTATAGATGAGTTACTCATATATAATTATATTCATCATGAATGCAGGTCAAGACTGTCAAGCTTCAGGTTGTCCAGTGTCCCAACCTAGCCTCATCAAATCACCTAGCAGATGCACTGTGTTCTATGCCAAACCTGAATGACCTGACACTTCGAATGGTTCTCTACTTGGATGATGAGTTCTACTCTACATTGAAAGCAAAGGCATCATCCATACAGGTATGTGTGTCCTAATGTAAATGTCATGAAGAGGTTCATTGAAATAAAGAAAGAGCAGTAATGATTATATGGTGCGCATGTGTACACGTTTTTTTTTCTTCCAAACACCCTTTGTAAAGGCTATTCACTTGGTATATTGGTAGTCATGAAACATGGAATAAAAGCAAACTATAAATGTAGGCCTATGTACTGATTCTGTTGAAATCCAAGTGTGTATAAGATTGACATTATTTTGATCAATAATCAATATCCAACCTTTTCCAAGTTTGATAGATATGAAAAATATGTCTAAGTATAAAGATTTGTCCTAACAGGTAGTTTGTTATACTTAATTTCAGTATCATAATTAAATTACTACTGCTATTATGAATACTACCAGTACTACTGCAATAAAACTACCACTATGACTAATAGTACAGGTTTTCATGAAATTGCAGTTTGTATTGGATCCATTTCTTTGAAATTTGGGCAAATCTCTTGTGCAATTTTTTCTTACTCTAGCTTTTTTTAAATTCTCCATACTTTTTTTGTTTATGACATGTTACTGTAGCTCTTGGGTGTATAGCCCCCAAGAAAATAGATTATATGCCAGAATGAAATAGATCCACTTACTTGTAACTGATACAAGGTTTACAAGCAATGTTGTTGTTATATGTTACAGGGTTGTTTTCCTCAGATTAGGAAGGGAAACTTCAGGTTCAATGGAGTTGCTCAAGATGACTTGAACTCATTTCTTCACACCCTCTCATGTATGCCAAGGTTAGTACAGTAGGTCTATATGTGATTTAAAAAATTCAGATATCAGGTAGACTTTTCATGAGTGGTGCGATTCAGAAACACTTTAAAGAGCCTCTAATTGGAATACTAAGAAAAGATACAATGCTCATATAAACCCCATCAGGGAGCATGCAATAAAGTGATACTGTGTACCTTAACACCATTTAAGATTTCTTGTCTGACAACACAAAGTATTCAGTAACAGCTTTATTGAACAAATTCCTTACTGTACAGTGCTTTTAACCTAATAAATTTGTAGATGTTTTTGTGTTCCTTTTTTTGTGTGTTTTTGATATTTTGTTTACACTGTAGTCTCTTTTTTCTTCTTCATTCACTGATCAAATTGTTTCTTGAGACTGGTACTTTCAATAATACCAATATATGTTGATTTTTTATTTCTCATCTTTCAAACAGATAATAAGAAATATTTCTTTCCTTTACAGCTGACATGACTCGGAGTGCTCAAGTGACTCGGATGGCTCAAGTGACTTGGATGGCTCGGCCAACTCAGGCAACTCAAACGACTCAGATGGCTTGGACAACTCGGGCAACTCGAATTACTCGGACAACTCAGCCGACTGGGGCAACTAAAATATCTTGGATTGCTCGGCTGACTTGGCCAACATCAGTGTTACCACTGATGTACACTCTCCAAGAAGGCATTTACCACCATCAGACCACCCTGAACACCAACCCATGGGGGATGTACACTCTTCAAGAAGGACAATACCTTCATCAGACCACCCTCAACAGCATGTTGGCAATACATCAGATGCTGTATGTCAATTCTCTCAGACACACAGAGAAGGTAGCAGTAGTCAGAGCAGGCCTTACAAGAGGAAAGCTCCTTCTACTCAGTCAAGAGTTCCACAGGATGATCCTGAAATTCCAGAGAAGCAATCAAAGTATAAAGTCTAGTTGCTATGGTATCCGTAGAGTAAGACAGTGTCCCAATAGTAACACTTAATCTTGTCTTTGTGTATGTATGATACAGGGCTCCACACTAACTTTTCTTTTGGAAAAGAGGTACAAATTTAGCTTTTTACAGTCTGTATGCATGAGTCCTAAGATAAAACTTCGAAATTCAGGGGTCCAGACCTAGAGTTTTGGCGGTCCATGTGTCCAGGCTAGCCTGTTGGTTTTGAGTCCTGGTCTGATAGCAAGAAATTTGGGGTAAAAAGGGATAATTTTCGGCAATATTTGCAAACATTTGAATATTATTGAAAAGGCTGTGTTCTTCTTTTTCACTTTGATGAGTACAGTCCACTATCTGGTGTTAGTGTATAAATTTTAAGAGAAATGCAACATAATATTGTCACATTGTTCGAATACATGTGAAAGGCCTATGTAGAAAGTGATGCAAACATTGGATACGTTTTGTGAATGTGAACTCAATAAGCCCAAAACAGAGTTGCATCAATAGCCCATTGTGTACCTGTTTTATGCAGAAAGGGGTCATGTTGTGTGGTAAATGTTTTTGAAAATACTCTAAGTAGGGGGTCATTTTTTACTCAGCTATGATCATGCATTATGCCTGTGTATAGAAGGTGACAACACCAGGGACTAGTAGTTATAAAAAGAATGATAGTGGCTTGTGATAAAGTGCACACGCCCGTTGCGACATGACACTCCTAGCACTCAAACATTATCACTCTGGTACTATGCGGCGGCCAAATATGTAGCGCTTTGGCATATCAGGTGCTCATTTATACCTGGGTGGAGAGTGGAAAATGTGGATTAATGCCTTACCAAAGATGTTAGAGCTGAGCTGGGATTTGAACCCTCAATCCTTTGATTGAGTTAAGTGAGTGAACCACTTTACTAGCTCGATCTTCCTATCATGTCAACTAACCACTCATAATTGAGGATGTAGTTACTTGCACAGTATTTGTTTGATAAAAATATGATTAAATAAGGTCTAAAATGATTTGTTTGATTTATCACCAGAAGTTACAGCTAAAGAACTATTGCTTTATCTACAATTGAAGATTTAGTAAATTGAATACATACAAGTGCTGTACGTCAATTTATGTCTGTCACTCTCTCAGCACACAATATCGTCATGATATAGAATTAGTGTAGACTATTTCTGTGTGTGCGCTTTTTTCTGCTCCAAGTGATCTTGCATTTTGATCACAGCGCTCTTCTTGAAAGCATTTGTCAAATTGAAGCCCATGTTTAATAAAGCTGAAATGAATAAAAAAAAAAAATGAGTCGATCATACATTAGACAGCTTATATAAAGCATGTAGAGAGTATATGTGTATTGTAGACTTTAATCATTTTATTTTAGGTAATTTGCATGCAATGTATGAAATAGCACCCAACTTTCACAAAGTCAGCTATGAGTTGAAGAATGTAATATTTCAAATTATCTTATCAAAATGTCATTGCACATGTTCAATAAAATATCATTAAGTAGAAATGGTTACCAGGAATGACCCAGATGTTAAGAGCCGTATTGCTCTAGTTATCTTGTCAACGAACCCGATAGAACTCAATATGATAGTTGAGAGCTAGCTTTGTCTGGTAAGGGTGTATGAATATCGGCCTGAGTTATATCAGTGTAAACAGTTTGTTGGAGATGTATTATTGTTTGTTCATTTAGAACTACATCAAGTTCTAGATTTTAAATCCATCTGAGGAAATATTTTCCTGGATTTTCTTTACAACACTGCAGTGTATATGTAAATATACTGCTATAATTTTAAGATACATGTCTCTTTTGTCAATGTAAATATCCATGAGTTATCAGACAGTGTAATATTTATTTGAAATTTATTATTGTTTGTACATGTTTAACTACAATCACCGGTACTACATAATAAATCCATTCGATGAATATTTTCCAGGATTTTCTTGACGTCACTCCAGTGTACATGTAAATATGCTGCTATAATTGTACGATACATGTTTATTCTAATTATATTCAGTACTGGATTTCAATAATTTTTATGATACATATTCCAGGTTTTTCTTTGCATCATTATGATTATAAATGTGCAATTGTATCATACATGTATATTTGAACTTTTTTGTTTGCCATACATACTTGCCTTGTAAATAAGAGTTATATTTTAGTAAGTTTGCATTCCTGATTGGCTTATAAGATACAAATGTAGACACTTCTCTCATGAGCATTCCATTACCTTGCCTTTTGATCACCATCCTCTTCTGATTAAGTGATGTCATGTTTATAATAAACAATGCGATGTGCTCAGATCTGTGAGTTTATTCTGAATTATGTCATGCAAAAGAATGTACTAAAGAGGTCTTTCTATGTATATTGGATGATCATGAATTACTGAAATAAAGTTTGCAGTGCCTTAGATATTTCAACATTTTTGTGTACAAAGGAGACACAAGAATGTGCTAGTTGTAGTTTGATGATGGTGTATTTGTATCCAATAGCTCAAATGGTGTCACGCGACACTCAACATTAATCCTAGATAAATATTTTATTGAAAGACCGAATACACTAAAAATGGATCAGCTTTTTAACTCTAATAATTAATGCACAAACACGTTTAAACTTAGTAAAATTTGGAAAAAAATAATGCTTCGTTTTTATTAATTAAAGTATGTGTGCATAAAATGTTATGAGTTTAATATTATCTTTATTATTCCCTTTTGTCTTGTATCAAATTATTAAATTGATATCAAGAATATTTTCAGTAATTCATTAATTCAAATAAAAATTTACTGGTCCCAGTAACTATCTTTTGTAGTTGCTTCCATTAATTTTGTCATTAATTATTATTATGATTATTATTAAAAGTATTTTCTTTATTATTGTTATCATTATTGTTACAGATGTACTATTATTAATATCATAATTATAATTTGTATCACTATCATCGTTAGTGATATATTTATTGATTAAAATTAATTTGAATTGAATTGTATACTGTACAGTGTTAAATTGACGAACTCAAACTAATTGTAAACTTCTCCAATACCCCAATGTGGGTGAAATGAGAATAAAGTGTTGTCATTGTCATTGTCATTTTCATTCTAGTTCTCTACGCGTACCCATTGTTTACATAGTCTCAACTGCACGCATCTGACATGCAGGCAACCTGCAACTAATTTAATCAAGAGGGCATGACTCCAAAGGTTCGCAAATACCCACAATTTGATATAACAAATATAGCATACATTTCATTGTTCAGTGTAACAGGTGATCACCTCCAAATTTAGAATCCCCTAGTGCCGTTAAATTTCAACCTCAGCCTTTGGCCTCGGTGAAATATAACATCACTCTGAAATTGTGAATTTTTCGGTTCATATACATATTCGTAATCTATGCAAATGTGATTACTTACCATAATTAAGATGTAATGATATGATAATTTCCTCTGTCATTTCAGGGGCGGATCTACGGGGGGAGAGGGTTGGGGTTAAACCCCCCCCCCCCACCTTGGGCTGCCAATTAAAAAAAGAAAAAGAAAGAAAGAACGCACACTGGAGAGAAACCTTTCAAGTGCAAATATTGTGAGATATTCAACTCATCTGGTAACTTAACCAAACACATGATAACTCTGGATATAACTGTTACTTGATTTAAAAAGACGTTAATTATCATGCACTGCTTTTCATGGTCTCCATGCTACTCCATGCGGCTCGTGGACGATGCTCTGCATCGTCATTGGGTCAAACCATGGTCAACCCCTTAGCAAAAGCTAGATCCGCCCCTGCATTTAATGAGATATAAAAATAAAAATAAAAATTCTTATAATTTCTAGCACATGTTTTCCTACATTCTCAGAAAAAATACTTTCATGAAAATGTCAAAATGGTTAATAGTAACTCGACTAATGTAACTATCTTTGATAGATGTAGGTTAACAACACTGGCGTAGGAGCCGGTGGGATATCCTTCCGCCCCACACTTTTTCTGGCTGAAAACCCCTTATTTTGTGCATTTTAAAAATTCTAGATATCAGATCAATTTCTACCATTATGCCTGACATAATTTGACACTGGCATCATTTTTAGCGTAATTCTAGATATTTTTATCTCTCTCTCTCTCTATCTCTATCTCTCTCTATGTCTCTCTCTTCTTTTCCCTTTTTTCAGTACCGCGACTTTCATCCAATCAGTGTGAGCCTTTCCTCTAGTGCATGACCAGACCAAACTCAATATTTGCTTGCAACATAGGCAAAGAACTGATGAAAAACAGAGTATACATGATGGGAATTATAAGATGTAGTCACACTCTGTCCCATATGCGCAAGAGGGTTCTATCACTTAAAAGGAATAACAGTTAAAGGGGAAGTCCACCCTACAAAGTTGTGATCAATCAAATACAAATTAGCAACTCGGTGACGTATCATGCAAGCTCTCGTTCCATTTGCTTTGTGCATAATATTCCATAAAATCACGTTTTCTTCGACATTGATGACGGAATGTATTTGTTCCTTGCATGCGTAGTATAGAAACGTATTTGCAATTATTAAACATGTATTTAGTGTGCATGTATGATTGAACGTTTTCTGGAGGGAAAATGTGAATTTCTGATTTTGTTAAAGCTGATATGCTAGGACAATACATGTCCATTAATTTTGTACCTACGGCAAGCCAATGATATTTCTAAGTTGTTCATTCACATAGCATATCACAAAAATCATCTAGCTACTGGATATCTTCAATTGATGCATACATATTTCTTGGAAATTATGGCCAACAGGGTGTATATACCTATAAATAGCCATGTGGCTGTTAATTAGAATTCATGATACGTCACAGATTTGCCAATTTGTGTTTCATTGATCACAACTTCTTAATTCTGAATTTATTGTGAACAGTCCACATTCAATAATGCATTCTTGTTTTGGCCTAATTATAGAAAGAGAGGTACATGGAACAACTTGAAGGTTTCTTAACGGTTGATTTCGTTTGTATATGATGTGGAATGCAAATACCCCTTTAGCAGTTAAGCTCAATATGCTCTATGACTCTTGCTATGCATGAACATTGCTTGCATATACCATTTTGTGTTCCTGATTTCCTATCTCTTATCACGTGACCAAGAAAGATCATCTTTAGTCCACGGTAGAGGTGATTGTTAAATCTCGAAGAACACAAAATAATCCCTCATGGCTATACTCCTATACGCGTCCACAATTTCCATTTGGTATTTTTTAATTCATGATGAATTGCTTGTAAATTGCTCTGAAAAAAAGTTTAATAAACTAAAATAAGGCTGATATATTGCACCAGGGAGCATCTTAATTCCCAAAGCTTCCAGGGCCCTTGCGCGGGCCGCAACTTTGTAAAACCTATATAGACCACTTGCCCGTATTGTTTGTAAGAAATAGTGTGAGACCGAGAGAGGAGAGATTGAGAAGCAGATCGCAGAGTCCGGACAGGAGTGTATCGAGGAAGGAGTTCAGAAAGATATATGACGGAGCGAAACCATGATAAGTCTTGAAAGTAAGGAGAAGAATTTTGTAAGTGATGCGAGAAGTGATAGTCAGTGAGCCAGTGAAGTTTTGTGAAGAACAGGGTAATGTGAGAAGTACGAGGAACACAAGAAACAAGACAAGCTGCTGTGTTTTGGATACGCTGGAGCTTTGAGGTTATTTTTGCAGGAAGACCAAAGAGAAGGGAATTGCAACAATCTAGCCTAGATGTGACGAAAGCATGGATAAGACGATGGGCTGTATTCTGATCGAGAAACCTACGAATTTTTCCTATTTTCCTTATACCGCTACAAAAGCAGATTTACAAATGGCATCAACATTTTGAGACAAAGTAAGTGAAGAATCCATAGCAACACCAAGATTGCGGGCCATAAAGGATGGCTTAATTATAGACTGCCCAATTCTTAAACTGATTTGTGGGACATGGGAACAAAACTTGAAAGTGAAGAAAAGAAGAAATTCCTTTTGCAAAACAGCTGTCGGGATAAACAACTTGACCGGACACACGTCTGGTTATACTTTAAAAGAAAACAGGAAAATCAGAGGGGCAATTTTTTAGCGAATGACAAGTAATTTGTGTTTCTCTCCCCCAAACAAAAATACAACAACAACAAAACAAATTAACCCCCTTCCGTTCGCAAAGGAGGGGATTGGGAGAATCCTTCTCCTGAATGCATAATACATGAGTGACGTGCTCGCACGCATTTGCCGCGCGCGTATTGACATTGGTTTGGCACACAACAAGCACAAATTGAAGGATCAACGCGTTTTTATTCTCGGGATTAGCAGTTTTTTTATCCGTTGTTGAATCCAGGCTATCTGCAGCTGAAGGTTCCTGTCAAAATTAATGAAAACCAATCAATATTCAAAAGTTAGCAGCACTGCAGAAAACAAGGCTTGGACTCAATATCAAATAACTAGCTTGTGCTGTGTGAATCATGACGTGATACATGTACATGTACATGTACATGTACATGTAGCTATCCAAGCCGGGCAGGCGTATGCTACATGGGACCCGGCCCCGACTGTCAGGGAAGATCATCGTCAGCTGCCCGCTATTCCATTCGCCGCTCCGTACCTCGACTCTAGCAGGAATTGACCGGATGCTGCAGAGCCTTAACTTGAATAGTGAGCCCGAGCCGCGACGCTTGAAGTTGACAGTCTTCACTTTTATTGACTTGAGGTGAGATTGGAGTTCATGTGCATCATACATGCAGTAAAGTTGCAATTATAGAACTTGAATTCAGTTCTTTTGCATGTTTGTTTCTTTGTTTCAAATGATTGTTTTGACATTTTGTTTTCAGTTATATGCAACCAGGAAGAACATCTTGCTGATAGAATACTACAGTTGAACAGGGCCCTGTTGTATTTGTACCGGGGTACAATGGCTATTTCCAATGACCTTGTACATGTACATTTGTAATTTTGTACAAGTGGACACATATCTCCCATGCTACCAATCAATGCATGAATCTCATGAGTAGAACAAATGCCAAACAAAACACTGAAGCCTATTATGACACAACAATAGAATAATTCATGCATGCAATGCAATGCAATGCACTCTGCATTATAGCTCACTTTCCAATACTCCCCAATGAGTTGTGATTGGGCGGCTGCAAGGTTGGGGCAGAGTTCGGTTGCTGCTGTTGTTGTTTTAGTTTTTAGGCGTGTATCATTCAGTTGTGAATATTTACGCTCTCTTCGCCTCTCTCAGTCTCTGCACGGTTGCTCGTTTGCCACACTTGCAATTTTGCACAATTCAATAGGCACCACTTGACTGAAGGATTGCTTTATGCAGCACAATGGCTGTCCAAAATTACCCATTTCCGGTCTTGATTATCTCCATGACAACTGTTTTAACACTGTATCTTGCACAGGAAACAGTAGACAGAAATAACCGTCTGGTATGGGTCATTCTTTAATAAAACTGACATTTGTTGACATTCCCCATACACAGACGGTACCCGTCGCCTCGCACCATGGGGAGAGATTGAGCCGATTGTGGCCCGCTTTGGTCCCAAAAACTTTCTCCCACGATTTTCTTTATTTAGTGTGTGTGTATTGGGATTTTACAGACGTGTATCAATCAGATATGATTATTTACGTCTGGGGACCGACCTTGGCTTTAACGTCACCATCCGAAAGACGTGACTCAGTTTCGAACCTGCGTCCTCGGCTGAATCAGTTTGTAACTTCCACTGTTAGCTGGATTACAGGCGCACGCCACAACGCCTAGTTGTTATGTCTATGTTAGATCTAATTTTCTGATTTATAAATCAGATACAAAAATACTATGTCTATTTTTCTCCTATGTACAGTTATCAATTTTTTAATGACTTATTTCTAAATGCGAAATTTACAGACTTACGTATAAATTTTTATCTCAGAACCAAGGAAACGGTACGTTCATGCATTCGAACTGGTAATCTATGACATGACCCGCCCGATATATTTCCGGGTCAACTGACCAAAACAAGCCCAATGGCCAATCAGAGCACGTGTTTGATATTGGGCTTATGAATATTCAAACATCACCGGCTCAAGCCGGGCTGACTCATACGTAGCTATTGGATGTTCGAAAAGAAAAAATGAATATTCATCAACTTAAACCAAGATGGCTGACAACAAATCTTGTTGACTACAAGACTTTCTCGGATTAATCATTAATATAGGATCTAAATGAGCAAGCTATCGTAAGTCAAAGTAGATATTTCTGTGTTATTTTTAATTTTTAATAAAATTCAGTGTAAAATTGCAGCCAAAGTGGATATATGAAGACGTAAAGAGTGAAAAACTCGTTGCATATCTCATTCATCGTGGTCCGGCCGAACTGAACCATTCGTTCCCCACACTACCCCATTGACGTACTTCAGTCTATGTATAGAGGCGGTCAGAGGAGCCAGATGCAATCTCAGCGGAACAACCGTCGATATCAGAGACTGAAGCTTTCGGTCTAAGGAAACAGTTACATTTATCTTGGTGCCTTTGGTGCCTATATGCCATGATAAATACAATGTGACACAGGGAGATTATTTGTGTGGTACATATATAGTTCAGCAATGTTGCAGTTGAAATGTAGCGAATGAGCATGTCAGATGACATCTTTAGGGTAGACAGAAAAGACCATCTGGTTGGAGGAGTTTTATACCATATTTTGACTCGAGAGGCTCTCTTCCAAAACATTTACTGCAATCGCTGAATCAAGACGTAGTCTCAGCAGAACATCGTCTATCATTAAGAAGCATGCAGATGTATGGTTGTATATTTTGTTTTCACTTTGTTTTGTTCTTTTACTCTTTTAAGTCCCTTTCTTCTTCTTCTTCTTCTTCTTCTTTTTCTTCTTCTTTTTCTTCTTCTTCTTCTTCTTCTTCTTCTTCTTCTTCTTCTTCTTCTTCTTCTTCTTTTTATTCTTCTTTATTTTGATCTTCTTGTTTTCCCTTCTCTTCCTTATCCTCATATATGCATTTTTTTTCCTTTTTCGCTTTCTACTGCTTTTTTTCTATGCCTTTCCCCCTCTCAGCCTTTCTCTTCCTCTTTAAATCCCTCCCCTCTTCATTTCAATAATTTACATTATATTTGCAAACTTTTCTCCTCAGTTTTCAGTTCTACTCTCGATATTTTCCACCACATACACTTGCTCCGTTTACCGTTTACTGCTTACTTCAGTCCTTTTCTTTCACGTGATTTCAGTAGAACTATGTAACAATATGCTAATTCTGATTTCATTCTAATTTGTGTTTCCATATGTTGCAATAAGCTATATTTCTTGTATTTATACTGATTTATTTTTCAGATTCAATACATCATGTTATGTTATGTTATATATTACATTATATGCATTATTAATTTTGTTTGTAAACTTTTGTAATTCGGCTAAACGCCGCAATGAAAGTTTTATTTGAAATAAACCATTTTGAATGAATGAATGAATGAATATACATGAATCATAACAGGCATACATCTAACTAAGTGAAAGTATTCCACAAAGAATACATGCATGCGAAATAGCCTACCAACAATTGGTATATATAGAGCTCAATGCTACACTACTTCAGTTATGGTCAGTGGAGCTAGAATAGACAATTTTTTTGTAACGTTATCAAATTTATTGCGTAAATCTTTGTTAAGTGCAATGTTACAAATTATTTCATTCACCTATTACAAATAATTGTATTTTCAATAGTCAGAACTTAAAATGCAAATTGCATACATGAGTTGTTGCTAGGTAGGACAAACACTATGGCTTGGCCTACCTAACAGCATGGAGGAATGCAATTCGCATTCTGACTATTGAAATACAATTATCTGTAACAGGTGTGTGAAGTAATTTGTAACAAGGCACTTAACGAAAATTCATGTATTGAATATGATTGCAATACAAAAATGGCCTGAGGCTGAGGGTATCTGTGCTTACTCAAAGTCAGCGGGCCAAACTCCAGTGTCACTGTCATGGGTTCTTGTCATTGTGACGTGATAGAATAAATATAAAAAACTAAAGCATGATCTCTTGTTAGGTAAGGAATAATCAAGGCCAAGGCTTGTCCATGATGTAATTAATAAGAAAAGGGATGGTCGAAAACGAGAAAAGCATAGGGACTATTGGCATACAGGGGCTCACAATGTAGCGTGTATAAAAATAGTGTACCGGTACCCACCTTTGGTAGCTTTCAATGAAAAAGTTATAACCTATATGACCTTGAATCTCATTTTTTACGTAAAGGTAGGGCCTAACTATTATACTAATACCCTGTCTAATGATACTATATTCATAATTGTGCTGCCGCAGATGACCGAGCAGCAGGCTTTTCAATAGTGTTGTCAAAGTCCTCTTGTACCAAGTTTGGGCTGAAGCAATTAATGTGGGTCAAAGCCATTACCGGTAAGTGTGTTTCATTTCATTCAAAAAAACGTATGCTCACTTATTTACATTGACTATTAGTTTTAATATCAAGTCGAACTATAAAAGACACTTATTAAAAGCTATGGGTCATTCCATGTCAAATCACCCAATGGTTTTAACCCGACCATTTTTTATTTTGATGAAACTTAGTGTACTTGTTGAGTGTGATCTCACAGCACCAAATCTCAAATTTTAGGTCAATCGGGTGAGGGGTTTGGGAGATACGGCCCACCAAATTTTGAGATTTTTGCAAAAATGGGGTGGCGGGCCTACCTTTGAACCCTTGTATCTCGGAAATAATGGGTCAATCTTCACAAAATTGGTATTGTTGGAAAGGGTATTCAATAAGGATTCCAAATCTGCCATCATTTTGAAGATTGATACATGTTGGGGTACTTTGACCTCTTGACCTAAGATTTGACCTTGAAATTGACCTTGTGGATCACGTGACCTTGACAACATTTTTCATGAAATGTAATCTCTGACATGTTCACTAAAACATATAAAAGTTTCAGAGATATAATATTGTTTGTTTAGGAGCAATAAGGATTGAAAGTATCCACACTCACAAATATTCACAATAAACCCTATTATAATGTATACAATACATGCAGTATGCACTGTACTAGGACTGTACAACATACATCTTCCACATGCTTTTTTGTTCTAGTCATATCCATCCTAAATGTAAGCAGTACTTAAATAGAAATATAATGAGAAGTTCATATAGGCCTAAAGGGTTAACAGGATGTATGGCTTCAGGCCTCTGAGTCGGTTCTAGGACAATTACCCCTGTGCAATCACCCCCTGGAAAATTAACCCCCAGGAAATGTCCCCCCATTGAGGACAATTACCCCAAAAAAAAATTACCCCAAAGACTATCACACCCAGAGGACAATTACCCCAGAAAATTACCTCCTAGGACAAGCTGTCCCCCAAGCCAATTACCCCGGAAAATTACCCCTAGGACAATTACCCCCCTGGAAAATTACCCTCAAAATAATTACCCCGAAAAAAAAATCTGCTTTGATTAAAACCAACTTATCAGACTGGACTTCCCTTTAACGAATAGGGGGGTAATTGTCCTTAGAATAGTTTTCCGGGGGTAATTTTCAGGGGTAATTGTCCTAGAACCGACTCAGAGGCCTGAAGCCATACATCCTGTTAACCCTTTAGGCCTATATGAACTTCTCATTATTTTCTATTTAAGTACTGCTGACATTTAGGATGGATATGACTAGAACAAAAAGCATGTGGAAGATGTATGTTGTACAGTGCATATTGCATGTATTGTATACATTATAATAGGGTTTATTGTGAATATCTGTGAGTATGGATGCTTTCAATCCTTATTGCTCTAAACAAAAATATTATATCTCTGAAACTTTTATATGTTTTAGTGAACATGTCAGAGATTACATTTCATGAAAAATGTTGTCAAGGTCACGTGATCCACAAGGTCAATTTCAAGGTCAAATCTTAGGTCAAGAGGTCAAAGTACCCCAACATGTATCAATCTTCAAAATGATGGCAGATTTGGAATCCTTATTGAATACCCTTTCCAACAATACCAATTTTGTGAAGATTGACCCTTTATTTCCCGAGATACAAGGGTTCAAAGGTAGGCCCGCCACCCCCATTTTTGCAAAAATCTCAAAATTTGGTGGGCCGATCTCCCAAACCCTCACCCGATTGACCTAAAATTTGAGATTTGGTGCTGTGAGATCACACTCAACAAGTACACTAAGTTTCATCAAAATCAAAAATGGTCGGGTTAAGATTTTCAGATTTTTTGGGTGATTTGACATGGAATGACCCCTATGATATTCTCTTCGTTATGATGATTAAAATCTTGACTTCATTCACTTCCCTCGTTTAAGGTAATCCTTCTTATTGAATGATACAAAAGAGATAAAGTTTGTTTCGGATGTTATCTTTTTTAATGAAAGTCTACTGTCAATTTCTTTGCTACTTATCCTCTTTAATTATGTGTTCTTTCTTGCATTTGGGTTTAGTAACCTCTGAGTTTTCATCCACTCTTCGAGATGAACACCTTATGCTCCTGGCGCGTGTGAAATGGCGCAGCGGATAAGTGAGCAGACAGAACTTAGATATTAAAGACGAGAAGTTTGTAGGTTGTTCAAAATAATTAAATGTTATCCTTTGGATTGAAACAAGGTTCTGTGAAAGTCTACATGAAGATACATTAGATCATTTTAAACAATGGAGCTTTGAAGCACGAGGCATATAATATAACTGTTAAAAGGATTTAAGACGAAAGAAGAACATGCATATATGGCCTGACCCACATTCGTTCCATCAGCCCATACTTTGTATAATGCGATTTTGACAACACTTTTTAAAGACCCTGGTGCTAAGTCACCCATGGCAGAAATACTATGAATAGGGTTTCATTGGACAGAAAAACAAAACACTCCTCATCACGAAATAGATTTCAAATTCTTACTGGTTACCGGTATGACTTTCTAATTAGGAGTCTACCAAAGTTGGGTATACTTTATTTTCTATGCCCTGTATAAAAACAATTCTTTTTTTCTTCAAATACGGTCAAACTAGTCTATGCATCAATGTAAAGCTCTTGATAAGAGAAATCCAGTGATGAAAGATGATTTAAATTGGATATTGATTTATTAAGTTATGGCTTGTCAAAGATACTCATCTCCTGTGGGTCTTTGCTACGCTCATTGGAAAATAATTAACTATGATCTGCTTGGTAACCTTAATCTTTATCATCAGGCTATTAGAAATGTATACTAATTAAAACAAAATACAGCTCTTGATGGCATGATGACTTTCATTTCGCACCGTGAAAGAAACCCAGGCATCCTGATTGACTACAAAACTACAAAAAAAAATCACAAAATCATTGTTATCTGCCCAAATACTGTACAGCGTTCATCTAATATATGAACACAGATATACTATGCAGGGGTCTTGTTAATTATTTTTGAAGGAGGTAATTTGAATTTTATAGGAGGTACCATCACTGCGAGGGAGCGAAGCGACCGAGGGGGGGAGGGTGTGGGAGGGGGGTGTCCCCCCCCGGTAGGGACCTTTTGGGATTTTCCACTTGAAATCGTGCAATCTGGTGCATACCTAAGAAGAAAATTTGTAGTTATCTTTCCTACCTTGTATTACACATATATTGTAATAAACACACATATTGTTCATGTTTAATATTACATGAACAATCATAACTCATAAGAAAAGTTATTGAGTTGATAATTATTTATCACTTTGTACCATTACTTTGTAATTTTTAATTCAACTGAGATGATGCACCATACTCAATCTTTCTACATCATGATTTGTTGAATACATGTACAGTATTTAATAATGGGCAGCAGAGGCTGCGATCGGAAGTTAGTTTTGAATATTCGCGAGCTAAGCCTGCATATATCATGCGAGCTAGCTGCGGGGTCCGCTGGGACGGCCGTGGCCGGCCTAAACTCAGCCGAGTTCAAAACTCTGTTGCCGATTTGCGCATCTCAGAATCTCTAAAGTACGTTGTCTCTAGACATTGCACGCACGTGTATAGGCCCCGGTTTCCGTGATCTTCAAATATCAAATCGGCAACGGATAGTTTGGTTACAGCGAGCTAGCTTCAGTTTTGTTATGATCAGTGTGTATATATTTTGTGCAGTACATCGTCTTCTCGCGTGCACATCGGGATCGCAATGGGGTAGGGACGGGCGGGCTTACGCCGCGCTGTGGGGGAGAACTGCGATGTAACGTAATTAGATAGATAGGTCTAGGTAAGTACGGACGACGTCGCGTTCGTGATCGTAAGGGATTTTCGTCGACTGCGGCCGTGTATGTGCGGCACTAATTATATCTTGGACGAAATTAAGGAAATTTTGGATTAGCATTGATTTAGATCTACTTTCTGTGATTTTTGCATGGTTTATTATAGGAATTATAGCCGGTAAGAAACAAGTGAATAGGCGGCAAGTTTTACCGGTTACCGGCTTTAAACGACAGCCCTGACTATGTGACACATCTTCTTGGCTGGTCCCAGCCATTTCCCCGAGGATGGGTTGCAGTAGGCGGGGGCAAAAAAGTTTATGGCATCGAAAGCCCCCAAAATGTTACACTATTATGAAATGGACATAGTGAATTGAAACCCTCATGGATCTTTATTCCATCGGTTTTATGAACGTAATGTAGATATTTCTGAATATTGTTTTCAGGTATTGTTGCCCATGTCATCACCATTTTCCAGAGAACTACATTTCTGTCAAGTGAGAAGGACATCTTACACCATGGATGGATTCTGCCTTCTCTATCTGCTCCTGATCATCTTGATGAGATCTGGTGACGTTGAAACCAATCCAGGTCCTAACACTGCAGAAGGTATGCATAATTATACTGGCTTATTTTTAATCATCAGGTCATCGCGTCCAGTCGGGTGGTTTGCCTTACGACATTTACGTGAAACAAAAGATCATGAAGATGCGTTCAGGATGCGATCTTTAGTCGATTTGCCATAGGGTTTTCACAAAGTGTCGGGTAAATTGCACCAGACCATTTGTAGATGAGAGGGGTTTATTTCACAAACATTACTTCCCCGTGTTTCACAAAAGGCCGGGTAACGCGAACACCCGCCCTGAAGTGATGACCCGATGATTCGAAGTAAGCCCATATACTGGTAACCTTTGGGATTAACAATAATACAGTTTAGTTCTGGTCACGCGATTTGCATTGCAAAAGAAACATTGTTGAAGT
>CP137670.1:11655047-11681247 GCA_037976565.1 Mesocentrotus franciscanus
ATCTTTTCACTGTTATAATGATACAAGGATCACTACGTGACTCAGCACTCTGAATTTTACAGTTGAACATGTGTGCCTTTGTACCAAATTACAAATTTGCACGCTCAGTCATGCGGTGATTCTAGACCAATATGCCATTTCCGTAATGTAAACAAATCGATTGCATAAATGTCTTTGTGAAGTGCCTTGAAACGAATTATTTTATCCACCTGTGACCAAATAATTGTATTTTCAGTATGGGCATAGAAAGAAACGGTGGATGCATAATCACTGTGAATTACCGGTAGACATGATATACTGTAGAAGAGGCAATGTGTGATGTGATTTGATTTGATTGATTGATTGATTTACTGACTGATTTATAAGTTATTCATGTTACTGATTGATTGATTGATTAATTGATTGACTGCTATTAGTCATCTTTTACACATGTACATATTCATTGATGCAATCTTTTCAAATACAGTACGGGCACAGAAACGAATTGCAGATTGCAAATTGCATGTACATGTACATTATCTTTTCAGTACAGGCATAGAAACGGTGAATGCGTAATTACTGTGAATAAGACATGATATAGGAGGGCTTCTTCTTCTTCTCGAGTCACTACGCCACATCGTGCACTCTTAATTAGCAAGTGTCAATCCAGTATTGGATGCATTGTATCCACAGGGGTCGGTGCTTCCAGATCTTCCTGGGTGCAAGGGTCTGGTAGATGTGTGCAGGCCAGGGAGTGTTTCTAAAGACCAAGATCGACTTTAAGTTGGACTAAATATGACAGGCCATTTATGACACTGGTTGCTCTGACCATTGGTCTCTCAATTATGATCTTTAGATAATAATTTTTCCTTCAATAATGAACTATCAAAACAGCTGAATTCTGTAGATGTGTGACCATGATTTGTACGTCCCTTGAGAGACCATTGCCAGTAAATGGTGAGCAAACAGTGGCATCACTGGCATGAACGGCCTGCCATAGTTAAGTCCAACTTAAAGTCGATCTTAGTCACGGTAACACCCAGGAGATGTTGCATAGTCTGCTCCATAGGAGGGATACAGTGTAAGCATACAGCTCGATATGCTTTATTACTTTTTATTTTTAGTGGATAAACTGACCTGGGAAAGTTCTGATGTGTCCTGTGGTTCAAAGTAGCGCTCAGGCTTGCAGAAGAATGTCTCGGCCCAGTTTCGAAAGATGTAGCCCTCCATGGTAGTTTCAATCTGAATGGTGAATGAAGAAAAAATGCTAGATCTTTTTCATTCCATCTCTACATTGTACAAACATTGCCCAATGTTCAAAGGAAGACCTGGGCATAGTCTTATAAGAGTTGTGATTGATGATCAATCGCAAGTCCTCTTTAACATCAATCGCAAGTTTGCAGTCTCTAGCCCCTATCTCTTGTGTACATATACTGTAGTTGCAATTGATAATTAATTGCAACATTTTATAGGACAGGACTCAGGCCACATCCATTACAAAAATACTGATTCTTTTTAGCCACATGTCCCTGATAGCAGACTGACGTCTTAAAGGCGTCATAAATTGGTCGTAAAGTGGTAAACACGTCGTGCGTCGTATGGACGACGTCATAACGGCGTCATTATGTCGTCTTCAAAAGACTATTTTTTCCAAGATAATTTGTGTCGTATTGACGACGTCATTACGACGTCGTTATGGCGTCTTTAAAAAACTATTTTTCCAAGATAATTTTGTCGCATTGACGGCGTCATTACGGCGTCATTATGGCGTCTTCAAAGACTATTTTTCCAAGATAATTTGTGTCGTATTGGCGGCGTCATTACGACGTCGTTATGGCGTCTTTAAAAAACTATTTTTCCAATATAATTTGTGTCGTATTGACGACGTCATTCTGACGTCGTTATGGCGTCTTTAAAAAACTATTTTTTCAAGATAATTTTTGTCGTATTGACGACGTCATTCGACAACATTTTGGCGTCTTTAAAGACTATATTTTCCAAGATAATTTTTGTCGTATTGACGCGTCATTATGACGACTTAAAGACTATTTTTCTAAGATAATTTTTGTCGTATTTGACGTCATTACGACGTCATTATGACGTCTTTAAAGATTAATTTTCCAAGATAATTTTTGTCGTATTGACGACGTCATTATGACGACTTTAAAGACTATTTTTCAAGATAATTTTTGTCGTATTGACGACGTCATTACGACAACATTATGACGTCTTTAAAAGACTATTTTCCAATAAAATTTATGTCGTAATGACGGCGTTATTACGAAGTCATTATGACGTCTTTAAATGACTACTTTTTCAAGATAATTTTTGTCATATTGACGACGTCATTACGACAACATTTTGCGTCTTTAAAGACTATTTTTGCTAATATAATTTTTGTCGTATAGACGACGTAATTATGACGGCTTGCGAAGACTATTATTTGTCATTAATTTTTGTCGTATGGACGACGTTATTACGACATCATTATGGCGTCTTTAAATGACTATTCTTTCCAATATAATCTTTGTCGTATTGACGACGTTAATTTGACGTCATTATGACGTCTTTAAAAACTATTCTTTCCAATGAATTTTTTGTCGTATGGACGACGTAATTATGGCGTCTTTCGAAGAATATTAATTGTCATTAATTTTTGTTGTATGGACGACGTTATTATGGCGTCTTTAAAGTCTATTTTCTTCCGTAATAATTTTTGTCGTGTGGACGATGTCATATGACGTCTTTCAAAGACTATTATTTGTCATTATTTTTTGTCGTATGGACGACGTTATTACGTCATTTGACGTCTTTATAAAAAAAGAGAACAGTAGAAACCAAAAGAAACCATTAGGATCAAATATGAGCATTTGTCACTGAGTAAATAGGGCAATTATCAGAGGTGAAAATGGGGAACTTCTTTGCCCCAATCATTAGTCATTATCAGATTGTGCACCATCTTGACATGCAAAGGTCTGCAATATCGATCAAGACTAAACATGCTCTAATCTCGCTATTTGAAAAAGGCTGTGTGTGTGATACTCAAGGCCGTAGGCTACACAATACATTACAATGTGTATATGTACTGTATATATAGTATGCATTGGGAGCTGATCGGAGTGTAAATGGCCGTTATACAGCTGCCATTGTACAGTGCAGTACTCTGTTTTCCCCTGCTAATCTACAGTATGGGTAAGTCTTAGAATTACCTAATTTATTTACAAAATGTACATAAATCTATAGTTACTGTTTTCTGTTCTGAAAAGTTGACATGCATGTTTAATATGTATGTCTAATGATTGTGAGCTCGGACTTTCAACACCTGCTGACAAAAGTAGTCCCGTGTACTGATAATTGTGTCATAATGCAGGCAGCTTGGTGCTGTATGTACTACGTCCATGCTGTTCCCTTCTATGTATTTTTATGTAACATCTTGATCCTGTTGATGGGATGCATGGTTGGGGCATCATTTGAAGCAAAGTTTATTCATTTGCCTACACATGACTTTAAAGGAAATCCAACCTGAATATACAACTAGATCTAGTCTACTCTCAAACTAAAAGAAAGTAGAAAAATAAGAGAAGCAAACTGATGAAAGTTTCAATAAAATCTGACTAGGTCTAGATATTCTGATTAGTCTGATTTGGGTAGGGTCGGCTCCTCTCTTTAGACTTAGAAACAGAAGCCGACCATAGGGTCTGCTCTGCAAACAATTCTGGGCGCTAGTGTAATTGATGTAGAGGTGTCGTGGTCAGTGGACACGTCGCCGGACTGTCGATCACAACTGGTCCGCGGTTCGAGTCCCGCCGCGGCACTAATGTCCTTTGGCAAGACATTGATCTACATTTGCCACACTCCACCCAGGTGAAGTAAATGGGGACCTGGGCCCGTCTTACAAGAGTTACGATTGATCCAAATCAATCGTAAGTCCTCAATCAATCGCAAGTTTGCATTCTCCTATCTCTTATGTACATGGTTGCGATTGATATCAATCGCAAATAAGTTACGATTGATATCAACTCTTTGTATCTGGGCCCTGGTAGGAATTCATTCCTTGAAATGCAGAGCACGTGACAGCTGCTCTGCTAAAGCCAGGGTAATTATGTTGCATTATTGTAGGCGCTTACTAAGTAACTTAGAGACTTCTGATAAAGTAAGTGTTAGGCGCTATATAAGCAAATATAATTATTATTATTAGTGTAGTTTCGTATCCATTTTTTAAAACCCTAACCTAACGGCGTGGAGATACCCTACTAAAACATAACCCAAAATCAACTAAATCTTCATCAATTGTTCAAATAATGGTCATGATTTAAAAGTAGTTATGTTTCTTACCCCTTCGTGTCAATTTTCTTATCTTTTTTGGATTATTTTCCTAAAAATGAAGGCTTAAAATATACACTTTCTCACGTGATTCACGGCAAACTGCTGCACAATACAATGGCATACCGTACGCCTACCGTACGCCTGCCTCACATCTGCTGTGAGTAATGTCAGTTTTGAGAATTTAGTGCTTTATTATTTTAAAAATAAAAAGAATTGGTTATTTGCGCAGCTAAATGATTTGAATTAATTGCAATTTTTATAAGACTGGGCCCAGATGTCTGGAAATTGAGCTTTGTGAGTGCGATGCGCAGAGGAATAAAGCATTGTGACTTGTGTCACATACATATAACCTTAAACAAGTCGTTTCTACAGAGTTTAGTCTTTAGACAGCAAATGTATCAGAAAAAACTTCACCTTTGAAGACGTGCACAAATTTGTGTTACCATAAATTGTTTTAATGGTATAAATTCTAATCAATTCATGGTGTGTTCCTATAGGCTACCGTAAACACAAGCCTTTATCTGGAAATAATCGGTTACACCCGTAAATGGTAAACAAAATTCTTTCCCCACAGGCTGTACAAAGAAGTTTGTAGTAGGCCTATACATGTGTTGCACATGCATACATTATCAACCATTCATTTTGTTTTAACGTTATTTATTTTCTCATTAATTGTAGGCATCTTTTTAACATCTTTCGTCAAAGCAGTGGATTCAAAGCACATTGTGGCCACAATAGATTGGATTGACGTGAGGCGTACCATGCAGAAAATGCTACTTTCTCTCAGCCTTCTGGATGTTCCTTAAGGATCAGCAGCCTCATGAAAAAGTCGAAGCCATTATCGGTAAATGTGTACATGTACTTGTATTATTTTTGTACATTTTTGTCATATTGTGCATGATCACCGACTAATTAGACACTACAGAATTGATCATTTCACTCGAAGGCGTATTTTCCTTACCGGTAGTTTCAAATATACAGTCAAACCTGTCTATAGCGACCGCCCAAGGGAAACACAAAAAGTGGTCTTTGTAGACAGGTTCCTTTAGTACATTTTCAATGAGAAACCATTTTCAAGGGAAACAAAAAATGTGGTCCTTGTAGACAGGTGGTCACTAAAGCAGGTTTGACTATATATACCGGTATATATAATTCAATTAATTTCAGATCACTAAAACCTGCAGGTATGTTGCAATAACCGACCATATTTTGCGAGTTTCAAACATTTTTATTTCCCCTTCAGCATAGGTCAAGGAGCTTTTATTCTACCCTCATCAGCAAACTAGAATTGTATTGATAATTTACAAAAACAATCCTGAATCACGTTTTGCATTGCCAACAAAGGTTTAAAATCCAAGGTGTGTTTACATTATGTTTGTGAGCAATGAGAAATTATTTCTGATAAATCTTACCAAGCAGTAATTTTCTGGCAGAATTCATTATTTAATTAATTGTTTACATTTCAGTTTTAAAATATATAACAGTTTTTTCTTAATTGTATTCCTTTCTTTTTGCTTTCTTCATCCATTAGAATTCTTTGCGCCTATGTACCCGGGATCTGAAAGCAGTGCATAATACAGGAGATTCCACCCAAAAGCTAAACCGTGAGTCCAAGCTGAAGAGGAATATTTCCAAAATGATGTCTACACTCACCCGATAGCATAACTGCAAGAAATATTTCAGGTTATTTTTCCCTCCATTGATTATAGAGAGAGATTGGGGGAGGGGATGGGGAGGGGGAGGTGTAGCCACAAACCTGAATGGCAAAGCTGTAGAACTGAATCATGTCACTTGCAATTTTAACGAATTACAGGGTTTACAAACTGACATAATGATTTGGGTAAAAAAATCAGTATTTTGCGTATATTTGTAATTACTATTTATGAAGTTGACCTGTTTCATATACTTATGTCGTACACTTGATATGCTCTGTCTCATGCTCACCCCCACCCCTTTGTATCGGTTCCTAAAACCTGTGTATGATATAAGTTGGTAATAGAAAAAATTGAGTGAGGTAAATGCAATACAAATCGATTCCATTCTTAAGCAATTAAGACTTGCTCAGGTACGGCACGTGAACCGCCAACAAATTTTAAAAAATGATGCAGATTTGGTTTATGTGTAAAGTGAAGTATGTTTTGGACTGCGCGTATTCAGTGAGCTTTGTTTTATAATATACAGAAATGTAAAGCATATTGAACTTTATGTCAACATTAAAAAATACTCTGCGGTTTTGAATGTTTTGCAGCATCATATCTGAACGAGCCATAAAGGGACTTAGTTACATTGTTCAGATGAGAGATAATGGTGCTAAGGTATTGACTTCAATGTTAGATGTACAATTAAAGATAATATGAAAGTTCAAGTGAAAAAGACCATTATTAATGATAACAATTGGGAAAAACTGATGTGGTCAATTCCTTAATTCTCCCAATTATATTATTATAATTTAATTTAATTTTAGGTGAATGTAAATCATCACAAAGCAAAGAATTGGCTCTATATACCTTTTCCAAACATTTAAGTGTTGAAAGTTTTTAAAGGCCTGTTTTATATCTTATTTTCAGCTCAGACGAGATGCGCAGTACACTAAGCTTGCCCAAAAGCATGACAGAGATAAATGCCTTGTTCCTGCCCCTCTGCCTTTGAAGGACAGCGTCTCCTAGAAGACACTTTGCAACACAGGCTGCTGAGCTGCCGTTTGAGAAGCCCCCCTCCACCTTACCCACCTGGAAAGCAAAACGCTGGTCAGACCAGTGGAATTCGTCTACTACCAACTTGAAGGAGTTCATCCCAGAGCCCTGTGCAAAACCAAGTGGCAGCGACCTCTCAAGAAAAGCTGGGTCAACCTCAACCGTATCAGAATTGGAGTTGGCCGTACACAATACTTCCTGCATAAAATTGGAGCTGATCCATCGCCAAACTGTGCCTGTGGAGAGATCCAAACTATGGATCATGTCATCGATGCTTGTCCTATCTACAAATCCCCTCACGGTGCTTCTGGACTTCGGGCTCGATGATGAGACAATCAGTTGGATAAATAAGGATCTTCCTATCATGATGTACTCCTTGATATTCTTCGTACGAGCGAGCGATGGAAAACGGTTGGGGAAAATTCAAAAATTTATTGGGAGAATCAACTGTTAAAGTGAGTGGATCGTCAGTTTCCATGTGCAGAAGGCCATAATTCGCTGACACCAGACTTGGTGGAAATAACATTAATGGGAGTACAAATCTGCACACAGCAAACCCGTAGGCCAGTCAAGAATTACCTCCTAATCTCTCGGAGAGTCTAGCCGGATCCCGCTTCGGATCGGGTGAGGAAAAGCAAAGCATTACATAAGGTCGAATGGTCATAAAACTGAAGGCTAACCCTGGTGATTGACAACACCTGTTATTGGGTAAACACCCGAGCGGTGTCGAATTCCCCATGAGCTGACTTCTATGTGTCTTTAAAGGGTGTCACACTGTGGCGCCTTCTAAGAAAACCATAAATATCTTTGTGGTTTGAGAATTTTTGGTAGTTAAAAGTATAAAATTGTTGGATTGTACCTGTGATTTTGAAAGCACAATACGGCTTACCTATATTGAATCTAAGTTAAATTTTAATTCTTTGTGAAAATACCCCAGGAGTTTCAAACTTGCCAAATGAATGTTGTGACATAAGCAATGGAATATATCTGTTTGTGCTAAACTGTTTCATCATGCTTGCTATTTTATCTTAAAGTTGGAAATATCTTCTGCATCATTATTGCACAGTCACCTTGGAATTGCCCAATTGAGCCAGTCGTACTGGCAGGAATGTTTAATCTGATCAAAATTGTGTTTTTATACTTCAGCTTCTGTATTCGCAAACAAAATCTTTGATGATATTTATAAGAATGAAAGTTGCCACTGCCAGTAATGCCTTTTCTTATATTTAAGTCATGTGCCCGTAAGAAGCAGGTTTCTAGCACAGAGAATAGGTACAGTTGAGCTAATTTCTGCACAGTTTTCCAATATGCTGTATCGCCAAATGCGAACATCGTGGTTTCAACGGGCAAGCAACCATCATCAGAAAACTCTGCAGGTATCAGCATAGCTCTCCCTGTTTTCCTTGCTGCCAACTTGTTTCTTTTGAGTGTAAGAGATAACTAAGCTAAGCCATGTGTTTATCATTTGTGCCATTTTCTCTTATGTGTGATATAGATTGTATAGTTTTATACTTCATTTGCATGTGCCTTTTTAAAACTGTGAATATGAATTATTGCCATAAACTTAGAGATTCCCCTTGTATGTAACAAGAATTTATCTTTCACGCTCAGAAATTCTATATTGAATGAGCATCTGTGTTTACTTGATGTATTATGTGCTGCTAATAATGCAATTACTTCTGTTGACATATAGCCATTTGTCTTGACTCTCTGGTAAGACTTGTTTCCAACAACCTTTTGTTTTATCTGATACTCTTTATCTGCATTACAGTCTTGTGGTTGTGAGGAGCGGGTTTGCAGCATGGAGACGAGGTAGAGCTATGCTGATGAATGCCCTGCTTTCCACTATTCTGTTTTGCTGAATGTGAGGAGCTTCCCCAGTGTGATGTTTGCTTATCTACTAAAAAACTGCGGGTATCAGTATAGCTTTACCTAGTCTCTATGCTGCTAACCTGCTTCTCACAACCGCAAGACTTATAAGTTTAACCAATTATGCAATATAATATGTCATGGTTTCTTGTACTGATAAGTGAATTTAATTTGAAAGCAAATGAAAACCGTTCTTTAATTGTAATGTTTATCTTTAAAAAGTAGCACATTTTATGACAAAACAGATATCTTTGTGATGGCCTGTTAACTTTATTAAAATCAATTATGAGATTAGGATGGGGATGGAAAGACACTGTACGTATAGAAGGCAAGTTAGAAAAAGAAGGTATAGAAATAAGTATTTTATAGTTTTGTGTTATCCTTCTTCACACCATTTACATGTACATTAAAAATATGAAAATTACTTTCTGTCTGGCATGTATATATTACCGTATGTGATGCAATATTTGTTGCTTTGATTGTACCGTGTGATTGCTCAGAATGAGTGATTTGTACACTTTCTTCCTTGATCAGGTGGTCATATAGATGTCATTTAGAGGACAAAAAAGACGTAAAGCTCATGTAAGGATAAAAAGTACATCGAATTGGTGTCCTTATGTCTTCCGTTGCTACAAATTTACGTCTTGAAGATGTCCTTTTTAACCAATAGGATGGACAAATTGTGTAAAGATTCAAGTCCGTACAATGTAAACTATTGATACAAGTTTATGCTTTTAAGACGTAATTTTTACTTAAAAGATGTAAAAACTACATAAATATATGACATCTGTATGACGACTTCCTTTTTTACAATTTAACGTCTTAAAGACGTCTTTTTTTACCAGTAAGACGTAAAAATCACATTAATATATGACGTCAGTACGACGTCTACCTTTGATACAAGTTACCGTCTTGAAGGCGTCTATTCTTTATCAATAAGATGTAAATATCACGTCAAAATTTGATGTCCATACAATGTATACACGAAGTCTGTAAGACGTCTTTCTTGGGTAAAAATTGACGTCTTGAAGACGTCTTTCTTTAACTAATAAGACGTAAAAATCACGTCAAAATATGACGTCCTCACGACGACGTATGCGGGTGCAAGTTTACGTCTTTTTGACGTAAAGTTATGTCGTCTTAAAGACGTCTTTCGTTAACTAAAAGACGTAAATATGACGTCCATATGACGTCTTCCTATGGTACAAGTTGACGTCTTAAAGACGTCTATCTTTAACTAATAAGGCGTAAAAATCACGTCAAAATATGGCGTCCTCACGACGACGTGCGCGGGTGCAAGTTTACGTCTTTTGACGTAAAGTTATGTCGTCTTAAAGACGTCTTTCTTTAACTAAAAGACGTAAATATGACGTCCATATGACGTCTTCCTATGGTACAAGTTGACGTCTTAAAGACGTCTTTCTTTGACGAATAAGACGTAAAAATCACGTCAAAATATGTCGTCCTGAAGACGACGTACGCGGGTGCAAGTTTACGTCTTTTTTACGTCATGTTATGTCGTCTTAAAGACGTAGTACAAGACGTAAATATGACGTCTTTAAGACGTCGCTCTGCTATCAGGGGTCCTACTTCTTTTAAACTTTAATATGGTTCTCAAGAATTTAAGAAACAATATCTCCTCCTTTGAGTCCTCTCCCACTTCCTTTTTTAGGTTGGATTAAATTTCTTCCATCTACTTCTTCTTCTTCTCCATCTTCTCTTTTCTCTTCTTTCCTCATTACGAAGTCCTTCAGAGACTGTACTTATCCGCCCTTTTAGCAGGCATGCAGGCAAAAACAAATTATCAAATCTAACTGTTCTTCTTCTTCTTCTTCTTCTTCTTCTTCTTCTTCTTCTTCTTCTTCTAATTCTCCTTGATCTTCTTGTTCTTCTCCTGCTTCTTCCATTTGATCATTCTTAGAATGTGGCATATTTTCACGAAACTTTCATAATTATTAATTGATGGGGTGTTGGGTGTCTGGACACTTAAGAAACATAAAGACTTCTATTTTGCCTTTGAATTTCACGGAAAATATTCATTAAATAGCACTAAACCATCATGAATATTATAATATTGTCCAACATAATGATTGGAAGATTTATGAAATATAGCTTGTAAACTCCTTTAAATTGTTGTTTTAAATCAGCTGTCTGAATACACAACGACTGGGTATACAACTTTGCTGATATTAAGGCTGCGACGAGTAGTCGAATACCCGAATACTTGAACTGTTGACAGCTACTCGAGTACGATTTCTCGTACTCGAATACTCGGCCGCCATTTTTTTTTTTTGCTATTTTTTCAGTGGTTTTACAACCATCTCTGTGTCTCAACATAATGCGAATAAAGAATACTATTTAAAGCTAACCTACCTTTCTAATTTCAAGGGAAGAGATTTAATAAAAAGTGTAGATTTATTACGCAGGAGATCTTTTCTGAGCAAGGTAGCTAGGCCTCCAAAGCGATGACATAATTCCCTTCGGTAACAATGGCTGCGCGAGTCCAAAGGCCGCATTGTGACATAATCCTTATCTTCGGTAGCAATGGCTGCGCGAGTCCAAAGTCTGCATTGCAACATAATCCTTTTCTTCGGTGATAGGGGCGCGCAAGTCCAAAGTCCGCATTCCGACATAATTCTTTTCTTCAGTGACATAGATTATAGTCTTTCTAGATCTAGACTAGATCTATTTGTATTATTTTTATCAGAGCGTCGGCTTCGAAAAAACAGTCGGGACTGTACCGACTCAGGCTTATTTGTGTGAGTAAAATCACCCAAATAAAGGCTAGCTAGGTATTAAGTTTTATTTTTAAATATTAAAAAAAAAAGTTTTAAAAAAAGTTTTTAAAAAAAAAACATGGCGTCCGAGTATTCGAGTATTCGCGGGCAAGGCTGGGAGTGTACTCGAGTACCTCATTACACGGTTATGCACAGCCTTAGCTGATATCCCACTGAAACATATACATATACATGTACAGTGTACTTGTACTATGATATAGTCTAGTCTCATACTTATAGATAGGCCTGACATGTATTAAAATGAAAACACATTTCAACTTGTATTTCACTATTTGCGACAGTTTCATGAATTGGTGCCCTAGTCTGCATCTTGTAATAATCTAGATCAGTCAATCTAGATCAATCAATAAATCAGGGTAGATATTACCAATACTACATGTAGAGTCTAGACTAATCATTAATTGCCATTGGTTTGTAAGCCATACTAATAATGGCTTTTTAAAAAGAATTAAAACATGTTTCAAGTTCAACTTTGGCACCTTACCTGACAGCACCGCATGAAGCCTGATCATTCATAATTTTTCATGTTTACAGGAATGACATACAGTATACCAGGTACTGATAGAGAGTAGAGGAGGGAGTTTTCAGCCACCTAAGGCAAAATCCTATTTTTGGACTCTTTAGTCTTTACTTCCTATTTATTATCATTTGTTGTTCAAATCATGAAGCCAATACTATTATTATTTAAACAAAAAAAGAATCCCAGAAAAAAAATCATGAATTGCCATGGCAATATTCATTTCCTTGTTCACTTTTTCGGAGGCAGTATTCGGCCGCATGTACAAAGTCACTAGGGAGCGCGCGCCGTGCGTTCGCCCGCTGATCTATAGCGCGTGCGGCTAGAGCACGTAATCCCCCGCATGACCGAAAACTACACCTGCGGGTGCGGTGATCAGAAATTGAAATCTAAACTATAAAGAGATACGGCGCTATAGTATCCGACTGATAGGATAACATACATGCGGTGAGAAACTTTGAGCTTGCGATGATCAAAAATCTGACTCTAAATCTGAAAAATACTTGAAATACAGCTCATTTTATGGGACCCATATTCCTTACAGACACGCGTGAGATATTCCATTTTTCAGATTCGGGTAGCGGGACCGCTGATTACATCGCTAAAATGTGATATTTAAGGATACATTTTCCTATGCAAATGTGGTTCTCCAGTGAATCTGGCATGTTATTGTATGTGTGTGATATGCTAGTATGCAACGGACCGGCCGAAAACTGCCGCCGGCCGAAAACTCCCTCCTCTACTCTAGATCTAACTCCAGCCAGAGTCCAGGGAGCTCCGACGCCTGCCCTATTTAAGTAGGGTGTCTGAACGATTTTTCAATTTTCCCTTTGGATTGTTTTTCACCATTATGGTTGGATAATTGAAAAAATCATTCACTCAGAATAATACATTTCAAATTTCAAGACCCACCGATGTTTCTATCAAAAGATACAGCCCCTTCAACTCAAAGAAATATTCATGGTATTTTTCTCAGAATCGATGAAAAAGACGTACACGCAGAGTTATGTTGTTTTGCTAAATTTAGCAAAACAGCTGAATTGCGCAATATGCAAGCATACACATACGCGTGTTGCTGAACTGCATGCGCAACTCAAAGCGATCGGCAATCCATTGTCTTCAATGGGCATCCACTTCCGGGTTCGTAAACATGCGGTCCGATGTTTATTCATGTGCAGATTTTACGCGCTATCACCATGGGTTCGGCCGGCGCGGAGCTCACGCCTCCCTGCTTAGCTGATCCGAAAAATGTGGGAAGGGTATTTTCAAACTGTAATTGTTTGTGATCCCTGGGGGCTAGCGAAAAAATAAGCGCATAGATATATTCCTTAGGACTGGCACTACTTATCGCTCGGGGCGTCATATCTCAAAAGTGGCAAACATCGGAGTTAGCCAGGACACAATGTTTAAATCGCAGTTTTGACCAAGATATTTTTAGAATTCCGAGATGACGCCCCTTTGGAAGTATGGGAATTCTCCTGCTCTTTCATATGACACCTCATATATTGAGTATCACCTTCAGGATCACAAAGAATAAAGGTTTGAATTAAAAAAAAAAAAAAAAAAACTTTGACCAATTTTGCATGATCGTGCAATGCACATAGACCGCATTAGCATAGGGATGCGTGCAATCTCTATGGGAAGAATTTTAGCACACAACATCGGGTGCGCGATCAGACACCCTAATTTAAGTCCAACTTAAACTTGAACTTGAGTTAAAGTCGATCTTAGTCTTTGTGAAACACTCCCCTTGCCTGCACACATCTACCAGACCCTTAGACCGAAAGCTTCAGTCTCTGATATCGACGGTTGTTCCGCTGAGATTGCATCTGGCTCCTCTGACCGCCTCTATACATAGACTGAAATACGTCAATGGGGTAGTGCGGGGAACGAATAGTTCAGTTCCGCCGGACCGCGATGAATGAGATATGCAACAAGTTTTTCACTCTTTACGTCTTCATATATCCACTTTGGCTGCAATTTTACACTGAATCTTATTAAAAATTAAAAATAACACAGAAATTGCATTGCACCCAAGAAGATCTGGAACTGGAAGCACTGACCCCCTGTGGAATACAATGCATCCAATACTGGATTGATCAATAATTGAGAGACCAATGATTAAAAAAACAGACATTCCCTGATTGCAAAATACCAACAGGCAACAGTAGAGCGCAGCTCACCAGCGAGAGCCAATGCCATGGCAGTGATTGTTTGCCAGTCGGAATTGGAGCCCGACTTCCCGACTTCCCGGCCCGGCCACTCCAGGACTCAGAGTCCAGCAAAGCATAGACTCGAGAGTCAATGCTAATGCGTATTGACCTCTAGCGCTGCACTACGTGTTAATAGGCAGCATTTGCACACATGAATAGTCAATACACTTATAATACCGGTACACAAATGCACACAATCATGCCGATGTGGCTGATCGGCAAGTTTGACAGTACGTCAGTAGACTTAATAGTAGAGCCTAGAGTCCGGTAACCTAGACTATAGGCAATCTACAATTTGAATTCTTAAATTATTCTTTCTAACATCGGTAGTCTAAGACTAAGTTGAAAAAATTGTATTTTACTGCTAGAGCCTAGACCTATTTACTAATTTAGGTGTCATCAATTGTCACTCAAGTACCGAACAACTTTAGAATACCCCACCATGCGGATTTAAGGGTTTTTATTGTCCACCAACCCAACGCTTCAACCTGTCAAAGTACTAGGTGCCGAGATATAGTCTTGAATGGCAATCCAAAATCATACCAGTGTGCCAACGTGCCAACGTACGTGCCGACATACATAAGTTGAGAGACTTGAATTTAATTCTCCAACGTGCCAACGTACGTGCCGACATACATAAGTTGAGAGACGGGACTGGAATTTAATTCTCCAACGTGCCAACGTGCCAACGAACCAACATAAGTTGAGAGACTTGAATTTAATTCTCCAACGTGCCAACGAGCCAACATAAGTTGAGAGACTTGAATTTAATTCTCCAACGTGCCAACGTTCTAACGAACCAACATAAGTTGAGAGACTTGATTTTAAATCGCCAACGTGTCAACGCGCCAATGCGCCAACGTAAGTTTAGAGACTTGGATTTAAGTTGCCATCGTGTCAACGCGCCAACGTGCCAGCGAGCCAACATTAGTTGAGACATTTGAATTTAAATCGCCAACGTGCCAAAGTGCCAACGAGCCAACATTAGTTGAGAGACTTGAATTTAAATCGCCAACGTGACAACGCGCCAACGTGCCAACGAGCCGACATAAGTTGAGAGACTTGAATTTAAATCGCCAACGTGCCAACGAGACAACATTAGTTGAGAGACTTGAATTTAAATCGCCAACGTGCCAACTCGCCAACGTGCCAACGAGCCAACGTGCCAACGAGCCAACGAGCCAACATAAGTTGAGAGACTTGAATTTAAATCGCCAACGTGCCAACGAGACAACATTAGTTGAGAGACTTGAATTTGAATCGCCAACGTGCGGACGTGCCAACCTTTTTTATTATTGAAGATAACACTATCTTTGTATAAGCTCTCTTATGTTACATTATCTATAGCAATTACACAAAAAAAGAATTACAATTGTAAGGTGCTATATATACTGAATATCTAAGTACACAATTTGCTTTAAATCCTTGATAATAAAAGAACAGTTTATTTTCTGATTGTTATCAATTACTAATCCATTTTATTATTTTATGTTTGGAAATAATTATATAATCAGCTTTCACTATTTTTGAGCCATGAGGTATTGAAAAGTTAAGCACACTTCCTGGTATTTTCTCTCAATACACATCTCGCACCTCATTTTGATATCAATATCAACTTAGAATGCTTTATCCATGTGTCCTTGTGCACTAGCAATATTATTGATCAATAACCTTTACTCCCTTATAATAATAAAGACCACGAAATAGAATTTTACCTAACGATCTATACTGACTACTTCCGACATGCGCCGTTTTAAGATGAGCCACGCCAGGCTTATTTACATACATTTATAGCATTTTTTTATACTTTACTTACTTCTCTTTATTATGTTATGTCCTTGTAATTTCCTCCGAAAAATGACAAACAATGTTACATTTGTTATTTAACTTTATGCCCCGTTTTAATTATTATTACGCCTCATTATGTTATAATTTTGTCACTGTCTTTAATTATTATTAGTTATGTTATTGTTTGTACGTACTCCTGGTAGTATTATAAATAAAAGGGGTAATTACCGCTAGGTGAAAGGGCATAACGATGAGAAGGGGGTAACTGTGTGTGTGAGTATTAAGTGAGTAATTTCGCTCTTAAATACGCCCCTGATTGCCGATGAAAAAGGATATTAAGTAGAATATATTGCTATTTATTATAAAGGAAAAGGTAGATTTTTCTATTTCTATTTGAAACTGCAAATATCACATTTTAATTTAGGGTATCATCACATTACAAAGGAAAAGGGCATTTATCAAATTAAATATATATATATATATTAATTGCAGTAAAACAATTATTCTTCGTACGTATAATTAGTCATTTTGGAAAAAACTTTAAAAAGTAGGCGTGCGGGACTTTGTGCCCCCCTAAATTGCCCACATACAAACAACCATCACACATAATTATGTTCATAATTTTTATAAACGTTATAATTCTAAATGAAAGTTTCGCTTGTACCAGTTAAATATTCTTCTAATAGTAAAATATCCTAAGCACTAATCGAAACTGTTTTGTACACAACCAAATGTAAAACAATTTTGTTAACCACCTAAAGGTCGATATTCATCCTTATATTCATTTCATATACAATCATATGAACGAATTATCTCATAACTGCTCTCCTCATTTGGTAAGTGGGTTATTTACATAATATGTTTGCATTTTCTTGGTTATTTATTTTGGTTTACAAAATATTAATCTGTTGATTATGCTTCAACTGCAAGCTTGACTGCTTATACTGAGTGATAAGTTATACTTATAGTGATAGTGAAACAAGCTAGGCATTTCCAGAATCTGTAGTAGTAGTACTCAGGGGCGGATCCAGCCTGCGGCAAGAGAGGGGGCAAAAGGGGCTCACTTCGTGCGAAAATTTGAAAATCGCGGCGCCGATTTTTAGCTCATTGAGGGGTGGAGGGCGGGGGCGTGGGGTAGTGAGCACAATTTTTTGTTTTTGTTGCTCCCAAAATTTGAAAATCGTGCGGGCCGATTTTTAGCTCAGTGGGGAGGGGGGATATTGAGCACAATTTTTTATATTGCCCCGAAAATTTGAAAATCGTGCCGGCCGATTTTTAGCTTAATGGGGGGAGGGTGGGGGGGGATATTGAGCACAATTTTTTATATTGCCCTGAAAATTTGAAAATCGTGCAGGTCGATTTTTTGCTGAACGGGGGTGGGGGGGGGGCAGTGCTATTTTTTTTAAAAATCAACATCCACCCCTTGAGCGCCAGGGGAGAGGGCCCATCTTCTGCTTTTATTGCAAAAAAGGGTGTTTTTACCTGTGAAGTGTGATGTACATGTATCACCGTAGAGGTGAAGGTACATGAATCATGCACCAAGATTTAGTTGATGGAAACACATTTTGAATCATTATAACCACAGAACCTTTAATTTTATCTATGATGAAAAGTCGTGGCTGAGAAATGAAAAGATGAAAAATGAAACTTATTTCTATTACAGTATTAGAAAATATATTTGTTGAAAAATGTATAACATGAGAACAATTGTCGTACGTTACCCTAGGACACCGGGTCCCTGTTACCCTAGGACACCGAGTCCCGCGTCACCCTAGGACACCGGGTCCCGCGTCACCCTAGGACACCGGAGTTTGCGTTACCCTAACTCTAACCCTAGGACACCTGGTCCCGCATCACCCTAGGACACCGAGTCCCGCGTCACCCTAGGACACCGAGTCGCGCGTCACCCTAGGACACCGGGTCCCGCTTCACCCTAGGACACCGAGTCCCGCGTCACCCTAGGACACCGAGTCCCGCGTCACCCTAGGACACCGAGTCCCGCGTCACCCTAGGACACCGGGTCCCGTCACCCTAGGACACCGGGTCCCGCGTCACCCTAGGACACCGGAGTTTGCGTTACCCTAACTCTAACCCTAACCCTAACCCTAGGACACCAGGTCGTGCTTCACCCTAGGACACCGGGTCGCGCGTCACCCTAGGACACCGGGTCCTGCGTCACCCTAGGACAACAGAGTTTGCGTTACCCTAACTCTAACCCTAACCTAACCCTAGGACACCTGGTCCCGTCACCCTAGGACACCGAGTCCCGCGTCACCCTAGGACACCGGGTCCCGCTTCACCCTAGGACACCGGAGTTTGCGTTACCCTACCCACCCTAGGACACCGGGTCCCGCGTCACCCTAGGACACCGAGTCGCGGCACCCTAGGACACCGGGTCGCGTCACCCTAGGACACTGGGTCGCGTCACACTATATAGGACACCGTGTCCCGCGTCACCCTAGGACACCAGAGTTTGCATTACCCTCACTCTAGCTAACCCTTACCCTATAGGACACCGGGTCCCGCATCAGACAATGGGTCCCGTGTCACCCTAGGATCGACAACCGGAGTCTCCACTAATTTTATACTAATCTATTATTTTTTGTTACTAATTAATCTATTATTTTTTGATGAACTTATAATAATTTCAACATCTAATTCTACTTCCATTTCTTTATATTAATCTTCTGTAATTGATAAACTATACTAAAACAAATGTAACATCTATTTCTACTTTATAGTCTCGCATCTTTTAATTTTATGCATATTTTGAATTAATTAATTTGACGTTAATCTATCATATTGCAAACATACAGAGGAACGTGGGGCTTGAAAAGGGGGCACAACCCCCTCCACACTTTTTCAAGTTTCTCCAAAATAGCATGTGCGATATTTGATTTTTCAGTTTTAAAATTTATATCCTGTATTGAAATTGGCGGAAACTCTGCCAACCGGCGGAGGAATCTCAGCTCTGAGTCTACATGATCTATTGAAATGCTTGTACCATATATTATATATTTCCTATAATTTTTTAAAGATATATAAAGCGATTTATAATATTACTATTTATAACAATAATGAAAATATAATAACAAGAAGAAAAACAACAACATGATAATGCTACGACATATCTTTATTAGCCAATTAAAATAATGAAAATAACAACAAAAAGAAAATCAAATACATATTATATGTTTTATAATGCAAAGACATATATCTTTATTTGGCAATTAGAGGACACCACAGGAAGACAATTGTAAATCGCCATCGATCGTGACACCGTTCCAAGATAAGGCCTAAAAAAAAACATGTTTGTATTGCCAAAACATGGGTCGGTCGGTCGGAAATCTTTTCTCGACCCAACGTTGTTTGCCATCTAGAGGACACCATAAGTTCCCGATCTAGATTCTAGATTTCTTTACTTTCCGACAGTAATTACATTGATTTCTGACGATTTTCAAGCGATATCAAGGGTAAATCATTAGAACTAACGTGTGTACATATTTAACACACTATAAATAAGATACTTTGATGTGTAAGAGACCAGAGCAAGTAGTGAAAACATAAAAAATAACCACATTAGCATTCTCGAGTCGATTTGTTGGCAAATTCAGAAACTGGTCACGAATACTAAAGGACGGGACTACACTAAATGGTACGTTGGCGCGTTGGCGGACCAACGGACATACTACGATTTGGTGGGGTATTCTAAAGTTAAGCCGAGTGAAATCAGTTGAGTTTTGTACAGTGGTGCATGGTGTTTGAAATGTTGAGAATCAATAGCACAGCTTTTAGTTTTAATACACAGCCGGCGCCAGGCCAGGATAGTAATGCAGTTATGTGTGGTAGGTCCACAGGCACAACCCAGGCCAGGCCGGCCGGCGGGGGCTCGAGCTTGCCGGGCCGATCAACCACCGCGCCGCCACCGGGCATGCGACGATACAAATAAATTTTTAAAAGCATTGGGAAACCGGGAAAATGCTAAACAAAACTTACATTCAAATTATAAAGCTCTTACACGTCTTAATGGAATGTCCAGATGTTCTAAAGTGATTCCAACACCAAACATTAACCACGATCAAGGACAAGGTCAGCACGAGTGGATCGGAGAAATTGTTTTCTGAACAGCAGCTAGCTAGCTAAGTATAGTGCGCATATCTTCGATCGCATGCACACATAGAGATATATACTTACTAACACTAGAGGGCGTACTTGCTCAAATTGCTGCGCCGACCTGGAGCCTTGGCCGCCATTACTAAGGAGGGCAGAAAAACGAACGACCCGACAAGATACTGTGCACAACATACGGGGGAAAATTAGGAGAAGCGAGGTTCGTGCGTTGCATTTGGTTGTTCGAACCGAAGAAAGAAAGGAACTGCATATTCTTTCACAAGTAAGTTCTTCTTAATGTTATGTTGATTATTAAGGGGATTTTAGAGCTAAAAATGTAGTTTATCAGTGACTACTCGGGTATTGTCTCATGACAAGCCACCGCAGCTAACGTCCCTGCAGCTGCGGAGCGCGCCAGTCCACGCCCGCCGGCCTGGCGCAGGCATATGCATGGGTTAACTTAAGGATCTGGGGACGGTGATGGGAAAATTCCGCTGCGCTGGAGTTGCCACTCCAACTCCAAGAGTCGCCACTCCAACTCCAAGAGTCGCCACTCCAACTCCAAGAGTCTAAGATTCCAACTCGGAAATATTAACTCCATGAGCTTGATTCTATTAACGAAAAGTCTAGAAATAGTAGAATATATTATTAATTTTGTCTTATCTAATTTCAAGATAAAAATCAAATGTCAACTTCTTTATAGACTATTTTAACTAAACTGTAAAGCCCGAAAGGCAAAGCCAGGCTAGACAGAAATAACCGTCTGGTACTGGTATGGGTCATTCTTTAATAAAACTGACATTTGTTGACATTCCCCATATGTATAGAGGCGGTCAGAGGGGCCAGATGCAATCTCAGCGGAACAACCGTCGATATCAGAGACTGAACCTGAAGCTTTCGGTCCAAGCCAGGCTAGCCTGCCATGTTTCACATCACAGCCATTATCCAACGGCCAACTAAAATAGAAAGCCCACCGCACACTTCACTATTTCTATCCGATTTGCTTATGACTTGCTGACATCATTATGAAATACTGCTTCGCGATTGGCTGGAAGCTGCTTCCAGTTTCAGTCTTAAAAATCATATGAAATAGCATGAATAGTAGACTAGAACAATTGTCATGTTATGAGAAAAAACTCATTATTGTTTCCATTTGCTTTTATTGTAATGCAGGAATACACCCAAGAGAGATACACCCTAGTGCTGTACGTGCCTACCATCTTTCCTGGACATCCTCTTTATAAACAGACCCATGGCTTGAAGAGACTCCCAGCAAAACCAAGCACCACGCGACGAAGCGACCGGAAGATTCAACAGGATTACCTCTTCTTATAGGCATACACTGATGCTGATGCTGATGTACAACGTCCGAAAGTGTTCCCGTGCCTCCAAAAAAACCCTATGACATTACAAAAGAACATGACTATTCTTTTTCTATTCGAATTGATCAGAAACTGAAGATAACCAGACAGCAACTGCAGGATGCCAAGAAACAGCTTAAAGTGGTGAAACGGAAAGAGGAGAGATTAAAAAACCAGGACTCTCTTGCAGGAAGTCCACTAATTAAAGCAAGCTCATTAGCCAAGATCAGCTTGACCCACTTCAACACAACTTTGGAGAGAACGCATTTACAGAAAACCCCAATTTTGTCTTATTGCACACTTCATACACACCCATAGATCTTTTTTGTACATAGGTTTGAATTTTGGCCCAAAGTGGAAAACTTCTTTTGAAGAGATTTGATAACAGAACAATTATATGGAATAATGTCACTAGATGTAAACCCATAAGATTGTGCACTCTTTGGCTATCTAGTATCTACTGTGTAAATTTTAGGGGTAATCAGTTTTAAAGTTATCATTATACCTGATGAATAATGATGTCAAAAGACCTTGTTACCATGAGGTTTCACTGAATAGTGTATTGCAGTATCCTGAGATGTAAGTCTCTTCAATTATAGTTCTACATAGCAATACAGGTGACTGGGAATATATATGCTCAATTACTATTTCTGGTTTGCATACCGGTACATTGTATTACTCGATGAAATGTCTTTGTAATTAGTAAATTTGGGGCTAAAATCTGAGATGTTTTTGCAATGTCTGTCCTTCCAATTGTGATGTATTATAGCAGTATATATGTTCGATAAAATGTCAAAACTTAAATGCCTATTATGCTGTAGAATATTCAACACACATGTGGTAATAAATGGTTCATTTATTCATTTTTCTTCAAATCAAATTATCATAAGTTAATTCTCTAAAAACTGGTTGATGAAGAAAATAAGAAATACACTGTATCAAAGAGAATATTATTTATGGAGAAAAAGTGGTGTGAATAAATAATTATTACATCAATGATCAGCTGTTTTTAAAGAATATTTATATATATTTCTAGTGAACTGCAAAGAATTGAATTATTCTTTCAGACATTAATAGAGATTTTCTAGAGAATAGGTGAAATACATAAGGTGTGAATTTGATATAAAATGAGTGATAGAAGAAGAAAAGAATGTTTGGAAGGATGGATGAATGAATGATTGAATGAATGATTTGATGAGTAAATAACATAATTAACATAATTTTCTTAAATAAATGTGTATAATTCTTTCCTTCCCCCTCTTCCTATCTTCAGTATCGTCCTATATCTGCATTTCCGTTATCTACCTATCCTTCTATATTCTATCTATCTATTCATCTATTTATGTGTCTAGCTACTGTATCTACGTACCCATCTCTATCCTAAATCTATAAGTATCATTACTATCAATCTGTTTATAATAGCCATAAACATAAAATGAATATATTACCTTTAAAGCGTTTTAAATCAATAATTACCCTGGCTCTTATGTTCCTGCAGGTCCCAATAACTGAATTAGAAGACATGGGCCCTTATGCATAAAACTTTGTTTAATTCTGAGTCTAAATTATTCATTTATTCAAAAATATTTCTTGACTCGTATAAAATAAAACACCATTTTCTTTGGATGAAATTACGAACTTATATAGAATGACAAAGAAAGACAAATTGAAGATATATACTGCAATATAAATAGCTTTTTGTATCCCTTTTACCTCACCATAACACCCGTAATTAATCTTGACCCACACCAGTCACCATGACTGAGGCATGAGTAGAGTTCATGCATTATGCAAAATACACAATTATAACGTTTCATACTCGAAAACCGATAAATTAACCCCCAAAATGAAGCTTCACATTGCATATCAGTAGCACAGTTTCGAATGGGACATCCGGGTATTTCTCGATGTTTTGCCCTTCTCAGTAGGTAGCGTACGAAGGTGCTAGGCTGGTAAGGGCTGGCGGCCTCATGAATAAACATGACTATATGACGTCACGAACGTCATCGCACTTACTCGTCCGCGCCACGCCTACTCCAGATCCTAGAGGGAGTGCTAGGCTGAATGGAGAGGGTGCTAGGCTGGATGTAGTAGTACAAGTTTAAATGAAATCATGCTCGGAGATAGATGGAGTTAATTAATGTATATTTCTATGGCTCAATGGAGGGGGTGCTAGGCTGGATGGAAGGGTGCTAGGCTGGATGTAGTTAGTGCACGTTTTAAATGAAATCATATGCTTCTTGGCCCCTTCTTTTTATATTATATATTAATGATTTTTATCTTTCATCTGATGTACTTTCTTTCATATCTATCATATCTTTCATATTCTTTGCAGATGATTCAAGTGTATTTTTTCTCGTAAAAACCCTGAAGTTTTATTAGATACAATTAATATTGAATTAAAGAAAGTTATTTTGTGGATTCATGCAAATAAGTTGTCCTTGAATCTTCAAAAGACAAACTATATGTTTTTTAGTAACTCCTAAAGGATGTACCTGGAAATGTACTTTTGATGATGTTAATGTTGCGAGTAACTTCCACCAAGTTTCTTGGGCTACATATTGATGAGAAGCTGTCTTGGGCATCTCATTGTACTAATATTTGTAAAGTCGTGTCTAGAAATACTGGTGTAATTTATGAATTAAGTTCTTTTGTCCCACAAGAAATTTTGCTTATTTTGTATTCTACTTTAATTTTGCCTTATCTCAATTATGGAGTGCTGTCATGGGGGAAGTCATTGAAAACACAATTAGATAAGATTTGTGTTGCCCAAAGAGGGTGGTTAGAGTTGTTTTTAATGCGAGCTATCGTGCTCATACTAATGTTTTGTTCTACATTAATAAGCTATTGAAGGTTGAAGACATTTACTTTATACAGTTAGGCGCAATTATGTATGGTTTTGAAAATGGTACTCTCCCAAATGCGTTAGTACAAATATTTCGAAAGAACAATCAAATTCATAGCTATAATACAAGGCAGGCAACTGCACTTCATATTCCACGTGTAAGAACTGCTTTTGCTCTGAAGACGCTGGCTTGTACTGGTCCCAAGTTTTAGAACTCACTTCCTATCAATGTAACTAGATCTGTCAGTGTCTTTGTTTTTAAAGTCAAATTGAAATTACATTTATTGAGTAACTATGTCGAGAATTAACGTAAAAATTATATCACCAGAAATGATATTAAGTAATAATTTATTAATTGTTATTGATAACGTGCATTATCTTTTTGTTTTTGTTATGTTTGATTATTCAATATAAATGTCAGCATTTCACATTCTCTCTCTCTCTCCCCTCTCTCTTCTATTTTCTTTTTCTTTACACCAAATACCATTTTCCTCTATATACATATAACTTCCTTCTTTCTCTGTTTTCTCTGTTTTGTTGTTTTTCTCGTTCCAGTTTGCTTTTTCCTCTCGATCCTTTTGTATATATTTTCATCCTCTCCTCTTCAAATTTCAAGCTATCCCTTTTGTTAATATTTCCCCCATATTTAATCATGTGTAGTTTTGATAACTTTGAAACATTTTAAAAAGTGAAACATTGATGGATTATGTTATAACCTTGCTCTTACAAGCCCAGCTTTTCTAAGGTCTCCACTTTCTTTCATTAGGATTATATATCGACTTAAAATTGCACTTAAATTGTTTTTCTTATGCTGTTTTTTGTTCTATTATTATATGTAAAAATGTTGTGAAAGAAAGAAATAAAATGAACCTTGAACCTTGAACCTTGAACCTTGAACCTTGAACCTAGATGGAGTTGATATTTTTAAGGTTCAATGGAGGGTGCTAGGCTGGATGTAGTTAGTACAAGTTTAAATGAAATCATGCTCGGAGATAGATGGAGTTAATATTTCTAAGGCTCAATGGAGAGGGTGCTAGGCTGGATGGAGGGTGCTAGGCTGCATGGATGTAGTTAGTGCACGTTTAAATGAAATCATATGCTCGGAGATAGATGGAGTTAATTAATGTACATTTCTAAGGCTCAATGGAGGGTGCTAGGCTGGATGTAGTTAGTGCAATTTTATATGAAATCATATGCTAGGAGATAGATGGAGTTAATTAATGTATATTTCTAAGGCTCAATGGAGGGTGCTAGGCTAGATGGAGGGTGCTAGGCTGGATGTAGTTAGTGCAATTTTATATGAAATCATGCTCGGAGATAGATGGAGTTAATTAATGTATATTTCTATGGCTCAATGGAGAGGGTGCTAGGCTGCATGGATGTAGTTAGTGCACGTTTAAATGAAATCATATGCTCGGAGATAGATGGAGTTAATTAATGTATATTTCTAAGGCTCAATGGAGGGGTGTTAGGCTGGATGGAGGGGGTGCTAGGCTGGATGTAGTAAGTGCAAGTTTAAATGAAATCATGCTCAGGAGATAGATGGAGTTAATTAATGTATATTTCTAAGGCTCAATGGAGGGTGTTAGGCTGGATGGAGGGTGCTAGGCTGGATAGTAGTACAAAGTTTAAATGAAATCATGCTCGGAGATAGATGGAGTTAATTAATGTATATTTCTATTTCTTGTACTAACTACATCT
>CP137670.1:11681747-12240282 GCA_037976565.1 Mesocentrotus franciscanus
CCACAACCACAAGACTGTAATGCAGATAAAGAGTATCAGATAAAACAAAAGGTTGTTGGAAACAAGTCTTACCAGAGAGTCAAGACAAATGGCTATATGTCAACAGAAGTAATTGCATTATTAGCAGCACATAATACATCAAGTAAACACAGATGCTCATTCAATATAGAATTTCTGAGCGTGAAAGATAAATTCTTGTTACATACAAGGGGAATCTCTAAGTTTATGGCAATAATTCATATTCACAGTTTTAAAAGGCACATGCAAATGAAGTATAAAACTATACAATCTATATCACACATAAGAGAAAAATGGCACAAATGATAAACACATGGCTTAGCTTAGTTATCTCTTACACTCAAAAGAAACAAGTTGGCAGCAAGGAAAACAGGGAGAGCTATGCTGATACCTGCAGAGTTTTCTGATGATGGTTGCTTGCCCGTTGAAAACCACGATGTTCGCATTTGGCGATACAGCATATTGGAAAACTGTGCAGAAATTAGCTCAACTGTACCTATTCTCTGTGCTAGAAACCTGCTTCTACGGGCACATGACTTAAATATAAGAAAAGGCATTACTGGCAGTGGCAACTTTCATTCTTATAAATATCATCAAAGATTTTGTTTGCGAATACAGAAGCTGAAGTATAAAAACACAATTTTGATCAGATTAAACATTCCTGCCAGTACGACTGGCTCAATTGGGCAATTCCAAGGTGACTGTGCAATAATGATGCAGAAGATATTTCCAACTTTAAGATAAAATAGCAAGCATGATGAAACAGTTTAGCACAAACAGATATATTCCATTGCTTATGTCACAACATTCATTTGGCAAGTTTGAAACTCCTGGGGGTATTTTCACAAAGAATTAAAATTTAACTTAGATTCAATATAGGTAAGCCGTATTGTGCTTTCAAAATCACAGGTACAATCCAACAATTTTATACTTTTAACTACCAAAAAATTCTCAAACCACAAAGATATTTATGGTTTTCTTAGAAGGCGCCACAGTGTGACACCCTTTAAAGACACATAGAAGTCAGCTCTCATGGGGAATTCGACACCGGTCGGGTGTTTACCCAATAACAGGTGTTGTCAATCACCAGGGTTAGCCTTCAGTTTTATGACCATTCGACCTTATGTAATGCTTTGCTTTTCCTCACCCGATCCAAGCGGATCCGAAGCTAGACTCTCCGAGAGATTAGGAGGTAATTCTTGACTGGCCTACGGGTTTGCTGTGTGCAGATTTGTACTCCCATTAATGTTATTTCCACCAAGTCTGGTGTCAGCGAATTATGGCCTTCTGCACATGGAAACTGACGATCCACTCACTTTAACAGTTGATTCTCCCAATAAATTTTTGAATTTTCCCAACCGTTTTCCATCGCTCGCTCGCACGAAGAATATCAAGGAGTACATCATGATAGGAAGATCCTTATTTATCCAACTGATTGTCTCATCATCGAGCCCCGAAGTCCAGAAGCACCGTGAGGGGATTTGTAGATAGGACAAGCATCGATGACATGATCCATAGTTTGGATCTCTCCACAGGCACAGTTTGGCGATGGATCAGCTCCAATTTTATGCAGGAAGTATTGTGTACGGCCAACTCCAATTCTGATACGGTTGAGGTTGACCCAGCTTTTCTTGAGAGGTCGCTGCCACTTGGTTTTGCACAGGGCTCTGGGATGAACTCCTTCAAGTTGGTAGTAGACGAATTCCACTGGTCTGACCAGCGTTTTGCTTTCCAGGTGGGTAAGGTGGAGGGGGGCTTCTCAAACGGCAGCTCAGCAGCCTGTGTTGCAAAGTGTCTTCTAGGGAGACGCTGTCCTTCAAAGGCAGAGGGGCAGGAACAAGGCATTTATCTCTGTCATGCTTTTGGGCAAGCTTAGTGTACTGCGCATCTCGTCTGAGCTGAAAATAAGATATAAAACAGGCCTTTAAAAACTTTCAACACTTAAATGTTTGGAAAAGGTATATAGAGCCAATTCTTTGCTTTGTGATGATTTACATTCACCTAAAATTAAATTAAATTATAATAATATAATTGGGAGAATTAAGGAATTGACCACATCAGTTTTTCCCAATTGTTATCATTAATAATGGTCTTTTTCACTGAACTTTCATATTATCTTTAATTGTACATCTAACATTGAAGTCAATACCTTAGCACCATTATCTCTCATCTGAACAATGTAACTAAGTCCCTTTATGGCTCGGTCAGATATGATGCTGCAAAACATTCAAAACCGCAGAGTATTTTTTAATGTTGACATAAAGTTCAATATGCTTTACATTTCTGTATATTATAAAACAAAGCTCACTGAATACGCGCAGTCCAAAACATACTTCACTTTACACATAAACCAAATCTGCATCATTTTTAAAATTTGTTGGCGGTTCACGTGCCGCACCTGAGCAAGTCTTAATTGCTTAAGAATGGAATCGATTTGTATTGCATTTACCTCACTCAATTTTTCTCTATTACCAACTTATATCATACACAGGTTTTAGGAACCGATACAAAGGGGTGGGGGTGAGCATGAGACAGAGCATATCAAGTGTACGACATAAGTATATGAAACAGGTCAACTTCATAAATAGTAATTACAAATATACGCAAAATACTGATTTTTTTACCCAAATCATTATGTCAGTTTGTAAACCCTGTAATTCGTTAAAATTGCAAGTGACATGATTCAGTTCTACAGCTTTGCCATTCAGGTTTGTGGCTACACCTCACCCCTCCCATCCCCTCCCCCAATCTCTCTCTCTATAATCAATGGAGGGAAAAATAACCTGAAATATTTCTTGCAGTTATGCTATCGGGTGAGTGTAGACATCATTTTGGAAATATTCCTCTTCAGCTTGGACTCACGGTTTAGCTTTTGGGTGGAATCTCCTGTATTATGCACTGCTTTCAGATCCCGGGTACATAGGCGCAAAGAATTCTAATGGATGAAGAAAGCAAAAAGAAAGGAATACAATTAAGAAAAAACTGTTATATATTTTAAAACTGAAATGTAAACAATTAATTAAATAATGAATTCTGCCAGAAAATTACTGCTTGGTAAGATTTATCAGAAATAATTTCTCATTGCTCACAAACATAATGTAAACACACCTTGATTTTAAACTTTGTTGGCAATGCAAAACGTGATTCAGGATTGTTTTTGTAAATTATCAATACAATTCTAGTTTGCTGATGAGGGTAGAATAAAAGCTCCTTGACCTATGCTGAAGGGGAAATAAAAATGTTTGAAACTCGCAAAATATGGTCGGTTATTGCAACATACCTGCAGGTTTTAGTGATCTGAAATTAATTGAATTATATATACCGTATATATAGTCAAACCTGCTTTAGTGACCACCTGTCTACAAGGACCACATTTTTGTTTCCTTGAAAATGGTTTCTCATTGAAAATGTACTAAAGGAACCTGTCTACAAAGACCACTTTTTGTGTTTCCCTTGGGCGGTCGCTATAGACAGGTTTGACTGTATATTTGAAACTACCGTAAGGAAAAATACGCCTTCGAGTGAAATGATCAATTCTGTAGTGTCTAATTAGTCGGTGATCATGCACAATATGACAAAAATGTACAAAATAATACAAGTACATGTACACATTTACCGATAATGGCTTCGACTTTTCATGAGGCTGCTGATCCTTAAGGAACATCCAGAAGGCTGAGAGAAAGTAGCATTTTCTGCATGGTACGCCTCACGTCAATCCAATCTATTGTGGCCACAATGTGCTTTGAATCCACTGCTTTGACGAAAGATGTTAAAAAGATGCCTACAATTAATGAGAAAATAAATAACGTTAAAACAAAATGAATGGTTGATAATGTATGCATGTGCAACACATGTATAGGCCTACTACAAACTTCTTTGTACAGCCTGTGGGGAAAGAATTTTGTTTACCATTTACGGGTGTAACCGATTATTTCCAGATAAAGGCTTGTGTTTACGGTAGCCTATAGGAACACACCATGAATTGATTAGAATTTATACCATTAAAACAATTTATGGTAACACAAACGTCTTCAAAGGTGAAGTTTTTTTCTGATACATTTGCTGTCTAAAGACTAAACTCTGTAGAAACGACTTGTTTAAGGTTATATGTATGTGACACAAGTCACAATGCTTTATTCCTCTGCGCATCGCACTCACAAAGCTCAATTTCCAGACATCTGGGCCCAGTCTTATAAAAATTGCAATTAATTCAAATCATTTAGCTGCGCAAATAACCAATTCTTTTTATTTTTTAAATAATAAAGCACTAAATTCTCAAACTGACATTACTCACAGCAGATGTGAGGCAGGCGACGGTAGGCGTACGGTATGCCATTGTATTGTGCAGCAGTTTGCCGTGAATCACGTGAGAAAGTGTATATTTTAAGCCTTCATTTTTAGGAAAAATAATCCAAAAAAGATAAGAAAATTGACACGAAGGGGTAAGAAACATAACTACTTTTAAATCATGACCATTATTTGAACAATTGATGAAGATTTAGTTGATTTTGGGTTATGTTTTAGTAGGGTATCTCCACGCCGTTAGGTTAGGGTTTAAAAAAATGGATACGAAACTACACTAATAATAATAATTATATTTGCTTATATAGCGCCTAACACTTACTTTATCAGAAGTCTCTAAGTTACTTAGTAAGCGCTCTACAATAATGCAACATAATTACCTGGCTTTAGCAGAGCAGCTGTCACGTGCTCTGCATTTCAAGGAATGAATTCCTACCAGGGCCCCATTACAAAGAGTTGATATCAATCGTAACTTATTTGCGATTGATATCAATCGCAACCATGTACATAAGAGATAGGAGAATGCAAACTTGCGATTGATTGAGGACTTACGATTGATTTGGATCAATCGTAACTCTTGTAAGACGGGCCCAGGTCCCCATTTACTTCACCTGGGTGGAGTGTGGCAAATGTAGATCAATGTCTTGCCAAAGGACATTAGTGCCGCGGCGGGACTCGAACCGCGGACCAGTTGTGATCGACAGTCCGGCGACGTGTCCACTGACCACGACACCTCTACATCAATTACACTAGCGCCCAGAATTGTTTGCAGAGCAGACCCTATGGTCGGCTTCTGTTTCTAAGTCTAAAGAGAGGAGCCGACCCTACCCAAATCAGACTAATCAGAATATCTAGACCTAGTCAGATTTTATTGAAACTTTCATCAGTTTGCTTCTCTTATTTTTCTACTTTCTTTTAGTTTGAGAGTAGACTAGATCTAGTTGTATATTCAGGTTGGATTTCCTTTAAAGTCATGTGTAGGCAAATGAATAAACTTTGCTTCAAATGATGCCCCAACCATGCATCCCATCAACAGGATCAAGATGTTACATAAAAATACATAGAAGGGAACAGCATGGACGTAGTACATACAGCACCAAGCTGCCTGCATTATGACACAATTATCAGTACACGGGACTACTTTTGTCAGCAGGTGTTGAAAGTCCGAGCTCACAATCATTAGACATACATATTAAACATGCATGTCAACTTTTCAGAACAGAAAACAGTAACTATAGATTTATGTACATTTTGTAAATAAATTAGGTAATTCTAAGACTTACCCATACTGTAGATTAGCAGGGGAAACAGAGTACTGCACTGTACAATGGCAGCTGTATAACGGCCATTTACACTCCGATCAGCTCCCAATGCATACTATATATACAGTACATACACACATTGTAATGTATTGTGTAGCCTACGGCCTTGAGTATCACACACACAGCCTTTTTCAAATAGCGAGATTAGAGCATGTTTAGTCTTGATCGATATTGCAGACCTTTGCATGTCAAGATGGTGCACAATCTGATAATGACTAATGATTGGGGGCAAAGAAGTTCCCCATTTTCACCTCTGATAATTGCCCTATTTACTCAGTGACAAATGCTCATATTTGATCCTAATGGTTTCTTTTGGTTTCTACTGTTCTCTTTTTTTTTATAAAGACGTCAAATGACGTAATAACGTCGTCCATACGACAAAAAATAATGACAAATAATAGTCTTTGAAAGACGTCATATGACATCGTCCACACGACAAAAATTATTACGGAAGAAAATAGACTTTTAAAGACGTCATAATAACGTCGTCCATACAACAAAAATTAATGACAATTAATATTCTTCGAAAGACGTCATAATTACGTCGTCCATACGACAAAAAATTCATTGGAAAGAATAGTTTTTAAAGACGTCATAATGACGTCAAATTAACGTCGTCAATACGACAAAGATTATATTGGAAAGAATAGTCATTTAAAGACGCGTCATAATGATGTCGTAATAACGTCGTCCATACGACAAAAATTAATGACAAATAATAGTCTTCGCAAGCCGTCATAATTACGTCGTCTATACGACAAAAATTATATTAGCAAAAATAGTCTTTAAAGACGTCAAAATGTTGTCGTAATGACGTCGTCAATATGACAAAAATTATCTTGGAAAAAGTAGTCATTTAAAGACGTCATAATGACTTCGTAATAACGTCGTCATTACGACATAAATTTTATTGGAAAAATAGTCTTTTAAAGACGTCATAATGTTGTCGTAATGACGTCGTCAATACGACAAAAATTATCTTGGAAAAATAGTCTTTAAAGTCGTCATAATGACGTCGTCAATACGACAAAAATTATCTTGGAAAAATTAATCTTTAAAGACGTCATAATGACGTCGTAATGACGTCGTAAATACGACAAAAATTATCTTAGAAAAATAGTCTTTTAAGTCGTCATAATGACGTCGTCAATACGACAAAAATTATCTTGGAAAATATAGTCTTTAAAGACGTCAAAATGTTGTCGTAATGACGTCGTCAATACGACAAAAATTATCTTGAAAAATAGTTTTTTAAAGACGTCATAACGACGTCGTAATGACGTCGTCAATACGACACAAATTATATTGGAAAAATAGTTTTTTAAAGACGCCATAACGACGTCGTAATGACGTCGTCAATACGACACAAATTATCTTGGAAAAATAGTCTTTGAAGACGCCATAATGACGTCGTAATGACGTCGTCAATGCGACAAAAATTATCTTGGAAAAATAGTTTTTTAAAGACGTCATAACGACGTCGTAATGACGTCGTCAATACGACACAAATTATCTTGGAAAAAATAGTCTTTTGAAGACGACATAATGATCCGTTATGACGTCGTCCATACGACGTACGACGTGTTTACCACTTTACGACCAATTTATGACGTCTTTAAGACGTCAGTCTGCTATCAGGGACATGTGGCTAAAAAAGAATCAGTATTTTTGTAATGGATGTGGCCTGGAGTCCTGTCCTATAAAATGTTGCAATTAATTATCAATTGCAACTACAGTATATGTACACAAGAGATAGGGGCTAGGAGACTGCAAACTTGCGATTGATGTTAAAGAGGACTTGCGATTGATCATCAATCACAACTCTTTATAAGACTATGCCCAGGTCTTCCTTTGAACATTGGGCAATGTTTGTACAATGTAGAGATGGAATGAAAAAGATCTAGCATTTTTCTTCATTCACCATTCAGATTGAAACTACCATGGAGGGCTACATCTTTCGAAACTGGGCCGAGACATTCTTCTGCAAGCCTGAGCGCTACTTTGAACCACAGGACACATCAGAACTTTCCCAGGTCAGTTTATCCACTAAAAATAAAAAGTAATAAAGCATATCGAGCTGTATGCTTACACTGTATCCCTCCTATGGAGCAGACTATGCAACATCTCCTGGGGGGTGTTTCACAAAGACTAAGATCGACTTTAAGTTGGACTTAACTATGGCAGGCCGTTCATGCCAGTGATGCCACTGTTTGCTCTCACCATTTACTGGCAATGGTCTCTCAAGGGACGTACAAATCATGGTCACACATCTACAGAATTCAGCTGTTTTGATAGTTCATTATTGAAGGAAAAATTATTATCTAAAGATCATAATTGAGAGACCAATGGTCAGAGCAACCAGTGTCATAAATGGCCTGTCATATTTTAGTCCAACTTAAAGTCGATCTTGGTCTTTGTGAAACACTCCCCTGGCCTGCACACATCTACCAGACCCTTGCACCCAGGAAGATCTGAAGCACCGACCCTGCGGGATACAATGCATCCAATACTGGATTGACACTTGCTAATTAAGAGTGCACGATGTGGCGTAGTGACTCGAGAAGAAGAAGAAGCCCTCCTATATCATGTCTTATTCACAGTAATTACGCATTCACCGTTTCTATGCCTGTACTGAAAAGATAATGTACATGTACATGCAATTTGCAATCTGCAATTCGTTTCTGTGCCCGTACTGTATTTGAAAAGATTGCATCAATGAATATGTACATGTGTAAAAGATGACTAATAGCAGTCAATCAATTAATCAATCAATCAATCAGTAACATGAATAACTTATAAATCAGTCAGTAAATCAATCAATCAATCAAATCAAATCACATCACACATTGCCCTCCTACAGTATATCATGTCTACCGGTAATTCACAGTGATTATGCATCCACCGTTTCTTTCTATGCCCATACTGAAAATACAATTATTTGTCACAGGTGGATAAAATAATTCGTTTCAAGGCACTTCACAAAGACATTTATGCAATCGATTTGTTTACATTACGGAAATGGCATATTGGTCTAGAATCACCGCATGACTGAGCGTGCAAATTTGTAATTTGGTACAAAGGCACACATGTTCAACTGTAAAATTCAGAGTGCTGAGTCACGTAGTGATCCTTGTATCATTATAACAGTGAAAAGATGATCAGTGAATATATAATGTTTGAAAGATGATTTAGCAGTCAGTCGATAATAATAATAATAATAGTCACATTTGTATCTACAGTTGTAGCGCTTAATGCTACGTTTCTAAGCGCTTTACATTATAATTTGTATTACCTCCGTCATTGGATTCAATTGTTGATCTGCACATGATAGTGCACTTGCTCCGCTCCCTGGTGAGTTTTTTGGCCAGGCGCCATTTTACAATCAATCAATAAACCAATCAAAATATCAAATCAAATCACATCAAACATTGCTCTTCTTCATTTTTACTACGTTTCTAAGCGCTTTACATTATAATTTTTATTATCCCCTCGCCGAGGAAGTCGGAGGGGATATAGTAACGCTGACGTCCATCCTTCCGTAACAAATCTGGTTTCCGATCGATAACTTTAGTAATGTTTGACGGATTTTAATGAAATTTGATACAAAGGTACATGGTATCAAAATACAGCCTAAGTTCAATTTCGGAGTATGTACATGTAGGTCAAAGGTCATAGCTCATTAAATATGCAAATCTGGTTTCTGTTCGATAACTTTAGTAATGTGTGACGGATTTTAATGAAATTTAATATGAAGGTACATGGTATCAAAATACAGCCTAAGTTCAATTTGGGAGTATGTAGGTCAAAGGTGAAAGGTCAAAGCTCATTAAATATGCAAAAACACCTAATTATTATGTGATATGTGGTTAACTTCCTTGCCTCTTAATATAATAGTAGTCTAATGGAGGTAACTTGTTCTGACGTACAGTATATAGGTCATTTGTAATTTGGTACCCTGCGAGGGGATTCTACGCTTTGCGTTGACTTGTTACTTTGGTCATTGGATTCAATTGTTAATCTGCACATAATAGTGCACATGCTGCGCTCCTGGGAGTATTATCAAACATCGCTCTTTCTCATTTTTTTTGTTGTAGATTGTTCAGAGAGCACGCACAGAAGGCAAAAGGGTGAAGGTATGTGGCAGCAGGCATTCTCCGTCAGACATTGCATGTACGACTGGATACATGATCAACATGAAACATATCAACAAAGTTCTATCGGTAAGCAGCAAAGGAAGGTCCCTGTGAACTTATATTCTCTGAAAACTGACAAAAAACACAATTTTTGTTTGATAATGGTGATTGTTTTACCGGACTGCTAAAAAAGCATGTATAGAGAAAACAACCAGGGGAGCAACTGCTTTAAGTCCTCTCTGAGGACTTGGTAATGAGGATTAATGCCTTACCAAAGGGCACGAGGGCATTGACTTGGTTTCGAACCCGGGACCTCCCAGTTATGAGACCATTGCTCTACCACTGAGCCATCATGCCTCCTATTGCCATTTGCAACTTGTGTTCTATAAAGTTAAACTTTACATGTACATGTACATGTATGTAAAGGGTTCCTAAGCTCTATGCTTGAAATCAAGGAAATTTGGAAAATGAGTTCCTTTTTTCAGTCTGGGAGGAATCAGGTTATTTGAGAGAAATAACTAAAATCAGCAAGAAATCAAACTTACTACATGTAGTAGGTCTAATATATCTTGGCCCATGTTCACACAACAGATAATTGGGTATGGTATTTTTGAGTACATGTAGAACACCTCCTTTTCACTCTGTAGCCAGGTGGTGGCCATTGAATGGATCCTGGAATCAATATTCCAGTCCACATAGTAGCTCAAATTGGTAACTGATATTGACACCACCTATTCTAATCAACTAGTGTTTTCACATCTACATGTATGTAATAAACAATTAAATTTGCATTCTGAATGGTTTATGTGTGTGTGCCACTACATTTTGCTTTGCTACAACCTGTACCTTGAAATAATGATTGAATTTTCCTCCTTGGGTTGAGGCTAGTATACACCAAATCTGAGTTGAAGATACTGAAATGGTTCTCTTTAAGCGATACATACATTATAATTTTACTTTGTAATTTTGTCGGTGAGAAATTTATTAGAGAGAGAGAGAGACCCAAAATGCGCAAAGCCAATCGAATGCATCGATTTCAGTAGCATTTAAAGCCCCTCTGCACTAGTTTGGCGAAGCGTGGTCACTGACAGGTGGTTATCTCATCAATTCAGCTCTCAATTAACATAAGAAAAAGAGGATCATGGGGGACCAACAGGCACCGCTTAGGCATTGTTTTCTATATAGAGGGAGCAAGCAGCTACAAGTAGTGCAGTGGGGCTTTAACTGATAACTTTGATAACAAGGTTTATGCAACAGGGCCCAGAGATCAATGTTTGACAATTTTTTTTCCCCACAGGTTGATGTTGATAAACATCAAATTCAAGTAGAAGCCGGTGTCCAGCTGAAGAAGCTGAACACAGATATCCTTCCAAGATATGGACTTGCTCTTAGTCTGTAAGTATACAAATTTATAAAAACTTATCTAAATACTAGAAACTTGTTTTTCATTGTTCCTTTCTTTGCCAAATGTATGTGTCCATCATTTTGTACATTTGCTTTTATGCATTGAGAAAAATTGAATAAAGACTTTATTTGAAGAAGAAAAAAAGTAGGAAAATGTACAATCAGCACTTTCACATGTACATGTATGAAATGTTTGTGAAAAGTGGTTCAGACTTGCAATAGGTTCATCATCATCATCGTCATCATCATCGTCATCATCATCATCATCGTCATCATCATCATTGTCATCATAGTCGTCATCATCGTCAACATCATCAATTGTCATCATCATCGTCATCATCGTCATCATCATCGTCATCATCATCATAGTCGTCATCATCATCGTCATCATCATCAATTGTCATCATCATCGTCATCATCATCGTCATCATCATCATTGTCATCATAGTCGTCATCATCGTCAACATCATCAACACCCAGAATTTTGCAGTTCATTTTAATGCTGCTATTAGGCCTTTAAAAAAAAAAGTTGTATTGCCCTTTAGGTGCCAAAACATGGGTCGGTCGGTCGGAAATCTTTTCTTTTTTTTTTCTTCTTTTTTTTCTCCCTCTTTGGGCTGCTATTTCTCAGTTTTGAATGGTTTAATACATATTTTTTTATTCATTTTTTTTTTTTTCGTCTAAAAAACGGTAATAAAAAAAACTCTTTTAAAAAGCCGACCGTAGATTTCAAGATTTTTGGGTCGGTCGCAAAGGGCAATACAACATCTTTTTTTGCAACGCCTTACATGTATGTGAATCATCAACAGATCCCTTGCCCTGTGGCATATAGAGTTACAATCAATAGCATCAACAGTCGATCTTTTCAATCAGTCATAACTGACAGTTGGTTTTATTTTAAAGAAAGATACCATTGGTTTTGAAATACAATCAATTGTTGCAAAAATATATATATACAGGGTTATATTTTTTACAATAAATTGATTGCACTTGTAAGTCAGTTTTTACTTTGCATACATGTACAAGACCAGCATGAAGGTCAAATACAGCCAGATTTCTCCAAGGATAAAGTTTTTACCCAAGGACCATCCAAGTACATGTATGTCCAGAACAAACTCCTCATCCACATCATTCATGCACCCACTGTAAACATGTTTGGTGCACTATCCCAGCAAAGAGTCAAAAGAAATCATGAGCTGTATATGGGCTCTGTGACTCCTCTTGCTGGTTCAAAGCTCTCATTAGTCCAACGTCATCTTTTCCTCACCCGCACCAATTGTTTTGATTTCTTCTTTCTTATCTGTTTTAAGTTCGTTTTTGTTCCTGGGTATGTTTTCTCAAGTCTTTGTTTTTTTCTTCCCAAGTCTTTGTTTTTGAAGTTCAAAGTAATGAAGAAAAAAACAAAAACAGAATAAATATAAACAATGATGAGGTGATTTCACCTTAAAGCTCATATTCAAGGACAATAAATGTCCATTAATTTGGTACCTACGGCAAGCCTATGTTATTTCGAAGTTGTTCATTTTCATTGCATATCACAACAATCTTCTAGCTACTGGATATCCTCAATTGAAATGTCGAAATATAGCCTCCTCTCTTTGCCTAGAAAGTCAGTCACGGAGCTGGTCCACTATTTGTGACGTCACGCCGGGACGAGTATATTCACGTACCCGGATGTTCCATAGAAAAACATGGGCAGAGAGATACGAATTTCTGCTATTTAGTTTCAAAGTTTAGTTTCATAACTCTATGTAGAATTCTTCACCTTCCCTAATATTTCATAGTACTAATATCAATTCCCTTTTACAAAATTATGACATAAACAAGCCAACGATGCGCTATTAGTCGATATTTTCACCATGTGATTTTGTTTGAGTGTGTTGAATTTGGTGAGATTGTTTTCGTGTGCTCGGTAAAGTAGATACGGTCGTTTGGCTTCGTTCGAGTCTTTCTCGCGTTCGGTCTAGCTCGCTTTATACAAACACTTTCGATTCACGTACGGTACATTATATAATTATATCAATTGATAATGGCTGGAGAGTTTGACCAGAAGGAATTTTGTATGGATTTTGAAGAGTTTATGGAGAAAGATGATAAAAGTAATTAAGGAAAAAGGGACGATATAGTGCAGACGAGGATGATGGAAGTTGGGATCGAGGACGCAGGTACAAGTGGGGGAGAAGACGATAGAGAAGTCGGAGAGCAAGGAGATGTCGACGTTCCTGCAGCCGGGGCCGGGAGTAGCGGCAGTAGCACGAAGATTTCTGTCTCTTTCGTTCGTTAGCCTCTGATTTGGGTAGGGTCGGCTCCTCTCTTTAGAGACAGAAGCCGACCATAGTGACTGCATTGCAAACTACTGCTCGCGTCCGAGCAGTAAACTTATGCCCAAAATACTACATTTTACCCGATGCATATCCGATGCATTTATTATTGTAAATTAGGCCTAGGCTAAACTACATCGGTTCCACTTACCAGATTGACTGTATGATGCGTTTAAGGGTCTTTTTCCGGATTTTCATCACCGAAATTGAGCTCTATGTTGAAATTCTTGCAGCCGTATTTTAAACTGTTACTGCGCATGGAGGAAGATGACGTCATCCATTGACAGTAACAGTTAAAATACGGCTGCAAGAATTTCAACACGGAGCTCAGTTTCAGCGATGTACGTTCAACAAGCTGCCTAGAGCAGCTGCCGTATTACTTGCGGATGAATATCGTTCATAGACGTCGTCCGCTAAATAGAGGAAGCTTGATCTCGTTCAAGTGTGATATATATGTATATTTAAAACAAATATTTAACTGGTTCTGTATCCTTTTTTGAGGCAGTCAAACACATCCATGATAACTACAGTCACAGTTCTAGGCCTATTCGTTTCACAAAACTGCTCCTGTACCTTATCTGATGACAAGATAATGTATACACCCGCCTATTCTACCTGCATATGATTTAACCTTATTTTCCAAGCAGTAAACCCGTCTTAAAACTCTACCAAAATGGATAATGTGAGGATATAAAAAGAAATCAGCAACTGGAAAACGTTGCTTAGTTATTCTTCATTCAAATAAAAACAGAAAATCTATCAAATAAACTCGTTAACAAGAAAAATTCTAAGCTCTAACAGGATAGCATTTACGTGGGCATATCATTGGTATTCACTCACTCAGCCCATGATCCCGGTCGTGACGTCAAGAATAGAGGACCCGGCAATTCTGTGCATTTCCGGTTTCCGACTTCGAGATTTTGGTGGAGTTTACTCACATAAATTAACTATTCTGAACTTGTTTTGTCGGTTAAACGCCATTTAGTGTTATTCTGGGGGTTAAAAGCTTTCTATTGATGTGATTATCTCAATATTTGGGATTATCCTAGAATTTCACCTTTAAACCAGATGTGACGTTCAAAACAATTTGCGAGCTATCAAATGGTTTACCAAGAATCAACGTACATGTAGCTGGAAGACCCCATATATGCCGTACATTCCCATGTGGTAGTATTGCTGTAAGAGTTCCTTCTTTCTTTCTTTTTTCCTGCATCCCACAGACTTGGAGCTATCTCTGATCAAACAGTAGCTGGCGCTATTTCAACGGGTACCCACGGGACGGGGTACAATCACGGTATAATGGCAACAAAGGTAAACAATGACGAAATCACTCATAGGTTTCCAGGCACATTTGCTTTCCAGAATCAAATAGGCCCCCTGGATTATCGAATTATATAAGTACTGTATTATATTGTATTGTTTTACAGGTACGGTATGTTCTGATTCGTAATGAATTGAGGATAAAGTCACGTATCTTAAGATTTTTATTATGGGAAATTCTTCTTTTTTTGGGGGTTAGGAAAAATGTAATTGACTTCTTCATATTGTGAAATGATAATTTTGCTATTCCGTAGTATCGTCAACAGGCCTGTTGTTGACATTAACAACAACAGAGAAGAAAATTGGATGGCTTTTCTTTGATTAAAGGCTTGTGTGGGGAGGGGGAGGAGTTTCATATGCCTGCGTTTGATTAGAACATTGAAGAAGGAAACAAATGTGAAAACGTTGCACAATTCCTTTATCAAGTAGTAACAGTGGATCTTTACAAGAAATCTTGCAGGAAAGTAGATTGTTGTCGAAGTTACAGTGTAGGTAACTCTTTGGAGGTTATTTCTTGATGTAATTGATTAAAACCGAACTCAGTAAATGAAAGGTCCCCTTCCAGGGGGGTGTTTCACAAAGACTAAGATCGACTTTAAGTTGGACTTAAGTATAACAGGCCGTTCGTGCCATTGTTTTCTATCATCATTTACTGGCATTGGTCTCTCACGGGACGTACAAATCATGGTAAAAAATCTACAAAACTTACATTTTTTGATAATTCATTATTGAAGGAAAAAATATTATCTAAAGATCATCATGGTGAGAGCAAACAATGGCACGAACGGCCTGTTATACTTAAGTCCAACTTAAAGTCGATCTTAGTCTTTGTGAAACACCCCCCTGATGTCTTTGAAGTAACACAGTTGTACATCTCTACTTCTTTTGCTTCTAGATTGTTAGTTTGGAGCTGTTGACCGGAAGCGGAGAAGTCCTGCAGTGTTCAGACTTGGAGAATACAGACGTTTTCAACGCTGCATTATGCGGGTTAGGAGCACTTGGTATTATTCTCACAGTAACTATTCAGTGTGAACCCGCCTTCATGCTTCATGAGATTCAGACTTCTACTACATTGGATGATGTAAGTTAAGATGATGATGATGATGGTGATGTTGGTAGTTATGATGATGGTGATGGTGATGATGGTTATTATGATGTAGATGATGAAGGTAATGATGGTGATGTTGGTGATGAAGGTGGCGATGATGGTTTTGATGATGTTGATGAGGTGATGATGCTAGAGCTGATGATGATATTGGTGGTGGTGATGATGAGGATAATGATGATGATAATTTGCTAAGGTGATGATGGCAATCATAGTGATAATGGTGGTGATGGTGATGATGTTTATTATGATGTAGATGATGATGGTGATGGTGATGATGGTGGTGATGATGTTCATGGTAATGATGATGATGGTGATGAGATGATGATATTGGTGGTGGTGATAATGACAATAATGATGATGATAATAGTTAGGGTGATGATGGTGGTGGTGGTGGTGGCGATGATGATGATGATGATAATTGTTAAGGCGATGATGGTTTTGATTATGGTGGTGGTGGCGATGATGATAATGATGGTAATGATGATGACGATGGTGATGAGATGATGATGCTAGTGTTGATGATAATGACAGTAGTGCTAATGATGATGTTGGTGATGGTGATGATAATGATGATGTTGATGGTTAGGAGGATGATGATGGTATTGGTGATCACGATGGTTATGATGTTGATTTAATGATGATATGGATAGTGGTAGTGGTGGTAATGATGGTGGTGGTGGTGATGCTGATTGTGATAGCAATGATTACAAATGCTGATGATGTTAATGTTCGTGATGATTATGGTGATGAGGGAAATTGAGGAGGTGGATTTTGATGATAATGATGGTAATCGTGATGGTGATGAAGATGTTGGGGATGATGATGATGCCCTTAGTGATGATAATGTTGATGAGGAGAGGAAGTGGAGAATTTTGATGATTATAACCTTGATTTGGAGTAGACAGATATATGGACGGATTTCCTTATTAGTTTTACCATTTGTTACAACAGAAACACAAGTAGTATTGACGATTGGTGACATTTTTTCTGACGATTCCTTTAAACAGGTCCTAGATAATTTGGATTCCAACGTGGAGGGCTGCGAGCATTTCCGTTTATGTGGTATCCCCACACCGATATGGTCATGCTGTCAAGGGTGAACCGAACCGAGAAGAGAATCACAGAAACATCGTCATGGTTTTGGGACAAGATTGTGGGTTACTACGCTCTTGAGTTCTCGTTTTGGCTCAGGTAACTTTACGATTCTCTTTCTAGTTTCTATATCTGTAGACTTCGGTATTCATGTTGTCCCACGGATCTTAGGCATCATTCCAATTGAAGCCTGACGCTTGAAAAGAAGTTAATCCGAGGTGTAAGTTTTCAGATCAGATGGAGTTTTTGATTTATGTTTAAATAAAATCCTAATTTTCTTAACTTTCCGAAGCCTTTGGCAGAAGATCTCATTGTTGCATTTTATATTACAAGTTCAGGTTAAAGCCATTGTGTTGTACAAAACAATCCTTCCGTCCATGGGTGCAAATTGTTTTGTGCAGAATGGCACCTGCGGCAAATGATTGACCCTGCAGACGCGAAGAAAGCAGCCAAAGAAAAAAACCCAAACAAAATATTTATTTATTTATATTTGCTATAATGCAAAGATCACCAGCCATGTTAAGAGGTCACGGTTACACACAGTTATGTTTTTTTGTTCACCTTCACAAAAGTGCCTCATGTTATTTATTTACTCATACTCTGCAGCAGGTGTGTTTTTGTTGTCAACGTTTGGTTGTTCTTTTTTTTGATGGTTTTCACTGTATCGTGTCTACATAGATCTATATTCAGAGCTGCCAACCATTACGTATTTCCTGGAATTATTCCGTTTTTTTCTCCAAATTACGGTATTACGTTTTTTCTTCATAAAATATGTTTTTTTAAATTTTGTTTATAATTTTTTTATTTACAAATACCGGTAGTAAACGAAAAAGAAGTGAAAGGCATAAATATTCTCAAAAAGAATGAAACGCCGATAATTCCCTCCAAAAAAAAACAAAAAAACTACCTACTACTACCTAAATAAACTATAGGTCCTAATATGGAAATAATAGCATGAGGAATGTACATTTCTGCATTGGAAGTGTATCCCACGTGGTTGTAAGTTTCGTTTTAATGAATTCCTTTTTTTTGCCATCATGGTTCCTTTTTTTGGTTGCACAAGGTTGGCAGCTCTGTATATTGTTCTTATCTTGATCATGCCAATAAAGATGATTTATTTATTTCTTTCTTTTTCATTTTTTTGTTCTTCATTTCAGTGAATTTGTACCTTCCCTTGTTCCCTGGATCAACAGATTACATTTCTTAATCTTCGCATCGCTACCAAAAGAACGGGTTAACATCAGTCACAAGGTATTCAACTTTGATTGTCTCTTCAAGCAACACGTGACAGATTGGGCTATTCCAAGGTAATTTTTTGATCGTTCAGATTTCCATTTGTAAATTGGCAACACTGATATTTGTTTAATTTTTTTAATTTATAGAGTAAATAATCAATTTATTGATTCATTTATTGATTGATTGAATTATTTATTTATTCTTAATGTTATATTTGTTTGTTTCTTTTTGTTTTTTGAGGGGGAGGGACTGTTTATTCAAAGCATGTGATTGACTAGGGATGAATTGGCATGGCTGATAGTTTTCTTTGGATTGTATGGAGACAAATTTGAATGCCCCTTTAAAGGTACTATTTGCAGCCAGTATCAAATTCTGTAGAACTTTGCAGGAATTATGAATATGTCACGTATGTCCTATCTGTGAAATTTAAACATTAGCAGTGTCCTAGTATTCAAATTATGCAAGGAAACCCGTTTACTTCCTAGATGGTTCGGTATTCAGAAAAGTCAGGCATCATACTCATTTGTCGTTTGCCTGCTGTCTGCGAGGAAAAAATAAATCTAGCTTATCCTTGTCTTCTCTCTCAATTGCACCCCAGAAACAAGACCGGGAAGTTCTGAGAGCTGAGGCATCATGTCGATATGGGACGATTCTACGCTCACATGCCGACAGAGGTTCGATTTACCAAGGCTGATGACATCATGATTAGCCCAGCCAACGGGAGAGAGACGTGCTATATCAACATCATTCATTTTAGGTATGCAGTATTAACCCTTTTGCGACTATCATTCCACATTTTGTGGTTTGGCTCGATAACTTTTTAATTCAGAGCCCTAAAATATATGCCAGGTGCATGAGTTGAAAGGGCAAATAATTTATGCACACACAGCATCCATTTTTGTTTCGTGACTTTACTGCGCTCAACGCTAGGAATTTTGAAGAGGAAAATAAGCTTTACAATCCTTAAATTGGCAACATGTTGAGACATTGAAAGTAATTGTTTTTCTATCAAAAATGGCAATTTTTTTTTCAACTTTTCGACAACCTTCTTTATCCTATCACATATTATTTGAACAATGTAGCTACCGGTATACAATTTTTTTATTGTTGCCAATCTGAAGAAAAATACATGATCAATTTAGCCCTAAATATATATTCTGTCTTGAAAGGGTTAAGCCAGTTGTTCGTCCATCTCAAATGAAAATGACAATTTTCATCATTTTAGTCATTCATCGTTTCTAAGTCATTCTAGTTTGTTGGTTCAGAGGTGGCTATAAAAGTCAATTTCAACACTGAGTTTTCTTGGGCTGTGAGGGCAAGACCACCGCACCGATGGGTCTTGAGTTTGAAGTTTGTTACTTGCCCGAGCTTTGCATGCATGATGCCCGGTTGATCTCAGCTACCTTGATTCTGCTCTCTATTAGAGCACCACGCAAGCTAGTAAGCATAGATACGCATATATACACACACTGGCTGGAGGAACCACAGTTGAGGGGTTTACTTTGAATCATCGGGTCATCGCGTCGGGTCTGGGGGTCACGTTACCCGACCAGTTGTGAAAGCATGCCCATTTATTCATTACGAAAAGCTCTCGTTAAAACTATACCCCACCGCTATAACACAGGAACCTATGTAAATCAGGTGGGGTATCAGGACCCTACTTGCGTTTCGTTAAAACTTGGACAGAACCACCACTATAACACAGGAACCAATGTAAATCAGGTGGGGTATCAGGACCCCACTTTCGTTTCTCTCGTTAAAACTTGGACAGAGCCTTGCAGCTCTGCGTGCATGAGAGATTATGATATTGGATTGCAGCTGTTATCTTCATCATCTTACGTAATAGTGTAAACAAACTCTTACTGGGGCTCTGGCTGAAAGGAAATGAGAAGTAGGAAATATATATTTTGCTTCTTTTAAGATATTTTCATGTCCAAAAGTCACTCATAATTTAGATGAAGACCAAAATGAATGTTCGAACAAAGCAAAATGACCCAGAATTGGCGATATAACAAACATTTTAACTCTGAAAACTATCACTCTTTCTCCCTTCCTCTCTCCTCTATCATGCTTATCTCTTCAAGGTCTCAGTGTGGGGGGATTACATTGGACAGAGCTAGTGTTTACTTTAGGCTTAATGCTATCTCAGCTCTAGAAGTGTTGAAAGTCAAATGGGGGTTTCAATTTTAAACGAAGAGTTTTCGTCATGTTCATGAAATGTTGAGGGTAATGTTTGTGAAACAAACCCCTCTCATCTACAAATGGTCATGTCCAATTTACCCGACACTTTGTGAAAACCCTACGACAAATCTATGAAAGGTCACATTCTTCACATGCACTTTCACACGATCTCCCGCTTTCATTTCGCGAAAAGTCGTGTAACGCTATGATCCGATGATTCAAAGGAAGCGAATTGAGGCACTCTTTCAGAGTAAGCATTTGAAGAATGTAAAAGAAAATCCTTATCAATTTTGAGTCAAATTTTATGTGTGCAGACATGGAGCTCCCCATCCTGCATGTATGTGTAAACTTTTTTTTCTTCTTTTTTTTCAGACCGTATGGAAGGAAAACACTAAACAAGAAATACTGGGCGGTGTATGAGGACATTGTGAGGAGGGCAGGGGGTCGACCACATTGGGCTAAGGTAACAACATGAAATAATATACAAATATTTACTGCTTTGAGGGGAACAGTTAAAACTGTCTCCCAAGGTGATCTCAAAAAACTGTACTGGGGTGGGGGGATGTCCGGACTTAACAAATATTTAAAGACTTCTCTTTTGCCTTTGAATTAAACAGAAAATATTCAGCAAATACGTGTAGCACTCACCATCATGAATACTGTCCAACATAAGTCCTAGAACATTTATGAAATGTTACTTGTAAACTTCTTCAAATTTCTGTTTATTAAATATCCCATTTGCAGGCCCAAAAAATGAAAAGGTTAAATTCCAACGCCATTTGAAAGATAATAATACTAATTTAGAACTTCCCTCAAAACAAAAGGGCTTGAAAATGTCTTTTTGTGGAATAATAACGAACCGTTAGTTGTCGATTCAAATGTAGTGAGCGAATGTGTACAGCGAATGGAGAAAGCTGAGATGAGGATGGTGAGGTGGATGCGCAGGGTATCACTTCACGAGAGAAGGAAGAACAAAGTCCTCCTTCAATCAATGGGCTTGATGGGGGTGGCACAGGTTATGAGGATGAATAGACTTAGATGGTTTGGACATGTGGCAAGAAGAGAGGCAACACACTGGCTCCAGAGGGCTCTAAACTTTCCAGTCAGTGGAAGAAGACCCCGCGGGAGACCCAGGAAAACTTGGAGGGAAACCATAGAAGAAGATGCCAAAACATCGGGTATCAGTCATATGGATCCCACAGATAGGAAAGCTTGGAAAGCAGCCATTAAGGAAATGAAATGTCCAACCCCACAAAGTGGGACAAATGGACTTTAAACGCTGATGATGATGATGATGCACTCGTTAAATTAAATAGTATGATTTTCAGACCCTTGTACTGAATGGTCATACGTTTTGTGCTGCGCAAAAAAGTGGGTTACTGATGTAGACAAATGCTCATGTACCCTTTACAGCTCATTTTATGTTATGTTTTGTTATTACCAAAGAAAAAAAGAAGTCAGTCACTCAATAGTGTCTGACTGTGTCTAGAAAGAAAGTAAACAGGTTTCCTTGCATAATTTGAATACTAGGACATTGTTAACATTTAAATTTCACAGATAGGACATATGTGACATATATTTATAATTCATGCAAATTTCTACAGAATTTGATGTTGACTGCAAAAGGGATACACTAACTTTAAATCAACTGTTCGGATGCACAACCTGTCAGACACACAACGTCTAGATATAATATATAAAAAATAATGAGAAGATTAACATTTTTCTACTTTTTTTTTAAATTGCAGGAGCACCCTATGAGAAACAAAGATTTATCAGAGCTCTACCCAAGATGGTCTGAGTTCTGTGGTCTGCGGAAGAGGCTGGACCCTTTTGGCATGTTCCTCAACACATATCTGGAGAGGGTCTTCTCAGACTAACGTAATAGTGAGTTGTATGAAGCAGGGTAGTCCATAAACAACAATAATCAAACATGTAAACCTGAAACTTGGAAGGGCTATGAGGAACAAGGATTTATCAGAGCTCTACCCAAGATGGTCTGAGTTCTGTGGTCTGCGGAAGAGGCTGGACCCTTTTGGCATGTTCCTCAACACATATCTGGAGAGGGTCTTCTCAGACTAACGTAATAGTGAGTTGTATGAAGCAGGGTAGTCCATAAACAACAATAATCAAACATGTAAACCTGAAACTTGGAAGGGCTATGAGGAACAAGGATTTATCAGAGCTCTACCCAAGATGGTCGGAGTTCTGTGGTCTGCGGAAGAGGCTGGATCCTTGCGGCATGTTCCTCAACACTTATCTGGAGAGGGTCTTCTCAGACTAACGTGATCACAAATTATATGAAGCAGGGTAGTCCATAAACAAACAAATCAAACATGTAATCCTGAAACTTGGAAGGGCTATGGAGTATGAGAAACAAGTATTTATCAGAGCTCTACCCAAGAAGGTCTACGGAAGAGGCTGGAACCTTGCGGCATGTTCCTCAACACGTATCTGGAGAGGGTCTTCTCAGACTAACCACCGTTTTCAAACCGAGGGCGCTTTATCTCGTCTGTTATCGGCACACAGGGTAGTGTGGGTGGTTTGAAGTTTCCCAATCATTCTCTCATTTTTTACCAGAGGCTAGACATGGGTGAGGTGATCCTCGAATATAGACAAGATTTGTTGCTAGGTAGGACAAACCTCAGGCCTTGCCCGACCCAACAACATATAATGTATTCAATTTCCATGCTGACTCTTGGAATACTATTATTCATAACAGGTGAATTAAATAGTTTGTAACTAGGTGCATGACAAAGATATATGCATTAAATTTGATTAAATTACAGAGTTAGATGGATGGGTCATGTGCTGATGAGGGAAAATGATGAACCTCTGGAAAGCGTGGGATCTAGGAATGGATTGCATAAGAGTAAAAGGATGACCGAAGATTTCATGGAAAGATATGGTGAAGAAGAAAAGCAGTAAGGTTGGTCTAAATGAGGAAGATTTTCGAGAGAAGAAGAAGTGGAGGGAGGGAGTGTCATCATGGCGCGAATGTCAGTAACCCCTCATAAGACGGAAGGTGCTGACTTTAATAAATGATAATGATGATGATCGCAAAAAATGGCCTATTCAGTCAAAGATTTATCTTTATCCATAGTGCCTGGTTTAATCTGTCTTGTATTAACAAAAGGCAATGCAAACTTTAATCTTTGGAGAAAAAAGGTTTGCTAGCTTTAATAGCAATATTCCTTTGCCAAAGGACATGTATGGTAATACAGTGACATTGAGAGTATGATTATTAATATTTTGGCTTGAATGGTATACATATACCCTTGACTTGGATGTTGGAATAACACAAATAAACCTCTTAAAAAGTTTGGAAAGTCGAGTTTGATTGATTACATCTCTCTTGTTATGGCACAATTATTGCAATGTTTTGTATCATTAGAAAGTGTCTTTATTCTTTCTCACAAGGATACCCTTTTTGTTATGATTTGTCAGTCATGGAATGTGCATTAACATCAAATTAAGGGGGCAAGGTCAAAAGTTAAAAGTTGCAAAATGCTCTGCTCTTGTTCGCTTGTGCATTCTTCTTTCTTTGAAGAGTGTAGGCTAGGGCTGCTGTGTAGGACACTGCATACCAATACAAGTGCTTACAAGTGCATTTCATAACTTTTCACTATTGACCCTGCCTCTTATTCTGATGTACTGCTCATTCCATGGGCGCAAATTCATAGCAAATATGGTATCATCTTAAAGGGGAATAAACATAGTCTCGACCTTACTGTTATCGTGTCATGCAGTCACGAACATAGCAACATATTCACTCCTTCTTTCCTCGCACTGTTCGACAGTGGAACGCTCTCCCTCTCGAGGTTGTCCTGGCTCCATCAGTGGAAGCCTTCCAGCGACAACTAAAGACAGGGGGAAAGCAAATTCCGGCAACTTTTTTTTTACAGGCACCATGTATATATACACCTTTCACCTGCACACCTGGGCATCCCTATGTCGCCACACACATGCACATTATCTGCAAGAATCTTCAGCAGTGAAGGAGGCAGATTATTTTGAAGAAGAAGAAGAAGAAGACATACTGTCTGATGATACTAAACAAAGCGATAATTAGCCCATAACAAGAGAGATACAAATCAATCAAACTAGAATATCCAAACTGTTTTTGAGGGATTTATATATGTAAGTTAAATAGTTAAAATGTACATTACTTGTAATTGGACCCTTCTTTTAATTTTTTTTGTAATTGTCAAAATCTCATTTCCAGTACTAACAATATATCTTATAGTATATATCCCCTATATTCATTTGTAAATGATGTTTATAAAACCAGTTTGTCTATGTTCCAATTGGTCTATTACTAGATGTTCTACACCCAGCCCCTTTACTATCCACAAGGTCTAATAATCTTTTAATCATTAATAATAATTTGATCATGAATAACAATCATTAAATGATTATTAGACCATATCGATAGTAGACTGAATGGGCCTTAGACAAACTGGGAATTAGACTAACTAGTGTTTAGACTAAATGGAAACTAGAACAAATGGCCATTAGGCTAAATGGTCATTAGACCAAATGTTAAGTAGACGAAATGATTATTAGATCATGTAGAAAGTAGACAGGCTGTGTATAGACCATATGCGAATAGACTAATTAGGTACTAGACGAACTGGTTGTAGACCAAACGGCAATTCACCTTCTATTTAAAGGTAGCAGTACTTACAGTCAAATAGGGACATTACAGGGAAAGAGATTTTTGTTATCTAAGAGTTTTTTGTTATCTAATGGACAAGTCCTGGGTACACTATTGTGCTTTGGCAAGACATTAATCTACATTTGCCACACTCGACCCAGGGGATGCACGGGTACCTGCATGGCAGGAATGAATTCCTTGAAATGCTAGAGCGCCATAATGGCAGCCATGCTAACGCCTAGTTGGCAATCCTTGTGGAGTGCCAGGTCTGTGAGATATGAGCGCTTTACAAGAACCCACCATTATTATTATTATTATTATCAACTTTGCATAGAGGTAATGCCTATATGGCTCTCAATTTACTTTACTTTCCTTTGTATTCTGATTTATTTTTAAACTGTATCGTGTTTTTCATATTTAATGCTATTAAGCATTTTTATCATTGTGATTAATGTGCAATTTAAAATCATGTTATACTTGCTGATCATAAGTGCACTTTTAGGATATTTCTAAATTAAGACAATCTTTATCATATTATTTAATCATTATAACTATCATTTATTAAAATGCGCATGTTTAATCATCTAGAGAGTCTTAGATTCAATGTTTTCCTTTTTATGATATTAAAATCTAAGTTTGTATTGCTTAATAGCGGGGAAATTTCTTGAGAATCATGTTAAACTTTCGAATTTCGAATATTCAATGATTTAATCCTCAAGAAGATCTTGGTTTAATCAAATTGCTGTTAGTTTTATTGTAGTGATGCACTATCTTATGTAATGTCATCCCGGTGTGGCAACGTGACCATAGTTCGTGCGTGACCTTAATTTGCGAGGTCAATTTTTTGCCTGGATCATAACTGTGCTTTTAATGTCCTTTAGGCTCTCAAATAATGGTAAGTAGGTTTTTTTTATACATTCCACATTCTTAGCCTCTTCTGACACAAATCTGTCCCTTTTATTAACTTTTGGTATTTTTTTGTATTGTCTTTGTGTCTTCATGACATTTCTACTTATAGGTAGGCCTACACCTTTATTTTTCTAGGAACGTATCGGGGGTACTAGTAGGCGTAATCCGTGTGGTACCATCATAATGCATGTTTGATACTGCATGAATGTAAATATTTATCAACTTTCTGAGTACATATAAATAAATGTTTTATTTAATAGAACATAAACACTGAGTGTGGTTGTTTGATATATTTTCTGTCTCAAGCCTTATTATACATGCAAGACCATGCAGATTCTGGTCGTTTTTTGTACGAGAGGTTTTAGACAACAACTTTTGTAAAGGCTGCTGCTCAGTCATCCGCGGCTGCAGAGATGTGGATAAGGTATCATTAGGCCATTTCAAAAAATATTCATGTTTAGCGTCCCCTCCCGCTTCCTTTTTTGGGGGCCGCCTTCCCTTTTTTCTTCTTTTTTTTTTAATTATTTTTTATAAATCTTAATGAAAGAACATGAAAAACATACTGCTAAAATGGTCTTTTTCTGAATTTAAAAAAAAAACATAAATGCTGGCGGTCATCTTGAAAAATACCCCAACTGGCTGCCCAGCCAGTCAGGGAAAATGTACGGATCGAGCGGCCATTTTGAAAGAAAAGAAAGGGCCTCCTCTTTCCTATTTTTCAAAAAGGCAGGACGCTAAACATGTTTTTTTTTTTTTAAATGGCCTTAGACTGAATATTTGTTACCCTTTCAAAGGGAATATAATTCAAGGTCACACAGATTCTGCCAATTGTTTTTCATCACTACCATGCTAAAGATTGGTTTGTTCATTTTATATCACTGCCATGCTTTATTTATTTTATTCATTAAGTCAAAAATTGCATGTACACCAAAATTAAATTACATGTACAATGCAATGCCCTCTCTGGCTTACTTCAATACATTTATCACATGCATGATCCTCATTTCTGAAGATATCCTAAAAAAATAAATCGAAATCTTGTGTAACAATGAAACAAATATAATTTTTGAAAATTCAGACAAGGATTAAGAGTCGAGAGCGGTACAACGAATCGTTTTCTTTCTCTAATAATTTTATGAAACGCTCTGTAAGTGACACTCGCCCCCTAAAATAATATCCTAGCTACGCGCTTGATCTTTTGAAAGAAAGACTTTCTCAAGAATATGCAAACATTAAAACATAAATTTACGTGGCAGAGAAAAGAAAACTGATCTATATAATTATATGCAAGCCATATCTATATAAATGAACCACAGGAGGCCTGTCCTAGTCTGCTCCTCTAATAACAGTAAATTGATAAGATTCACACTGGCAAGGGGGTCACAATACACCTTTTCACGGTTAAGGGCGCCATCTTAATTTAAGATAAACAAACCATTGACCTCTAGAGGTCAGGGGTTTGCGCGTAATTAAGATAGCGCCCATGCAAAAATGATGTCAGCGCACAGCGCAGGCAGTGATGTCATCAATGTTTTCAGATGCCTGCGCTGTGCGCTCACATCATATTTGCATGGGCGCTATCTTAATTACGCGTAAACCCCTGACCTCTAGAGGTCAATGTTTTTTATCTTAAATTAAGATGGCGCCCATGTCTGAGCATGCGCACTTTTGTAACCGTGAAAAGGTGTATTAAGTCCTACAATACTATGACAAGCAAAAAAACAACAACAAAAGGAACAATTTATCATGTTTTTAGTATGCTCTTTTCCCCACTCTTCTTTCCCCCGTCTTTCTTTTTTACTGGTTGGCTGGTGGGGAGGGGGGTGCCCCTTGTGTTAACCACTTGTTCATATACACCGCCACCGGGTTTATTCTGTTGATTTTTTGTTTGTTTTCATAGGTTTTTATTCTCTTCTCTTATAAAGAAAATTGTACATAATTTATAACATTCTATACAAAATTACAAATAATCTTCACATCGGTCCCTTTTAGTGCAGCCAACATCAAATTCTGTAGAAATTTGCAGGAATTATGAATTTGTCATGTATGTCCTATCTGTGAAATGTAAACATTAGCAGTGTCCTAGTATTCAAATTATGCAAGGAAACCTGTTTACCTTCTATAGACTTCCCTGTCAGACACTATTGAGTGACTGACATCTTTTTTTTTCCCTTTGGTAATAACATATACTAGTTCATATAATGAGCTGTAACAGATGCATGATCATTTGTCTACATCAATAACCCACTACTTGTAATGTCCAAAATTAAACTGATTGATTCTTTGTGCAGCACAAAACGTACGACCATTCGGTACAATGTTCTGAAAAATCAGACTATTACTTACTGGCTCTATAGCTCCTAAATCATATGCAATCACTCAAGTCGATTCGACAACTAATGGTCGTTATTTTCCCACTAAAAGCCATTTTCAAGCCCTTTCGGTTTTGAGGGAAGTTTTAAATTAGTATTGTCTTTCAAATGCCGCTGGAATTTAACCTATTCATTTGTTTGACCTGCAAATGGGACATAGTACCTTTAAATAAATTTGCAAGTGAACTTTAACAATTCCATTCAAGATTAATAAATTTTCATGTAAAATATATTTGCAAATGAAGTTACACATTTACAGAAGAAAATTACTCACATAAACAAAATTATAGTTTCACATTTTAAACAAATCGCACATAAATTTTTTACAATTTCCTCGACCATCTTGCATATAAATTTCCAATTATTTCTATTCTTTTCCACAATAATTTTTCAACATTTCCTTCAGAGAGAAAAAAGGGTTAGGATAAAAAGAAAGAAGAAGATATATGATAAAAGAAGAAAAAGGATTTTAAAAAAAGAGAGAGAAAGAGAACACCTACTATAGCTGCCCCCGCCCCACACAACACTTAAACAGACGATAACAGGTACAATGATGATTTGTGCATTGATGATTTGTGCCGATTGCCTGTCGTTGTAAAATTAGACAATGGACCTGTTGGCTTGGTGAATCTAACGGTCCTGCAAGTGGAAGCTTTTCATTTATTCTTAAAACGCCGAACGCAACAATTATTTTCTTTCCAGACTTTTATATCAGACACACACTGATGATTTGAAGTATTGTCACGCACTAACTTAAGAATAATATAAACTTCTGATTGCATTGAACTAATATATTTAATGTGTTGAACAATACTCAAGGTGTTTATACTTATACAATATAATAATTACAGGTCGTTTGTTAATATTTCCCGAACGTAACAAGCTATAGGGTAAGGCATTTCTTACCGAAGAGTTAATTGATAGGTTTATTGTGCAGCTTATCACTTTTGAATATGCACAGAATAGAATAGTTAGGCTAATTAGGATTCGAAGCTTATGTTAATTCTTAAAATTCTCTTAAAAGAGCATGTTACACGCGCGTGGACTTTGGAGGGTGAATTGTGGGCAGTCTTTGCTTGTGAAGGTCTTCCAAAACTACTGCCCAGGAAATAAATACTTTCTTGAGTAGACGGTTTTCTTTTAATTGTTTTGTTGTTGTTATGTACATGTATGCTATTGTAGGTGTGTCGTTCGGTTTATGTAGGTGTCGCAGCCTCTCAAGTGTAAATGAAATGAAGTTTATGGAAAATAACCAAGTAAGAGTATTTTGTGCTCGCCTCGCCGTCGCTTGTTAAAATTAAGAACAGTCGACAAGTTAATTTAATGTTTTTCTTTAATTTAAATGGAATATAGGAGTGTATCTATTGTTTGTAATTTTGTTTCGTTAAATGTAAAAGGAATACGAGAGAAATCCAAAAGGCAGAAATATTTTGATTGGTGTAGAGATAAGCAAACAGATATAATATTTTTACAAGAGACATACATCAGCACAAGGAATATTGAAGATAGATGGAAGCAACAGTGGAGTGGAAGTGTATATTTTAGTCACGGAACATGTCATAGTAAAGATGTCATTATATTAATTGATTCAAAATTAGATGCTCAAGTTTTAAAGGTAGTTGCGGATGAGGATGGTAGGTTTATAATTATGGAGTGTATTATACAGGGATTACGGTTAATAATTGCGAACGTGTATTTTCCAGTTCGTGGGAAGGAATTGGAACAAATTAGTTTTTTGAATGATTTTAATAAGACTTTAAAAGAAATAAATCGAAGGAATAATCCAATAATAATGGGTTGAGATTTTAAATATGATTCGAGATAAAGACTAATGGGGCGTTGCAAGAAAGTTGAGTTGCAATCGATTGCAAATATCAGTTGCAAATTTTGCAACATTAGACTATATGGGAAGCCGTAACCAAAATATTAATTCTAGATTAAGCTCTGGTTTTGATAGATTTTTAGATGATCATTTATTTATAGCTATAATTATGGAGGAAAAGAAATGGCATAAATAAAGAATTTACTTATAGACAGGTTAATCCCTATATGCAAAGCAGATTAGAGTATTGGTTTATATCTGTAAAGTTAGATGAGATTGTTTTAACATGCAATATAATACCCTCGGTAGCTCCGGACCATTCAGCAGTTCAACTGCACTTTTATAATTTGCCATCTGATTTGAAATTTAAAGGCTCCTACTGGAAACTTAATAATAGTTTATGCAACGATGAAGAATATTTAAAAAAATATGAAAGAAGAAATTTTGAAATTAAAAGAAGAATTAAAAAAGAAGTAATAGATAATAGAGTTAATTTTTATGGGATTTTTTGAAAATGAAAATTAGTAATTTTACTCGAAAATATTCTAAAGGCAAGGCAACGGAAAGAAAGAATTAATGATTTGAAAAAGACAACATCCTTAGAAAAAAATGATTTGTTGGAGTGTAAACGAAACGATTTAAAGGCGAGTTATGATTATGTAAATGAAGGGGTTAAAATTCGATCCAGAGCATCTTTTTATGAAAATGGGGAAAGGGACACTAGATGCTTTACACAGTTGATGCATTCTAATAAAAAAAGACAGTAATACGGAAAATGTTGATAGGAGAAAAAGTAAGTTTTGATCAAAACGAAATAATACAAGAGATACATAGGTTTTATAGCAAATTATATGAACAACCTGGAGGTGACGATAATGTATTAAATAACAGTGTCTTCTTTAAGGATTTGCCTAAATTAGAGTCAGCTTCACGGGAATCATGTGAGGGAAAAAATACACACAGAGAGTGTTGGGAAGCTTTGAAACAAATGAAACTTAACAAAACACCGGGGAACGACGGGCTAAGCGTGGAATTTTACTTATGATTTGGCCGATATTAGGTGATGTAGTGGTGGAAGCTTTAAATGAGACTCGATCTTTCGTCATCTCAAAAACAGGCGGTTATTGTTTTGTTTTGTAAAGATGGGAAAGACCCTTTGTTTACTAAAATTATAGACCTATATCATTATTAAATGTCGATTATACAATTTTAGCTAAGGTACTACATGTATCTACAAGAATTAAAAAAAGTCTTACATGAAATTGTTTATATAGATCAGGTGGGGTATATTAAAGGTAGAAATATAGGCGAGGCAATAAGGTTAATAGATGATATGATTTTCTATACAACACAAAATAATATTCCTGGATATTTAATGGCAATAGACTTTGAAAAGGACTTTGATTCTGTGTCTCATATTTTTTTGCAAAAAGTATTGCGCTCATTTGGTTTTGGACCTTCATTATATAGATGGATCCAAACACTATATAATGGCGCTTTGAGTTGCGTTTTTAATGGGGGGATCTACCGGGTTCGAATTCAGAAAGGTGTAAGACAAGGAGATCCTCTATCTCCACACGTATTCATACTTTGTATAGAGATCCTTGCTTATTCAATTCGTAAGGACTCTGCTATTCATGGAATTAGATTTGGTGAGGTAGAGGTAAAACAAATACTTTATGCAGACGATATGACCCTTTTTGTTAGAGATACCACATCAATTAATAGAATAGAAAAGCTGTTTGAATGTTTTGCACAAATTTCCGGTTTGAAAATGAATAGAGATACAACGTTTACATTGTTGTTGGGTCCCCTCTCTAAAGAAAATATTGTAACCCCTTTCGGTAAATTAGTGGATGTCATTAACATATATTGAGTATAACCTTGTCATTAGACGTTGAAGTACGGGAAAAGATTAATTATAAAGAAATTCTAAGAAACATAAAAAAGCTATTAATATGATGGAAACAGAGGGATTTAACTTTAATGGGTAAAATACAATTAATTGAAACGTTTGTACTGTCGAAATTAAATTATGTGTCATCACTTCCTCCAGTACCACCTTGGGTTTTTGAGGAAATTGAGAAGTTAATGTTTGAGTTTTTATGGAAGGGGAAAGATAAAATTAAAAGAAATGTGATGTTTTTTAATTATGATAAGCGAGGACTTAAAATGATAGACTTCCATTTATTTGTTTATACACAAAGAATTATGTGGATAAAAAGACTCATACTAGGAGATTCTAAGATGGGATGGAGACATTTTTTTAAATATAAGAATCGTGAGGTGGGAGGTCTACTGATATTTTTAGTAATGTTCCATTGAGCATGAGCAAAGTGTCTTTGCTAAGCTTTTACAGGAATATGCTGGAAGTTTTGGGCCGCTATGAAAGAAGTTTTGCTTAAAAAGGAAACATGCAAAAGAAATTAAATTATTTTTAACAATAAGTTTATTCGTTTGGACGGACATATGTACTTCGATGAAAATATATTCCTTAGAAAAATATATAAATTACAGATTACAGATAGTCGATGGTGAAGGTGAAATTAAATCAACTAGGGATTTTCTAAGGATGGGGTTAAATGAAGCCGAAATAATTGGGCTTCACCAGCTATTTACAAATATTCCATTGACATGGAAAAATATTTTGAAGAAAAATTGATTCGTGTAAGGACACTGATTTCATTTTAGAATTTGTGTTTAATGGAAGAGTTAATACTTTGATTGACGTTACATCGAAAAAAATAAATGCGGCATTGTTGAATATGCAGTTGAACGTTTGGAGAGGATATATATATAATTACTCCGAAAAAGACATTCGTACAATATTTTTCAGACCTAGGAAATGTACTTTAAATAGTAGGTTAAGAGAATTTCAATTTAAAATGTTATATGAAGTTATATTATACCAGGAAACATCTGTTTGCATTTAATTTTTCAACTGGTAATATATGCTCCTTTTGTGATAAAAATGAAGAGACCTATGAGCATCTGTTTTAAAGAAGAATTCTCTGGAGAGATTGTGGTGATCTTTTTAATTTATTGGATATTAAAAATATAAACTGGGAGGGAATTTACATTGGTATAAAACTTTTAAATGTAAGTTAATTAATCACATTATACTTTTAATCAAATATATGATTTTTGTTTATAGCAGAACTAAAAATAAACCCCCAACTCCTCAAGATGTTAAACAAAGAATGAGGGAAAACGAAAGAGAGGAAAGAATATTAGCTGAAGAGCGAGGTACTTTAGCACACCACCTTAGGAAATGGGAAAACCTTCATACATAGGGACGGCGAAGCGAACACACCTATTTTCGGTTAGGAAAAAAAATGCTTGAACGGCTGCGATGCACTACTAGTATGCATACATCTTTTTGTGCATGTGCGTGTGTGTGTGTGTGTGTGTGTGTGTGGGTGTGTGTATGTGTGAGGTTGGGTGTGTGAATGAGGGTGTTGGAAGTATGTTTAATGGGGGAGGGGATGAGATGGGAGAATAGACAAAAAATTCTCTCAGGTATACTTTAATATTCTTGATCCTAATTATATATGAAAATGTTTTTCTAAACAGTTTATACAAACGTACTTATGTTTTCGTTTTATTATTGCAATTTATGTTTAATCCAAAGTATCAATGTACAATGTATCCAGTTTTGTTAAGAATGATTTGTACAATATGTATTTGACTTGAGAGAAAATAATAAAAATATCTTTAAAAACAAAATATTTGCTGATCAGGTGAAACACTCCAGGGCTCGTTTCTCGAAACCAACGACAAGACAGTCATAACTTTATCCGCTAACTACTAAGACGACTCTGATCTTCCTAAACGGTTTCACAAAGAGCTTACTAGCTAGACATCTCGTGAAATCGATACTAGTCGGCGAGAAAAGGAGCCAAGACATAGCCTTATTAGTGGCATTTCCACCGGATTAAAAAAAATGTTTTAAAGGAAAACTGCAATTATTTAAATGAAATAGGAATTTAAAAAAAGTAGTACCAGGGAATAAGAGATGCAATATACTTCAAAATTTATGTAGATTATACCATAGAATTATTTGTAAAATATAATTGTGAGTATTTCATTTTATAGCCGGTGAATCAGTTTTGTTTTTGAGATAGGTAGCCCCCCGGATATTTTCCTTTGATGGTTAAAAGTACACCCTTATATTATTCTTAGTAAAAATACGATGTTATGAAAGTTTTGTCCAATGTTTAGGCGTCAGCACAATATTAAACTTCAACATTCCAAACGTTAAAACACATGTTTTAAACTATTCAGTTTACACATTTGAAGATAAAATTTATCTCGAAATTAATATGGGTCTGAAAACTAGAGAAACACTTCTATGGTCAGGGGCGTCAATCCTTTTTAAAATGCGGGGGGGGGGGGACACAATGGATTAAAATATAAAGTTGTGCTTACGCGCCACGTTCCGCGCTTGCGCGAACAGGGGTGTGTCATGGGGAAGTGGCCCCCTCAGAAGTTGAAAAAAAATTGAAATTTTAAACTCATTTGGCGCGATTGGGTGCATACTTTCTAGTAATATTTAACTGAAAATCATTAACCAAATCCAATGGATTTTTTTTGGGGAAATATCTCATGTCACTATTACAAAGACTCGGAGACATATTTGCTATATACAAGCTTTATTATTGTCATTATTATGTGAAATGATTCCATGAAGTATCTTGATAACAACAGCTAGGTTTAAAATTACTTACTATACATGTACCTATCTTGTTATTCATTATGACTAACATAACGTTTTGGTACACTGTTTTGGTATTTTTAAAGATATTTGTTTCAGCACTTTCGTCAAATATTGAGTGTCCATCCATTGTGACACTGTGTACAGACAAAACCAAAAAGGCAACTTGTAAGTCATGGCTGTAATTTGTAAAAATTGAACTATATAAAATATTATATAAAGTATAACTAAAATGGATGTAAGTGAGTAATAAGTAACCATCTAGATATTTAATAGTATGATAACTCTGACAAATCTCACAATAATATATATATATTTTTTTTTTAGCAGATGCTTCTGCATTTATTAATAAATCAAATACAAAACATTTAAATAACAATAATAGTATATAATATAATTGATTTACATCAAGTGACAACTGAAATGCACACACAAAAATTCATATATAATATATAACATATATAATCAAAGAATTAAAATAAATACAGAGGCCAACTATCATAAGCATAAATGCTTGAATCGATAGCAGCCGGGAAAAGGGTACGTGACGCTGTTATAGGATAATTTAGGATAATAATGTGTCACGTATAGAGATTTTTTTCAGAAAGTATCTAAATAAAAAGTGGAAAGAAAGTGAAAAATTGCAAGTGTGTGCAAGTGGGTGTGTGCAGGTGAAGTAAGTGTTTGATTCGTATTGATCATGGACTGGTCGTCTAAAATTAATCTATTTTAAACAAACAATTAAAACCGTTAAGACCCTAATAATGTTAATGAATACTTGGATATTAAATATTTTTTCATCGAGGCTTTGAATGAACAAAGAGATGCAGAGTGTTTAATATTGTCGGGTAAAGCATTCCAAATATCTGGGCCATGGTGTCTTATTGATTTATAGACCATAATAATTTTTGGGTTAGTTAAATGGAAGTCGGATGAGTGTCGTGTAGGATATGAATGTATATTACTATTGTAAACAAAAATGTATCGAAATGCCAAAGGTATGGTATTTATCCAAAATTTATACATAAAGATTGCAGTGTGAAAAATGTGAATATCAGCGATTTGTAATGTTTTTAGTTTATAAAATATTGGATCAGTATGGGCTAAATAATGTGAATGTGTACAAAGACGGAGTGCTTTTTTTTGGAGACGATATAGTAACATAATTTTCATCTTATTACTATTACCCCATACTATGTTACAATAAGATATGTATGACAAAATGAAAGAATTGTATAGCATAAATAGTGAATTTTGTGATATATATTTTATTTTATATAGAATGCCTATGCCTCTCGAGACTAACATGCAAATGTTGTTAATATGACTATTCCAAGTTAGATTTGAATCAATCATTACACCTAAGAATTTTGTAACTTCTTTTTCGATTATGGGCATGTCATCTATAAAAAATATTATAATATACAAGGTAATATTCCATTTACCATACCGGTTAGTGTGATAACATTCCATTTATCATCAATTAAATGTCTACAAAATGATCTGTCCACCTCATATTAACAATAAAGGAAGTACATCTTCAGTTTACACATCTTCTCTTGAAATAGAGAAATAGAGGACATATCTCCTGATTAGTGAATCCAAAATTTCAGTAAGTCGAAATGTTAGAACTCGGCGATAATCATGTTTTATACTTGAAATCTCGGAATTTGTGGTATACAATGTTTAACCAGAGTGGCTAGAATACTATGGTTTAACAGCTGTTGAGCACCATTTTGTAGCAAGCTCAAAACATTCGATCAGAAATAACTCGGAAGTTGCGGGCTATATACGATTCGAGTTCAAGAATATAGTGTTTCATGTTTGTTAGCAATCCTTATCATAACACCTGATTAAATTATGGTTTGAACAAACTGAATTCAAACTGAAAGTATATTTAAATATAATCCATTTTGCTTTACCTACATATTTAGCTATAGATACTTTTCATCATGTAATACTAGTAATAACTGATTTATTCATAAAATTTGAGATTTCTTCTAATCAGTATATAATATATACCGAACATGTTTGTTAAAAACACACACACACACAGATAATACATCAAATAAATCAAGGCTTCTTTTAAAGTGCAACGGCTTTGACCTATGGCAGTGACAACTCGAGATATTAATGCTGAATTGTAATTCAGATCATGTCTATCCTAATCTACCAATGAAATACAATTGCAAGTACTGATTATGCATTTCAAAATGCTTTCTGTGTTATCATATTACTTTTCAAATAAAATATACACTTAAAATGTCAGTGCATTACTGTACTGTTGACAGCCCAGGGTAAATAAAGGTCCATGAAAAATGAACTCACTAACAATAAAGCCGTATTCATAAAAAATAAGTAATTACTAACTAGTAGAAGCTTTAAGTAAAAGCATAAGCTAGATAAGTAAAATGTGTACCTTAAGTAATGACTAAGGATCACATTTATAACCTTTCACTTTAAATATGATAACACCTGTTACTTGCCGCGGCTAGCAAGCTCTCAACTACTCACCTACAGCAGCAGCTCCAAAAATAGCGTGTTTTTGTAAAAATCTCAGCAACACAAAGTATATTTCAGAATTATTCATAAATGTCACATTTATTATTGTTACTCATATAAATTGTAGGCTAAATGGAAATATAAGATTTAGAAATATCGACTTTAAAGATTTGTTAATATAATGTTGAAACAACCTCATTAACCCCATTATTGAATTAACAAAATGTTGAATATAAATATGTTTGGTGTTGTTCTAAACAGATGCAAACTAAAATGGAAATGCTATAAATTGAGTAGAAAAGGTAATGCGTTTCACCAGACAAAGTGTATTTTATGCCTTAAATGTAAGGGGTGTAAGGGGGTGAAGACTACTACTTGCTTCATAAAATTAACATATTTTCATCAATGTACAGAAGTTTGACTCTAAAGTTGAAAATCAACTACATAATTATACTTCTGCTTGTAAAAACACTAGCTACTGCTGAAATATCACTTTGGTTAATAAACATTCAAGCATTTACTAATCTAGAAGCATTTACTTATTAGAAAGTAGTAACTACTTTGGCTCAAAAATTCAACATTTTACTTGTAAATGTAATTGAAGACAAGACTGCTTTATATCTTCAAGTTGAGTAGAGATGCGGCAAGTGAAACTTAAACCATCGGCAATATACCAAGCGAAAGTTATCTTCTTCAGTTTTCAAGGAGAGCATGCATATATATATACGATCGCGTTGCTAACAGGAAGATGATGTCATTTATAAGGCGCGTAAAATCCAAATCTGACCTCGGCAGCCGTCGCGACTGTATTGCCGATTCAGCGATTGGTAGATATATTAATAACGACAATGAGTGCTTTTAATAAAGCCTGCATGGTCTGGCATGGTCATTTTAACTTGAAAATTGAAACAACCACATGTCTGTAACTAGAGGGGGAGGTGGGGGACGACCCTGAAAAGGGTAAATCCCAACGAAAGTGTTAATACAAAAGAGGTGTTCCATATTGCTTAAATTGGGCTTCATTTTCCAAAACTGATTTTCCAACTTATGAGGGGGAGGTACTGGTACATCCCCTATTGAACATGTAATTAACGGCGCATACGCACATGTATATTAAAGTTGGCCCCCCCCCCAAAAAAAAATAAAAATAATAATAATAATAATAATAATAATAATAATACAAAAATATAAATAAAATAAAATTATTTATGGTTATGGGCCTAAATAACCAGAATAAATAAGACTAGTTAAGTAGTATTGTGTACTCTCACGTTTATTCAGCGATTGGTGATTGATGGTCATTTCTCTTCCTCTCCCCCACCTCTCCACAATCCGAGTCAAGTAAAAGAGACCCGCAATGAGACGTTAAGTTTTAAACTTGATTGTATTTTAGGGGTAAATGCATTTAGAGTATAATACAAAGGGCCATATCGGAACACATAAAACGTGATTTAGAGCCAATAAACAAAAATCGAGCGTGTAGGCTAGGCGTACTTATATTTGCAATGTCCAGGACTCCAGGGTGTATGTGGATGATGCTCCAGAGATGTTCCCCCAAACGGACTTTGAAATATTTTCAAACCTCAATCGCCGAACGTCTTTGTGCTGAAATTCATCGTTCAGGTACATCCAGGAAATGGCAAAAAAGTTACTAGTGGGAGGGTCGGCGTACATAATGAACGGAGCGGGAGATATAGCATGCATTTTAGTCCACTAGTCCTGCTTTTACACTCGACTCTGCACGCAACACTTTAGTTATAGGCCATGATTAGGCCTATTACATTAATTTCGTTATTGTCTTATGGAAGCCCGACTATGGCTCTAGGGGGACTATCTCCTTTGACAATGGGGTCAAAATCATCTCAAATTTTGATCTAAACATGGGGGGGGGGTACATTTGATATTGGGTCCCCCACCCTTGAAAATTTGGGGGGACCCCCTGTCCACCCCATGATTGACGCCCATGATGACTATGGTTGCCTGCCGTGGCAGATTACCGATCCCTTCAAGGATTTTACAATGTGGAAATAAACGTGTCTATATCCTGCATCAAAAAATTATTGGTTTTTGATTAGTTGAGAGCTCGTCATGTGACCAGAAATATTTCATCTATTGTAATATTGCTCTGAAAATAATTTTCTTATATTTTATTCTTTTTTTTAATTAAAATTGTAATTTTTCATATTTTGATAGAATTTTTCCCCAAAATTGTAATTTTTTTTTAATTTTTTTAATTTTTTTTTTAAAGATAAATTTTTGATGCAGGATATAAAACAAATATACCATGCCTTCCTTTCCAGGTACTGGTTAAAACTACGGGCCTCGGTGACTCCAAAAGTACCATTTGCTTCAGGCCGGCTACGCCCCTCAGCAAATAGTACTATTGGAGTCACCTCTTGCGCATAGTTTTAACCAGAACCTCTCAAGACAGTGTATATTTGTATAATAATCAGTTTATTTAAGTGGAAAAGGTCTTCGATATAAACAAGCTATATTTTCATAAGATTGTCGAATATAAAAAACGATAACTCTCTGTTTAAGTGAATGTGTAGAAAGATCATAGCTGGAGAATTTCTTGTCCGTTTTTGCCAGCCATAGTACGTCTACCCAATAAATGACATGTGATGGCGCTGCTCATCAAATACAAAGTGATGACAGAGATATGAAGGGGTCGGAAGCTCATAACTACTTAGTCAGGATGTAATTGTCTTTGATCTTGGCAAAGAGAGCTTCGTGAAACACGTAGCGGACAAGTAGCTTACTAACGCTGATTGCAATAGTCAAGAAGTTAGACTTGTGACGGTTTCACCCCAGGTTTCTCTGCGTCCACTAATAATCTTCTGTTATCACGGCCATCATCGGAATCGTCGTCGTCAGAACCACTGCAGCACTTGGGCGTAATTTTCAGGAACATCTCCTCGATACCACGATACATGATCGCCCAAATGAAAGCTTCCAGAGGCATCACGATACTAAATATAGTCAACATTCCGTACACGTCTTTCAGGGTCTCCTCGTTCTCGGCGAGGTACCTCTCCGAGAGCTGGCTGGCGATGTAAACATTCGGCATACCGACGGCGAGCGAGATCGCGCAGCAGACGTTGAACGGGAGGCTGGCGAAGAGAGCAAAGACGATCCCACATACGAAGCCAATCGGTGGTAATGATATGGCGCCGACCCAGATGTGCCAGTCGACCCTGTAATATTCGGGGTTGGTGATGCCGTTTAGGACAGGAGTGATGACGGCGGCGATCCAGAAGGCATTGCTGCAGATCTGAGAGGAAGAAGAAAGACGGGGGAGATTCGAGAAAGAGAGAGAGAGAGAGAATAGGTGAGAAATTGCATGGGATTCCGTGATTGATAAAGAGACAGAGACAGAGAGAGACTCAGAGATAATGTCAGAGACAGAGAGGAAAAGAGAGAGAGAGACAAATGGAGAGGGAGAGAGAAAAGGTGAGAAATTGGAAGCCAGAGAGAGAGAGAGAGAGAACAGACAGGCACAGACAGGTACAGGAAGAGACAGAGACAGAGAGAGACTCGGAGATAATGTCAGAGACAGAGAGGAAAAGAGAGAGAGAGAGAAATGGAGAGGGAGAGAGAAAAGGTGAGAAATTGGAAGCCAGAGAGAGAGAGAGAGAGAAACAGACAGGCACAGACAGGTACAGGAAGAGACAGAGACAGAGAGAGACTCGGAGATAATGTCAGAGACAGAGAGGAAAAGAGAGAGAGAGGGAGAGAGAAAAGGTGAGAAATTGGAAGCCAGAGAGAGAGAAAGAGAGAGAAACAGACAGGCACAGACAGGTACAGGAAGAGACAGAGACAGAGAGAGACTCGGAGATAATGTCAGAGACAGAGAAGAAAAGAGAGAGACAAATGGAGAGGGAGAGAGAAAAGGTGACAAATTGGAAGCCAGAGAGAGAGAGGGAGAGATAGACAAACAGACAGACACAGACAGGTACAGGAAGAGAGAGAGAGAGAGAGAGAGAGGGGTAGCTTGGATACAATGGCAGAGAAAGAGACGGAGGGAGGGGGGGCAGAAAGAAAGAGAATGGGGAGCAAACAGGCGAAAACAATGTACTATCTAATTTACTTTGAATAGCTTGACTATACATTGATGGTATTAGCTAAACTGGGTTTTTTTTTACGTGATACTACATTTTTCAATGCCTTGAACTAGTCAAGTGATGGGTTTATATGCCTATATACCGCTTTCTAACTGGAAGAAAAGGCGCTACGTGAAATAACTTTTCGACTGGATATTGGGGAGGAGAAAAGCAATGTGTGTGTGTGTGTGCAGGAAACGCGGGGAGATTGCAAGGATAACGAATAATCAAAATATTTTTTTTTTCTCAAAAGGAAAGAGACAAAAAACAGTTTCCCTGTCCTAAAAATCAACGCTAATATAGCCCCCCAAAACCTATGCCGAACAATCAGCGAGACAAACGTTTTTGGAGGCCATCGATCAGAATGTCCTTCGTTATCTACGCATCAGTGAAACTAAAGCGCATGACCCGTTAGCCAAACGGCTATAACGGGCCGTACATGCCATTAATTGTACAACTATACCGCCATCGAGTGGATGTATAGTTTTAACCAATCAGAATGCAGGAAAGTAACCATAAAACTATAAAACGTACTATCCAACTATACATCCATCGACATGTCATCATTATAATGTTCAACTATACAACTATTCGATGGATGTATATATTTGTATAGTTGTACCTAAATCAAATAATGGCCTGTACGCCCCGTCATAAATGGTACGGTGTAGACGAGACCTGGTACTTTTGTACATCATTCTTTGAAAGTCCCTTTTTTAATGCCCATAATAAGTATGTAAACCCACTAAAATGATAATGTGCAGTAGGTTCAGTCTACCTTCAAATTAGTGGAACTATTAAAGTTATCAGTACGTGTTGGAAGGACATTTACACTTCTTTAAAAACAAAACAAAACTTAATTAACCTATATCTGACCGTCTTGGGACGCCGATAAAAAAAAAGCAATTTTCTTGTTGAAAAACCCCACCTAGAACGGGCTAATTTTGGAAATTATATTAAAGGTAAATCGCCTAAATAAAGAAGTACGCTTTTCAGGAAAAATAAAATCACAATGGAATTGTGCTCTATTAAAAAGTACCATGAAATTACCATGGTAACCATGGTTCTTCGTACGTGTACTGTTCGCATTGCAGTGAGATGCCGCCCTTTTTTATTTTTAACTTTCGTATCCCCCTCTCTCTTTTTTTAATTGTCATCAGCCTAAAGTATAGATCACCAGACTACAAGCTAGTCCAGATTATGTCCGTTCACTATGAACATGACGGACAAGGAAGAGGACAAAATATACGATTCCTCATTCTACCCTCAACAATTGCTTTGGTAGACAAAGGAACATCCCTTCACTGCTATTAAGCCCCAGTCCCATATAAAGCCGGACCAGCACGGACGAGCACGGACCACTCCGGACCATCCCGGACCATGGTCTGGGGTGATCCGGGATGGTCCGGGATGTTTTGTTCAAAAATCGCAACCGCCGACCGTCTCCCCGGACCCAACACGGTACCACTACGGACCGCCCCGGACCGTCCGGGCATAGCCCCGGCAGCAGTACAGATCATTCCAGACCCAGCACGGAGCCGCCACGGACCGTCCCGGACCACCCCGGTGCCAACACGGTGCCAACACGGATGACACCGGACCATCCCAGTGCCAACACGGACCATCCCGGATCACCCCAGACCATGGTCCGGGATGGTCCGGAGTGGTCCGTGCTCGTCCGTGCTGGTCCGGCTTTATATGGGACTGGGGCTGTAGGGGCGCCGGGGTGATCCGGGGTCAATAACTCACTCCCAGACTGCCACGGATCAACACGGACCGCCCCGGCGCCACTACGGATGACCCCGGACCCAGCACGGTGGCTACACGGATCACCCCGGATCAAACTATTGTCCCGGACCGTCCCGGACCACCCCGGCAGTTTTTGACCGTCAAAACATCCGGGGTCGACTCCCAGACCGCCCAGGACCATCCAGGACCATCCAGGACCACCCCGGTGCCAACACGGTGTCAACACGGACCGAATCCCGGAACACCCCGGATGGGGTCCGGGATGGTCCGGGACGGTCCGGGAAGTATATGGGACTGTAGCTTTATGTAAAAATGTGTAGAACAGGTGTCACATGCATATTCACCAGTTCTACTTACATAATAGCAGTGAAGGGATGTTCATTTCGTCGCGGACATTACGAACCGGCGAATGTTAATATTTAGTGCGCAAACATCATTCGGAGATAATCGCGTTTGAAGAAATTGCACTTACTACATCGCCAAATAAAAGGGGTTACGTTACTCCTAATCCAAAAATATTTAAAAGGTGAGGAGTGTAAAAGTTGCTCTTTTAAGTGATTTACAAATATTATAGCAAACTAAACTAGCGAGCCTGCTGTCCTTGTGTAAACAACATTCGCCGGTTCGTAATACCACGCGTTTTATACGTTTGCGCGTATTATGTACTGAAGCGCTGACATTACGAAGCGGCGAATAAATCATTCGTCAGTTCGTAATGTCCAACGTATAGCCACGGTTGCGCGCACAATACACATAAGCATGTATATTACGAAGTGACGAATGTACACATTCGCCAGTTCGTAATGCCACTCGGTGCCCTGCCCGTGCGCATATTGCAACGTAAATGCGGCCTTTACGAAGGGGCGAATAGTTTCACGTTCATGTTTATCTCGATAAACTTTTATTTAACCGTTTTCTTCGGGTAAATGCTTAGAAACTTTAATAACAAATTAAATTAAAAAAACACACACATTAATTAGGCCTACTTTTCTCATTAAAATCGTTATTTGCAGTTTATTTGTTGTTTCCTATAGCTAATTCAGATATTGGCGTCAATCGGGGGATGGCTGACACGTTTTTGTTTTCTTTCTTAAGGTAGGGACATCATACCATGCAATGTCACCCCACCATTTTTGTCAGTTGGGGAAGGGGACGCGGCCCCAAAATGGGGAAAATTACATTTCCCCAATTTTTGTCATGTTTTGCAAAACCCTGAAGGATATTGTCCTCCCAACAATAAGACCTGCAATGGCATATCTATTTATATTTTCGTTATAATTGTTTGGGGTTTTTTAAATATTTTTATGACCCCCCCCCTGCTTATCTGTGAGCGGCCGGTTTTTTTTTTTAATGATCCTTTTTTTGAGGATGGCCGGAGGTCCAAAATAATTGTTTCTCTTCCATTCTCTCTCTTTTCAATCATATAATGTCATACCCTCTCCTTATTTTTTAACCAACTTTTTGCTAACTCTTGTGATCTGACATTTTCAACATTGACAGCAAATCAAGTCATATTTCGAGAAACACTTTTTTTTTCCTGTAAGACAATTTACATACAAACATGTGATAAATCGCATTATCTTTAATCGTCAAATAGTCTTCAACGTACAATGCAATTGTTCATGTTACATTACATAGTTGCCATGCACTTTAGATAATTTAGCAGATTATAAATACAAATCGGATCACCTAATCTTAAAACAACTGATATATTTGACAGTTACACATCATTGCAAAGCAAGTTGTACGTAAGATTGCTACATGCATAGATATGAAAATTAACAGTCTGCAATGAAAATAATTGTCTACCCTATATGATATAAAATTAATATTTACATAAATATACATACATAACTGGTGTTCACAATAGCAATAAGAGAAGGTATTGATTTATCAGCCAATCTTGTCCTTTTATCTTCATAAATATATGTAAAAACTGCAGTCACAAAATCTTGGATCAGATTGGTTATACTGAAATGTTAATAAATACTTCTTTCTACATATTATGTGTAAGAATCCTGAATCTTAACAGATTTTGCAATGAAAATAATTGTCTATCCTATATGATCTAACATTACCATAAATATATAAATACATAGCTGGTGTTCAAAATAGCAGTAATAGAATATATTGATTTATCAGCCAATCGTACCATTTTATCTTCACAAATATATGTAAAAACTGCAGGCACAAAATCTTGGATCAAATTGGTTAAACTGAAATTTCAATAATAAATACTTCTTTCTACATATTTTTGATAGAATACTAAATCTAAACAGATTTTGCAATGAAAATGATTGTCTATCCTATATGATATAACATTACCATAAATATTTACATAAATATAATATACATACATAGCTGGTGTTCACAATAGCAGTAAAAGAATATATTGATTTATCAGCCAATCTTATCATTTCATCTTCATAAATATATGTAAAAACTGCAAGCACAAAATCTTGGATCAAATTGGATATACTGAAATTTCAATAATCAATACTTCTTTCTACATATTATGTGTAAAATACTGAATTTTAACAGATTTTGCAATGAAAATAATTGTCTATCCTATATGATATAACATTACCATACATATTTACATAAGTATAATATACATAATGTACATAGCTGGTGTTCACAATAGCAGTAAGAGAAGGTATTGATTTATCAGCCAATCTTATCATATTATGAGTTGTTCACTTGCTGCAGACATCCAATGCAGTTCTCTTTGCTCTGATTTGCGCAGTTTGATTTCTACATTTAAATTTCAAATTCTTCTTGCTCGTCTATGCGTTGCTCTTTCATATTGTATTAGGTGTCAAAAGAAAGAAGAGGAAAAGAGCTTTAAAATGATGCATGAAACATTTCATGAATTGTTTGCTTTATTATTAGCATTAATATTTTACATAATATACATATATAGATGGTGTTCTTTCTTCTTTTACATCACATCTTTTCCAATTTTATACCTGTTAGTTGTATCTTCTCCTATACACAGGCTCATGACTTGCCATAATGGTATAGATGATTCTTGATTGAATTTAAGTGCAAACAAATCATTTTAGTTTCAGGGAGTTATTATTCTCAATGCAACATTTCTACTATTACAGCTCTTGCACAATTGAAAAGTTCATCTTATGGTATATTACAAGTATTTTTAGTCATTTTTTGGTAAACTTTGTACCAATAGTAACCAAAAGTGTGCAAGTGGATATATATATACCCTCCTGGTCGTAAGTATTGCAACTATGCTGAAATGCGCACATTTTTTATTTTATTTTACAAGCCTTTATATTGTTATATTTCATTCATCACAACCATAGTGTTGTCGACCATTTTGTATATTTTGTCCCTTTTCATTCCTGAGAGAAGTAGATGACCAGACCTGGTCATTTCTGAAACAAATTGGAAGACAAATGAACAAAGGCAAAACAAATGAAATTTTGGGAGATGGGGATTATCAGTGAACGAAATCATGAAACTGTTTCATATTTCTCCCAAAACTGTTTACAGGTCTCGTTTATACTTGTCGCAAAGAAATAATGGCCATAAGGTGCCAAGACAAGGGCAGAGGAAAACGGCAACACCCAGAGAAGACAAATTTATTTGTGCCGTTGCCAAGGAGGATTTAGATCTGTATTGCAAAGACGTTTTAATGCAACTTTATTCCACCGATATATTAAATTATAGTCAGTTTCTAGAGGTGAATATATTGTACTAGTTTATTGAAAGTAAATTTTCACACATTTATTATATTTTGTTGGATAATCACAACCTCTGATTTTGGCGCGCATCCTCCTTAGCAACGGCACAAAGAAATCTTTCTTCTCTGGGTGTTGCCCTTTTCCTCTGCCCTTGTATTGGTACCTTATGGCCATTATTTCTTTGCGAAAAATACAAACGAAACCTGTAAACAGTTTTGGGAGAAATATGAAACAGTTTCATGATTTCGCTCACTGATAATCCCCACCTCCCAATTTTTTTTTGTTTGTTTGCCTTTGTTCTGTTATCCTCCCTTTGTTTAAAAATGACCGGGTCTGATCATTTACTGCTCTCATGAATGAAATGGGACAAGTCTTCCTTTCAAAATATACACAAATTGTCGACAACACTATGGTTATGAATGAAATATAACAATATACAGAAAGGCTTGTAAAATAAAAATAAAAATGCATGCATTTTAGCTATGTTGCAATACTTATGACCAGGGAGGGTAGCAGTGTTTTTTTCTTCAAAATATTGTATATTTTGTTACAGAGCAATTCTTCAAAGTTGGCTTTTGACTCCATAACCAAGTCAACGAATTGTAGTCCTGTGCTAAAGTGCAAAACATTAGTGTGCAAGTTAATATATAAGCAGTGTTATTTTCAAAATATTGTATATTTTGCTACAGAGCAATTCTTCAAAGTTGGCTTGTGACTCCATAACCGAGTCAACAAATTCTAGTCCTGTGCTAAAGTGCAAAACATTAGTGTGCAAGTTAATATATAGCAGTGTTATTTTCAAAAATTATATATTTTGTTGCAGAGCAATTCTTAAAGTTGGCTTTTGACTCCATAACCGAGTCAACGAATTGTAGTCCTGTGCTAATTAAAGTGGAAAACATTAGTGTGCAAGTTAATATATAAGCAGTGTTACAGAGCAATTCTTCAAAGTTGGCTTGTGACTCCTTAACCAAGTCAACAAATTCTAGTCCTGTGCTAAAGTGCAAAACATTATTGTGCAAGTTAATATATAAGCAGTGTTACAGAGCAATTCTTCAAAGTTGGTTTTTGACTCCATAACCGAGTCAACGAATTGTATTCCTGTACTAAAGTGCAAAACATTAGTGTGCAAGTTAATATATAAGCAGTGGTATTTTCAAAATATCGTATATTTTGCGGCAGAGCAATTCTTCAAAGTTGGCTTGTGACTCCTTAACCAAGTCAACAAATTCTAGTCCTGTGCTAAAGTGCAAAACATTATTGTGCAAGTTAATATATAAGCAGTGTTATTTTCAAAATATTGCATATTTTGTTACAGAGCAATTCTTCAAAGTTGGTTTTTGACTCCATAACCGAGTCAACGAATTGTAGTCCTGTGCTAATTAAAGTGCAAAACATTAGTGTGCAAGTTAATATATAAGCAGTGTTATTTTCAAAATATTGCATATTTTGTTACAGAGCAATTCTTCAAAGTTGGTTTTTGACTCCATAACCGAGTCAACGAATTGTATTCCTGTACTAAAGTGCAAAACATTAGTGTGCAAGTTAATATATAAGCAGTGGTATTTTCAAAATATCGTATATTTTGCGGCAGAGCAATTCTTCAAAGTTGGCTTGTGACTCCATAACCAAGTCAACGAATTGTAGTCCTGTGCCAAAGTGCAAAAATATTAGTGTGCAAGATGACAAAAGCAGTGATAGTTAATAGAAGCAGTGATAGTTAATAGAAGCAGTGATAGTTAATATAAGCAGTGATACTGAGTTGACTCTAGATCCCATAACTGTGTAAAGAATTCCAGCCCTGTGCTAGTAACATGGCTAAGGTGCAAAATATTAGTGTGCAAGTTTATGCAAGCAGTTATATCCAATGACTTCCAGCCTTGCATTGCAATACTATTGGAATTTTAGTTTGGACATCAGCCTAAGCATTAATAATTTAAAACAAATCAAAACAAATCTATAGAGCATTCCCTTAAACCATATGATACAAACCAGCAGTCATCGAAAGTCTATACATGTAGATGATTGTCCAACTCAGGTAGTGATCCTCGTCCTGCAAAAACAAAAACAAAAAGTAGAGTTAAAAGGTGGACATGGTAGTGACTGTAATCTATTCATGAGGTAGATTAATATAGTAATCAACTAGTTCCGGTTGGGAAATGACAGGATATGTGCCTCTGCATAGACTGACAAGATCGCTATACTTCCCAGCAGATAGTTTGGGTCTGCTTTGGTAGAGCTGGGAAGGAGGATCAATGTGAACTGCAGGAGTGGTAGAACGCAGGCTGCGGGATCTGCCTAGTGAAAGAATACTGAAATCATTAGTATTATGTGATGTTTTGAAAAGAATTGAGGTAGGAAGTTCTTTGCTTATTCTAATCTGCTTGAAGGTCGTCCAATCAATTGCCTCACCAGTATCCGCCTGTCTGCACTTCAGGATACCTAAATTATGGCCATATGTCTTCCAGTCCAAAATGTCATTGGTTTGAACATGTCTGACTGTGTATGGGCATGGATCTTTTCTTGCCTCCTTGATTATAGAAGAGAGCTGGCAAGGATGGAAAACTTCTTCAGAGCGAGCAAGACATTTTTCAATGGTGGAATGCATGCTATCACCCTCGCTCTGGCCATGATTGGTTTCAAAGTAGTAGAATGTTACCACTTGCACACTTTTGGCCTCGGATACAAACCTATGTACCATCGATGGGACAATTGAGTTTTTGTTTTGGCCAACACAGCCATCACAAAAGAAGTCAACTGACGTCTTTCCTTCCTTATCACAATTGCTGAGGTAGTCAGGACGTATGTCGATACCTCACAAGCTCCCCTTCTTGTTACTGTTTCATTTGAAAGGTAACAACTTCCTGCATGATTAGCCAAATTGTAAATAGTAAAATTGTAGCATGCTAATCTTCTCTTGTAGAACAACTCACCCCTATTTGATTTTGGTAAGTACATGTTTTGCTGCAGATCAAACACAGCAGCAGCATGCTTGTCATCATGCTGGGCACGAGTTTTGCTCTCTGACTTTATCTGTCTTACTTTTGAAATTTCTTGTCTGTGCATGTTGTATTTCACTTTCATCTGGTCTCTTTCAACCTCATTAGACTTGCGGAAAGTTTCACAAATCCCACACTTGTCCTTTTTGGGTCGATGAAATTTGAGTTTGAGCTCTCTCATAACCTCTTTGTACAGGGAGTAAGAGGCACACCCTGGGTTTTCATTTTCAAACATATTGAACATCCTTCGTTTTGTCAGTTCCCCAGAAAGATACTGGCATGTTGTGGAAGAGCGACAGTAATGAGACTCCACTCGTGGGAAGCACTGTAGGTGTTCAATGATTTTTGTCGCTTTTGGATTTGAGGTTTCTGTGTCCCACCTCTTCTTTCCCTCCCCAGGACACCAGTGCCAGATTTTGTTTTTCCAAGTACAGTTCGCACTTGCCTTTCGGCAATTCCCAAAGTGTTCAGGAACATCTTACGACAAACAGTGACAATTTCTCCAGGATAAGAAAATGAAGAAGGTCGAGGAAGAGTATACCTCATTGTCTGTTTCTTACGACTTTTCACATGTGAATGGGCCTTGTGAGATACATGTCGTGCAATCCATTCTCTCTGCAGAGCTAGATTGCCCATTCCATAATAGTCATACCTTATTTCACGCCTGTCTTCCTCAGTGAAGATACCACATGAAACCTTTTTGTGATTTCGTGACAAGTCACACTTGTTGTACTCTACAAATTTTCGCCCTCCCACAAACTTGTCAGATTTTTCAGAGAAATAGGATTTACCTTTGTTCCTAGCATCTTTAACAAGGCGATTTTTGACTTAGGAGTCTTGACTGGTACATTTTGGGATGTATCCAACAAAGGATTGATGTCATTTCCAACTGATTCCTCTATGACAAAACTTTCAGGGGTTTTCCTTTCAAATTGAGCATGAAATTTACACTCTTCACCTTTGTCAAAGTGTTCAAAACACATCAAAGTCTGACACCTGATGCATGCTGCAAACACATTACCTTTGCAATGCAGACTGCCGCAACACTGGTCACCGGGATGCTTGTCAACTTCCCCCAAAGACTCGATAACTTGGAGATCTTTAAAACAAATATAAGATTTTTAAAATGTGAACAAGATGAAAGGTGTTTGCAAAGATAGAAATGCAATAAATTAAAACCATTGAACAAAGTATCAAAATGCAAATTAATACTTCACTAATAAAGCAATGATATTCAGTTGTTAACAAATTAAAATCAATCTGGTGCTTATTAATTATCAAAAGTACTTGCCTGAATCTTTACACACTATATGCAGATTGTATAGTAAGGTTTGATGATAATTGATTATTCATACATGACACACATTTATGGTTTTCCCCAGTATATCCATTTACCTGTGTCTGATTCTGTATCAACTGACATGGCGTCATCCTGGCTGGCGTCATCATCACCTGGCATGTCTGGTATAGACATAAATGTCTCAAGTTCAATCAGATCTTGTGATAACTCTGTAATCACAAACATATCAATCTCATTATATAACTTGCCATGTGAAATTAAAAGAGTAAAACATTTTTTCAAGAGCTCATATTTGTCATGTCCAAATCTGAGTAAAAAGCTCTCTAACATCTCTGCAATATGTAATATATATATAAAAGTGCGTATCATAATAAAGATAGTCCAATTTTTCAGGGGCCATATTCCAAGCTCATTTATTCTGGCAATTTAAATGTAACATAATTAAGGAGGAACTTCTCACCTTTGCAATGATACTTTTCCTGCATCATAAATGTCACGCATAACTGAGTACATTGCAAGTGAAGGTGACGGGTAAAAAGAAAGTTTTGCCAGTTTTTGTAAGAGGATGAAAGACTGAGAAAATGCTTTCACTGCTGTCACACACTATCGAACACAATCCTATTATGTGACTGCAGTGATAGCATTCTGTTTCAAAGCATATTTGTGGACCTATAACTAATTTCATTTCAATGATTTTTTTCTTTTTCTTTTTTGTGATTCATCTGTGCTATCCTTCTTATTTGAGGCTTGAAACAATAATCAAATTGAAAATAAGAACGTTTCTTACCAAGTATTGTCATAGGAAGATCATCTTCGTCCTCACCGTCATTTGCAGAGTCCCTGGGACCTTTTGGAGCACTCCAGTAGAATCACTTGGACCTATGGGACCTTGATTTCGTTTTGCACTGTGAATGTAAAATAATGTAAATCAAAGTCCTAAAGATGTTAATCTTTCAGATATTTCATATCATACATTTTCTCTTTTTTTTTTGGGGGTAAATTTTCCTCTGTGCTATCCCTCTTATTTGAGGCTTGAAATAATAACCAAATTGAAAATAAGAACGTTTCTTACCAAGCATTGTCAGAGGAAGATCATCTTCGTCCTCACCATCATTTGCAGAGTCCCCGGGACCTTGTGGTAGCACTCCAGTAGAACCACTTGAACCTATGGGACCTCGATTTTGTTTTGGCTCTGTGAATGTAAAATAATGTAAATCAAAGTCCTAAAAATGTTAAGTTTTCAGATATTTCATTTTATACATTTCTCTTTTTCCTTTTTTTTTGTGATTCATCTGTGCTATCCTTCTTATTTGAGGCTTGAAACTATAATCAAATTGAAAATAAGTACGTTTCTTAATAAGCATTGTCAGAGAAAGATCATCTTCGTCCTCACCGTCATTTGCAGAGTCCCTGGGACCTTTTGGAGCACTCCAGTAGAATCACTTGGACCTATGGGACCTTGATTTCGTTTTTGCACTGTGAATGTAAAATAATGTAAATCAAAGTCCTAAAGATGTTAATCTTTCAGATATTTCATATCATACATTTTCTCTCTTTTGGGGTAAATTTTCCTCTGTGCTATCCTTCTTATTTGAGGCTTGAAACAATAACCAAATTGAAAATAAGAACGTTTCTTACCAAGCATTGTCAGAGGAAGATCATCTTCGTCCTCAACAACATTTGCAGAGTCCCTGGGACCTTGTGAGAGCACTCTACTTGAACCAATTGGACATAAGGGACCTTGATTTCGTTCTGGCACTGTGAATGTAGAATATTGTAAAGCAAAGTCCCATAGATGTTAATCATTCAGATATTTCATTTCATACATTTCGCTTCTTTCTTTTTTTTGTTGTTGCGATTCATCTATGCTTTCCTTATTTGAGGCTTGAAACTATAATCAAATTGAAAATAAGAACGTTTCTTACCAAGCATTGTCAGAGAAAGATCATCTTCGTCCTCATCGTCATTTGCAGAGTCCCTGGGACATTGTGAGAGCACTCCAGTTGAACCTATTGGACCTATGGGACCTTGATTTCGTTCTGGCACTGTGAATGTAGAATATTGTAAATCAAAGTCCCATAGATGTTAATCATTCAGATATTTCAATTCATACGTTTCTCTTCTTTCCTTTTTTTTCGTGATTCATCTGTGCTATCCTTCTTAATTGAAAATAAGAACATTTCTTACCAAGCATTGTCAGAGGAAGATCATCTTCGTCCTCACCATCATTTGCAGAGTCCCTGGGACCTTGTGAGAGCACTCCAGTAGAACCACTTGGACCTATGGGACCTCGATTTCGTTCTGGCACTGTGAATGTAGAATATTGTAAATCAAAGTCCCATAGATGTTAATCATTCAGATATTTCATTTCATACGTTTATCTTTTCTTTTCTTTTTGTGATTAATTTGTGCTATCCTTCTTAGACTTGAAACAATAAGAAAATTTCTTACCAAGCATTGTCAGAGGAAGATCATCTTCGTCCTCACCATCATTTGCAGAGTCCCCGGGACCTTGTGGGAGCACTCCAGTAGAACCACTTGGACCTATGGGACCTCGATTTTGTTCTGGCACTGTGAATGTAGAATATTGTAAATCAAAGTCCCATAGATGTTAATTTTCAGATTTTTCATTTCATACATTTCTCTTTTCTTTTCTTTTTGTGATTAATTTGTGCTATCCTTCTTACTTGAGACTTGAAACAATAATCAAATTGAAAATAAGAAAGTTTCTTACCAAGCATTGTCAGAGGAAGATCATCTTCGTCCTCATCGTCATTTGCAGAGTCCCTGGGACCTTGTGGAAGCACTCCAGTAGAACCACTTGAACCTATGGGACCTCGATTTTGTTTTGGCTCTGTGAATGTAAAATAATGTAAATCGAAGTCCTAAAGATGTTAAGTTTTCAGATATTTCATTTTATACATTTCTCTTTTTCCTTTTCTTTTTGTGATTAATTTGTGCTATCCTTCTTATTTGAGGCTTGAAACAATAATCAAATTGAAGATAAGAATGTTTCGTACCAAGCATTGTCAGAGGAAGATCATCTTCGTCCTCACCGTCATTTGCAGAGTCCTTGGGACCTTGTGGAAGCACTCCAGTAGAGTCACTTGGACCTATGGGACCTTGATTTCGTTCTGGCACTGTGAATGTAAAATAATGTAAATCAATCAAAATCCTAATAATGTATATCATACATATTTCATTTAATACATTCCTATCCTTTTTTTTTTATTATTAACATGTGCTGTCCTTCTTATTTATAAACAATAATCAAATTGGAGCTAAAAATGATTTGTTCCCAGTCATTGTGGTAAATGATGTATCGTCATCAGATATTGGGTCATCACCATTCGTAGTATCACTTGACATTAATCCTAATTACTATACTTCATTCTCTCACACTGTCAATTCTTTTTCATATAAATTGTTTATGGAAAATAAATCTGTTTTCATGGTATTTTAAATCATCTTACCTTTCGCAATTGATTTTCATATCAATTTCATATTTTGTCTAATACAAAAGAATTATTCATACTAATAATCTTACCAATTCTCTGAAATATGGAGATGACCTTCCCTTTCCACCAAGAATACTTCCCCCTCATCTGAACAGTTGCACCCTTCTTAATTGAGCGCTTCCCATCCAGATGCAGGTCTTCAGCACTGACAATATTCTGGCTCCCATCTTTCTTCCACTTTACCAACACATCCATTTCTGAAAATAAGGGAACAGCAGAAAGAAAAAAAATTCATAACATAACAGTTAAACCTGACATTTTACCAAGGCAAGAGTTGACCATACATCTAACGTTAGATCTATGACTAGATCTATGTCACAAAAAAATCACTTGAAATAAAAAAAAATAGACCAGAGTCTCATAGATCTAGAGCCCGTAGAGGTTTAACTTTCTAGATCTATAGTCTGGGTCTAACTTAAATTAGATCAGATCTCCAAGCAAATAGATACAATTCTTTTATTAGATACAACGTCGATACAACATCGACATTTAACTTAAATGTCTCGATGTTATTGTTGTAAATCTATCTATGATATTAAATTTTAAGCGGGAACTAACTTAACAGTTAGATCTAACAGATCTAAATTAGATATAGATCTAACGTTAGTTAGTAAGATCTAAATCTATTCACAGTACTTTGACCAACGAAGCTAACTTAGATCTAACTTAGATTTAACGTTAGATTATTGTTCATCTGGAATCTATGTTAGGTTGCACTAGATGATCTAGCTCTAAGTTAGATTTAAACCCTAACTTTTGTTAGTCAATCGCCCTCTTTTAAATATTTCAAATTAAATTGAATTCACCCATGCCATTTTGTCATAGATGTAGATCTAGGATCTTTGGTAGATGTTAAGTTAACATAGATCTAACGTTAGATCTACGTGAGTAACTGTTAATGTTAACGTTACATCCATCTCCTGTCCCTTGCCCTGGCTTAAACTTAACTCAAGTAGACTCTAGAGTCTAACTTAGGCTAAACTAGATCGAACTTGAGTAACAGTTAGATCTAGGACTTGAGTCTTGACATAGACCCTATTTGTTTATTCTATTAGATCTAGACTAACGCTAGATCTACTTAGAATCTAACTAACTTAACACTTTTAACCTTAGTCTAACGTTAGATCCATACAAAAACAATGTAAAATTGTATTTCTAGAAAAATCGGCGGCCCCAGGCCAGGCTCAGACTTGAACTTCAAACTTAGAATAGATCCAAGTTAGATCTAGATCTAAGTTAGGGTTAGAGTTAAGATTACATAAGGCTACCTAATGTAACGTAAGGTTACCCTTACCCTAACCATAAACTTAGATCTATATATCTAAACTTAACCCTAAGTTAAGTAATTAATCTGTCGCCGGATGTCGATGCGAAACAGCATTAGCGCCGATTGCTTGCACCTACTAACATAAATTAAGGCATCTGGGACCATGCTACAAACATTGTTTCAATCAGCGAAGAAAATATTATATTTAAGTCTTAATAGTGTTGAAATTTGGAATGTGAGGTTAATCAAAACTATAATAATGTGACATAATCATTTAAAGCTCACCCTTTTACAATGACGAACTTATTCCAGGCAATTCCGATGAAATAACAGAAAATAATAAAAATGTTTCAGGCTCTGCAGACGATACAGTAACGAAATACTGTATTTTCGTCGCTTCGTAAAACCCGCGAGTTTTTCTAGTTAAGTGTAGTCGATAACGCATAGTACACTACAGCGCCGCGCATCCCATCGGTTTTACGAACCGACGAATATTTTATTCGCCGGTTCGTAAAACCCTTTTTCACTTTTGGTAAATTTAGGACATGGTCAATATACAAAAACATTGATAATTTCAGTAATATTCACTTTTATGTCCTGAAATTTGGCATTTTGATACATCCTTGTAAGCACTATCAAAATATGTAAAAATTACAAAATTGAAAATTTCATTGAAATTTGACTATTCGCCGGTTCGTAAAGTCCGCGACGATTTGTCTACCACATTAATTGTTGAGGGTAAAATGAGGAATTAATTGTCCTCTTTCTTTGTCCGTCATGTTCATAGTGGTTTTTATATATTTTTTTATTCTTCAATCATCTATGTCCGCCTCCTAGCTTACACGCATGCATCATACACAGATCGCGCGACCCCCGAAAATACACCCGTCGAAAAGGTAGAGAGTAGGGACTTTTAGATTTGCACGTCGACGTAGTGGACTGCAACGTGTGCCATTCTTTCAAGGCACTGGCCCGTGCCCGGCAGTGCCTTAAAAGGACGTCACATTACCTTAAAAGGATGTCACCGTGGCAGTCCACGTTCTCGTCGTGTAAAATCTAAAAGTCCCTAATGAGAGGCAAGGACTGTCTCCGTTTCAGCGTTGAGGGTGTGTTAATTTCTCCGCTGATTGGGCGCGCGACACGGAAGCAGTCCAGTCAGTGGACTACGTACAACTAGTAGCGCACGTCGTACAAGCCTACCTTTGCCATTAGCCTTCCTTTGACTTTTCCGTAGGTCTTCTGGTACAGCACACCCAGGACAGTAGGTACGACTAACAACAGCTCGGTCAAGACGATGTTAACTGGTGTGGCGATGACGTAATACTCATGTGTCCAGTTACTGGCGTAGAAGGAGAACCACAACGGGATGAGTCCGACGGAGAGGGCGGTCGAGAACATGGCCATACACATCCTGTACGTGAAGCGGACAAAAAGGGAAAGTGATTTCATGCATAGGTATACAATTTTAATTTCATCGCTGATAGGACATTGTAGCCATTGATTTTTTTTTCTTTTTATAAAATCTATATTCAGATACAAAATCACGGATGACATCATACATAATTATTTACAACAAGCAAATCATCACATGTTTAAATAAGATAAAATTATATATCTATATTTACTTGAAAGCAAATTAAAATGCTTTTCCTGTAAATCATTAATTATCTTCTTTCACTTAGTAGTATTCCCATTTATTATTATCTTATTTATTTAACTTCTAGTCTGTATATTAACATAAACAAGAAATATTGTCCATTGTAGCCATTGATAATACATTGTGGTGGTGTACATTTTGCAGAAAGCAGATGGATTAAAATTGTAAGGTATTCCAGTATGTAGAAACGTTTAGCCCCCTTAGACGGATATATAGAAGAAGAAGAAGAAGAAGAAGAACAAGAACAAGAACAAGAACAAGAACAAGACCAAGAACAACAACAACAACAACAAAAAGAAGAACAAAAAGAAGAAGAAGAAAGGAAGTAGGACGACGACGACGAAGATGAGGAGGAAGAAGAAAATTAATGAAAATAGTCGTATGTTTCGAATCAATTGATTAATCAATCAATACGACCACCAGGGACCTGCCCAAGACAACCTCAAGTCGTGTGTGTGTGTATTGGGTTTTTACAGACGTGTATCAATCAGATATGATTATTTACGTCTGGGGACCGACCTTTAACGTCACCATCCGAAAGACGCGATTCAGTTTCGAACCTGCGTCCTCGGCTGAATCAGTTTGTAACTTCCACTGTTAGCTGGATTACAGGCGCACGCCACAACGCCTCGTATTTCCTCTTTCCCTTTTTATTTCCTTTTTTCCGATTTACCCGCCCAGCGAGGCTCCCTCCCCTCCCCTCCCCTCTCCTCCCTTGCGCCTCCATCCAATCAATCTCCCTCTCCCATCATCCAGTCTCCAGGTCAGCCATATTGGGAAAATCTCCCTACAAAAAAACTCCGAATATCATAAATATTGGGATCTGGGAAAAGGTTGGGAAAGATTTTTCTTTTTTTACGAACCCGACAATGACGACGCCGTCGCCGTAGTAGACGAGGATGGCACACAAAGGCGATACCGGGGAGCAAGCTAACATGATCATAGCCAAAGCCTCGTTGGTAGACATGTCGAGGAGGAGGGCAAGCCCGTAGCCTATGACGGGCTGGATTAGGGACTGGAAGGCGAGTCCGATGACGACGCTCTTGGAAAGATGCGTTTCCCTATCTGAGAAGTCTTTGATCGAGATGACGCAACCCATGCCGAAGAGCGCGACGCAAATGCTTGCGCTGCTGATGTAGAATCGGGCTGAAGCAAGGAACGACAGCAAGGCCTATTTGGAAAAGGAAGGAAATGACGGGCAATTGTGTTTTGTGTCAAAGAAATGATCTTTGCTTATCGAAATTCGTACAACAAATACACGACACCTACTCCTTCATGAATATCAACAAAGAGTTCCTATGCAAGAGGGAAACAGGGAGAAAGGACGGTAGGGACAGGGGTGTCGATCACGGGGGGATGGGGATATATCCCCCCCAATATTTCAGGTGGGGGATGGCCTGTACAATCCCCCCCAATAATTCACCATCAAAAAAAAATGAAGAGAAAAATTAATGATGAGAGTAGTTGATGGTTATTACTCGCAAGATGACCATCAATTAATATACACATTTTGCTATCTCATTTTCATAATACATACGTATATAAATAGAAAACGAAGTAAATGAGACAACCGTATATGAGACAAGAATAAATTAAATTCTCGCTCATACGGCTTCATCATCAGGAATTGATGAATTTATTCAATTTATTCAATCAACAGCATCATAGAAATGCAGTGCGCCAAATGCAAAGCCGCAGCGTTAAAAAGCAACGAGCTAAATGTTAAGCGCGAAGCGCAAAAGTGCAAAAAAAGAAGTAGAGAGTGGAAGAGTTGTAAGATAGTTCACTAGTTGTTATGTTGTTTCCATTCACCCTTTTTAAAATTCACGTCATTGTATCTTTATTTGTTTTGTTTTTTCACTCATTTTATTTCCTGATATTTCCTAAAACATTTTTCAAAACGCGCTAGGAGTTACAATCGTGTATTTGTTTAACTCTTTTAATTTGGTCATTATTGCCAAGAAAAAGTTATCAACCAATTCCTCAATATAAAGAACTCTTAAAGGTAAAGGAAACCATCTGAGCAAGAATATCACATGACTTTTGGCCAGTTCAATCTGAAGTGATTTTTAAAGCTATGACTATGTGGGGTTGATGATGCGTTTTTTTTGATAATGCAAGTAAAGTAATAAAATATTGTATCATTGAAGAGAAAGACGGTTTTGTCCAAATGGCAGCATGTAGGAGACGAAACTTTCAGTTTGTTCCCTGATTCATACTCAGTATCTATTTTGTTTTATTGATTTCATTCATTTCTTTGTTTATTTATATCTCTACATGTAAAACATTTGAAGATCTATTTTCTGAAAGGAGCAAAATCTTTTGATAGCAAATGGAGATAATGATATACATTTTCCTCTATTTACCTTGAACAAAATTATTAACCTAAATTACGAGAGAAATTATGAACACATGCATCTTTTAATAACGATTTTCCATAGACACCTGAACAAAATCGGGTAAACAAAGAGTTCTTTCTTAAGTTACACACATGGATCTAGTGCCTCTTGAAAATAAGCTCTTTGTATGTACATAAACAAGCAATACAACAGAATACTCAAGTTCGATATTTTGGAGAAAGATTATTATGTCACAACTTATTTTTGTTTTATTGAAAAGCTTATGTAGGCCTATGTATTGTATTCAAACGTAACAGGCATAAGATAGTAAAGGTGTTTTTGAAGGTTAGAATGTTATTAAGTTTGTTTAAGTAAGTTTTGTTTATAACACCCTTCCAATAATAATGCAACTTCTAAGACAGGTTATAGTTTTTGAGAAAAAAAATAGTGCTCTGGTCAGGGCCTTAGGGGAATATTATGCTTATATTTCAGAGCGTATCTGGTATGATAAGTATATCTGGGTGAAGAAGGAGATAATGGAAGTTTGTTGTTTGGTAGTTGGAACGTAAGTTTTATATTATGTTTTTAAGAAACAGACAGTTTGTATGAGATCAAGAGTGGAAATTTTCTGTCATTTTGAGAACCAAATTTTGCATCAGTGATATTCTGTTTCATTGAATTGAGTTTCCCGCAGAGAGGATTCAGTTGGTTTAATTAAAGAAGGAAGAGAGTCAAATGAAGAACCAAAAGCAATATGTTTTTCATTTACTAATGAGAACTATGTTTTTATCTCCTTACACAAAATATTGGAATGGGTTTTTCACGATGAATGTTGTTTGGAGACATCAATATTCATAAAATGTATGTTTCTATCACCAGGAAATAAAGAATTTTCTGTCTACATGAACCTTTCCTGGTTGCTTATTAATGCATTTGCCCACTGGTAACATAATACTTTCACAAGTTGATATCCCTCACCATTGGATTTTTTTGGTAATGTCTAAATTTCGTTTAAAAATAGATGATATCAGTCTGGTAGGCCTACACTGCAGGCAAAGTCAGGACTAACATTTAGCATGTTATTCATTTTATTACCACTCTTATATTCTCTGAAATGTTATCTTTATTGAGGGCGACTTGAAAAAGTTAATAACTTGGAAGGGAGGGGGTGCAACCTGCCACACGCTTCTACCTCTTGGTTGCTTTGATCCATTGCCGAAAATATTTTGGCACCTATCATTCCCCCAACCACGGATACAAATCGACACCCCTGGGTAGGGAAACGGGCGAAGTTCCAAGAGCATACCACACCATCACTCTAGGGCGGCTGTATACCGTCGATGGCTCGGTTATTCTAGTACCGGAATGACACCCCCTCCCCTACCCTCCTCCCCGTATTTTAACTATACGTAGTACGTACCCCCTAATGAAATAACAACTCTCGATAATATGAACAACAAACTTATATTGAATAGGGCCTACAAGCAAAATTCATATACTGTAATAACAGTATAGTGGAGTCATGTATAGCGCTCATGTCTGGCCCATTACCACTATAAAGGTGTTGTGGTCTATAGTGGATAATTAATCTCCGGACTGGGAATACCAAAAAGTGCCAGACATTATAGCGCTCTAAGACTCCACTATTATTAGTGAAGATCCATTATTATTAACCCGGCTGTAGCACGACTGCATGCCATCATGCATAGCGCTCAAGAATTTAAAGGAATTCATTCCTGCCGGGTACCCATTTACCTCACCTTGGTGAAGTGTGGCAAATGTAGATTAATGTCTTGCCAAAGGATGTTTGTGCGGCGACAGGGATTCGAACCCCATAGTTCAGGCCCCCCAGCTGCTGCTATGATGAATAGAGGGGGTTATGATGACAGACTAGCTCTGCTTTTTTACGTCACATTTAGATCTTGATTATGTACGTTCATGCATTTTCAGAAAGCATGATGTTGGCAAAATTGTAGAGGTGCTGTGGTCTAGTGGATAAGTCTCGGGACTGTAAAGCACAATGTACGGGGTTCGAATCCCTGCCACAGAACATCCTGTGGCCAGACATTAATATACATGTGTCACTCATGACCCGGGTGTATAGTAAGGGTACCTTGTGTCCACATAGCGCTATTTTTGTCGGAGCTAAAGCCGGGGTTATAATATCCACAGTCCTTATTTAACCTCATTACATTCTATATCACAATGCGTTATAATATGCGCTACACAAGGACGTATAATCACAATGCGTTATGCGCTATACAAGGACATAATAAAACATTTGAATAATTAATGCCCATTAAATATTCTTTTCGACCCCCTTTTTTCTTTGTTGTTGACAAAATCCTGGATCCGCCCCTGAAAGACTTACCTGGCCAGTATCTTGAGCATCTTCTGGGGAAACGTTATTGGTCAAGTTCGAGTGAATGACCTCCATAATGATATGAAAGAAACCAATCCAACGTCACAATCTGTGGAAAAGCAGAACAAGTTTATTTGAACAAATTATGATGACAATAATATTGACGGTAATTATAGACAAAGCTATAGCCTAATTTGTACTCGAGAGCTTTTATTAATTTATTTGATAATGTGTAATAATTTGATTGTAGCACGTTGTTATTCATATATTTATTTATGATATTCCAGTTTCTTTGACTTTGTGCACATTATTTCTGCCATTGTTATCTACCTTTTTGTATTTTTACTTTTATTTCAATCAAACCACAAGTTTTGGTTTCAATAAGGAATTTTTTAAAATAAATATATTTATTAACATTCCCCTCCCCCTCCCCCAACATGCAGGTAAGTTTTGTTGATCCCTGACACCCAACGGAACAGGAGGAGGAGGAGGAGGAACAAGAACAAGAACAAGAACAAGAACAGAGAACAAAAACAAAAATAAATCCCAATCTTTGCATGAGCAGACAAAGTTTTTTTTTTTAATTTGTAGTATAGAAGTGATGTTTATTACTATAGTCCATTGTATTATAAGCTTTTGTATCAAGGAGCTTTCAATATATCTATTATCTCTGGTCACTTTATTTTATCCCATTTACTTTTAACAATATTTCAAAAGATTTGGTTTTATAGTGATTATTGGATTACGTATTAGTGTTTTGATTTTTGTTTATAGTCAATTTAATACATTGCAACTATAGTTGGACAGAGTCGACTGTTTAATGATTGAACATAATTATGCTAGTCATTTGAAATCGATTTTCAATTATGAGAAGATTGAATACAATGTGTGTGTGTGGGTAGTGTATTTAGTCCATAAAATTAGAGTGTTCTTCTTCTTCTTTATCTTCTGTTTCCGTTTCTTCTTCTTCCCCTCCTCTACTTCTAATTCTTCTTCTTGTCCCTCTCCTCTTATTCTCCTTCTCATTCACCTTCTCCTCTTCCTTCTTTTTTTCTTTCTTCTTACTCTTCTTCTATACAGTCTTCTTTTTCTTCCTAAAAAGTATGTTTCCTTCAACCCTGAATATTCTTGCAGAACTTCATGAGAAGCGTGCGTTGAAGAGCAGGCTACATATTGTGTGCCAATATTTCAGGATAAGGAACAAGTAAAAATCGCCTTTAATCTATATGCAAGTTTTCTTCATTCTTTTTAATCATGCAAATCCGATGAGATTAATTGTTTTTAACTTACCAAGCAAATGTCTTCAGTAGTTTTCCGTCAATGTGCTCCCTGTACCATCGTAGGTATAGTGAGTTCCAAGGTAATCCGATATATGACCCATTTGTCAAAGTCTTGTACAGATTCACTCATTAAATGAGTTCCAAGTCAAGTCGACGAATTTTTTTCAATGCAAACTTTAATCACTCGAGATGGTATTTTTTTTGAAGAGCCACGCAGTACGCCAAGTTTGGAATACATTCAAACTCGAGAAGTCAATGATAACATTTCTTTACAAATTCTGTACTGCTTTTAGCGCGCTGTACTGTGCTCTCGCCTGGTAGCAGTGCACTGAGATTCAGCTTATAAAATCCCGTATTGGGTCTTTGCTTTTTCTCTTTAGAATGCAAGTTAACCCTTTTAAGGTCTTTTTTGTGAGTTCCATGTAACGTTTCACCTCGGAGTCCTAATCCTTATTTTCTGTGTCTATTCAGGCCTGGCATTTATCGGAGAACCATTTATAGTCCCGCCGCGTGAGTAAACGAAAATGGTTCAGTGGTTTTGTATAAAACTTGAGAATAAACAGAAAGCCTACTCACTAGTGGTTTTGGAACGCCCATACATGCAGCTACACAGGGCAATAGGTGGAACTGTTCGCTTGGTTTTGGGGGTTTCTTTTGGTACGCGGTTCGGTGGCTGAGTATAAATCTTGAGAATAAACAGTGGATTGGAATGCCCGGTCATACATGGCTATAGGCGAAACTGTTTTATTTCTTTCTTTTTCAACAAAGATTCATACGAGAATATTATTGAAGACTTAATCACCAACTAAAAACATTATTTACCACTGTCTTCTCTCATTCCTAATGGCCCGAATTCACAAAGGAGGTTCAAAGGGCAAGTCCACTCCAAAAATAACTTACTTTCAATGGAAGCAAAAAATCAGACAAACCAATCAAAAAAAGTTTGAGCAAAATCGGATAACTAATAAGAAAGTTAAGAATTTTTAATGACATGAAAAACTTTGAAAATCACAATACAAATTGGCAACTCACTCACGAGTCTGTGACGTCCTGTCCTCACTATCCACTATTTTTTTCTCTTTATATTGATAATATAAATTTCATATTTTCTCCCTAAGAATCTTATTTCTTCACACCAGCATCCAAGTTAGATTGATAGTAATGTTTTTTGTGTGGATGCACTAATATAGAGTAATTTTTTCCAGTTAAATCATGAAAAATGTGAATTTTGATAAACTATTTATATAAAAATCAATAATTATGAATATACAATATTCAGAAAATAGTATAAATTCTTCAAACTTCATGAAAATTGTTGTGAAATGTCATGCACGCAATATATGATACAATAACCTGCATGGGCAAAGGCATGGGGATAAAAAGGGATTCAAATTAATGGGATTTAAGTATATAAAGTAATTGATAAATAGTGAGGACATATATACGTCACAAACTGATAACCAAATTGGCAATTTGTGTAGTGATATCCATTGTTCCATAGTTTTACATACTTTTTCAAAAATTCATAACTTTCTTATTAGTAGGCCTATCCGATTTTGCTCAAACTTTTTTTGATTGGTTTGTCTGATTGTTTTGCTTCTATTAAAGGTAAGTTATTTGTGGGGTGGACTTGTACTTTAAATTTAACCCATGGTATAATGATCTTCATTTACATTAACCCATGGTTTAAAATTGGCGCAAAATAAGCGCGACACATTCAGAGGTCAAATATTAGACGCGCGCAATTAAAGCAATTAAGGTACGCTTATTTTGCGCTAATTTTTAAAGCCCAAGTCCACTCCAAAAGTAACTTTCTTTTAATAGAAGCAGAAAAATCAGACAAACCAATCAAAAAAAGTTTGAGCAAAATCGGATAACTAATAAGAAAGTTATGATTTTTTAATGACATGAACAACTTTGAAAATCACTACACAAATTGGCAACTCACTCATGAGTCTGTGACGTATGGTCCTCACTATCCACTAATTATTTTCTTTATATTATAAAGAATATTATTTCTTCACACCAGCATCCAAGTTAGATTGATAGTAATATGTTTTTGTGTGGATGCACAAATATAGAGTAATTTTTGTCCAGTTAAATCTGAAAAATTGAATTTTGATAAACTATTTATATAAAAATCAATAATTATGAAATACAATATTCAGAAAATAGTATCAATTCTTCAAAATTCATCAAAGTTTTGGGGAAATGTCATGCACGCAATATGATACAAACCATATAACCTGGGCAAATTATGGGGAAATCAAGTTTTAGGGGATAAAAAGGGATTCAAATATATGGGATTAAACTATATAAAGTAATTGATAAATAGTGAGGACATGACGTCACAAACTGATGACCAAATTGGCAATTTGTGTAGTGACATCCATTGTTCCATAGTTTTACATACTTTTTCAAAAATTCATAACTTTCTTATTAGTATCCGATTTAATTTTTTTTGCTCAAACTTTTTTGATCGGTTTGTCTGATTTTTCTGCTTTTATTGAAAGAAAGTTATTTTTGTGGTGGACTTGCCCTTTAAACCATGGGTTATGTAAATGAGGGTTTAATCCATGGGTTAAAGGGAGTGTAGCATGGCAATTACTACTTATATAACGCCATGCATCTATACGTCTTCTTTTGGACAACTGCACGTAAACGAATGGACTTGATTAACGGTAGTCAGCGAATAAATCTCTACATGGTCAGCGCGCGCAAGCGTTCGCGAAACAGACCGAACTCCTCCTCATCACGCTTCGGTTTCGCGTATGTTGCACGCAGTGAATGCTAGTCTGCAAGCACAGACCCCAATTTGACACTGTATCAAAAAATCATTGTGCTTTGAGAGAAGCCTAGCCCAGCTACCTACTGGTTGTGTCAAGTGAGGAGCAGCTATAGTACATGGCCTATGGTAGTCTTTTAGTGCAGACTCTCTTTTACGACTGACCAGGGTTTGTGCCTGCAAACTACGTCGTGAATGCTGCGGGCGTCTTCGGTTTATATTTGATTTGTATTTTATAGTCGATTTGAAATTTTGACAGTTTTAATCACTTTACATATAATATGGACGCTTCAAATTGGCTAAATCGGTTATGTCACTGTGACGTATACCGGACAACCCTTCCCCATTTGTTTCACACATAACATTACTAAATTGTATTTTCTCTCTTACAATGTATGATATGATCGACTCATGCAGGTCGCTCTTTTCATTTTAGAGAAACTACCTGTTTTTAATTATATGCTATCCCTATAAGGCCTATATTTTGAGTAGTGTCCCAAGAGAGAAGGCACTTTGGAGAAATATATACAGAAATTAATTAATGATATTGATTTACACGATCGACGACAAACGGGAAAATTGTGCGTGACTATATTAAGTCACGATCCATTGACCACTGAAATTGCCAATTTGAGATTCCCATAGATTTAGTGATCTTATATTTCAATCATTCATTGCTCTAGTGTGTGTATTGGGTTTTTACAGACGTGTATCAATCAGATATGATTATTTACGTCTGGGGACCGACCTTTAACGTCACCATCCGAAAGACGTGACTCAGTTTCGAACCTGCATGCGTCCTCGGCTGAATCAGTTTGTAACTTCCACTGTTAGCTGGATTACAGGCGCATGGACGCCACAACGCCTAGTTAGCTATTATTTGGTGTTATTTATTTAAAACTTTCGTCATTCTGTTTTTCCTATTTTTCTGCTTTCATACAAATGAACTTATTTACTTTCTTTTATTGCCCAATATTGGTATTAATTGTACATGTACAATTCAAAAGAAAAAGAAAAGGAGCAAGTGGACGATAAAAATAAATATTTTTTAACTTATGAGTTCATTTATTTCACAATTTTTTCACAATTTTACAGCTCAATAAATGCAACCACAAAATACATCTTCTCTTCTTCAGTAGCAGTACAGGCCACCGTCAGGTGTATTGTACTGTTGAGGTGCAGTGCAGATGTGTGTACAATGTCTGAAAAGGGGTACGATTAACTGAGTGCGAGTAAAAACAACTACCGTTTTAGCGGAGCTGGGTCTTTTGTACCTCTAGCTTGAAGGTGTTAGCAGAGGTACAATTGACAGTGTTCTGAGGGAGGCAGTTCCAGAGTCTTATAGCATCCGGGAAGAAGCTCCTCTGGTAGACCAGCGTTCGGGCAAAAGGAACTACTATCTTCTTGGATGCAGACCCAGGACCAAAATCCAGTTGAAACCAATTGGAGCAAAACCAATTGAAACCAGTTGCCAACTGGTTTCAATAGGGAAATTGGAACAACTGGTTCCAATTGAAACCAGTTGCCAACTGGTTCCAATTGAAACCAGTTGAAACCAATTGCCAACTGGTTCCAATTGAAACCAGTTGAAACCAATTGCCGACTGGTTCCAGTTGCCTAATTGGTTTCAACTGGAACCAGTTGTTCCAATTTCCCTATTGAAACCAGTTGGCTTCAACTGGTTTCAATTGGTTTCAATTGGTTTCAATTGGTTTCAACTGGTTTCAATTGGTTTCAATTGGTTTCAACTGGATCCAATTGAAAATTACAGTTGGCATAAACTTAATTAGTTATAAGTTAATTAGCTCATGCACTAATTATCGCTCATGTCAACACAGAAGCATTGTTATGTGTCTACATTAATTACAATGTAAAGGGCATTATAATATGCAGACCATTTCATATAATATACTTAGCAAGGAAATAGGCATATATGTTTGTATTTGATGTATTTTGTCCATGGTTAGTGTTTTACTAATCAACTTTTAATCTGTTGTAATTAAAACAATATGTTATTTATGAACATGCTTATCATTGCTAATTAATCTTCATATGTATCTAAAACAAATGCATTACTTGCAAATGAAAATTAATTAATAAATACGTTGTAAATCAAAATAAATGACATAAAAACATTGATCTGCACACCAGCAGATAATATGCAAATTAACTGGTTTCAATTGGATCCAGTTGGGTAACTGGAAATATTTTCCAATTGGAACCAGTTGGGTAACTGGAAAATTATCTTACTGGTTCCAGTTGAACTTCAAACTGGAACCAGTTGGGTAACTGGAAATGACTTCTAATTGGAACCAATTGGGTAACTGGAAATGAATTCTTACTGGAACCAGTTGGGTAACTGGAAATGACTTCTAACTGGAACCAGTTGGGTAACTGGAAATGACTTCTAACTGGAAATGAATTCTAACTGGAACCAATTTGGGTAACTGGAAATGAATTCTAACTGGAACCAATTGGGTAACTGGAAATGAATTCTAACTGGAACCAGTTGGGTAACTGGAAATGACTTCTAACTGGAAATGATTTCTAACTGGAACCAATTGGGTAACTGGAAATTAATTCTAACTGGAACCAGTTGGGTAACTGGAAATGAATTCTAACTGGAACCAATTGGGTAACTGGAAATGAATTCTAACTGGAACCAGTTGGGTATGGCTGGAAATGACTTCTAACTGGAAATGAATTCTAACTGGAACCAGTTGGGTAACTGGAAATGACTTCTAACTGGAAATGAATTCTAACTGGAACCAGTTGGGTAACTGGAAATGACTTCTAACTGGAAATGAATTGTAACTGGAACCAGTTGGGTAACTGGAAATGACTTCTAACTGGAAATGAATTATAACTGGAACCAGTTGGGTAACTGGAAATGACTTCTAACTGGAAATAAATGCTAACTGGAACCAGTTGGGTAACTGGAAATGACTTCTAACTGGAACCAATTGAGTAACTGGAAAAATTATCTTACTGGTTCCAGTTGCACTTCTTATTGGTTTGAACTGGAAATAACACCCCATAACAATATTTTCCAGTTCGGTAATTGGTTTCAACTGGAAATTTTGTATTCCAATTGAAACCAATTGAAACCAGTTGAAACCAATTGAAACCAGTTGGAGATTTCAACTGGTTTCAATTGGATTTTGGTCCTGGGGATGGACTCTCTCCTATACATTCGCAGGATTTGTAAAGTGACCACACAAAAAACATCTTGCCGTGAACAATATTCAGACTACATATCCAAACTATTTCAGTTGGTGACATAATTCAAAATAATAATGAAAAGTAAAAGCACTACAGCAAGAAAAAAAACCTACTTATTGAATGTGGATCGATGCACTCACTCCTACATTTGCAGCATTTGTAACAAAAAGAAAATATCATTGATTGTATATGTGGATTTTGCCCCTCCCCACTACACGGCTGGGCTTTGAAGGGCTATATACCACCTCTACATACCCCCGCTCAAAGAAACCCCATTTCATGCATTAATAATTGGCAAATTAGGCAACAATTAAAAACCTCAAAGCTCACCCACTTCTCTCGATCCTTCTCTGTTTGTTATGATGGTTAACATGTCTGCATGTGAAAGGCCCTATGCTTATAGATATGATTTTGCTGCACTCCTTTTTCTTTCTTGTTGTTTTTGTTTTTCTTTTCTTTTCTCTTTACTCAATAGGTGCATGGTATCTAACATAAATCTAGGCTCATGTATTAAATGACATGACTCATTTGGGCACGGAAAGACATCAAATTTAACTAAATGGATTCAAAGGAATAGGGGGTCATGGAAAGTAACCAGTTAAATAAATTATTCATAACCCCTTGTAAATTTGATGTTTCTCGTGTTTTTTGTAACTCAAGATTGAAAGGTGGAGTGGTTGAATTATATAGGGCCTTTGTAGAACAATTTCAGACGTAAGTATTAATATGTCACATTCTCAAGAAAAATGAATTGTGAGAAATTGAATTTTCACAAAGCCGCTGTAAACAATTACAAAAGTTGGTAAGGGTATGAATAATCTATTTGTTAACTGTATGTGCCTTATTATTTACAATACCAACCCTTCAACATGGGATTAAAGTTGCAACATGGGATTAAACCTGCAACAATTAACAGGCTTGAGCAATACAGAGCATCAAAATAAACTCACACAGTGATTTTCCAAAAAGGCTTCATAAATAGATTGTTAAATTTACAAAAAAGGTCCTGTAGTTAAAAAACAACAACACCATTTTAAGGAATGAGTTACTTCTGATGAAGTATATAACTACGATAAATGATATTTGAACTATATTGCCTTGATATTTCAGATAGTAACATAATTCAAAATAATGACAAAGTTAGGCAATCATCTTTCATGAATAAGACATACAAAAAGTAATAACTTCAGTTGGTTACAATCTTCAAAATGATATTTGAATAAGACAAAAGTAAAACAACAAAAAATATTCAGACTACATTTTCTTGACATTTCAATTGGTTACATAAGTCAAAATAATAAATTCTAAAATAAAGCAAAAGAGGTTCATTCCATGATCGAGGTTTGGGCTAGAAATATGACGATGCCCTATAATGTTAGTATGAGAACTTTTACTGCACAATGCGCGTGGAATATGAAATAATCTGTTACAAATTTCTATGCGATGAATATACAGTAGCAGTGCACTGCCAGAATCATTCCCATTTCAGTTGCTTCTCTTCAAAATCTTTGCTTTATTTAATATGCATTTCTTTTTTACCAGCATTACATGGACGTCATATTTGGATAACATGACTAAAGCTTTTGGTCAACAATATCGATTCACCATGAAGTTTAGAGTACTTCTAAGCATATAGTATGCCTTTTATACAATTTGAGCTCAGTAATATGGTACTTGAAAGGAGACATACTTTCTCACTTCTGGTATAAAGTTTTCCTTCTTGTCATCCTCAAAGTAACAATCAATACCCCATTTGTAAAGCATGTAAATGTATATCAGATCAATAGAAAAACAAGAATATTTAACTTGTATTAATGCATGATTTGTGCGACTTCAGTGGGTTGATCCATTTCATATCATGTAGTCCCATATGCACACATTTCTGTGTGCAGTGCATGCATATGACTGTCAGGAAGATTGAGTCCATTTCGTATCATTCTCATGATTGCGAACCTTAACCCATTGTCTAAGGGAACCGGGAGGTCCATGTATTAAGCCTATTGGAATTCAGAGTTCAGTAGTCATCGGGGCAACAGACTCAAGTACTACATAAATCATCCTTTCCTATATTAATTGCTAGCTTCCAGGCAGTTTATTTCCCAAAGTATTCACATGACCAGCATACAACTTGGTTAAAATTAATGTTACGAGTTTATAACTATTCCCCCCCCCCCAAAAAAAAAAAATGTTAGGTGTTCAAACGATCTGTGTGGTAGCAGTGTCGTCCAACACTGCACCAGTCACACAAAAGTTAAGAGCAACAAACATTTGCAGTTGGTCTGGTAGGGAGTTACTTCTTCCTGTCTTGTGATTTAGTTTTGGCTCTAATAAATCTAATAAACCTATACTTTCTTTTGATGTCTCTGTCACCAAATTCCAGGGTCACGTAACACCCTTTGAATTTGTCTCTTCCTCTCCTCCTTTTCTGCAACAAACATTAGCATGGCAGCCATGATTGTAATAATTGATTGGGTGTACCAAGGCAACCCAAGCCTGCGATTGATTTCTTATAAGTTGCGATTGATTGTGAATCAATCGCAACTGTTCATAAGATGGAATCAATTTCAATTTTAAAGTTGCGAGTGATTTGGGGACTTACGATTGATTCAGATCAATCGTAACTCTTTGTAAGACGGGGCCCTGAACTCCACCTTATCTTGAACCCTTTCGAGACAGTCATATTCCACAGACAAAAAGGAGATTCCATCACTTTGAAAACTTCTTTATTACAAGCATGGTACCAGCTGCAGCAGCAACAAACACCAACGTAACTTGAAGTGCCCTTTTAACATCTCCTTTCAACCATCCTGGAGTGGTCGCTGTAGGAACTAGATGCTCTGTAGCATCTCCTCCTCCTCTGGTGGTGCGTAGCATGGCCCTGATGGTGGAGTCTCGCAGTCCCTTTAGAAAGCTCATTAAATCTAGGGCAAGATTTAAAAGAAATAGAAATACTACAGTGAAACATGTACATAAAGATCACTCAAGGGAGACATGAAAAGTGGTCTTTCTAGGCAGGTGCTCTTTATGTACAGGTTTTTAAGCGAAAGAAAAATGTGGCCATTATAAACAAGGGGTCGCTCTATACAGGTGGTTGCTAAAGCAGGTTTCACTGCGGTACTAATACTAATGCATGTACATTGGTTATAAAGCGCATCCCTTATAAAAAATACCATGGAATTATCATGGTTCTAATGGTGGATGGTAAATTTGGACAAAGAACCATGGTAGCCATGGTTCTCTGTACCATAATTACCATCCACCACATGAACCATGGTTACCATGGTTGTCAGTACCATGGTTACCATGGTTATCGGTACCACGGTTACCTTGGTTCTCGGTACCACGTTAACCATGGTTCTCGGTTCCACGGTTACCATGGTTCTCCCGTGCCACGGTTAGTATGTCACTTCCATAAAGAAAGTCTCTATGCACTAGGCACTATGTGCAATTGCAAACATTTCCAATACAACTGAACCCGTTTTTATAACAAAAGATACTACTACTTTGTTTTGGCATGACATATAGCACACAATAAAACTTTGTTTTAAAGTAAAATCCAAATTTGGTAGTACACTACTCTAAAAGAAGGCAGCAAAAAATCAAGAGAAACAAACAAGTAAAAGTCTAAATTAAAATAGGACAGAAAATGAGAAAGTTATGATTTTGTTTTAAAAGTTGTAATCAGCATGCATATGGGAAACTCAAATCGATCTAATCGGCAGTGTCACTGTAACAAAGTGCGGGGGACGTAATTAAGATAGCGCCCATGCAAATATGATCGAGCGCGCACAGCGCAGGCAGTGATGTCATCAATGTTTTCAGATGCCTGCACTGTGCGCTCACATCATATTTGCATGGGCGCTATCTTAATTACACGTAAACCCCTGACCTCTAGAGGTCAATGGTTTGTTTACTCGTAAATTAAGATGGCGCCCATGTCTGCGCATGCGCACTTTTGTAACCGTGAAAGGGTGTATTGCTACATCCATCATACCTGTTCCCCCTGTTCCTGTAGCACCCTCGCTTGATGATCCAGGGCCTGTCTTCTGATGAGCCATATTGATGATAAACCTGCAAGAAATACATGATCAAAATTGGTCATTCTAAAGCCCCGCCCAGAAATGACGCGGTAAAATGCAAGGATTTTTTACCATGACGTAAGTGTAAAACGCTTCAGATTTATGTATCTTACAACACAGAGCTCAGTGAATATGCGTAGGACTTTTGTTGCAGTCAGTTGCCATTACCCATTAGTTTACACATTATATAAAATACAAAACACCTAGGTGTAAATGCTTTATACCTGAACAGGTGTTAAAGCACCTCTGCACTAGTTTGGCCAGGAGGGATTAGACCACCCAGCGTGGTCACTGACAGGTGGTTATCTCATCAACTCGGCTCTCAATTAACATAAGATCATGGGGGACCAACGGGCACCGCTTAGGCATTGTGTTCTATATAGAGGGAGCAAGTAGCTACAAGTAGTACAGTGGGACTTATAACTGAAAGTACATGTGGGTAGGAAAAAACAAGATTCAACTACAATTAGTCCAGTTGAAGATTTTGATCAAGTTACCTCAAATTGGCAACAGGAAGTGCATACAGGAGAAGGCAGATTTTACCTGGTTCATATCTGTAGATGCATATCTCTAAAGGTTTCCATGTCTTGAACAGGTGGTACAACACTTGCTTCTGCAGCAATTGCTGCACAGTAGTTTCATACCCTACCAAATTCCTAACTTCAAACCTGGACCCAACACTATACCAACACTTTGCCTAACCCTAAACCTAAACCTGATCGTAACCCTAACCCTAACTCTATAGATTTGGCAAAATGAAGCCCAGAGCAATAATCGCTGGAGCAAATTTCGCAGCACCCGATAATTCAATTGCAAATGACCAAAATCAGTGACAAATCTGCTGATAACCAATCAGAAGCAAGGATTTCACTAGCTTATAACAACAACTGCCATTTGTCACTGATGACAAGTTTTGTGAAATGGGGCCCAGGAGGATTGTACATGTACCTGGTCACAATCAGTAGATGAGAGTCTCTGAAAGATTTCATGGCCTGAAGACAATCATTGTATGTCTCAACTGCTTCAGCTGAGTCCGATGAATTTACTGATAGAAAAAAATAATTAATGAAAATATTTCACATGCAGCTCATTACATGATGAAGAATCATTTCCACGCAGTATTTCATAGCTTGACATTTGAAAACACGCAGTGATCATTTTCAGACTTGGGATAATTATTATTATTATTATTTATTTGGCCATAAAAATCTGAAATTCACAGTATATACAAAGTTAACATAGTAAATACAATTATCTTAGAAATAATAGAGACCAAGAGAAAGAGAAGGAAATGAGAAGCAAGGAGAAGAGGAAAGAAATGGTTACCAGCTATGGGCCAGTGTTCGCAAAAGTGAAATGCTTCACTGTTGCTGGTCTGGGGAGTGTTTCACAAAGACTAAGATCGACTTTAAGTTGGACTTAACTATGGCAGGCCGTTCATGCCACTGTTTGCTCTTACCATTTTATACTGGCATTGGTCTCTGAAGGGACGTATAAATCGTGGTCACAAATCTACAGAATTTACATTCTTTGAAAGTTCATTATTGAAGGAAAAAATATTATCTAAAGATCATAATTGAGAGATCAATAGTGAGAGCAACCAGTGGCAGTCCATCATTGTGTGCAATACATATGGGGTAAGCCCATTCTGGTCACTCTGCATGGCAGTTCTGACGATGCATGGTAACTGATTGAAAGATTCTAGACCAGGTCTAGACTATTCAGTCACAGAAGCTTGTGGTGCAAAAGATGTATCCTCAAACGGCAAACATAGAGAAGGGGGCGTATTCCTCTCCCCAGCCCTTTTATGATTACCGGGGTAAAGGGTTAAAGGAAGACCAAGTCTTACTAAAGTCTTTGATGGATGGTCCTGATGCAATGGCTTCTATCAAGTCTCTGTGAGGTTTTGGCATGTAATCTTGGAAGAACTGTCTCGACTTATCTACAGATGTGAAATAAAATTTAAGAACCAGTTGAAGTGGGAAAGATCATCAAGGTCATCAGTATGGCAGTGATGTCGTTTGGCACGATATTGATTTACATTTGCCACTCTTAACCCAGGAGAGAAATGGAGATCTGGAAGGTTCAAAAAGATTTTCTGATTGGGATACACTAATATGTACCTTTCCAGTGGCCAAATGGCAGTAATACTCTGCAAAGAGTGGAGATAGTGCATATATTGTGTGCTTGAATGAATCTGACTAACAGGTTGATGTTTGTAAAGTGCTTACAAACGTTTGTACCAAATGATGTTTATATTGCGACCATTACTACTGAAAAAGCATAATACATCGGTCAAACCTGCATAGAAAGACAAAAATTTTAGTTCCCCTGGAAACACATCTGTGTTTATCATTGAAAAAATATGTAAAGAGAACCTGCACATAAAGACCACCTGCCTATAAACACCACATTTAGTGTGTACGTCCTTTGAGTGGTCTTATATACAGGTATGAATCAAGTACAGTGAAACCTGTCTATAAAGACCACCCAAGGGAGACAAGAAAAGTGGTCTTTAGAGGCAGGTGGTCTTTATGTACAGGTTCCTTTAGTACATGTTTCAATGAGAAACCATTTTCAAGGGAAACAAAAAATGTGGATTCTGTAGACAGTTGGTCTTTCTGTACAGGTGGTCACTAAAGCAGTATCACTTTCTAAAATCACTCATTCTTTCTACCTTCTTTTTCTTTGTGCACTACTCCGAAAGCTGCATCGAGACATGGCAAAGTTGAGCTCTGAGCAGCACTTAGCCCTGTGAACTAAACAGTGAAACCCATCACAAATGTTGAAATAACATGAACGCTAAATTATGTATCATGTGGACATGCACTGTCTTCTTTTTTCCTACTTTTTTTTGGCTTACAGTAAATAACTTGATCAAGTGATCAGACAAATAGGCCCAAATTCACAAAGGAAGTTTAAATCTAACCCATGGTTTAATTCCTCATTTACATAACCCATGGTTTAAAATAAGCGCAAAATAAGCGTGACACAAGTCAGAGGTCCAATATTAGACGCGCACAAGGCAAGGTACGCTTATTTTGCGCTAATTTTTAAACCATGGGTTATGTAAATGAGGGTTTAAACCATGGGTCAAATGTAAACCTCCTTTGTGAATTCGGGCCATGATGTTTAAGACACCAAGTTGATTTAAAATGAAAAACAGAAAAGTTGAAACTAAAACAAAATTATTTTAACTTTGTCTCTTTGGGGAAAAGTTATAAAAAAGAAATCAGCATTAAAGATCTCAATAAACACAATAATGATCTAAGCATTCACAAGTATTTGCAGTAATTATTTCAATATTTCCTGTCATGCTTTTTTATTTCTATTGAGAAATAATTCACAAACTGCCTGTTGGTGGGGGCTATCCCAATATCTCAACACAGTGCCTTTCATCAAGAGCAATTATGCAGTCATTCTCGCCTTTAGTATTTAATACGATTTGAAGAAAAAAATTGTGTTTTCATACGATAAAACTTTCAAGATTTATACTCACATTGAAAGGCTCTGTGCTGACTCCCTCATAGATCAAACCTTTCAGATTTTTCTTCTTGAACGGCTGTGAGTCCCAGCTACAATGTAAAATGAAATGTGTTACAGGTATTACAGAATTACTAATGACTCTGCCTACTTTTTGTATTTATTCATTTATCTTACTTAGACCCCATCGGTTCTCACTCATTCCTAGACCGATCCAGTGGATTGCTCCAGAGGTTCGCTTTGTTTTGTGTACACACTCACGAGCTAGACCGCTCCTGTTGCTGGGGGTTGCAAAGGTCAGCGGGTCAAATGTTTCGCGTGCCGTACACATAATTTTCCGCGTAACACACACACCGACCAAAACGCACTTCCGGTTGAAGATCACTTCCTGGCACGGTTTGTGTACACACTGCAAGCTAGATCGGTCTGGGGCGATCTAGGAAGCGAACCGGTCCAGAAGATCGCTTCCTGGACTGCTTGTCTGTACACACTCGCAGTTAGACCGATCTAGCCTGGATTGGTCTATATAGGAATGAGTGAGAACGGGGTCTTACTTTGCAAAGGAGTAGCAATTGCTAATTGAATTTTCATGGGTGCAGAAAATGAAGGATTAAATACAGTCAAACCTGTCTATAGCGACCGCCCAAGGGAAACACAAAAAGTAGTCTATGTAGACAGGTTCCTTTAGTACATGTTTCAATGAGAAACTATTTTCAAGGAAAACAAAAAAATGAGGTCTTTGTAGACAGGTGGTCACTAAAGCAGGTTTTACTGTGCGAACAACAATTTCTTACAGACTGTAGATGTTGAAATATGTTATAATGATGACATTGGGGTGTCATGCAAGGCCCACGACCATAAGAAGGCAGCATAGCGAGGGTTACAAACGGCACATGCAGGAGTGGGCTCCGAAGCATCATTTAACAAGACTTACCCTGCAATGTAAGGTCTGAAAACATTGAAGAACACATGTGGCCGACAGCCCTCTGTTTGTCAGACAAAAAAACATAAGCGTTTGCGGATATTAACTTTATGTACAAATACTGCAGAGTGCCTATGGCGTCTAAGGTTTGTATTCTTGAAAGCGGACTAACTTTAGTCCATGATTTAATCCTCCGTCTACGTATGGAATGCCAAGTTTCCATATGAATATGTTTTTGAATAATTTGATATGTCCCTAAATTACAATGATATCATAATTATGTCAGTCATATTGTTGTTGATTAATTATGTTATTAGATTTTATTTTAATTTAGTGACAGATTAAATTATTCAAAAACATATTCATATGGACACTTGGCATTCTATAATACCACTCTAAGTCTTTACATGCCACAGAAAAATTTCTGTGTGCCACATTGTATTTATCCTCGGATAGATATACTAAAGGCTTCAAGATTATTTGAATGGTTGTGATTGAGCTAATCAAGACCTGGGCCCTGTTTCATAAACTTGTTATCAATAACAAATGCCAAATTTCTATGACAAATTTGCTCTCAGCCAATCAAAGGCCATGCTTTTCAGTAGCTTATAACAGTTATTGTAACTTGTTTAATGATAACAAGTTTTATGAAACAGGGCCCAGGGCCCCGTCTTATAAAGAGTTGATATTCATCGCAACCTATTTTCAACTGATACCAACCGCAACTACATATACATGTATATATAAAAGATGGGAGACTACAAATTTGCGATTGATTTGGATCAGTGGCAACTCTTTACAAGACGACCAGGCCCTGAAAAGGGTAATGTTGCAAAGCCCTTGTGTAGCACAGCGCATCCCTTCCATCAGTCTGTGCCTATTGTTTTGTGCTAAATTGCATGTGTGGCAAACAAGCACTGTGCAGAGAGGCAAAGAATGCAACCAAAGTGTTAATTAACACGGTGACTACTGAATTCCTCATTTTCCATAGGCTTAACACAGGGAACACCAGATTTTCGATAGCCAACGGGTCAACGGGTTACTAAAAATAATAGGATCTAGTAAAGGAAAACTTCTCCCTCTCCAAATGTAATTTCGTAGGGCACAGTAAATGTTTGCAAACTTCAAGGCAACTGCTCCTGAGACTGTTATTTTCTAGATGGTTACAGTGAGGGTAAGTTGACAGGTTGAAGTAAATTTCAAGGTAAAGTGTAAAAGCCATCATAATTTCTAGATGAAGGATTATAGCAGTATTGTTTTAGAGTAAAAATTGTAGTACATTTTAAATGTTAAGGTGAAGGTTACAGTGACAGTGTTATGGGGCTTTTTAATACTTCAAAACATCTGGTCAGTCATCCGGTCGGGTGATCGCGTTACACGACCTTTCGTAAAACGAAAGCAGAAGATCACGCAACCTTTTGTAGATTTGCTGTAGGGTTTTCACAAAGTGTCTGGTAAATTGGACCAGACCATTTGTAGATAAAAGGGGTTTATTTCGCAAACATCAGAGATGCCAAGTTCAAAGATCAGCTATGCGTGACATTTTCATGACTCGGTGCTCGAGCGCGCGAGCGAGGGTATAGCGTATAGTGTACATTTGGAAATCGCGTGACGCGACGTGATACCCGGCCTGCATGCATGCTACGTGCATGTGATATATGTACACGAACTCTGCGATGAGCTAGCTGAGGTCTCGAGGCGGTCGGCCAGTACGTAGTCTAGCAATTACTACCTTTTTTTTGTTGTTCTTCCCAGTCCCAGTCTGGCCCTGATGCGTGACAAAAATGGTTGCCATGCGTGACAGCGTTTTCAGTCCCTCGATGCGTGACTGTCACGCATAATGCGTGACACTTGGTAGCTCTGAAACATTGACCCCTAACATTTCATTATAAAGGGGTATGTTTTCACAAAAGGTGGGGTAACGTGAACACCCGACCAGACGTGATGAGCGGATGATTCAAAATGAAATTAAAGCAAGGGGTCAAGGGAAAGTACTCACCGGACATTCTGCTCAAGCTATTTCTCATCTTATAAACAGCTCCCTCTATAGTCCTAAGGTGCTTCACCAATCGCCGTGAGGATCCATCTAAAACGGCCTTCAAAAAGCACACAGAAGAAAATACACTGGTGGAAAGGCGACCTCTTTTATATGTTCATAACATAATATTATGATCATATTAATATAACATGGCTAACATATAATTATAAGCCTTGTAAAACAACCCCCCAGTCATACATCTGAAATAAAATGACATTTTGTGTGTTGTGGAAAATGGGGTCCAGCACGTACATCACAGGGACATAATATCGATTCAGCATATTCCAAGTTCCCATACGTGTATAGTGATTACATATTTCGTTCAGAGGCTTTCACCAGTCTGCTTCTTTGATTTTTCTGCTTCCTTCTGGAATAGTCTGCTATCAAGACTGGACTTCCCTATAACTAAATGAAGTTCATTACCTTTTGGGCTTCAATAATACTGGAGAGGGCTGGAGCAAAGTCTAGCTCCACTTGCAATGTTGTACAGTAGAACCAGGATTCGTCTTTACCGCCACGTAAGTTGACAATGGATTCCATATTGCTGAAATAACACAAACATAATACAGTTAACTACAGAACTATTCACACCATTATACCAAGTTTTGTTATTTCTTTAAAAGTATGTGGAAAATTGACTTGTCCCTATTTAGAGGTCGAGTGGATTAGTCACCAGACTGTGCATCCCATGGTTCGGGGCAAGACATTTATCTACATTTGCCACGCTCGACCCAGGTGAGGTAAATGGGTACCTGGTAGGAATTAATACCTTGAAATGCTAGAGCGCCATAATGGCAGCCATGCTTAAGCCAGGGTAATAGTTGAGGATCGAGTGCCAGGAGTGTCAAGTTTGACAGACATGCGCGCTATAGTACCTGGTAGGAATTAATACCTTGAAATGCTAGAGCGCCATAATGGCAGCCATGCTAAACCCGGGGTAATAGTTGAGGATCGAGCGCTAGGAGTGTCAAGTTTGACAGACATGAGCGCTATATACATGTATATACAAGAACTCACTTTGAATATGTATATAAGTGGTCCAGGAGAAACATGATGTATTTGTCATATATTCATTCAAGGGAAAGATAACCACCTATCAATACTGCTTTTTGTCAACCTTTGGTGGTCTTTATGTACAGGGGGGTGTTTCACAAAGACTAAGATCGACTTTAAGTTGGACTTAAGTATAACAGGCCGTTCATGCTATCCCCATTGGTCTCTAAATTATAATCTTTAGATATTTTTTCCTTCAATAATGAACTATCAAAAAATGTAAACTCTGTAGATTTGAAACCACGATTTGTACGTCCCTTGAAAGACAAATGCCAGTAAATGGTGAGAGCAAACAGTGGCATGAACGGCCTGTTATACTTAAGTCCAACTTAAAGTCGATCTTAGTCTTTGTGAAACACCCCCCAGGTCAAACTTCAAAACCTTTCTCCTAATAAACAAGAGATCACCTGACTTTACAGACCACCTTGTATTAACCTTAACCCTTTTGCAACACTGAATCATTACACATGTTGTGGTTTGGCTCAATAATTTTTATTCAGAGCTCTAAAATATACCAGATACACAAGCAGAAAGGGCAAAACTTTCTGCATACACCACATCCATTTTGTTTCATGACTATATTGCAATTGATGTTAAGAATTTTAAATAGTAAAAAAAGTTTTTAACCGGCCTAAAATCGGTAACACTTTGAGAGATTAAAAAATTAAATCAATTTAGCCTAAATTAAAATCCTCTCCTGAGAGTGTTAATGCTTGAACAAATTGTGACTGTAGTAATCTTACTCTAGTTCGACTTTGCCTTGAGGGTTCTTGAGCTTCCAGTTCAGTAGTATAAAGCTGTATTGGCTGATGGAGGGAGGGACCTGAAGTTTCTCTGCAACAGCTGCATAAGGTACGGCAAGACAGGCAGGTAAAACCTGGGATTTGGGGAGAAAAGGTTGTCCAATATTATACAGTACAAATATTCAGGATGGTTAGTGCTATTAAGATGAATATTTTTCACTAAATCTAAAGGCAAAAGAGAAGGCTCTATTTTTGTGAAGTACGTGTCTGCATGGACACACAACTCCCCACCATACAGGCTAGACCGAAATATTCAACCTCTGATATCGACGGTTGTTCCGCTGAGACTACGTCTGGCTCCACTGACCGCCTCTATACAGTGTATGTGGAAGGTTGACAAATGTCAGTTTTATTAAAGAATTCCCCATACCAGACGGTTATTTCTGTACGTCTAAATAGATACCTGGGGGGTGTTTCACAAAGACTAAAATCGACTTTAAGTTGGACTTGAACTATGACAGGCCGTCCATGCCACTGTTTGCTCTCACCGTTTACTGGCAATGGTCTCTCAAAGGATGTACAAATTATGGTCACAAATTTGATTTTTGATAATTCAATATTAAAGGAAAAATGATTATCTAAAGATCATAATGGTGAGAGCAACCAGTGGCATGAATGGCCTGCCATAATTAAGTCCAACTTAAAGTCGATCTTAGTCTTTGTGAAACACCCCCAGCAATCATAGAATCAGTCATGAACATCTTTTTCTTCTCACTTACTTCCGGTATGCCATCCTCTCCCTCACACCACACATATCCGTATGAGATACAGGTCAGGTACACGAGAGCTGTCTTTAACTCACTGGGTGAGCTTAGTCTAGTGTGATCCAATAATGGTAGCTGAGGAGATGAAATTGAAAGAGAACCGAAAAAAAATTGTTTAACCCTTTCAGGACAGGATTCATTTTTAGGGCTAAATTGATCACATACTGTTCCTCAAATTGGAAACAACAATATATTTTGAAAATAATATCGCTAGTGATATTTGTTTGTCTCGCAATGTGGTCAATAAGGGATCTAAAAGATCACGACGTTTCGTGCGCCGCTGGAACACTTCGTCAGGTGATAAAATTATATCACCTGACGAAGTGTTGCAGCGGCACACAAAACGTTGTGATCTTTTAGATCCCTTATTGACCACATTGCGAGACAAACGAATATCACTAGCGATATTATTTTCGATACTAAATCCGCAATGAGTAATATATTTAGGAACAATATATTTTGTTGGTATATTGTTAAAATTAAATGTAATGTCTCTGATAACGTACATATGTACATGTACATGATCGAGAATGATTGAAAAGTTGAAAAAATTGCAAATTCTGATAAAAAAACAATGATTTTTAATCTCCCAACGTGTTGCCAACTTTAGGATTTTTAAGCTTTTTTTCTTTTTAAAATTCCTGGCAGGAAACGTAATTAAGTCACGAAAAAAGAATGGATGCAGCGAGTGCATTCATTTTTGCCCTTTCTACCCATGCATCTGGGGGGTGTTTCACAACTAAGATCGACTTTAAGTTGGACTTATAAGTATAACAGGCCGTTCCTGCCATTGTTTGCTCTCACCATTGGTCTCTCAGTTATGATCTATAGATAACATTTTTTCCTTCAATAATGAACTATCAAAAAATGTGAGTTTTGTAGATTTTTTACCATGATTTGTACGTCCCTTGAAAGACAAATGCCAGTAAATGGTGAGAGCAAACAGTGGCATGAACGGCCTGTTATACTTAAGTCCAACTTAAAGTCGATCTTAGTCTTTGTGAAACACCCCCCTGGCATAATTTTGAGGTCTCTAAATCAAAAGTTATATAGCCAAACCACAAAATAATATTAATATAAAATAAGCAGTATGTACAATAGATTTAGAGTATGTGTTTGCGACCTATCTACAATTAGCTCTAGTCACCTTGTGAACCTCTTTCCTGAGTGTACCTTCCTGTACCAAGGACTCTGTTTGACGGGCAAGGTCTGACCAGGGTGTGAAGTAGTCTGGGAGCTCAGTCTAAAACCAAGAGAAATCGACAGGGTAAAATCAATCACTAATTAAAGACACAAAAATCTGCATTGAAATACAAGAATCAAGACAAATGTATTCAAAAGATTAAATGTTAGAATGATCATTTTAGCCATCAAAAATGGAAAATACAACACATGAATAGCAGACCAAAAGTAAAACAAAGCACAAATCACAGCAGATTTCATAAAAGGTCTACTTTAAAAAATGAAAGAAAGAAAACAAAAAAATAATACTAAAACAAACACACAATGTTACTCTAACATTTAGATTATTAGGTCAGAAAGATTAAACACACAAATATAAAAAACAAAATTGGGAAGTCAAAAACAAATCAATAACACAAATTTGCAGGTCAAAGGACACAATGTCCATTTAAACCCATTTAAATGCTCGATCTACTGGCACAATACTGCCTCAATTTATATCTGAATTGACCAGATAGTATTGTGGTTTTGTGCCAGCATTATATGATAGGCCTAGATCTAGGGATAGACTAGATAAGTGTGTTTTTTATTAAGTTAGAAATAGTTACAACATCAGATTATCTACAAAATTTACAATTACATGTAACAAGATATATTTCAGACAGCTGCAGGTCAGTAAAAAACACATAAATTCTTTCCGCTGAATGATTTGCAATTAGTCTTTGCAGATCAAAAATGCAATTTGATTGGACTTTTCAGTTTTTGGAGGTCGGAATGCTCAACAATCCATTCAACAGTGAAAATAAGTGAATGTGAGAATATTCGTCTTGTGACCTGGCCTGGGAAGCATGACCATGAAACCGTCACAACACAAGTACTATAGTATAGACTTTAGCTATATACTCATGCACTAGTATACTACTTTGTAGTTCTAGACTACTACACTAGTACGTAGGCCTACTATAGACGTACAATTTCGCTGACAATTAACCCACAGAAACGCATGTATACTAACACCCTTCGCCATGGGATATGTACAGTGAACATGTAGTTGAATCTAGATCAATGAGTATTTACGGTCTCGTGAACAACCCCAGATACCTCATACTATTACTAATTATACTAGTCTTAATTTATATGTAAGAAGGCCTTATTTACCTTGAATATCTATTTGACTCATTTCCTCATATTGAAATGAAAAATATCGTTTGACAGTTTCATTTTGTGATGCAATTGCATTCGGCTCTTGTTTAAAAAATTAAAAACATTACAGAAAAAAAATCACAACTTTTATTTTCAAATAGATTATGATCAAAAGAAAAGTTTAATTTGATCTGTAATTAGTGTTACTTTTTAAAGCTATTTCCAGTCCCAATGTGAATTCAAATTATTGGTGAATTGGAAATTGGTTTTCGAAGTGTTACAAAAAAAAATTGTCATGTTTTTTAATTTAAAAAAAATGATGACATTTTTAGTTAAAAGGGAAGTTTATGTAAGAGTTAAAATTAGACTCATTCTACACTTGTATTTGTTACAATTACTATTTGTTTCTCTAGTCTCTTCTCTAGCTCTATACATACCATATTCATTTCACATCATTTGCTTATTCACTTACATATTCATTTAATTTATTACTCAACCCAATTCCTTCTTCCATCCATCTCCTCTACATACCAAGTCTTCCATCTCACCTGGTAGTGCCTAGTGGTATGTTCCTTTGTTCTCTTCTCCTTCTTTATTCATGGATCTGAGTTAGGTATTTCCACTTCTTACTTATCATTGCATGGTTCTCTTCTCCTAAATCCTATTTTAATATTGGTTTATAATGTATTTCATTTGAATATACTTTGCCTAAAAATGTTCAATATGATGCTGCATACATGTACATAGCAGCCTACAATAAAGACAGGCAGACCTGTATGCACTGGACATGATCCGACTCCGAGTCAGTCGTATTGATTTGGGGCTCTGCTACTTTTAATTTTATGTTGGAGATTTAGGAGAGAGGATTGATTTGAGTTTGGCAGTGGTTTTTTGGATGATTGGTGTTTTAAATATATATTGGTGAGAGGGTATTTTTATTAGTTTACAATACGATCAAAAGGGCCTCACTCTCGGTCTCAGCTCTCATTACTCATTAGGCTCGTCAACACGCGTGCACACAAACATTACCCACACAAAAACAATACTAACCGTACAACAAAATCGTGACGAAGCTACATGTATGTCTATGGCAGAATATCTAACCAGTTGAAACCCCCAGTTGAAAAACTTAATTAGTAATTATTTAAAGGTGTAAGTAGGCGTTGTGGCGTGCGCCTGTAATCCAGCTAACAGTGGAAGTTACAAACTGATTCAGCCGAGGACGCAGGTTCGAAACTGAATCGTGTCTTTCGGATGGTGACGTTAAAGGTCAATCCCCAGACGTAAATAATCATATCTGATTGATACACCTCTGTAAAAACCCAATACTAGGCAATACACACACTCTAGACAGTTTAACACTATTGACTTTATTGTGTACTATACAACTACAAAATAGTACAAGTCTGAAACTTCTTACGTCTGTTTTCTGCTCAACAAAACCATAGAGATGAGATGCATGATAGTCCTCTAGATCAGCAACTGAAGTGAATTTCTGCTGATCATGCTGCTGCTGATCTAGTCTAGTTCTGGACCCTTTTTATTGAATTTTTTATTCGCCGACTATACGCGTTAAGCCGAGTGGTGGCGTGATCCCGAGTGATTGCGCGATCCCCGAGAACCGGTCCGGAAAAGGGTCCAGTGCAATTGCTCAACGCTGACGTCTCTCCCTGAGATTTTTCAGGGAGAGCAATTAGCTAGGCCGCGCCTCCCAGCCAAAGCGCTAGTCTTTGCTTGCCATCATTTTGAAGTAGTAATGGGGAAATCTGGTATGATCTAGTGATAAAATGATTTAATATTCCTTTAAAAGTGCTATGTTGCATCAAAATTAATTTTCAATTCAAATTAGATGTATGATGGCCATTAAAACATCCTCTTTTAACATTATTTCCTCTAAAGATACAATAAGGTCTGAAGATATAAACTACTGTGTTATATACATATATGCATGCATAGTGTATTATAAGTCCATGGTGCACACGCTGTATGTAGGCTAGGCCTAGCTACACGTACTACTAGAAACAACAGTCAACACCCATTGCATATCCAACTTCCAAGTTTCTTCGAACTATACTAGCTCTGTCACATCACATGTGATTACGATTGCATTTAATTGTGACTCTATTACATTGACATGTATAATACCTACACTGCATGTATTAAGAATAGGTACTGGTTGTAGTTTTTGTACATGTATTTCAAACGACAAATTCATAATTTATGTCCAATTCTGACACTTTTTCAGTTTGGTGTAGCACCTGTTTTTATCTTGAGCAACATTCAAATTACAAAAGTGATGTACAAAATCATTCAGTGAGACCTTATTATCGTTATGCTTTCCAAAGTTAACACTCAAAATTTCCAATACTCTTGTGGATTTGTCTTTTTTAAAATTTTATCTGAGATTAGCATTTAGAGATTCGCTGTATAAATTCATTTTTCTACGAAGCAACCGTATGTATCCTCGCTGCTTTACAAATTTCACCATTCATTTCTTCTCTTTGGCTCAGATGGCTCACCGTTCTTTTTACGCCTGAATTTTTTCAATTCAATTTATTTTATTCAATTTATTTCCCTATATGCATTCAATTTGAATACATTACGAAACTGCTCTATTGTGAATGATGATTCAAATACCGGTAATGGTGACTCGATCCATGATTGGTAACAATACATTTTATGTCATCCTGCATCATGATAAACATGTACTTTCTTATTAGAAAATGTCCATTTCAGGTTCACTTTAAACACATTATCAGATGTGTGAAATGTTAGTCATTTCTACTCAACTTTCATAATTATTTGAATTTGGAAGGAAGAAAAATTAAATGAAGTGGATGGGGAGGGGGCTAATTTATTTACGATCAGGTAGAGCGTATATAGCGTAAATCGGCGTGGGGTCTAGGGGCATGCAAAGTCCCGGCGGTGCATGGTCCGGGGGCGGAGCCCCCGGAAGCTCAGGGCGTATGGACATCAGTAATTACGGTCAGATGAGCATATTTTTATATCTTATTTGTGACACTGGCAGGACACGAGCATTCAGGGGCCGCCTTTGGCCTTATAGGGCCCTTGGTGGGGTCCAGGCAAAGCCCCCGGAACTTCAGGGATTTTAGGCATTTAATTACGGTCAGATGAGCATATTTTGATACCTTTTTATTTTGTGACACTGGCAGGTCACTATTCTTTCTTTCTATTTTTCTTTAATATACTTTTTCAAAGGGGGGCCCCCCGAGCCCTGCCTTCCGCGGGCCCTGACATATAGGCCTCTAAATAAGCATATTTATTGCATGACTGTAAATTTGGGAATTTGTCATTTTCCAACAAACGCATAAAAAGAATAGTTTACTAAAAAGTGAGGACAAATCCCGGAAAACTATGTAATTTTCAGCAAAATGTGTAAATCACTAGTATCGAATAAGAAATAAACCATGCTTAAATTATTTTTCGGGGCAACTGCAGTAAATTGCACCTGAAATTGCATCATGCGCATTATAAGTTCCAAACGCTTTCTTTCATAAAAATACACAAAAAAGTTCCGAAAGCTTAAAGGTATAGACCAGTTCTGGTCATGCGATTGCATTGTGAAAGAAACGTTGTGAAATCGATCGGAAAAGGTTGATCATCTAGCATATAAGTATTGGTGTGTACTGCAAGGTTCTGGTATCATCAAAATGATAATAAAATTTGGCCCAGTCTTGGTAAAGTTACAAGCACTGTACACAGAAAGATTTTTTGGGGTATTTATAAGGTGTGTTATTTTCTCAATACCAGAGGCAGTACATATAAACGAAAATTTAAATCATACTCAGAATAATCAAAATACAACTCAGAATAATCAAAATACAATTCAAAAGTATAATTCTTAACATCAATTGCTAAACAAAACAACTCTTTCATACATTTCGTTATTCGTTTAAAACAATAATAGTGATAGTAATAATGATAAAATACTTAGTCATTTCATGTTCATTTTGTGCTTCTTTAAAAAAAACCCACTTTATCTGTTGAATTAAACAAAAATAAATAAATGCTTGAACATGAAATATTATAATCTGTCAAAATATTGTTTAAAATTTTTTTGTTTAAATAAAATAAAACTACACACAGTACTACCTCTGAAAAGAGAAAAAACTCCCCAAAAGAGAGATAAAGATTTAAAAACATCCAAAACAACCCCCAAAAAAAAAAAAAAAAAAAAAAATCAACAACAACGAAACAAAACAAAACAAAAACAAAAACAAAAACAAAAACAAAAACAAAAACAAAAAACAAAAAACAAATGAATATAAACATAAATTAAAGAAATACAGCTGGGATAGAGGGCTGGGAAGTTGCTTGTCGGAAATTCATCATGTTGAGCCCACCTTGCGGATAGTCTAAAAACATGATGCTCTTTTTAATTTTGCCCTTACTTCTCAACAAAAAATCAAAATCTATTTCTTCAATTTCGCTATACACCCATTCTGGAACTGGCATCAATGATGATAAATATATAATTTTTGAATAGCCATATACTTTCATTTATTGAATTTTCCCCATTAATGTTAAATCACGCTGCTTCAACCACGTAAAAAGTTTTTTAATCTTGCTCAATATTTCTTTATAATTCATTTGTTCTTTGATATCTTCGTGTATTGAAAAATAAATTCCTATTTTAAGAATGTCAACTTGCTTCCTAAACGGAAATGTATGAGTGGATAATGATTTTGGACCTAAGGGCAAAATGAATGTCTTGTCCTTGTTTAACTTTCAGCCTGATATTTTATAAAAACATTCAAAAATATGTTTAATTTCCTTAAATGAATTCAAATCTTTAATGAAAAGCGTTATATCGTCTGCGTACAGAACTTGCTTTATATCTGTATTTCTAAAACTGATTCCTTTTATCTGATGATTATTTCTTATCATATGAGCTAAAATTTCAATACACATAACAAATACATATGGAGAGAGGATCTCCTGCCTTATTCCTCTTTCAACCTTGAAATAACCTGTTGATGTGTATCCATTTATAACACAACTTTCTGCTTTAGTATAACAAATATTAACCTATTTACAAAACCTCGGTCCAAAATTAAATGATTGTAAAACCTTATATAAAAATAAATGTGAATCAGAATCAAATGCTTTTTCAAAATCAATGGCTACCAAAAAACGTGTTCTCTGTAAAAGAAGTATGACAAATCATGTCGTCTATTATTCGTATTGCTTCTCCAATGTTCCCATCCTTAACATATCCCAACTGATCAAAACCAACAATTTCAGGTAAAACTTCTTGTATTCTCTTTGAAAGTATCTTAGATAGGATTTTATAATCTACGTTTAGCAACGAAATCGGTCTGTAATTCTTAATAAGCTCCGGATCTTTGCCATCTTTATGTATCAAAATTTCTGATAAAATTCTACACTTAAACTATCATTTCCTGGAGATTTCATATCTTTTAGTATTTCTATGCATTCCCTTTCTACGATCGTTTTCTCACATGAATCTCGTGATATATTATTCAATTTTGGCAGGTTATTAGGAAAGAAGTCCAAAGTGTCATCTTGTATAGAATTTATTTTGCTATATATAGCTGCCTATAAAATAATTTTATTCTTTCAATAATTTCTTTTTCTTTAGAAGTGGTATTTCCATTTATATTTAATTTCTTTATTATACTCTTTTTTCTATTTGATTCCATTAACTGTTTGAAGAATGCTGTATTCTTTTCTCCACATTCATACCATGAGGATCTTGACCGTACTTTCAACCCTTCATTGATGTAATCGTGGAGTAAACTTAGTTGTTGTTTCTTAGTTTTCAAATTTTCGAAAGATGTAAATTGGACTATAATTTTTTATACGCGATCGCGATATCTATCCAGTCCAGATGGATATGATAATTTACCAAATATATCAATTAGTAGGCGGTTTCCCGGCAAAATTTGTATCATCAAAACATAGTCAAAACATATTAGTTCACATGATTGGTAATTAGAGCTTCCATTTCATTTTTTGAGAGGGGGACATTTCCAAAACTGGTCTATACCTTTAAATGCATACTATTTTCACAAGATGTAATAAAACAATATGAATAATTTAATGATACAATTACATGTACATGCAAATGCATGATCATTTTTGCGTTTCTTTCTGCCTGCAAAATAGTTTTCTTCTGCATTTTGTTTTGTTGCTGTTATGAGTATCTATTCATATTATTATCAAACAGGAATAAATAAATAAATACATTTGTACAATGATAGTTGTACAATTATGATAGAAGAAGCAATAAAAATCGCAGCTGATCTTTCCTTATTTTCCCCCTTTTCTTTTCTCCTTCCTCTATACTTTCTTTCCCTTTCTCTCCTCTTTCCCTTTCCTTTCCTTCTCTCTCTCTCTCTTTGACCGAGGGGAGGAGGCAAGTGCCTTTCGCCCCCGATCCACACCTTGTTGGCGGGGAAAATCGCAACTGATCTCCCCCACCTTTCTTCTTCCTCTTTGTTTCCTTTCCCTTTCTTTCCTCTTCCCTTTCCCTTCCCTTCCTTCTCTCTCTTTTAAGTTTGCTGGGGGCAACGGTCTTTCGGTCCCCGATCCACACGTTGTTGGCCGAATTAATCGCAACAGATCTTTTCTTTTCTTCTTCTCTTTTTGTTCCCTTTAGCTCTCCTCTTTCCCTTTTCCTTTTCCCCTTTTTGCGGAGGGGGTAGGCAATTAATGGCCTTTTGCCCCCCCCCGATCCACAATTTGTTGGCGGGAAACTGATTGCAACTGATATCCCCCTTCTTTTCTTTTCTTCTTCCTCTTTATTTCCTTCCCTTTATCTCCTCTATTTCCTTTTTCTTTCCCTTTCCTTCCTTCTCTCTCTTTTTTTTTTGCTGGGGAGACAACAGCTGGGAAGGCAAGGCCCTTTCGGCCTCCCGGCCCACCCCGATCTCCTTCTTTCCCCCTTTTCTTTTCTGCTTCCTCTTCTTTCTTTCCCTTTCTCTCCTCTTTCCCTTTCCCTTCTTTTCCTACTCTCTCTCTCTCTCTCTCTTTTTTTTTTTTTTTGGCGGAGGGTGGCCTGGGTGGGGGGGCAGGCCCCTGGCCCCGGCCCCGGATCCGCGCCTGATGGCAAGATATACATACGTGAGTACAATAATAGTTAAAGGTAACAATAATGAAAGACAGCTAGTACCTATCATTCATTGAATACAAAAAGTATACAAGCAATTTAACACCAGAAAATAATTGACAATAATGTCTTAATTCTTACATCCCCTGGGAGAGTAATTAATCTGCCCCAATTTATTACTTAAACTTATATAGTAAAATAAGTACTAACAAAACATTTGAAGATTTGAAGATTAAAAGGTGTGCATGATCAATTTCTTTATGTAATTCACCCTTAATTTTTTTAAGACAAAAGATCAAAAGTATCCTCCTGGTATTTCACAGTTGAATTCTGAAATGATTCTCGACTGCATGCAGTTGAAATTAATGCCCCACGCAAGATCTGAAATATATTGCTCATAATTTATATGTTCATACTAAACAAATTTTTCAATTTTTTTTTATATCTTCACCTGCCCATAAGAATCCTCCAACAATGCTTTTATAAACGAGTGTAATGTTGGGTAAAAATATAACTTTTTGACCCCTTTTCTGTCAGATTTTCTATAATAGTGAAATGCGAAAACTGCATCACAATATTTCTGGAATGCTTGTGCCAACACTGAATACAATAGCACTGTAATCTTTTCATATACCGTGTACATAACTATCTGAAATTGAATGTTTCTCACTATCCATGCACATGTACACAGAAGACAGGGTTATATGTCTCTAATGTATGTACACGTTTCTAAATTTATTGCCTGACAAACTGGTGCTGCCGGTATAAAAATCAAGGGTGACAGAGATTGGAAATTGTAAGAAGTTACAAATGTAGGCCTAAACGCCAATTATTTCCGTTTCAGCAACTCGTTTCCCGGCTTGTTTCTTGCACGAAAATCTCATTTATCCAATTCGAAAGCATGCACACAATACATATCGTACATGATATACACTGTGTGTACGATTAGGGATCCCACGTGCAAAAACGTAAACATCGCGAGCGAACTGTTTGATTGACGGTGAATTCATGAATATTTATGAATCACTTGTGTGTGAACTTTTGACCCCTGACGTCAGCGTTGAGCAATTGCACTGGACCCTTTTCCGGACCGGTTCTCGGGGATCGCGCAATCACTCGGGATCACGCCACCACTCGGCTTAACGCGTATAGTCGGCGAATAAAAAATTCAATAAAAAGGGTCCAGAACTAGACTACTGCTGATCGTCCAGAATCTCAGATTCACTCGATGCATTCAGCCCATCCATGTTGTTTATGCTGGGGCAATCGCGCATGCGCAATGCGTACGTACGCGGGGATTTCCCGAAATTTGGTCGGTTCATGCAGCGAGCATTGTTCATTGTTTAATATCGTGATGATGGATGCTAAGGCATAGCACTGATCAAGGCAGGCGGAGGGTTGGGGGAGAGGGGGGATATGTTTGTCGAACCTCCCTGTTTTTTTTCTTCTTTCTTTGTCAGAGATTTGGGGGAATTCGGGAAACCCTTTACAAAATCATGCTGAGAAGCGGACACCTAGCGCATGTATAGGCCTATATACATCTAGGTCCGATTGGAAGTAGCTATATAGTATATTAAATGAATACACAGGCCGGGTGCCCATCATCGGGCACTTTCCCTTCCCCGAACGCAGCGAATTTGAGACGTTGTTTTTGTTTCTTCTTTCTTTGTCAGAGATTTGGGGGAATTCGGGAAACCCTTTTACAAAATCATACTGAGAAGCGACACCTAGGGCATGTATAGGCCTATATACATCTAGGTCCGATTGGAAGTAGCTATATAGTATATTAAATGAATACACAGGCCGGGTGCCCATCATCGGGCACTTTCCCTTCCCCGAACGCAGCGAATTTGAGACGTTGTTTAATTCCCTTATAACGAGATTTAGATGGTTGTGAACACTTTTGTCCCCCTATACCCCCCCTTATAATTGCCTATTTCTTTTTAATTTGCCAAAAATAATGTCGCAAATTTGCCAAAAATAAAGTCAATGTATTCAATCACAAAGCTATATATGTATGAGCCGATTCAAAAACCTCTCTTTATCTTTCTCCCTGTCTCTCTCAAAACCAGTTCCTCTGTGCATCTACCCTCTTCTTTCTCCAGCTCCTCTCTCTACTTCCCCTTCCCCTTCTATGTGTACAGTTATGTAAGCTGTATGTGTGTACTGAGCAGAAAAAACTTTCAAAATGGCGGCCCGCCGTTCACTTTGGAGTTCTTACATAATGGATGATACATTTGATGACAAAATGGAAAGTGATTTCAGTGATTGTTCAGATATTTCAGAAAGTGAAGAGGAAGACTTTTTGATATAGGGAGTGATTTTGATAATGAAAGTGAAAGATCTGGTGATGAAAGTGATGTTGTAGTCTCGCTGTAGTCCCACTCTCTCTCTTTCTCCCCTCTCCTTCTCTCTCTCTATCTTCCTCATTGTCTCTCTTTCCCCCTCTCTCAAAACCAGTTCCTCTGCACATCTGCCCTCTTCTTTCTCTAGCTCCTTGCTCTACTTCCCTCTTCCTCAATCTCTCTCCTCCTCCATATCTCCCCTCTCCTTCTCTCTCTTTCCTTCTTTCTTCTTCTTCTCTCTCTCTCTCTCTCTCCCCTTCTCTCTCTCCTTCTCTCTCTCACTTGCCACTTTATTTCTCCACATAAGTCTACATGAAACGTAATGAAACATACATGTACTTCTGCAAACTCTTTCAATTTGCTTAGAGGCATAACATTTTAGTTAAAGATAAAGTTGAGTTCTGGTCATGCGATTGCATCGTGAAAGAAACGGTGTGGAATCGATCAGAAAAGGTTGATCATCTAGCATATAAGTATTGGTGTGTACTGCAAGGTTCTGGAATCATCAAAATGATAAGAAATTTGGCCCAGTCTTGGTAAAGTTACAAGCACTGTACACAGAAAGATGTCTATGGGACTACACAAACATGTGGCATAAAAATCCGTCCCGATTTGTATGCTGTTACATGCCATATTTAGAATATTACGGCATTTGAAGAGCCATGCTTTTCAGGGAACATTTCTTCTCTGATGTTCTTCCACACTTGCATAATAACAATGATAACGCTCACAAATTATTTTTCCCCTCTTCCCACAACTCAACCTTCTCTTTAAACTACATGTACTACTTCAGTTCACTTGCATCCTCTTGTAATATGTAACACACACACACACACACACACAAACAATCATGAACTATGAAATACAAATATTGTCCCTCAAAATCACTTACTGAAATGTATTTTGCAACTTGCAAGTATCCACTACAATTGCATAACAGAGCTTCTGGCTCGATACATGACACAGTTACAGATGTAAAACCCTATAAAATATTATATTTTACTTGTAACAGCAATCATGATACCTCTCCAAAGAAAGACTACTGGTACTTGTTTTCCTTATTCATCCATTGGCAAATTGCTTTCAATGGGTGGTTTTAAAGTGTAGTAATCACCTAAACAATAATATCTGTATACACAAATTTAGTTAGATTGTATAAAATCAACCTTAAAAAGAACTTACCGGTAATCTGGCATTCTATAGGTTAAAGATTAAGGAGTATGAAGAAAATAAAGGGTAACATAAAATGGCGCATACAGAGACAAAGCCTGGCTTGGGATCTGTGTGGGCCCTGTTCTATGCAAGCATGTGCCTGTGCGTCAACTAGTCTACACTCTACTCAAAAAGTTGTTTTATTGTTTACTGAGAGTATATTTAAACTGCAATATCTCTTTGTAGAAGTAATATTTGAAGCTCATATTTTGACTGTAGTATAGCAGCATGGAACCCCTTATATCAAGAGAAAAACATGTTTTGATCGATTGGTTCACTTTAAGCCATCTGTGTCCCATCTTGCGAACAATTGTACAAACTCTGTACTAAAGATAAAGGGGTTTCACTGTAACAACTCTGTAATCTGACATTCTGGCTAGCTACCGGACAATGCTTTGTAGTCAACAGAACACTTTAAATTTAGAGTCTATCCTCTTCAATCGTTCCTGTGATGGTCAATGACCAACTCCTTAAATGCATGATTCTTGACCATGCTGGACACCACTCTCATGACTCTTCCAATGCTTTCTGCAATGCACCTCCACCAAATCTGCGATGAAAATGCTCCTGCAACACAATTATTCAGCCTAAAGTCCTAGGGGTCCAAGCTCATGAATATTTCACCGTTCTCACCATGAACCTCCATACAGGAAGAAATTCAAATGTGACGCTACCCCAGCTACTGGACAATGCTTCTGCACCACAAATCTTCAGCTTCAGACTCCACCCTTAAGAGTTCCTGTGATAGACCACGACCAACTCTTTAATGATAGTGCAATGCCCTAGCTACTGTACAGTGTTCCCACAACTCTTCAGCTGTGGAGTCTGGACTACACGCTATGGACGGGTTTACAGTTCCTGCAATAGATCTTTATAAACTTTGTGCCGTCATCCAAATGACACACTGCCCTACATGTAGGGGCTGGAAAACCCTTAGGACTGCAATACATTTTTTCAGCTTTCAACTTATCCTCATAACTGTGGAGCTCAATCAACTCTGCAATGACACCCTGATGTGATGCTGCCATTGCTCCAGGACGATGCTTCTGCATCACAAGACTTCAGCTTTAAACTCTACCTTCATTCCCTGTTTCACAGATCATGCAAATGGGATGTTCCCTAATAGCTCCTGGTCAATGGTCCTGTTACACGACTATGATGTCCTGGACTCTGTGGTCATGAACGTTTCACAGCCATCTTTCTGCGATGGACTTCCTCTGACTCTGCAATGACATGCAGATGGGACGTGTCTGGAGCAACATCTTCACTAGTTCTTTTGATCTTGCTACTGACACTCCTGTTCTGGCCAAAGGAACCCACTGCCGAAACCAGCCGTCCCTGTTGGACAGCTTCCAAGTAGTTCTTTGCAAAAGCTCGGACAGGTCCTTCAAAGGCCACAGGATCATCAAGCAGCCTCTTCTCCAAATCTGCAAAGACCTCCTGCAGCTGTTGATGTGCTTCACGGGGTACGTACGTCACTGTCTCTTCCATCCCTCCTTCGTCTTCATCACTACTGTCATTGGTGTTGATCATCCTCGAGGCGGCTTGCTCTTCCAAGACAGCTGACAGTTCTATCATGGCCTCTTGCACTTTGATGTCCTCAGCGAGCATTTCTTGCTTGCCATCGGATGTGATCTGAACTTCTCTGCTCACAGTCAATGGCTGGTACCATACCTCATCGTGCGCCTCTTTACCTGTCAACAAAGAAGGAAAACCATTGACTGTACAGTGTTCTGATGTAATAAGCATGAATACCTGGGCCGGTATTCAATCTAAGACTTTAATTCAGTCAGTATTTTGGCTCAGCTAAGTAAATGAGTTATCAAGTGTCATTCAAATCCCCAATTTCCTACACGCAAAAAGTTCTGGTTTCACGATGGTAACAACAATATGACTCTAGCAACGGCTTAAAGGGGAAGTCCACCCTGATAATAAGTTGGTTTTAATAATAATAATGATAATATAGGTCCATTTATATAGCGCAGCCACTAAATGAATATAGTCTACTGTGCTTAATACAAAGTATCATATTATTACCCGGCCAGCTGTAGCTGAGCTGCCATAAGAAGTTGCTAAAGCATTCAAGAAATTTCTTCCTACTGGGTACCCATTTACTTCACCTGGGTGGAGAGTGGCAAATGTAGATTGATGTCTTGCCAAAGGACATTAATGCCAAAGCAGAATAATGAGAGGAACAGGTCAGTAAAAGTTTAAGCAAAATCCGATTGAAAATAAGACAGTTATGAATTGTTTGAAGTTGCGATCAATCAAACACAAGTTGGCAACGCTGTGACATATCTTGCGAGTTCCCCTTCCATTGGCCGTGTACTAAAAAACTTCAACAATTTATATTTTCCCTTATGAAAATTTTCAATCACACATTCACCCTAGATATAATTATTGCAAATATGTTTTTATGCAACCCCTGTATGAAACAAATCTATTCCGTCATCTATAACTAAGGAAATGAAAGTTGATGAAATTTCTGTATGAGCAAATTGGAGGGGAGCTCACTAGATAAGTTTGTGTTTCACTGATGACAACTTCAAAAATGCATAACTTTCCTACTTTTAACCGGATATTGCTCAACTTTCGCTAACTTGTTTCTCTCATTTTTCTGCTTTGATTAAAACCAACTTAACATCAGGGTGGACTTCCCCTTTAAATGTTCTGCATGCCATGCCATCTGAACATGCTGCAGTTAGCTCTTCACTGTAGCACTTTCCTGTCTGCCCGCAACGAAACAACAACTTTGAGTACAAAGTCTCAGTATCTTCAAAGCTCTCTATGGCACGTGTCCAGACTACTTAGGTCTCAGAACTGCTCATACCTCACATCCCACCAAGACGTCTGCTGTCATCTTCACAACACTTTCTCACCATTAATATTGGAGCAAGAAAGACGTATGGGTGCAGAGCACTGGCATGTGGAGGCCCAAAACTTTGGAACTTCCCCCAGTATTGCTACGCTCCATGACAGACGTCAACAGTTTTAAGAATGCAATGAAAACTATACCTTTTTGATAACAATTTTCAAGGATTGTAAACCGTGAATTTTAAAGTGCATTGAGAGGGCAGTTGGTCTTGTAAAACACTGTAAAAGAGTGGTTAATACTGGATATATAAATGACAAGCAACGTACCTGTAGCGATTTTGGTGAACAAGGACCTCAGCTCAGTCGGGAAGAAGGTCCCGCTGTTTTTTCCGAACTTCTTGTACACCGCCATCTGGTGTAGACAAGGGATACGCCCCTGTTCCTCGTGACAGCTGCACAAACCATGCTCCATGTTGATGTGAAAGCAGGAAAGGTTCTGACTGTCCGGCATGTTAACGAGGACCTCGTAGTCTATCTCATTCACCTACAGGCAAAATGGGGTATATACCGAAAGCCAGTTAACTCTGACAATACCAGAAGCATAATTTGTGTAGTAATAATCAACTCCTTTGACTATTGGCACCAACGGAAAGACATAAGTTAACTCTGACAATACCAGAGGCATAAATTTGTGCCGTAATAATCAACTTCTTTGACTGTTGGCACCAACGGAAAGACATAAATCAAGAGTACAAGTTGAATTGAAACTTGAGCTGTTGGTAATGAAAATCCTGACTAATAGTTACCGTCTGCGCATGAGCAGATAAAGGTAATTTGTAAAAAAATTCAAACCCAACTAGACAACCAATCAAGACAGATATGGCAGTTGAATGTTCATGAAACCTAAAAGTAAATGGAGAGTTTTGCAAATAATCTAGATACAGTGAGACCTTAATGCACCCAAAGAAGCGAAACAGAACAATTCATTTTTCAAGTAACAATTTCTCACTGTAAAATGACTGTGCATTGTGAACAGTTCACAACAGCTACATTTCACCAACTCTCTGGTTAAGAAGAAATGTCTCTGTTTTATGAAGTAAAAATTAACCAAAAATATTTCCAGCTCCTAGATAATATTTGCAGTATTTAACCCTTGATTTGCCATTAATGCAATTTGGCATGATGCAGGGCTAGCCATGGGTGCCTGTATCTTTAAAGCCCCACTGCACTACTAATTGTAGCTACTTGCTCCCTCTATATAGAAAACAATGCCTATAAAGCGGTGCCCGTTGGTCCCCCATGATCCTCTTTTTCTTATGTTAACTGACAGCTGAGTTGATGAGATAACCACCTGTCAGTGATATGCTGGGTGGTCTAATCCTTCCTGGCCAAGCTAGAGCAGACAGGCTTTAAATCATTGATTAAAATACTGTCTGAGAAATACAATGTGGCATCAAATCAGCTCTCCATTAACATAAGAAAAAGAGGATCATGAGGAACCAACGGGCACCGCTTAGGCATTGTTTTCTATATAGAGGGAGCAAGTAGCTACAAGTAGAACAGTGGGGCTTTAAATCATTGATTGAAATACCATCTGAGAAATACAATGTGGCACATGGCGTTATTTCAGTGGCGCATCAAGCTTTAGAGCATCGCCTCACCTTTTTCACAGTTGTTTCCGGGCCGAGCAAGTCCGTTGGATACGATGCAAAGGTAACTCGTTCTGATCCGTTGTTTCCAGCGTCAATCAGTTTGCGTTCGTAGTAAGGGCCGAGACGGTTCAGCAAGTCATCAACCAGCCGCAGGATGTTGTAACCTTTGACCTTCTGCAGAATTTTCTCCATTGGTACCTGTGCATTTCCATGATAGCATTTTTGTAATACAAATATTAATACAAAAAGGTAGATAATAATGGTAGAAATAATGTACACAAAGTCAAAGAAACTGTAGAGTCTGATGCATAAATATACAACTAACAACATGCTCTAATCGAATCATTAATGAATTAATGTTAGCTCATGAGTACAACATTTCATAATGATTGTATGTAATATCAGAAGTAATTAGGGTAGGTTTGTCTATAAATTGAGCAGTTTATAATGAAATTGATAATAATAATGGATTTAAAAAAGCAGGTCACAATCATTACATAGATTCAGAATCAACAAGTCTTCATTTAGTGATAGAAAAACAAATCATTATTTAGAATTACAAACAAGAGAAAACTCGTACAATTTGTACTGAAAAGTGCATTGAATTGAAATGAAAACCTGGAATTGAACTGAATTGATTTTCCTGATGCCCCCTCTCCCAACACTTAGTATTAGCACCAATTGTCAGGCACTGTTGAGGACCTATTAAACCATAACATGCCTACCTTGACAGTCCCTAACACACGGTTGTTCAACAAGGCAGGACTACTCTTGAGGGCCATTGACCACATCTCCTGCGCTCGTAAAGATTGTCCAGGTACTCCACGTAGTCAAGATGTGTCCGATTCTCTGCATCCTGTCTCGCAAGTTCATAGATGGAGTTCAGATCGTCAGGGGTCCTTGCCTCGATGACAGCCCGGAGGTGTCGCAAAAGCTCCTGGCGATCAGCCTTGCTTACATTATTTATCGGATTCCACAACCAGTCCTTTGCAGATTGGATGACAGCCTGAGGGTTGACGAGCAGTTCCGCCGTTGGGTACACCTTGTGCAGCGTCAACTGCTCTTCTGCATCTTCTCTGGTAATCACCACACTTGGTCCGCTATGTCCGCGCTCATAATAGGAGAACTTTGGCAACAGCTTATGCAAAAGTTGAAGCCCAAGAGACAATGTCTCTGAAGACCCTGAGGAAGACATCAGAATCCCCAAAGGAAGTTCTCCGATGGGGCTGGGTGTCAAGAGGACGGTGACCCTCCAGTTCTGTCTCTCTAACCCTTCAAACGTATCCAGATAGCACAGCTCTTTGCTGGCTGGCCAGAACTCGTGAACTCGCTGCATGGAGGCGGAGCAAATCACAATGACGGCATGACCTTCCTCCGTGGTAGCCATCTTGAAATAGTTATCGTTGATGTCGTTGAGTCGCAACTTTGTTTCAATCGCTTTTAGAAGAGTCTTTCGTATCTTTTTAGGAGTATCTTGCTTGTACAGGGAGTAGTACAGCCTGAAAGAAAAAACCCACATCATTCTTTGAATCAATCCAATATATTATAATAGGAATATGAGGAAAATCCTACAAGATAGAGTGGAATTTACAGAAAAAGTTAGGAATAAGAAACTGTCGCAGATCAACCAAGATACCAAGGTATCAAGGTACACAACAGTTGATGCCACAAAATGCTGAAATTCCGATTTTTAAATGTAAATTTTACATGTCACAAAAGTTGATTGTTGTGAAGATCTGTCACTAAAGCCTCGTTTAGATATATGACAAATGTAAACTGTCGCCAAAATAAACAAAACCTTTTTTGTTGTTTGGAAAACCGAATGCCAACTGCGCTCAACAAAGGCCCATTCCATATTCACTGAGCATTGTGCTTGAAGATAGGAAATTAGAAGCGTATTACACTTTATGTCATCATTGCAAAAAGACATCTCAACAAGGCTTAACAATTCTAGGAAAGTTCTGGGCCCCATTTCACAAAACTTGTCATCAGTGACAAATGACAGTTTTTGTTATAAGCTACTGAAATCCTTGCTTCTGATTGGTTATCAGCAGATTTGTCACTAATTTCTGTCATTTGTCAATGAGAAAAGCTTTGTGAAACAGCTCCCTGGTGTCATAATTTTTTTTAAAGATGGTTTTGACGCATCGTATCTGAACAAGACTTAACAATTCCAGAAAAGCTCTGGGACCTGTTTTACAAAGACTTTTTACAATGAAAAATTACAAAAATTAGTAATCTGCTGATAACCAATTAGGAGCAAGGATTTCACTAGCTTATAACAAAAACTGTCATTTGTCACTGATGACAAGCTTTGTGAAATGGGACCCTGGTGACATCCTACCTAAAGCAGTACTGAACATCGGGGCACACGGATCTATCCGCTGACTTCTGGGCGTAGTCCGACCCATATTCCTCCTGCAGTCGTAGCTTCAGGGCTTCCAGGGCCGCCGAGGGTTTGTAACCTTCTTCGTAGAGCTTCAGGAGCCTGCCTCGGGTCTCCTGTGAACGTCACGTCTGCGCATCGCTTCTGCACTCCTTATGGCATGGTTGTGGGAATTGTTGATCGTGCACCTCGTGAGGTAGCCCATCCGAATGTGCGGGTCTGCTGACCGACTAGATGATGTGAAATAAAAATGAAATCATATCGGTGAGCTCAAAAAAGTAATGGTCCGGTTGGAATATCTAATGCTACATGTATGTCCGTCATCAAAAGAATTGAATTGAATTGATATGGTTTATTGATAAAAATTCAGTCACAGCTAAAAGCTGACACATCTTGAATTCACAAATACAACATATAAAATACATGCAAATAGTACAATGTAAAATAGGCAAATATGAAATTAATACATCAGTAATTAAATTGATATGATAACAAGAATAAAAAGAAAGAAAAAAAATTAGGAGAAGAAAAGAAAAGAACAAATGGAAGAACAAAAAAGAAGGAAATATGGTTAATAGTAAAATAAGAGTTTACAATAGATGTTCATAAAACCAGTCATAAAATTCAGTATACAATACACTCTTTCACAGTTACAAGAGTGCGCATGCGCTGACAGCGCAGGCAGTGATGCAACAATAAATGCGCATCTGAAAACATTGGCGACGCAATGTTTACTCGCAAATTAAAATGGCGGCCTTAACCGAGAAAGGGTGTATTAGAAATTCAGTAATGAAACTGTTTCTGACCAGTGTAACATATGTAGATAATTCTTTGATTAATGCAATAGAACTTTTTTATTGACGTCAACAAAACATTAAATTTTTTTGTTGATGTCCATAAAACATTGAAAGGATGTCTATTTACAGTGTATAGAGACAGGCAGCTATATTATAAGCATACATATACATATTGTTAAGAAGAATGGATAAACTCCTTTGGTCTAGATACCTGACTCTTCCTCTCTCATCGGCCTGTCTCTTGACTACGAGATAAACTGTAGCACTGCATGATGTGTGCTTGGATGACTTCCTTGGCTCACCTTTGAGTTTGGGACGAGTGTTATGATGGCAACCGTAATCCAGCTAAAATTCAAGGGAAAATGCAGGAAATCATTAATCTCATTCCATCTATCATGAAAGAAGAAAAAGGAAAGAAGAGGAAGAAAAGAAGAAGAAGAAAAGGAGAAAGAGGAGAAGGAGAAAAAGATGAAGAAGGAGAAAAGAAGAAGAAAAACACGAAGTAACAAAGAAGAAGAAGAGAGGGAGAAGAACAGAATGAGAAGGGAGGGAGCAGTAGAAAAGGGCAGAAGAACAAAATGCTTATAATTCGGAATCAAATGGAAGTTAAGCAGAAGTGAGCATACCCTGAATATATTCTTATTCCTAGCTCCTATGCCATGATTGCAGGGGTAGGTCTTCCTCACTCTCCATGTCGTAGCTGACTTCTCCTGTAGGGCTTTGAACCAGGCCTCGACCTTGTCACGTGTCGAAAGCTTGATCCGAAAACTGGCCTTGAAGTTCTCGGAATTGTCTTCCGGAGCTTCGAACAGACACAGCCTGTAGTCATAGCCCACCGGCAAGTAGTCCTGGATGAGTAGCAAAAAAAAATAGAAAGAGAAAATTGAATATGATAGCTTCAAGTCCAACAGGCAATGGAGGGGCATAACCAATATGGGAGACTATTTCCATTTTGGAGACTGTCTCTGCTCTCTAGTGTCAGAGACTTTGTCAAGATTTTTGGTAGCCTATACACCCTTTCACGGTTACAAGAGTGCGCATGCGCTGACGTTAAATTATGAGTAAACAAAGTTGTTTACTCTTAATTTAAGATGGCGCCCATGTCAATATGGTGTTCGCACACAGCTACGTAGCTATTGGACGTTCGAAAAGAAAAAAATGAATATTCATCAACTCAAATCAAGATGGCCGACAACAAATCATGTTGACGATAAGACTTTCTCGGATGTATCATTAATTTAGGATCTAAATGAGCACGCTATCCTAAGTCAAAGTAGATATTTCTGTGTTATTTTTAATTTTTAATAAGATTCAGTGTAATATTGCAGCCAAAGTGGATATATGAAGACGTAAAGAGTGAAAAAAATTGTTGCATATCTCATATTCATCTCGGTCCGGCTGAACCGAACCATTCCTACCACACACTGCACTACCCCATATACTCAGCCATAGGACGTACGTACTTCAGTCTATCATGTATAGAGGCGGTCAGAGGAGCCAGATGCAATCTCAGCGGAACAACCGTCGATATCGGAGACTTAAGCTGTCAATCTACTCTGGCTGCAACTCATCTGAGTTTCACTTTCTGACTAATTAATTTCTAAGTCTTGACTTGACTTAATTATCTTGAAAATAAATTGATCCTTCGTAGACTATTAAAATCACATAGATCTAGAGCTAGGTGGCTGATCGCATCATTCATAGTCTCTCATCATTTCAAGTTCAAAATAAACAGACTACAGAGGTAAAAAATAACCAAATCAATGAGTTGACGAGTTGGAAAATTCAGAAACGGGTCGCAAATACTAACGGACGTGACTACAAATTAATGTACAAAATGGATTGGTAGCAAACTAGCAATGATATTAGTAGTTGATGATAATGTATGTTGGCGTGTTGGCGACCAATGGACATAGAATCTAGGACTAGGTCCAGTGGCATGTCTAGATCTACTTGGTGGGGTATTCTAAAGTTTAGCCAAAAGTTTATCCTTAGTGATATATTAAATCATCATGCCATCACTGTCAGCTCAGACTCAGAGTGACATCAAACTTGACGAAGCGCGAGCTCAGCTCATGCCGCGCCGCGCCGCGCCGCGCCTAGGCCATGGCGATACCCTAGCGAGCCGGTCCAGACCCCGGGCACAGCGGACGAGCCGGTGGGCTACACCCCGATGTCCTCCTACACTGTACAGTTGACAAACATTAAAAAGTGAGAATGCAGTGACCCGATTTTGTCATCATTTGCATAGCTCTAACAATAACTTACCTTCAGGATAGTATTCTGAGGATCAAGTGTCTCGCATTCACATTTGAAGTTAGCCATCTTTAGACCATGGAGTACTTTGAAAAGTGGAATTTCGTACAGAATCTTTTCCGGTAGTCACAATCAATAAATTCTTCGCCGCGTATAATTAATTGCATGCAGTATAGTAGGCACGGCACGTCTGAAAGGAGACTAACACGTCAACACAAAAACACGTGTGTGGGACTGCAACGAAATAGTAATGTCTTCCCGTTCGAAATCGAGAGAAAAGAATGTGAAAGATGAAGAAAAAGACTTTGAGAATGACGAAGCGATGGAGATTGACAAGGAGTTGCTGTCTGCCCCAATAAAAGCTGTTAAGGTGAGAAAGAAATATTTAGTAATTGGGCTTTTCTCAGTTGACATTTGTATTGTCCCACGTATTTGATTTAGTGTTATCAATTAGGCTGTGGCAAGAAGGTTAAGAAGAAAAATGAAAAGAAGAAGGTAAAGGAGGAAGGGAAGAAGATGGAAGAGGAGAGGAAGAATTGAACTTGAAGAAGAAGGTTGAGAACTTAAGCCTAGGAAGGAGAAGGATACTATAAAGAGAAAAAAAGGAAGAAGAATAAGATTAAGAAGTAGACCTAGATGATAGATCTAGACCTAGGCAGAAGGCTACAAATTTCTAGGTCTAGAGCCGTAGAGGGGTCTAGACGTACATTTAGATCTAGTTTAGATCAGTGGAAGAATATTAAAAAGAAAAAGATTGAGATGCGCAGATGAAGGAGCTGGATCTGGAGGAAGGGAAGAAGTAGGAACAAGAAGGGGAAAGAGAAAGTGGAGAAGTAGGGAACAAAATTAAGGAAGAAGAAGAAAGAGTGGAAGATAGATGAAGATAAATTAAAGACGGAGGAAGGAGAAGGAGAAAAAAAAAAGGAAAAGGGAGAAGAAAAGATCAAGATAAGCCTAAAGGAGGGAGACAAATCAAAGGAAGAGCTCTAATCTCTCTCCTCTATGTTATTGTTGTTTTAGTTTTTAGGCAAATGGTACACGCCTAAAAATTAAATCTACAACAACGAGGAGAGAGATTTTGAGGAAAACAAAGGAGAAGAAGGAAAGGAGAGGGAGATGAGGAAGAGTGTAAGAAACGGGCACGAGTCTAGAATATTTTATTTCTTCTGGGGGCTGGGGCTGGAGCCTGGGGTGCTCTTCCATTTCATGTGCTTCACTTAAAGTCATTTATAATCATGAATTGGGGTGAGATTGAGCCCATTGTGCCCCCCTCTCTAGAACCACTACTGATAAGGAGAGAAAAAAAAGGAAGAACAAGTCTGCTGTCCCTCTCTGATGAGCAAACAGACGTTTTCACATTTGATCACTCTTTGATATGATTTTGGTTTTCTTCTATTTCACATAAATTTGATGCATCAATGGCAAATGTTTTTTGAAATTTAATTCTATTTCATTATCATCTCTTTTCTTTTCTCTTTGTTCTTCAATCACCCACTATAGGTAAATGGGTTTTTTGGATAAAAGAATTTATTCTTAACATCATTTTCCCAATGGCTAACATATAATGTTAACATGGGGGCCATTTCTTTAATCTGCCATACATGTTTCAAATCTTAAGTTTTGTGGGCATCCCAAACATATAGAAATGCATGTTAATTATGTAATACATTTTGTACATGAGTCTATAGGATGTCTGAGAAGTTATGTTTTGAGAAATGCCTCCCTGGTTACTTCTGAATTAGTAGTAGTGGTGGTTATTTTGTACCTGACTGCTAAGAAAGCATAAATGCTTGTTAGTAAGCAACCAGAGGACCGACGGCTTTAGGTTCTCTCCGAGGGAATTATCTGACTTCCATAGGCTAAATACAAAATAAACCCACAGATCCCATATACAATGGGTCCTTCAGCTACATGAATACCACACAAACTTTGGAATCTAATTCTGGTGATTTCTTTGATTCGCAGGATAAGTGGAAACTTCTGCCAGCCTTCCTCAAGGTGCGAGGATTGGTCCGTCAGCACATCGACTCCTTCGACTACTTCATCAACGTAGAGGTAAGTTCTGTAACCATTGGAGTTTTAGAAACCTTGGGGAACGGCTTCTGGGATGCATGGGGGTAGTCCCCCCCCCAAAAAAAAAGCAAATAATAATAATAATGATTATAATACTACTCCTACTACTAATAATAAAAATGAATAAATAAATAAAGTGGAAAATGATAGTAATAAAATGATGATTATAATGATAATTAAATGATACCTTACAGACATGTATACAAGTTAAAACAAAAAACTATCCCAAAGCTCCTGAAAACAAGTGCATCTTCAACAAAACTCTAAAGTCAGCAACAGATGAGGCTTTTTATGAAAGAAAACCATATTAATTAGCAGGTGTTTCAATACCTAGAAGGTAGCATTTTTGCTGATTACCGTGTTTTAGATATTTTCATAATTTGTTCTGTTTTTTTCCCTCCATGAACAGATCAAGAAGATCATGGTAGCGAATGAAAAGATTACTAGTGATGCAGATCAAACATTCTACATGAGGTAAGTACAGTCAAACCTGATTTATTTTTACCTCAAATCTTAATTGATCAAAAACCAAATATACCAATTACAGAGTCCCAAAAAACACACAATTAACAGATTTAACAGATTTAACCAATTAACAGATGTACAAAAAAAGGTATTTTTCAAAGAATAATATCCATGGTTGTAGGTACTTCTCTTTCCCTTCTTTTTTCTTCTTTATTTCTTTCTTTCCTATTTTTTGCTCCTTTCTATTCCTTCTGCAAAACCTTATTTATAAAAATGTCTAAATAAAAATTAATCATGATAATAATAGTAATATTAATAATGATAATAATAATGTTGACAATTATAATAAAAATAATCAAAAATAATCAAAAGAACAATGATAATACCAATAATGATGATAAGATTAATAATGATAATAATTATGATAATCATAATCATTATGATAACAACGATAATGATAATAACAATAATGATAATTATGAATTGCCAGGGGTACCTTGGCATCAGTGAGAACCCTTCATATTGATTGAATTTGTCAATATATAATAAATAGATTGAATTTGTCAATTTATAATAAATAATCTCTCCTTGATCTCTCGCTCAGGTATCTGAACATCTATGTTGGGAGCCCTGACGTCGAGGAGAGCTTCAACATCACCAAGCCGACCTCACCCCACGAGTGTCGTCTGCGTGACATGACCTACTCCGCCCCCATCACCGTCGACATCGAATACACTAGAGGGCAGCAGAGGGTCATCAGAAATAACCTGCCGATAGGGAGGTATGTGAGATCAGGGGGGTGTTTCACAAAGATCCTAAGTTGAACTTATCTCTAAGTTGGACTTAACAATTATGGAAAGCCTTTAGCATCTATGAAAATATTTTGTAAAAGTTATTTTAAAAGGCATAAAATGTTGTTTCAAATCATTCATATTTTCTATTATCAAGGAGATTTCATGTTCTTGATGTGGAATTTATAAAAAGTCTAAAATACTTGAATTTTCGCCTTTTGAATATATTTTATTTTAAGGCTACAAATGGCTCTCCATAATTTCTAAGTCCAACTTAGAGTTAAGTTCAACTTAGGATCTTTGTGAAACACTGCCCTGAAACTTATAGACGCATAGAAGTAGGTTTTCAAGGGGAATTTGACACCATTCAGGTATTTACCCAATAACGAGTGCTGTCAGTCACTAGGATTGGACTCCACTTTATATATGACAGACAGGTCTTGTGTAATGCATTTAAAGGGAAGGAAGCAATCAAAACTGTGCACAGGCTTTAAAGCCCCACTGTACTACTTGTAGCTACTTGATTTGATTTGATTTGATTTATTGGTCCCTCTATATAGAAAACAATGCCTAAGTGGTGCTTGTTGGTCCCCCATGATCCTCTTTTTCTTATGTTAATTGAGAGCTGAGTTGATGAGATAACCACCTGTCAGTGACCACGCTAATCCCTCTAATCCCTCCTGGCCAAACTAGTGCAGAGGGGCTTTAATATTTGCCTCTTCACTTCTTATGTTTGTCTCTGAAGGATGCCCATCATGCTGCGGAGCTCCAACTGCGTGCTGACTGGCAAGTCTCCGGCCGAACTGGCCAAGCTCAACGAATGCCCACTTGATCCCGGAGGCTACTTCATCGTGAGAGGAACGGAAAAGGTCATACTAATTCAGGAACAGCTCTCCAAGAATAGGATGATAGTGGAGGTGGATCGGAAGGGCATCGTGTCTTGCAATGTAACCAGGTAAGGGTTTTGTGTTTATGTTGGGCATAGTGATTGATGACCCCTTTTTCACAAACATGTAATAGTGACATGATTGAATGATGAATTGTTGTTTGGTCTACAACCACTTCGTCTACTACCCAATTGGTCTATTCCCTTATAACAATCATCAAATCTTCATCAGACCTTATGGATGGTAGACGTAATGGGCATAAGACAAACTAGGAATTAGACCGACTGGTAATTTGACCAAATGAGTGATCGACCAAACGGGTAGTGGACTTATTGGAGATTAGATGCCTCTGGACCCTGTTTCATGAAACTTGATATCAATAACAAGTTACAAGCTACTGTTATGAGCTACTGAAATCATGGCATCTGATTGGCTGAGAGCAAATTTGTCATAGGAATTTAGCATTTGTTATAGATTACAAGTTTTATGAAACGGGCCCCTGGACTGTCAGTATGCACTACATTTGCTATAAGTTTGTTCGAGGGGGGGGGGGAATAGATTATATCATGATGAAAACAGGTAGGCTTTGTGTGTGAGGTGAGCATAGTAATATGTGACCCCCTTTTCACATAATAATGAAGTGCTCAAACAGTTGATCCATGAGATATGATAATCTGTGTATTTTTTATTTATTTTCAGCTCCACCCATGAGAGGAAGAGTAGAACGGTTGTGATCGTGAAGAAAGGCAGGCATTACTTGAAGCACAACACCTTCACGGAGGTAGGATTCGTGGATTATTTCTGAAAGGGGAAGTTCACCCTGGTGTTTAAAAGCAGAAAAATAAGAGAAAAAGATTACTGAAAGTTTGAGCTAAATCTGATTAGAAATAGGAAAATTATGATTTTTTAAATATTTTTTTAAAAACATTTTTTGGTATTGGGTACTCAAAAATAAAATAAAAGCCAACTGTTTATTTACAATCATGTACAGGAATGTGAATTTTGGAAGTTATTACTGAAACACAAGTTGGCAACATTGCAAGCTCCTCTCCAATTTGCTCTGTACAGTAAATTACATAAATTTCATTTTCTTTCTTAATTATGACGAAATTGATTTGTTTCATACTGGGGTCGAATAAAAACATATTTTGCAATAATTATATTTTGGGTGAATGTATGATTGAAAATTTTCTTAAAAGGTACTATGTCCCATTTGCAGGCCCAAAAAATGAAAAGGTTAAATTCCAACGGCATTTGAAAGACAATACTAATTTAGAAGTTTCCTAAAAAAGGGGCTTGAAAATGTCTTTAAGTGGGAAAATAACGACTATTAGTTGTCGAATCGACTTAGGAGCTATAGAGCCAGTAAGTAATAGTCTGATTTTTCAGACCATTGTACCGAATGGTCGTACGTTTAATGCTGCGCAAAGATTCAATCAGTTTAATTTTGGCCATTACAAGAAGTGGGTTATTGATGTAGACAAATGCTCATGTACCCTTTACAGCTCATTTTATGTATGTTATTACCAAAGATGAAAAAGCCAGTCAGTCACTCAATAGTGTCTGACAGTGAAGTCTAGCAAGTAAACGGGTTTCCTTGCATAATTTGAATATTAGGACACTGCTAACGTTTAAATTTCACAGATAGGACATACATGACATATTCATAATTCCTGCAAAGTTCTACAGAATTTGATGTTGGCTGCAAAAGGGACATAGTATCTTTAAAGAATATATAGATTTTTGAAGTCTTTTAGTACAGGGCTAATGGGAGGGGAGCTTGCAAGCTACGTCACAGAGTTGCCAACTTGTGGTCGTTTGATTGCACAAGACACTCCTCAACTTTCTTTCGTGCTCCATTGTTGATCACTTTGTAGACCAGTAGGAGATCCTATCCTTTAAAGCCCACTGTACTACTTGTAGCTACTTGCTGCCTTTATATAGAAAACATTGCCTCAGCGGTGCCCGTTGGTCCCCCATGATCCTCTTTTTCTTATGTTAATTGAGAGCTGAGTTGATGAGATAACCACCTGTCAGTGACCACGCTAATCCCTCTAATCCCTCCTGGCCAAACTAGTGCAGAGGGGCTTTAACTGGCATCCAGTGGAGTTAACCAATCAGAGGAGTGGCATGAAAACTTGAACGAACGAAGAAAAAAAAGCGGAAAAAAAAGCGAACATCAGCTTGACATATTCCTCCAAATAATGATATCAGAGAATATGTATTGAGTGCGTAATTCAATTCAATTTTATTTAATTCAGTTAAAAAGACTACATTTCATATAAGGCCAAAAAAAAAAAGTTGTTTGGTTGTCCTCGATTGCTTTTCTGGAGTAGGGGCGGGCGGGCGGATTTTTTTTTTTTTTTTTCTCCATTTGTTTTCTTCTTCATATGGACTCATTACTTCCTATTTATTTTCATTTTCTGTTCAAATCATGAAGCCAATATTATTATTATTTAAACACAAAAGAATCCCGCCAATAATCATAAATTGCCATGTCAATATTCATTTTTATTTTCGCTGTTTCGAGGTAGTTTTGGCTATAGCGAGGCAGTTTTCGTCTGCATGTAAAACGTACGTACGTCTATAGGAGCGCGCCGCGCGTTCGTTCGCCCGCCGCTTGTTCCTGCGGCCGGAGCAGGTATCCCACGCCAGAGCTCGCGGCGCCAAAAACTATCCCTGTGGTGATCCGGCTGCAATGATTTAATACGTGCGGGAGACACTATTGATCTTGCGATACACGAAAAATAGTGATCTAAATCTGAAAAATACTTGAAATACAGCTCAGGTTTTGGTACCCATCTTCCTTACAGACACGCGTAAGATATTCGATTTTTCAGATTCAGGTAGCGGGACTGCCGATTACATCGCTAAAATGTGATATTTAAGGATACATTTTCTATTGCAAATGTGGTTCTCCTGTGACTGTGATATGTTTTGTATGTGCGTGATATGTGTATTATGCTACCACGCATAGTACAACGGACCCACCGAAAACTGCCACCCGGCCGAAAACTCCCTCCTCTTCTCTATTAAAGACATAATTGCGTACTAAAAGGACCAAATTGGAGACGGACACATTTTGATCCTTGCAACATGCATCAAATGGTATGTTTGGCGTTTAAAATTGCTCCAAAATAAATGTATATTCTTAAAAAAAAAAAAAAAAAAAAAAAAAAAATACGAGCGGGCCGAAAATGAGGAGCGGGCGGTCGAGGACAACCAAATGATTTTTTTTTTTTGGCCTAACAATCAGCTATATAACATGAAATACACATTAAGAACATATTGGACAAGGACATAAAATAAACTGAATAGGTTGCAACCTGAAAGGAAACATAATCGTTATATTAAGGTTGACCCTATGGTTTCCCTTTGCACTTTACAACATACTTCTTTCAATCATGTGTAGCGACTCATACATTCGCTCAACTTTTATTGTACATTCATGTTCTCAGTAATTTTCCATCACGCTACTTATTTATATTCATTATTCGGACCACGTGTGTTTATTCCTTCAATCGCGCATCGTGGTTCCGTACATCGTTCACCCGCGTATTTTCAACGCCACAAGGTTTTTCGGTACTCCCTCTTACACCTCGGTCGAGTCAACAGCTCCTGCATCCATCTTCAGTTGAGTCACACGTCTATGCATGATTTTCTCTCCGGGCCGATTCTCTTCCGTGCCTATCACCTCTTTTACGGCACGTCAACTCTTTCTCTGCCGTCTTCAACGGGCTGGCAGTCTTCCAGTGGAACGTTTATATCAGGACCGACATGGCGCTTGATTCTCCGCTGGGAGCTGCCAGTTTCTTCGTTCCGTAGCTCTTTCCACACACGAGCTCGACTCACCGTAGTTCGTCTATCATTTCATCAACGAGTTCGACTCACTGCAACTCTGATGATTTCACTTCAAAGTCCGGCTCATCGATTCATCGAGCGACCTACTGCTCTTCGTCACCCGCCTGAGAGCTTCTTCATCTTCATCTTCATCAGAAGCTCTCAGGCACATTGATTGTAATGTATTCAATATATTTCACTTCTGTATTAAGAAACCACTTAACTTGTGGAACCAGCTTCTAACAAGTTCAAAGGAACAGCAAAAGGGTATTCTAAGCATTTGTTTGTTTGTTCACTACTAGGACATTCCGATTGTGGTGGTCTTCAAGGCCATGGGGATGGAGAGTGACCAGGAGATCGTCCAGACCATCGGGACGGAAGAATCTACAATGGTCAGCTTTGCTTCTAACCTTGAGGAATGCCATAGGCTACAAGTCTTCACACAGCTACAGGTAAGAGAGAAAGAGAGAGAGAGAAAGAGAGACAAAGATAGAAAGAGACCGAGAGGTAGAGAGAGAGAAAGAGTAGGGAGGATAGACCATCAAAATGGAAGAACCTACAATGGTCAGCTTTAAAGAAGGCAATGACTACTGGTCCAGACACAGATACAGGTGAGAGGGAGAGAGAGAGGGAGAGACAAGGAGAGAGGGAGAGAGACAAGGAGATAAAAAGGGGCAGAGGGAGGAAGAGACAAAGACAAATGGAGAAAGGGAGAGAGAAGGAGGTGAGATAAATAGACAGACAGACAGAATGGCAGTGAGAGAGAGAGAGAGATGGATGAGTGTCAAAGCCAGAGAAGAAACTGTATGAGGAAGGGAAGAAGAAAGAGAGAGAGGGAAAGACAAGGAGATTGACAGAGGCAGAGAGAGAAAGAGAGAGAGGGGGAGAGAGAGAGAGAGAGAGAGAGATGTATGGATGAGTGTCAAAGCCAGAGAAGGAACTGTATGATAAAGGGAAGAAGAAAGAGATGGAGAAAAGAGAGACTAAATAATTGTATAGAAGAAGGAATAAGAATGATACATATGCATATGCATAACAAGAGAGATAAAGGAGATACCAATGTTTATATTAGGAAAAGCAGAGAGAAAGAGAGAGAAGACAAAAGGAAAAAAAAAAGGGGAAATGAAGATAGCAAGGGGGTAAGAGAGTGACTTAGTGAGAAGTAATAATAAAGAGGAAGAGAAAAAAAGGGGAGAAAAATTGAGAAGAAACGTAAGGAAAGAAAGGAAAATAGTAAAGTAATAATTGATATGATTTCTTTTTTAACCTAGGCTCTGAAGTACATGGGAATCAAAGTCCGACAGAGAAGGATGTGGGGAGGAAGCTCGAAGAAGTCCAAAATTGATGAAGCCAGAGAACTACTAGCTACAACCATCCTTGCCCATATACCTGTAAGTAACTCCTAGACTCCCTGCTCTACCAGGCTCCGCCATTTTGTTTGACTCCTTGAACTTTTTATACATACCCATATTCCATTATTACTAACTTATGTTACCGATAAAGAAGACGAAAGTTGATGAAGCCAGAGAACTACTAGCTACAACCATCCTTTTTCATATACCTGTAAGTAACTCCTAGACTCCTGCTCTACCAGGCTCCACCATTTTGTTTGACTCCTTTAGAAAGTTCAATGAACTTTTATACATACCCATATTCCGTTATTAATTCAATATGTTACCGGTAAAGAAGAGGAAAGTTGATGAAGCAAGAGAACTACAATGTGCTAACTAATACCATCCTTGCTTATTTTCCTAGACTCGTTCCCCCTTTAATCTTTGCTGTGTTTTTTAAAGGTAAAGACCAGTTTTGGGAACGCCCCTCTGTCAAAAAAATGAAATGGAAGCTCTCATTACCAATCATGTGAAAGAATATGTTTTGACTAATACGTGATGATACAAATTTTGCCGGGAAAGTCGGGAAACCGCCTACTAATTGATATATTTGGTAAATTATTATATCTATTGGGACCAAATAGATATCGTGCATGTGGTCGCGTAGTCCCATATACATCTTTCTGTGTACAGTGCTTGTAACTTTACCAAGACTGCGCCAAATTTCTTATCATTTTGATGATTCCAGATACTTGCAGTACACACCAATACTTATTTGCTAGATGATCAACCTTTTCTGATCGATTCGATAACGTTTCTTTCACAATGCAATTGCATGACCAGAACTGGTCTTCATCTTTAAAGTCCATTTCATAGTAAAATGAGGCATTTTGCAGATATTCCACTATGTTACCGGTAAGGAAGTGCAAAGTGGTTGAAGCCACAGAGCTGCTGACTGGCTATTACTAATCCTACCTCACAATCTCCCAAAATCTCCTCATGCAGCTTGTGATGTCACAGCTAGTTAAAGCCCCTCTGCACTATTTTGGCCAGGAGGGATTAGAGGGATTAGCGTGGTTACTGACAGGTGGTTATCTCATCAACTCAGCTCTCAATTAACTTAAGGAAAAGAGGATCATGAGGGACCAACAGGCACCGCTTAGGCATTGTTTTCTATATAGAGGGAGCAAGTAGCTACAAGTAGTACAGTGGTGCGTTAAAATAACATTAACGATGTAGAAGGATGTGTATTTCACCATATCTAAATCTAGCTTATAGTCTCCCAAAATCACGTTGTGCATCTTGTGATATCAAGAACAATGTATAAGGGTAACTATGCATTTTACCACAGCTAGGAGCACTTGCATAATAATACTAATAATAATACTCAGCTTTTATATAGCGCAAATTACAATTAAGTCTCTAAACGCTTCCAAACTTGGAGATTGTTATCCCGGCTTTAGCTGTGCTGCCATTACGGCAGTCTAGCTTTTCAAGGAATTATTTCCTGCCAGGTACCCATTTACATCACCTGGGTTGAGTGTGGCAAATGTAGATCAATGTCTTGCCAAAGGACATTAGTGCCGCGGCGGGACTCGAACTGCAGACCTTGTGATCGACAGTCCGGCGAGGTAACCACTCGACCACGACACCTCATATGAAAGCAGTACAGATTTGTACACAATACCACCTCACAATTTTCTCCCTGGGTAATGAATCCTATCAGACATAGCAAATGCTATTACAGTGAAACTTGTATGTAAAGACTGTTTAAAAGGGAAACATGAAAAGTGGTCTTTGTGTACAGGTTTCTTTATGTTCATTTACAAGTTTCAATGAGAAATCGTATTCAAGGGAAACAAACGTATTTATAAACGGGTTCCTTTAGTACAAGTTTCAATGAGAAACCATATTCGAGGCAAAAAAAAAATGTGGTCTTTATAAACAGGTGGTTGTTAAAGTAGGTTTGACTGTATGTATTGAAAGGTTGTCTTCCATATTCAAATGGCCTACAGGTCGTCCAGTTCAATTTCCGAGCCAAGAGCATCTACCTGGCACTGATGGTGAGGAGGGTGATAGAAGCCCAAGGTGATGCAGTCAAGGTGGATGATAGAGATTACTATGGCAACAAGAGATTGGAGCTGGCTGGCCAGGTAAGAGCAAACCTTCAGAACAGAATAATTATGCTGTTGTGTCTTGCAATGTAACCAGGTACAGGTTTGTGGTGTGTAGTGGGCATGGTGGTTGATCTCCCATTTTTCACAAGGTAGGGGCATGACTGAATAAGCACATACTTAGCCATTACAGGCAACTTGATAGTGTAACAAGGTATGGGTTTTGTGTGTATGTAGGGTATGGTGATGGATCACCCCTTTTTCACAAGGTACGGACATGATTGAATATGCACATAGCTATTACAGATAACTTGATAGTGTAACCAGGTACGAGTTTGTGGTGGGTAGTGGGCATGGTGATTGAGGACCCCGTTTTCACAAGGTAGGGACATGACTGAATAGGCACATAGCCATTACAGATAACTTGATAACTACAGCAAGTATGGGTTATGTGCAGTGATCAATAGGTGTTTGATGAGAGCTCAGGGAATTTTTACACTGGAGCAAGGTAAAAGTAACAATGTTTTCAGAAGTTGTTCTTAAAGAGAAGGTTAAATCCTTGTATAGATGAAAAGAGGTTAGCTTTTGCAATACTAAATATTTCTATGTTGCTAAACATTGTTTAGAGCAATGTCACTTGATAAGGATTTCTCTTCAAATACCCCTCCCCCAACCATTTTCCATGACAAATACATGTAGTGTGAAACTTTCAACCAAATTTGGATGTTGCATACATGTTTGTGCTGTCCCAGTGATTAACCCCCACTCCCAGAAGATAAGACTTTGAATTACAAGCATATTAAAGGGATTGGGTAACTTTGTCTCAGATTCTGAAACAAAATCCTGGATTTAGCTCATGATGCAATGATAATTATAAACCTTTAGGTCAGTCAGGAACCCCATGACTTTTACAGGCCGATCGCCTGTCTGATTATCAAGATATTTATGATTGGAAATTGAAATGAAATATTTGTGTTTTCCTAACGGTTTTAATAACACTACAGTCTATTGGGGAAAACGAGTATGGTAAAACCGGTCACTCAAAGAATTCTACTTTTTGAGGCACTTCTTGATCATTTTGAAGCGCAATTTTTTTAGGGCTTCAATATTACACCATATCACAGACACTGATAACACGTAGGGCCGTGCATCTCAGATTTAACATTGTTAAACGATGCCTTTAAAATGTGTATTTTTTGCAGTTAAAAACTACATGATGTCGTATAAGCTACACCTGTAGTCTCCTGAAGTCCATATCAAAATATACACAAGATTAGAAGCTTAAAATGAACGAATACATTTGGTCCATGTCAAATTGTTAAGATATTACAGAACTATAAGATTACAGTACGGATTGCACGATTAGAGTCGAACATTAACCAGTTCACAACCGAATTCAGTCATTCCCAAAGGCTTAGCACAGAAGTCACCTGGTTTCCAATAGGCAAAGGATTAATAACGATTTTGGTAATAGGCAGTAACATGCTCTTAATCATTTTCTTTTCAATTTAACAGCTTATTGCTCTCCTCTTTGAGGATCTGTTCAAGAAGTTTAACTCTGAACTCAAGAAGTACGCTGATCAGAACATTCCCAGACCCAGAGCAGCTCAGTTTGATATCGTCAAGTATATGAGACAAGACCAGATCACAAACGGACTCATCACAGCTATATCCACGGTAAGCATTTGTTGTATCTCTAGACACTAGTCTGTTGGTTCGTTGATCGGTAAATCTTTGAAAACTAGAAATGTGTGCATGCTAAAATTTGCAAAGTTCACAAGTGTTTAAGAACCGCCACAAAATATATGAATCACAACTGGTACACCATAGAATGTTTGCAATTTGCAAAAACTTCTGTTTGTTAAAATGTCCATCATTGGTGATTCACAAAAGTTTCTACTTTAGCGATATATCAGTAGGAAGACTTGTAAAAGTAATGTTAACTGTAGAATTAGGATTAGGTTAGGTTGGGTATTATCAAGTTTATGAGACAAGACCAGATCACAAAATGGCCTCATCACAGCTATATCCATGTTAAGAATTGTTGACACCACACACATGCAGACAACTGCTAGATTTTCATTCCACCTAAAGCTCTGCCATTTTGCTTGAATCAAATAGATGATGATTGACTTTTTTTTCAGTATGAAGTGAAGCTTACAGTTTATACAGAAAAGATAGTCTACACGTTATGAAGTGTATTAGACAAGATCAGAGGCTGTATCCTGAAAGCTCACTTAGCTTTCTTTTTAGCTTTCTTTTTAAGTTCTCAAGTTATTTATTTCCTTGTAGGGTAACTGGTCTGTGAAGCGTTTCAAGATGGAGAGAGCAGGAGTGACGCAGGTTCTATCCCGACTCTCCTACATCTCATGCCTTGGGATGATGACAAGAATATCCAGTCAGGTGAGATCAATGATACTTACATGACAATTACATTACAATGACAGTAGGCCCATTAACACATCCAAAAGACCATTTTGAAAAATCATCGAGTTTTTGGACTACCATTTACACTACTGGAAAAACCCAGGAAGAACCGTCAAAGTTTGTTCATATCGTCTTTTTGGTGAGTAGCGCGCATGCGGGACTCGTTGATGCCCTGCATGCGTTAGCACGTGGAAGCGAGGACAATCACGTGACAAAAAAAATCTGTATCTCACCGAAGTTTGCTTTTACACTGTGAAAATATGTGAAACTTTGGCAGGCGTTTAAAAAAACACACTCCAGAGGAGGTTTTTTATTTTAATTTTTCATCGCGTTTGCCTGTAGAACTACCGGCGAAATACCGAAATGTGGGAAAACCGATGGTTTTGGGGTGCAGTGTAAATGCAGCTACTGGCAATGATATTTACAAGCTTATAAAGATGATGCACAGTGTTCAGGTTAGAATGATATTTCTTTTTCCCCTACAGTTTGAGAAGACCAGAAAAGTGAGTGGTCCCCGTTCCCTTCAACCGTCCCAGTGGGGTATGCTGTGCCCATCCGATACCCCTGAAGGAGAGGTAAGAGAAATGATCACCAGTCTTGGTCACAAGTGATTTTATTCATCATATTATTCATAATCCAAAATAATCTCCAAATCAAATAGAAGATAAAAGATACAGATCTTAGATGGAATAGGGAAGAGGGGTTGTACCTTTTAAGCCCATCACATATGGGGACTAGGGGCCGTATTCTGAACCCTGTGTTATCTCTAATATTGTTGTATCTTTCAAGAAAAGATAAAGTTGGTATTCTGAACATTGTTGTAACTTTTGTTGTATCTTTTGTTGTATCTTTTCTCTCATTTCTTTGGTCGCGCCTGCGCTCAAACTTTTGTGCGCTTGTAATAGTACGTAGTATTACAAAAATGGCGCTTAATCCTCATTTGCATATGCGCACGGGAGATAATATGACAAGATAATTGGTATTCTGAAAATTGTTGTATCTTTTATCTTATCTTATCTTGCATGGTATTTACAACAATATTTACAATAGGTAGGGGGTTGTTGTATCTTTCGGGTGATATAATGGCGGCAATATTCCTTGCCCAAAACCAACTTCGTGCCAATAGACGAGTTAGAAGAAGATTGTGTGTTGACCGGAGACATCACAGATGAGAACTTTCTAAGAAATTACATGCTAGGATATGACGATTTTAATGCTCTCATCTATAACCACTAATTGAAAACGTGACTTGTCTTCATGATCCACATGCCACAGCGCATATGATGACGCGCGTAATAAACGCTCAATTTACTAATTACGCCCAAGATTAGTATGCGCTAGGCGCATCATTAGATATGGCATAAAGTATTCCTATTGGTTGACCTACTTATCATGCTTATATAAAATAGATTTTGATTGGTAGGGTCCATAAAAATGGGCGTGTCAACAGTGGTCAAAGATAAGATAGAGGCGGTCCTTCAAGAGATAACACAGGGATAAAATGATTTTCAGAATACCAACTTACAACAATATTAGCGCTGTGTTATCTCTGGAAGATACAACAAAAGATAACACAAAACTTACAACAATGTTCAGAATACCACCCTAGGATCCAATCTTAGAAGAAATGGTATTAGTATTGTACTGTATGTGACAATTTGAATCGGTCAGATCCTCGTGATTGATGGTTGTTAATATTCATATAGCTCTTAAAATTGTAATGGGTTAAGGGGCTATTTTGGGCCTGCAAATCTAAGTGACATCAGACCAGTTGCAAGACTGTCTTTGAATTCAATTTCAGTCTTTATTATTTCTCTAGTTTAAAAAAAAAATATCAAAACACACAAGCATTGAAATATATACAAAGCAATTCAAGGGTAGAATACAAGGTACATTAAATAAATTCATACAAAATATGAAGGAAAAAAGGGACTCAAATTAACCCGTAGGTTTAACACAGGAACAACCCTGTTACAGAGATGCCAACCAGTACGATTAAATCGTATTTAGTACGATATTAAGAGTGAAATACGATAATACGATTCACCTCTTAAAATACGATTTTTCTTTTTTTTTTTTTTTTTTTTGTGGAATCGCATAGAAACATGTACAAGTAAACCCCGGAACCCCAACAAAAACTTTGCTTTACAATTTTCTCATTAAATTTTAATGAAAGATCAAACATTTTTACTTGACCATTCTTACCAGTAACACATTTTTCTGAAATTATACTAGCTCGGGGCCAGTGGTAATGTCAAGTTTTCGTGAAAATCTGATTTTTCTCTCCAAAATCTGATTTTTTAGGATATTCAGTCTGTTTTTTTGTGTCAAGAGGTTGGCATCTCTGCTGTTGCAGTAGGCATTAGGTTACTACAGTGTAGGATTTCCCATCATTGATTTAATCAATCAATATTATGTCATTTGGTTCGTAAGATGCATATCCCTGACTGTGTGACTGTTCTTCTAATTGTCTATCAATGTTTTTGTTGGCGTTATTTTTTAAAGGGATGTGGATTAATCAAGAACCTTGCACTCATGACCCACATCACAACGGACATGGAGGAGGCCCCCATTGTCAGACTTGCGTTCAACTTGGGGGTGGAGCCTGTGCATCTCATGTCAGGGGAGGAGCTAAGCATGAAAGATGTCTACGTTGTCTTCCTCAACGGTAAGATACATGTAGGCTAGTAGAACTAGAGATTAACAAAAAAAGAATTGAAGGGAAAAAGCTTGTAGATACAAAGTAAATATTTGTTGACTTGAAGAATTGTTTTCACTACTTTACCAGTTAGAGACAATGATTTCTTTTACTCACCCCCCACCCACCTAAAAAATAAAGACGTTGTAACATGAATTATAATTTTGATACAGGAATAACTCAAGTTTTATTGAGTGGGTAAAAATAAATAACCATTTGGAATTTATGTCATGAAGCAAATTTTTTCGAAATATGAGGAGAACAGTCAGATAATTGTCATCCTTCGTTGCTCCTTTTCAAATGTTATCTTGTACAGGCTTCAATATTTATGGGTCTCTTTTCCCACCTCTATTAGTGCAATAAAGTGATATCACTTATTATTGAAATGTTCTGTATTCTTCAATAGTGGAACCATTAAAAAAAACGTGATTATTGATATGAAATCGACAGGTAACATTTTGGGTGTGGTCAGAGAGCATAAAAGGTTGATGCGGACCTTCCGCCTGGTGAGACGGGCGGGGTACATCAGTGAGTTTGTCTCCATCTGTCCAAACCACGCCCAGAGATGTGTCACCATTGCATCTGATGGAGGGAGGGTGTGCAGGTAAGTTGCTTATTTAGATGATGAAGGCAATGCTGATAGTGATGGTATGGGTGTTGGTGGTGGTTGCAATGAGGATGGTGGTGATGGTTATAATGGTATTGGTGATGATAACGATTTAGGAGGTGTTGATGATTTTGATGAAGGTGATGATTATCATGATGATGAAGGTGATGATGATGATGATGATGGTGATGAAGGTGATGAAGGTGATGATGATGATGTTGATGATTATTATTATGATGATGATGATGATGAAGGTGATGATGATGATAGTGATGAAGATGATGATGATGATGATGATGATGATGAAGATGATGATGATGATGATGATAGTGATGATGATGATGATGATGATAATTTTGATGATGAGGATGGTGTTGATGGTGAAGGTTATAATGGTATTAGTGATGATGGAGATTTGGGAGGTGAGGATGATTTTGATGAAGGTGATGGTGGAGGTGATGATGCTGAAGGTTGATGAGGACCTTGCGTCTCAGTGAGTTTGTTTCGATCTGTCCAAACCACACCCACAGATGCGTCTACATTGCATCTGATCGAGGGAGGGTGTGCAAGAGAGTCGTTCATCCAAATGAAGATGATACAGTGGAACCTTGTTATAACGAGGTCCTTGGGACCATGGAAATTACCTCGTTATATCAGGAATCTTGTTATATCAGGGTAAAAAACAAAGGAATATAAAGAGCTGGGAACAGAAACCTCGTTATATCAGAGCTCTTTATATTGAGGTTCCACTGTTATAGTGGTGGCGGTAGGAGAGGTGATGGTGATGATGATGGAGGGGGTGGTGGTGGTAGTTGTGGTGATGATGATGATAATCTTGAAGATAATGATGATAAATGGTGACGATGTTGGTAATGTTGGGTGTGATGGTGATGATAGTAATCATTGGTGATAGTAATGCTGATGATGATGATGATGATGATGATGATCGTGACGGTGGTGTTTATGATGGTAGTGGTGTTGTTTGTGATTGTGATGATGATGACGATGATGATGATGATGATGATGATGATGATGATGAAGATGATGGTAATGATGATGACGATGATGATAGTAATGATGCTGGCGGTAGTATTTGTGGTGTGGTAACTATGGTGATGGAGACAATAGACATAATGGTCATCTCTTATGACAAGCAACTTTGCATGCATTGTTCCAATCCAAGTGCAACCAAACAGTGGTGATGATGGTGGTAGCATTGACTTGACGATTGTGATGATAGTTGTGAAAAATGGGTTTGTAGAATAAGAGGCGAGGAATATAGATTTTATTATGATGGTTTTAACTGTGATTGTAATAGTTTTTATATGTTTTAGGCATACATTGTATATTTTGACTCTTTCTTTGCCAACCTTCTCAACATTTAGACCTTACATCATCGTCGAGAATTGCAAACCGAGAGTGATGGACAAACACATGATAGAGCTCTCGCAAGGCTTCAGAAGCTTTGAAGACTTCCTGAGAGAGGGGCTTGTTGAGTACCTTGACGTCAACGAGGAAAATGACAGCTTGGTGGCGCTCTACGAAACAAACATCTCAAAGTGAGTCAAGGAGCTCAGATTATATTTTGTTGAATGAAAACTCCCCTCTGTAATGTGTGGCAAGTTGGAAGCTGGCATATCTGAAATTTCATTCCATTACCTTAGTGATTATTTACCGTTCTCCCTTCTCAGTCTACCTTGACTGGTGATCATATCTTTCATGTCTTTCATCCCAACAGAGAGACAATTCGTCTTTAGATAGAACCATTCACCAGTCTTGGATTGGATGATGTGATTATTTACCGTTCTTCCTTCTCAGTCTACCTTGACTGGTGATCATATCTTTCATGTCTTGCATCCAAACAGAGAGACAATTCGTCTTTAGATAGAACCATTTACCAGTCTTGGATTGGATGATGTGATTATTTACCGTTCTTCCTTCTCAGTCTACCTTGACTGGTGATCATATCTTTCATGTCTTGCATCCAAACAGAGAGACAATTCGTCTTTAGATAGAACCATTCACCAGTCTTGGATTGGATGATGTGATTATTTACCGTTCTTCCTTCTCAGTCTACCTTGACTGGTGATCATATCTTTCATGTCTTGCATCCAAACAGAGAGACAATCCGTCTTTAGATAGAACCATTCACCAGTCTTGGATTGATGATGTGATTATTTACCGTTCTTCCTTCTCAGTCTACCTTGACTGGTGATCATATCTTTCATGTCTTGCATCCCAACAGAGAGACAATTCGTCTTTAGATAGAACCATTCACCATTCTTGGATTGGATGATGTGATTACTTATCATTCTCCTTCTTCAGTCCACCTTGACTGGTGATAATATCTTTCATGTCTTTCATCCCCAATAGAGAGACAACTCACCTTGAGATAGAGCCATTCACCATTCTTGGTGTGTGTGCTGGACTGATTCCCTACCCCCATCACAACCAGTCTCCCAGGAATACCTACCAGTGTGCCATGGGCAAGCAAGCTATGGGTAAGACAAAGAATGTTTACCTAAGTATCTATTCAGTGGCAAATGTAGGGACAGTAAAAGATAGAGGTGTAGCAGTCGAGTGGTTTAAGCACTTGACTTGAAATGTAAAGGTTGTGGGTTTAATTTCCCGACATGGCACTAATTTCCTTTGGCAAGGCACTAATCTACATTTGCCACTCTATATCCAGGAGAGAAATGGGTACCTGGTAGGATGACGAAAGCCTTTGTGTTAGTAATTGCAATATGCCCTCTTGGTGACCATATGGTAGGAATACTCCCCAGGAAGTGGAGATGGTGTACATTGTGCATGAATGAATCCGATGACTGGGGTAATAATATCTGTAAAGCGCTAAGAGATAGTATTTCGTGTTAAGCGCTATATAAATCCAGATTATTATTATCGGCACCCCCCAAAGAAGATGACAATCTCACAGCTGTAATGATTGACGCACAGTTGCAATAGTTAATGCACATCATTTTATTACAATGCTTAAAGTCATACATTTTATCTGTCATATGTGTTTCAGCTTTGTTTGTTTGTATTAGCTGACTGCTAAGAAAGCATGTGTATGCTTGTAAGTAAACAACCAGGGGACCAACGGCTTTAAGTCCTCTCCAAGGGACATGTTAATGAGAATTAATGCCTTACCAAAGGGCACTAGCGCATTGACTTGGTTTCGAACCTGGGACCCTCCAGTTACAAGACCACTGCTCTACCACTGAGCCATGACTTGTATGCTATAGATTTATTTATCCATATTTTTATCTTGACAGGTACCATAGCTTACAACCAGCGGAATCGCATAGACACACTGATGTACCTGCTGGCCTACCCCATGGCCCCTCTTGTCAAATCCAAGGTAAGCGTATCTATCATTTTGAATGTGTTGAGAACGGAAGAAAAACTTGGGATCTAGTCTAGCCAACTTGTGGTGCTGTCAGCTCTCTGTCTTAAACTACAGAGAGACATTTAAAGACGGATCCCGGATGTAGATTGTATATGATTGAAACGTGACTGTGTTTAACCCAGTTACACTCTTTGCTCTCATTACATATGAAATTGATTTGCTTGTATGATTTGTAGAATTGAAGCCATACTAATAATGTATAAAAATGTGAATGTATATCTATTTCTGTTTTCTCCCACCCTCTCTACTCTCCTCCTTCCTCTTTCTCTCCTCCCCCCTCCCCTCTCCCCTCTCCCTCCCTCCATCCTTCCTTCCGTCCCTCACCCTCTCTCCTTCCCCTTCCCTCCCTCTCCCTTCCCTCCCGTGTCCCTTCTCTCCCTCTCCTTTCCCTCCCTCCCTCACCCCTCTCTCCCTCACCCTCTCTCCTTCCCCTTCCCTCCCTCTCCCTTCCCTCCCCTCTCACTCCCTTCCCTCTCTCCTTCACCCATCTCTCCCTCTCACATCTCTCCCTCTCTCCCTTCGTACTCTTCCATGCAGACGATAGATTTGATAGGGTTTGATAAGCTTCCAGCAGGTCAGAACGCCGTCGTAGCGGTCATGAGTTACAGTGGGTATGACATAGAGGATGCACTCATTCTGAACAAGGCTTCTGTCGACAGAGGTAACAAACAATTCCAGGTGATGGTGGCAGTGGTGGTGATGGTGGTCTCAGTGGTGATGATCTCAGTGATAATGGTTGTGATGGTGGTGATGGTGGTGATGATGATGATGGTGATGATGATGATGGTGAAGATGACGGTGATGATGATTATAATAGTGATGATGCTGATGATGAAGATAATGTAATGTTAATGATGATGATGATGATGATGATGATGTGGTATCGGTGGTGGTGATGTTGATGATGGTGATTTTAGTGGTGGTGACGGTGTTGGTTGTGATGATGATGGTACTGGTGGTGGTGATGATGATGTTGATGATGGTGGTGGAATGATAGTGATGATGGTATTGGTGGTGGTGATGATGGTGATGGTGATGATGATGATACTATTTAATATTACTGTCATTTATTCTTAATTACCTTATCTTATCCCTCTAAATAATATCCAAAGAAAAACATTTCCATGCCTTGCAGATTGAAACCTTTTGCTTCTGCTTTTGTCTCAATTTTGTTGCTGCAGGTTTTGGTAGATGTCTGGTGTACCGTAACACCAAGTGTACGTTGAAGCGCTATGCTAATCAGTCTTTCGATCGTCTGATGGGACCTAAGCTTGATCCGTTGTCACGGCAACCCATTTGGAGGCACCGCATCCTGGATGCAGATGGAGTTTGTGCTCCAGGTAGGACAGAGTTGTTTTATTTGGTGGGGGGACGGGATGAGGCAGGGCATCCTATTTGGAGACACTTCGGAGGAGGGGTAGAATACCTCAATATGTTGCATCATTTATCGTGTTAACAGGAGCTTTCCTTCTTGATTGTTAACCTTTGCTTTCTCTCTTTAGTCCTTATTTGCTGCAGACCGAAACCTCAACTGCCGCATTGTTGTGAGAGTCTGTCACAAAAGTTGACTGTGGGTTATTTGGGTGAATAAGTCGACCAACTTTCTGAGAGCTGTTACTCCTCTGACAGACACCGAAATAGCATATAATTGATATTATTGTAATCTATGGCTCATAAGATTTCTGTTTATATACAATTCAGCTATTTCATTTTTCACTTCTGACAGGGTCTTTAAACTTTTCATAGTTATTGAAAGTAATTGTCAGACCCACAACTAGCAATGAGTCACTGGAATTTTTTTTCTAGGAACAAATGATTCCAAGCTTGACGTATAACCTTTATTTCCAATAGAACCCTTTTAAAGATGCATATTAGTGGGCTCTCATGGCGGAATTCGACACCATCCTGGTGTTTACCCAATAACAGGTGTTGTCAATCACCAGGATTAGCCTTCAGTTTTATGACCAACATAACTTACGTAATGCTTTGCATTTTCTACCCATCCCCCCGTGTGGTAAGGTCATTATCTTACATTTCCCTTACCCGAAGACTCTCTGAGACTATGGGGTATTTCTTGATAGGACTACAGGTTTACTGTGTGCATACTTGTACACCCATTAATAGTATTTCAACCAAGTCTGGTGTCAGCGAATTATGACCTATTGCACATGGAAATGACGACAATCTCCCTTTAAATATCAATGACAAAGAAGTTCTAGGGCGGAAAAAAAATGCATCAAGTGGTCTTTGAATTTGTTCCTCCATGTAGGAGAGAGAGTGATGAACAAACAGGTCTTGCTCAATAAGTCCATGCCAGTAGTCAACATGAATCCACTCCAAGCCAGCCCAACCAACCAGCCTCAGCAACATGACTACAGAGAGGTCCCAATCACGTAAGTCCAGGTCCTCGTTGATTAGCCTTTGTTTGATAACAGTGTTAATCGATGTGGTTCACCTCTTTTGTGCCGCAATACAAGTAAGAACCATAGACTGCAAGAAAAATCCATGTCATATACCACATGTAAGTACTGTAAGTCCAAGGCTGTATTCTACAACTTAAAGCAGCCCCAGTAACACGACTACAGAGACGTCCCAATCACGTAAGTCCTGGTCCTCATTCTGTAACGCTTCAGTTGCCTCCTTGGCGTAATCTGTGCACGTTCACTCTTTCCCCACAAGTGCAAGATAAATAATTGTGCAAAACACTAGGCACCAGTTGATGGAGGAATTGCCTTGTGCGACAGAATGGCTTCATGACAAGCCTTTTAACACCGGTATACATTAGATTAATCTTGCTCTGGAAACAGTTACATAATCTTGAAGTCTTTATTATATCCAATCCAATCCAATCCAGGTATTTATATAGCGCCAATATCTAGTTGCCTAATCAAAGGTTTATCTATCCCATGATAAAAGCAATGTGGCACAGGGAGATTATTTGTCTGGCAAACTGACGGAGGACATTAACATTATATTTGTTGCTTACTAACACCAACTTGGAAGTGTATCCTTCGTCGTCCTTGTCATATAGGTCATGGCTGACCCATTGTGACCCATGCTATGAGACCTTTCCATCGGCATCTGTCTCCTGCAATCCGGTAGAGTGTATTGAGAGGGTGGCCAGTGATATCCCTAAGACCGTCACTCCATCTTAGCTTGGGTCTTCCTTTTCTACGTGTTCCTTCAAAGGTACCTTGAATGTTCATTTTTTTCGAGGTTGTCTCCTGATCTTCTGCTAAATGTTCCTCTCCGCCTGTAGGTACAAGGGAACTGCTGACTCTTATATTGAGAAGGTCTTGGTCACATCAAACCCGGAAGAAGCATTCCTCTTCAAGGTTCTCCTGAGGCAGACGAGGAGACCGGAGATTGGAGACAAGTTCAGCAGCAGGCATGGACAGAAAGGGTAAGATGGGGTGGTGATGGTGATGGTGGTGATGGTGGTGGTGGTGGTGGTGGTGGTGGTGGTGGTGGTGGTGGTGGTGGTGGTGGCGGTGGTGATGCTGATATTGATGATGGCATGGAGGAGAATGAGTAGTAGGAAGATGGTGATGGTGGTGGTGATGATGATGATGATGATGAAGATGATGATGATGATGATGATGATGATAATGGCAGGGAGTAGGAGGAAGAAAACAGAGGATGATGAGTAGTAGGAGGATGAATATGATGATGATGATGGTGGTGGTGCGGGTGGTGATGATGATGATGATGATGACGATGGTGGTGGGGGTGGTGATGGTGATGATGATGATGATGATGATGATGATGATGGTGGTGGTGATAATGGTAGTGATGATGATGATGATCTTGATGAGAAAGAGCAGGAGGAAGAGGCAGATGGTGATGATGGTCATGATGTTTGTAATGTTGATGATTGTTAAACTGATGGTGAATACAATGTCACATTATAATTGTGATGCCATCTTTAATTAAGATGAGGCTTGGGGAATTATATCATACTGCTTCTCTCATTTTCTCCAGAGTGTGTGGCCTAATCGTTCAACAAGAAGACATGCCGTTTGATGAGAGGGGAATCTGTCCAGATATCGTAAGTATCATGAAATCTTCCATACCTCTGCCAAATACTACTCTTTTTAGCTATACACTATATCCCATCGATTAAACTCAATTTGAGTAATGAGATATTTATTTCTGATTGATAAAGCTCCTTCCCCATTATATATCTTCTCAGCTCCATTTTTTCTCTCTCCTTTCTTTCTGTTTTGTCTTTGACTCACTGTCTATCTCTGTCTTTCCTTCTGGTAATTGCTTTCAAAATCTTTGTCAAACAAGAAAGTGTCAAGTGTTGTACATATTTAAGTCTTTTTTCAATTTTAAATGATAGTCATAATTTACCTTTTAAATAGAAATGTTATTTCAATATATAATAATGATAATAATTATAATAGTGGAGTCTTGTATAGTGCTCATATCTGTCATACTTGGCACTCCTGGCACTCCACATTTATTACCCTAGCTTTAGCACAGCTGCCATTACAGCGCCCAAGCATTTAACCCTAATAAGGCGGCCATCATGGCCCTCCGCGATTTTTCTGATTGTGCGGGAACGCTTACGGATGACGCCCTGCCGCTTCATGACTTTATTCTTTCGAGTCTTGCGCATCTTTTAAAACAATTTTTTTGAAAATCGGACCTACCGTTACAAAGTCACGTGACCTTTGTCTTTACATGTCGCCCGAAAATCGCTCATTTTCGTGATTTGTGTACAAAACATATGGAAATATCATTTTTCCTAAAAAGAGATAAAACATTGGTTATTTGGTCTTGTTTAAAGTTTAGGTGTTTGTTTTGGGGGTCTAAATAGTTAAATTATAGTTAGAAATGAAATAAAACAACAAAAACAATAAAATACATAAGTTAAAAAACAATGAAATACATAAGAAATTATCAAAACAAGAGATAACATAAGGAATAACCTAGCTTTCCAAATTTTTATGCCTCCGCTACAACGTAGCCGGAGGCATTATGTTTTCTGGTTGTCCGTCCGTCCGTACGTACGTACGTATGTACGTACGGGACGTACGTCCCGTTCTCGTGATCGCGTTATCTCAAGAACCAATTGATGGATTACCGCCAAACTCGGGTCATGTATGTATCTTGCAGAGCTAATGAAGTGATTAGATTTTGGGGTCACGAGGTCCAAGGTCAAAGGTCACAGGGCCCATTATGTATGCAAAAATAGTTCGTGATCGCGTTATCTCAAGAACCGATTGATGGATTACCGCCAAACTCGGGTCATGTATGTATCTTGCAGAGCTAATGAAGTGATTAGATTTTGGGGTCACGAGGTCCAAGGTCAAAGGTCACAGGGCCCATTATGTATGCAAAATAGTTCGTGATCGCGTTATCTCAAGAACCGATTGATGGATTACCGCCAAACTTGGGTCATGTATGTATCTTGCAGAGCTAATGAACTGATTAGATTTTGGGGTCACGAGGTCCAAGGTCAAAGGTCACAGGGCTCATTATGTATGCAAAAATAGCTTGTGATCGCGTTATCTCAAGAACCGATTGATGGATTACCGCCAAACTTGGGTCATGTATGTATCTTGCAGAGCTAATGAACTGATTAGATTTTGGGGTCACGAGGTCAAAGGTCAAAGGTCACAGGGCTCATTATGTATGCAAAAATAGCTCGTGATCACTTTATCTCAAGAACCGATTGATGGATTACCGCCAAACTTGGGTCATGTATGTATCTTGCAGAGCAATGAACTGATTAGATTTTGGGGTCACGAGGTCAAAGGTCTAAGGTCACAGGGCTCATTATGTATGCAAAATAGCTTGTGATCACGTTATCTCAAGAACCGATTGATGGATTACCGCCAAACTTGGGTCATGTATGTATCTTGCAGAGTCAATGAACTGATTAGATTTGGGGTCACGAGGTCAAAGGTCACAGGGCTCATTATGTATCTCAAAATAGCTCGTGATCGCGTTATCATTAGAACCAACAGATGGATTACAATCAAACTTGAATTTTAAAAATTGCTTCCATTTTGGTTTGTAAAATTGCTCTATGGCGGAGGCATCATTTTCGACTGCGCGCAGTTGAAGTTCCATCTAGTTTTTTCGTATTATTATTCCAAATGGTCTAACAAATATATGTAGTGGAAAAGAAAGCTTAAATATGAAGAATATATGATTTATAGGTAAAAATATGAATTTTTGACCTTATTTGCATAATTTACCATAAATATGCAAATGAGTAATTTTTTCAAAAAATTGAAATTGCTATAGTATTCTATACACTTCACTTGACATGCATGCAAATTTTATATGATCGGCCGCTTCACGGCCGAGATCTTAAGGGGGCCATAATGGCCCCGGCCGTATTAAGAACTCAAATAGCCCGGCCTTATTAGGGTTAAAGGGATTAATTCCTGCCAGGTACCCATTTACCTCACCTGGGTGGAGTGTGACAAGTGTAGATTAATTTTTTTATAGACATATAATAATTAATGATAATAATAGTAATCACATTTGAATTGCGCTTCAGACTATTTATCTAAGCCTTTCACATTGTAACTATTACTACCCCAGCCATTGAATTTAATTTGAAGAAATGTTAGCTGTGAGAGAAGTCTAGCATGGAAATATTTTTGTCACTTCCTTGTCCCTCAGATCATGAACCCTCATGGCTTCCCCTCCCGTATGACAGTGGGCAAGCTCATTGAGTTCCTGGCAGGCAAGGCTGGTGTACTTGAAGGAAAGTTCCATTACGGCACAGGTAAGCAAACGATTTACTTTTGAAAAGGCGTGTTCATATAATCCGCGGTAAACTGCCATGTAATTGCAATCAGATGCATAGGAACTTTGTTGTGCACAGGTACTTTTTCCATCCCAATTTTTCATTCATTCAATAAAAAAAAAATTCTTATTGTGGTATTTGTGAATGAGCCTAAACAGTGTTTAACATTTCTTTAAAGACTAATTACCTGACTGTGTATTTTGAACTGCACCGTTGATGCATCCTAGAATAATGCTCTCATAATCTTCTTAAGCATGATGCCATATTACTTATCCGTTACTTTTTTCATTATTTTTATAATTAAAGAAGAAATAACCTTTGTCTGCTCTGCTCATGTGCAGATCGTATACAGTTAACAACTAAATTTTTCAGACCCTTACCAAGTTTTGGAAATTTTGAAGTATGTAAAAAAGGATTTGTTCCAAACCAACCTGTTTTCTTGAGAATGTGACATATTAAAGCTTACATCTAAAAGTATTCAACAAAGCCCCTAAACTTATGAAAACACATAAAACATGAAATTTTTAAGGGGTATGAAAAATTCATTTGTTAACTGTATATGTGGACTGGCTTATCACACTAAAAATATGTCTTCTTTCTTTCAATGCAGCTTTTGGAGGAGACAAAGTTGTTGACATCTGCGAAGACCTGAGGAAGCATGGTTTCAACTACCTAGGCAAGGACTTCCTAACATCTGGTATCACAGGGTAAGCGAGGGCATTAAAACCATACTCTTAGCAGTTTCCTTGTGTATTGCATGGTAGCCTGCACTGGACTCTACTGCACACCGCTGAGGTTCTTTTACATGTAATTGAATGGTAACTGCGCAATAACGGATTAAGTTTGTCCAATTCTTTTTACATCTTATTCTCTCATTACATGTACCTACAGAGAGCCTCTGACAGCATACATCTACTTTGGTCCTGTCTACTACCAGAAGTTGAAGCACATGGTCTTGGACAAGATGCACGCTAGAGCCAAAGGACCCAGAGCTGTACTCACTAGACAACCAACAGAAGGAAGAGCTAGGTAAGGGAGATATCTTTAATTTTGTATTTCATTTTTAGTTCCTGGTCACATTGTTTTACAGATTGTGTACATGTATGCCTGTAACTCTGTTTAAGGGGCTTTCCCTGTAACATGCAATCGTTGTATTAGAGAGAAATTTACACACACACATAAAAAAAAACATACATGTGTGTTTCTCTCTCTTATTGTGCTTATTTGTAAGAATATGTAAGAAGTATCCTGGTTGAGTTCCCAAATTGCATCAGTTTTATATCTGTGTGTGTTTGCTAAAATATTTCATTGTGTAGTTTCTTATTTTGTGAGATTCAGAGGAAACCTGCTAGAAAAATTGTGATATAACAAGGTAATTTTGTTGGACCTAGCTCTTTATATTTTGGAGGTTTTTTTTCACTGATATACCGTAACAAGGTAATACTCATGGTCCCAGTGTCCTCGTTATAACTATTTTCCACTGTAACCTTCACACATTCATTATCTGTGTCACATGACAGAGATGGAGGCTTGCGATTGGGCGAGATGGAACGCGACTGTCTGATTGGCTACGGAGCCAGCATGTTGCTCCTTGAGCGTCTTATGATCTCCAGCGACCAGTTCCAGGTGGACGTGTGCGGAGACTGCGGGCTGATTGGTCATTCAGGATGGTGAGTGGGATATAATGATGATGATGTTGATGGTGATGATGATGATGATGATGACGATGGTGATGATGGTGATGATGATGATGATGATGATGGTGGTGGTGGTGGTGATGGTGATAATCTTGAAAGCGATGGTGGTGATGAGGAGAATGGTTACAATTCTGATGTAGATGATGATGGTGACAAAGATGATGTTGATGATGTTTATTTACATTTTGCTTTATAACCTTGTGAATATTGATTCAAAATAGTAAAAGTCATTGACTTCTTTTGTAATACTATCATTGAAATACAGACCATAAAATAATACCCTGTAACTTTTCCATATTTTTTCCAGGTGCCCATATTGCCATTGCTCTCAGAACATCTCCTCTTTGAGGATACCATACGCATGCAAGCTGCTCTTCCAAGAACTCCAGTCTATGAACATCATACCAAGATTAAAGCTCAAGAAGTACACAGAATGAAATCAAAAGAGATACATTGTAAGTCTGAGTAGTACTGGAGCTTAGGAGAAGACTATGAAGAAATCAAGGACTAAAAATATAATAAGATGAACGGAGATTGTACAGATGTGCAAACTGCTCTTCAAAGGTCCCCAGTCTACGGACATAGTACGAAGATTAAAGAAATACAAAGAGTGCGATGAAAAGAAATACATGTCCTGTACATATGTGTTGGGAGGACATTGTAGATTTGCACAGTCCGTGAACATTGTGCAAAACTATGGAGGAGACATAAGGACTAAAGTCTCACCAAGTGATTAGAATATTAGAAGTATGGTATGACTATACAGTGATGCTCTTCCAGTTAGTGTCTTCGGTCTGTGAAAGTTGTACCTAGTCTAAGGCAGAAGAAGCACACAGAGATGCCAGTCTTCAGGCTTTTGCCTGATTTCAGGCCCTGACAGCTTCCCATTTAAGGCTTTTTCAGGCTTTATATTGTACAGCACATATGGGGCTTTAACGTGTTCCTGCTTCTTTTCAGGCCCAGTGAGTAAATCTGACTGGCATCCCTGAGCACACAGAATGAGATGCTGGAGACAGTGATCGAAGGTCATTGTAGAACAATGCAGTTTATGAAGGCTGTGAGGTGTGAAGTCTAAATAAATGATGCTAAACTAAACAAGTACTTAAAATACCATGAAAACAGACATATCGGATATGCCAGCTATTTCTCTGTTATTCTCTGTTAATTCAGTCTATGAATAATGTGTCAAGTCTAAAGAGAAGGTTTGAGTTCTGGGAAGAGGTGGAAAATAATTTGTGAGCAAAATCATTGTATTATGCAAGTATGGAAGAACATCAGAGAAAAAATGATCCCCGAAAAGCCTTCAAATGCCTTCATATTCTAAATATGGCATGTAACATCGTAAAAGTCGGGACAGATTTTTATGCCACATTTTTGTGTAGTCCTATATACATCGTTCTGTGTACAGGGCTTGTACCTTTACCAAGACTGGGCCAAATTTCTTATCATTTTGATGATTCCAGAACCTTGCAATACCGGTACACATCAATACTTGTATGCTACATGATCAACTTTTTCTGATCGATTCCACAACGTTTCTTTCACAATGCAATCGCATGACCAGAACTCAACTTTATCTTTAAACTCAAGAAGTACACACAGTAAGATCCATAGAGATTGTGACTGGAGTATTTTGAGGATCTAGATATTTCATGAACACCATCAAGAGACTATTATAGTTTGAAATACTTGCATTCCTGACCATTTTCTTGATCTATAACAACAAATCAGAAGTGATGCATTTTTTTAAAATGATCAGTAAAGGCTTATCCAGAGAGGATGCTGCAAAACCATGATGCTTTTTTTATGACGTAAAGTGAAATACGCTTTCACATTTCTGTATTTTTTAACACAATGACTTATGAGCTTAAAGGTACTATGTCCCACTTGCAGGCCAAAAAAATGAAAAGGTTAAATTCCAACGGCATTTGAAAGACAATACTAATTTAGAACTTCCCTCAAACTGAAAGGGCTTGAAAAAGGATTTTAGTGGGAAAATAACGACCATTAGTTGTCAAATCGACTTAAGTGATAGCAATCACCTAAGTAATAGTCAGATTTTCAGACCCTTTTACAGAATGGTTGTACGTTTTGTGCTGCACAAAGTTTCAACCAGTTTAATTTTGGCCATTACAAGTAGTGGGTTATTGATTTAGACAAATTTACAACTCATTTTATGTATGTTATTACCCAGGCAAAGAAAAAAAGATGTCAGTCAGTCACTCAATAGTGTCTGACAGTGAAGTCTAGAAGGTAAACGGGTTTCCTTGCATAATTTGAATACTAGGACACTGCTAATGTTTAAATTTCACAGATAGGACATACATGACATATTCATAATTCCTGCAAAGTTCTACAGAATTTGATGTTGGCTGCAAAAGGGACATAGTATCTTTAAGGAATATGCCCAGGACCTTTGTTGCCTTTCATTTACAAGTTATTAAAGAAGACCGTTTTTTCTTATTCTTTTTGCGGGTTACGGCGGCATATCTGAATAAGCCTTAATTCTTTGATTTCTTGAAAGTGGAATATCGCTACTTTAAAGGACTGCCATTTTTGAGCATTTTATAGATTATAGAAGGCCTTATGAAGGAAGTAGCAAATAAAGTTATTATTATTGTTCCCGAGGAATACAGCAAATCAGTTGTATTACTTGGACATTATTTTTCATAATGAAGATTGTGAAATTGATTCGATATACAATAAAGATATATTTATATCGAATGCAAAGTTTGTTATTTTTGTTTAATTCTGTCTCAATTTTTCATTAAACAAGGTGACCAAAAAGATCACGGCAATGGAAATCTGGAAACTGTATAACATTGACATGTAATTGTTTTTTGTTTTTTTTATTAGGCTGAAAATTCCAAGTAAAATGACACCTTTATCAATCTCTCTTTTTCTTTTTCTCCCTCTTGATTTTTATGTCACTTTCTCTATTTTCATTTTCCCTCTCTCTACACAATCCATCTTTATATTCTACCCAATCTCTCTCTCTCTCTCTCTTCTCTCTCCCTTTTTACTCTACCTAATCTAATTTCTACATCTCTCTCTCACTTTCAGCTCCACACACTCTACTCTTTCTCCCTATATTTATTATATTAATCTAGTTCTGAAATTACGATAGGTTTTGTCTGAAATTACATGTGCATGTCTTATGTCTACCCCACATAGAAGATGCAAAGCCCATTGCTTCATCCCCATTCCCAATCGATGAATCAATGGGCCATAGATCTATAAGAAGTAGATGCACAAGAGTTTTCACAAACTAAACTAATAAATCATACAGGGGCTATATTCTAAAACAGTGTTAGAGAAAACAATGTTAATTGTCATAAACAGAAATTGCAGAGACAAACACCGATCATTGGTTCTTGCACAGATGCCTCTTTGAACTAGAATTAAGCGAGCTTTGTGCAGACATTAACCGATGAAATATTGTCCCAATTTTGATTTGTTATGACAATATATATCACTTTTATAACATAAAAGATAACATTGTTTTCAGAATAGCGCCCGGGAATGCAATGTTAATATCCTATATCAATTTCTTTCATATTTCACTTCTATTTTAAACCATTTGAACAAATTTCCAAGGCAGACAAACTGTATGATTGTAATCATTGTATTTTTTTGCAGTTTTTCTTGTCAAAGATCTTCACGAATTTTATTTACAATAATGTACAATATTTACAGAATTAACAGATATTTTCTACAAACACATAAACCTGTAAGCAGATCAACTGGATTATTTTAAGCCTACAATCGACATGCTTCAATTTAAAATAAAATGTACTAATCACACACACAAAATATTTTGCTTTGCATGTTACAGGTGCCAGGTCGCTACACTACATTCAAAATATGAGCTTCATACATCTATACAATTCCTGTATGGAAAAACAAATATTCTGTCATCAATAACTAAGAAAATTAAAGTTTATGAAATTTTATGTACATAGCAAACTGCCAAGGACCTCGCAAGATTAATAACTAATAATAACTTTCTTATTTTTAACTGGAATTTGCTTAAACTTTCAGTGACATATTGCTCTCATTTTTTCTGCTTCTACTTAAAACCAACTCAATATCATGGTGGACTTCCCCTTTAAAATTTATAAAAAAAGAGGGAGTAGGGATTGGGGAGGGTGGCATGTCTCGGCCTGGCAAAAATCCTATGTCATCCTCATTGTTCATGGATTTGGGTCTTGCCACTATGGGTCTTGAAAAGGAGTCTGAAACATTTACTCCTCATCCATACTCTTCTTGACTCTCATCTACAGATCTCTTATTTTCTGTGTCTCAAAAACAAAATCCAATCCGCCATTATCACCTGCAGGTCAAGGGTCATTTTCTTGGACAGGATGTAGATATTTCAGTTCAATATCAATAAATGTTGCGCATTGATGGAGCACTACCCTTGTTCAACAGAAGCCTGTAAGGAAAAAACAAAGAAAGAAGAAAGATAATAGTAGAGCATACTCTAGATGCAATCAACGTCATAATTTAATCTCAAACTCTTTTGGACGACAGCATTTATTTGCATTTTAATGCTATGACTGTAACAAGATGAGTTACGCTATAACTACATTCATGTGTGAGCAAGCATATCTCTTGTGAAAGAGAAGCGCGGTGAAAAGGTCGCACAATAAAGGACACGCCAAGGTCATATGAACGTTATATCTTTGTCTCCAGTTTTATCTTTATTTGACTTCTTTGTGTAGGAACACAAAACACAACAATGACTTGTGTTGAATTCACTGACCATTGAGGCATATTATTCATAATCATCAAAGTTAATAAACAAACGAACAAAGCAAAAGTGTTTTTTCTTCTTTTTTTAAGAAAAAGGAGAGGAAACAAAAAAGGAAATTGTAATTTCAGTTGTTCTATACCATATGCCATAGAAATTAAATAAGAAGTCTTGTATGGTTTACCTTATACGCCCCCATCTCTCTTCGTAGTTCCTTGACAACTGATGCTAGAGCCTCAGGGTTGACGCCTAGCTCACACAGGTGGACACATATCGACAAGGTCTCAGAGTCAAGCCCTGTCTCCAACAGCTCGGATATCTGGGTAACAGCTGCAAATTGTCAAAGAAAATAGAGAGTAGATCTAGTAAATTGTTATCAATTATGATACTAACTACAATACATTTTTGGCATAGACTCTTAGAGTCTATCGATCCCATGGAGAAAACAAAACAAAAAAACAAGCAAGTTATAAATAAGGTTAAGTTAATGAATTAATTTTCATAATCATGTCTAGCTGCATGCTGCATTGCATTGAGATAGAAAGATTATTTGGTGTTATTAATAAATAGTAAAAATTGCCTGATTCAGTGACTGCCCTATAATTTATAAATAGACTAGGCCTAGATCTAGACTAGATCGAATTAGATCTATCATCTACTAGATCTAGATCTAGTATAGACTAGATAACGCTTATCAAAATTGACAATAGCATCCAAGGTCAAGGCCAAGGCCGAAGTCCCCTTCTAAGACTCAAGTCAAGAGACTATGTTTCTGAATTATTGTAGCTGCAAGCTTAGACCGAAAGCTTCAGTCTCTGATATCGACGGTTGTTCCGCTGAGATTGCATCTGGCTCCTCTGACCGCCTCTATACATAGACTGAAGTACGTCAATGGGGTAGTGTAGGGAACGAATGGTTTGGTTCGGCCGGACCGCGATGAATGAGATATGCAACGAGTTTTTCACTCTTTACGTCTTCATATATCCACTTTGGCTGCAATATTACACTGAATCTAAATAGCCATAAGAATGACCCGAAATATCTACTTTGACTTACGATAGCTTGCTCATTTAGATCCTATATTAATGATTAATCCGAGAAAGTCTTGTAGTCAACAAGATTTGTTGTCAGCCATCTTGGTTTAAGTTGATGAATATTCATTTTTTCTTTTCGAACGTCCAATAGCTACATGAGTCAGCCCGGCTTGAGCCGGTGAAGTTTGAATATTCATAAGCCCAATATCAAACACGTGCTCTGATTGGCCATTGGGCTTGTTTTGGTCGGTTGACCCGAAATATATCGGGCGGGTCATGTCATAGATTACCAGTTCGAATGCATGAACGTACCGTTTCCTTGGTTCTGAGACAAAAATTGGATAACTCATATACGTAAGTCCGTAAATTTCACATTTAGATATAAGTCATAAAAAAATTGATAACTGTACATAGGAGAAAAATACACATAGTATTTTTGTATCTGATTTATAAATCAGAAAATTAGATCTGAATAAAGAAAATCGTGGGAGAAAGTTTTGGGACCAAAGCGGGCCACAATCGGCTCAATCTCTCCCCGTGGTGCGAGCCGTATGGGGTACCGTCTGTGTATGGGGAATGTCAACAAATGTCAGTTTTATTAAAGAATGACCCATACCAGACGGTTATTTCTGTCTACTGCAAGCTGTGCCTTCACTGCCTTGCTGTAGATCTAGTGCCGTTTTCTCATTCATTCTCCATGCGCATGCATGCTCCACTACTACACTAGTTCTAATTTCACAATCCCTGAAAACAGAATTCTTCTTTTTAGCAAATTGTGCCCATTCAGTCAGGTAATTATTACACGTTTAAAATGTAAACGTCCATTTTGGGGGTTGGAACCTAGACTATTTCCTAGTCAAAACTCAAATTTAAACCAGCACTAGTAAACATTCACAAGATCTAGACTTCTAACCGAAAAACGATGCCGCTACACCCGGCCGAAAAATGGTCAACCGAAGGGTCCTGACTCACACCATTTCGTCACACAATTGCTTTAAAATTTCACACGATTCTACATTTTAAATTGAACGATACTCACTATCTAGCACTTCTCTAGCAGACGCTACAGGTGTTGATCCAATTTTCTCTTCCATTGCCTAACGTGGAGATTTAAAAATGTCAAATTTCGCCGCGGATTTTGAGCTTCGTTCCTTTAGATTGGATATCTGTTTGCTGCCCTCTACAGTACGAACTGTGATCGTTTCAATTCAGCGCCGCTTTCAAAATAACTGAATCGAAGAGGTTAACAACGGATGCATGGTAAATAACCTATTTTCTTTTGTTTACATGACTTAATTTGTACTTTTGAGAGGTTGTTATAAATGCTGTTAGTGTGCTTTATACGTCGGATCACATCGAGAAAGAAAATGCAATGAATTGAGTGATATTACAGGGGCTTGGGTTTGGGGGTGCATTTGGAATTGGGAGCTGATAAGGTGACAAAAACTGACCGAATCGGCACTGCCGCTGCTGCAGGCGCAGGCGTATGGCAGCTAGCACTTTATAATTTATAGCGGCAGAAATGCAGAGGGGTAGGCTAGATTCTCATGACTAGTTTTGCAAAGTTAGCCTAAATAAAAAGCCTAGGCTTAGCCTTTGGGTGATAATATGAAATATGATACTGATATCATTATCACATAGACTATTTGAAGTATTTCTAATTCTAGCCATACCCCTCCGTGAAGAGTGATCAGGTGATGTAAATTTTATTGTAAACAAAACGTAAAATCCGACGAGCCTTGCACACTTGCACTGGCTTCGGAGTTGGCTAGTGCCGCTCAGAAACAATCCAGGGTTTAAGCCTTAATTAACTGCAGAATACCCCGGCCGCACATTTGTGGACTAATAGGGCGTTGCAACAAAGTTGAGTTGCGATCAATTGAAAATTTGCAATTAATCGCAAGACTTACGCTTAATTTGGGGGATTTGCAATTGAATGCAACTTTCTTGCAACGCCCCATTAGTCTATTTTTATTGTGTTTTTTAATTTTTTTTATATTTTAGTGTCAATCCATTGTTTTTTCCTTTATTTTTAGTTTTCACTTTCCTAATGATCTAATCAATTGTAATTTAGCGAGCATCCTTTTCTTTCCTCTCCTTTCCTCTTTTCAGGTTGAAGTCTTGCCTACAATTTGTTCCTGAACTTTTCATTGATCCGTCATCGCCATGGCAGAAGAGGAGGAGGGGCTTCTGTCGATGACATCATCAGCGAACCTGACTGTGAATCCATTTGACACAGTTAGCCTTGACAGCATGCATCTCCCAGCGTTCAGCCCATCGGTATTCCAGCCCAGTCAGGACACACCCTGTAGCAAGAAGGTGATTTTATGTACAAACTACAGAATGTGTTCAGATGCATCATTTCTTATGTTGACATCCTCATTTTGAAAAGTCTAATGGATAATGAAACCTTTGAAACAACAAGCATATTGTATGCAATATTAAATAAAATGGGCTAACAACGTTCAATTCAAGGGAAAGCTAGCCCACCCTGATATTTTGTTTTCCCAGCTGACTGTCCCTTTAAACGGGATATACTGGACATGTATGCATATATACAACAGCTGTACGATCCATTCTAACACGAGAATTAATCACTTCCGACAGGTCTCAAAAATGTAAACAGCGGCCTGATATGCACAGACCTGTATAGTAGACTCTCAATCCAAGTATTGAGGTTTCGAATCCCAGTCTGGCACCAACGTCCTTAGGCAAGACAATGATTGACTTTTGCCAATCTCCACCCAGGTGTAGATGGGTACCTGATAGGCCAGAGTGCTACACGTTTTGCTACCAGCTGTACCCAGGGTAATAACGTTGGAGCATCACGACATGACGGACATGTGCACTATACAAGAAGCCACCACTATCATTATTATTATTAGGTCTCCATTTGAAAGAATGTTACTTTGATCTTTGTCTAAAGTATTTAAAAAAATATATATATTTACCTGTTGATAATTTTAGTTGACAACAAACCTAGCATGAATATTGCTGAAATGGCTCAGAATTTTTCTTTCCTTTTTATTTTTTGGGGGGATTCATTTATGATTTTGTACAAGAACAACTTTCACAAGAATATTTTTAATATTTAGGTGGTAAATGGAATCCTGAGAATGACGCATTATTTTCAAATCCGGACCAGACTGGATACACAGACAAAAATCTTAATGGATTCTGAACAACTTTTCTTCTTCATTCAATAAAAGTATTTAACTTGGTATTCTTTGGCTTGTTTTCCCCGTGTGAAACAGAAGGGTGGATTCCGCTGGTCCATCGATCAGATGTCCCTGCTCTACCCGGCTGATATTGATGAGTTACCACGGCAACAAGACGCATCCTTTATCCCAAAAGAGAAGGAGGAAGAAGTGCAGGAGGCCATCAATCAGGTCAGTCATACGTGTCTCATTCCTTCCAACAATTTCCTATTTTGGAGGAATGATTCCTATTTTTTCGGCCTTGAAGCTTTTTTTTTCTGAAATATTCTGTGTGAAACCTTGAAAAGTATACACAATAGACTGTTCCTAATTTTGCTGTGAAAGGTTGGCAGGTACATGTGTATGGACTATCTCTAGGCCTTATCCAATCTTTCAATTTGTGAATGACTTACTTTGCATATGAAGTGGAGTAAAAAATTACTTTATGGGGTAAAGAGCAACAAAAATGTCTCATGAAAAAATGACAGACCCTTCACATATGATATCATTTGTCGTCCATTCTTATTTTGGAGGAATGATTCCTGTTTTGCTACCTTCAAACTATTGTTGTAAACGGCTACATATATCTTTAAAATTCATAAATTTCATGTTGTTAATCAGTTTTGTTCAAACGTTCAGCAATCTGTGTCTCTAATTCTTTCTGCTTTCCTTCTAATCGATTTGCTGTATATGTTTGATTGTCCTTGCCTGGAATTTCTGCTGAATGACCTTATACAATCATGCAACTCTGACTTTAAAGAGAGCCATTGTGAACTGAAACAATCATTATTATCTTTCTTTTCCTCCCAATTTACAGTTTTTCTCTCAGAAAGTAGTAGTCCCATCTCCATGGTCTCAGTCTAAACCCATGAAGCAAGTCACGTTCTCACCTAAACCTCCATCAGTTAGCAGTAAGTATGAGGGATTCAACGTTTCTACTTACGTTTTATTTGTCAAAGTTTCACCGATTTTTGCAGTGTAAATGCAAACTTCGGTAAGATACCGATTTTTGGTCACGTGACTCTCCTCGCTTCCGTGCTAATGCATGCAGACCACCAACAAGTGGCCCATGTGCACTACTAACCGGTATGAGGCTACTATGAGCACACTTCGGCATTTGTTATGGATTTCAAGCCTTATCTCATTTGTCCTTTTCATTTCCTTGTCTTTTTTCTATTTCCTTGTTGATTTTCTTTGTGCAATATTATTCCCATTTTGTAAATTACTATGCATATTAGGTATTTTATCAAACCAATTTTCTATAAAAGTATTGTTATTAATTTATTAATGTTTTATCTCTTGTAAATTCAATTTGTTTCAGCCTTTGGCTGCTAATTTAAATGTATTTTCGTTTAATCAATAAACCAGTTCAATTTAACACTTCAATTTATATCTTTCACCTTTCTTCAACAATTTCTTTCAGTTCTGAGTGAACACTCTGCTGAGAATTCCCTCTGTTCATCAACAAATGGATCCTTCCTAGGAAATGTATCTGGAAAAGTCGATGGTAAGAAAACTGTATATAGAAAATATTGCATTGTAATGTCATTAAGATATTGGTACATGTATACTGCAAAGTGATGCTATAGTTTCTAAATGCTGTAGATACATGAATTACCTTGCTTACTTAATTCAAGTCTGCACATAACCTATACTTATTGATTTCTTTGAAGTATAATTTATCTTTGGGGAAATTAAAGTAAAGAACATACCAGGTGAAGATATTAAGTTTTTAGCCAAAGAGCAGGAAAATGATTTCATTCAGCATGTCATTCAGCAGTCTCCAAATTATCTATATTGTGTTGTAAATTACATCAGAGTACCATGGCAAAATAAAATGAAAACAGGCAATCTTGGTAGGAGAAATCTGAGCTACCCATTCCCCCCTCCCCTCCAAATGGAGAAATAAAAAATTCAATCTGATTTGTAGTGTTTGTACAATTTTGCTTCTTCCTTTTATAGTGAGTTGTCAGACTGCCATCACGCTTCCTCTCAATTTTGATTTGGAGGCCTTTCTCGGTAAGTAAACACATTTCTATTCTACCATTAGCCTATCAAAAGTCATATTATGATTAGTGATTTTATAATAATTGGTCCTAATAGCTTCAGAGTGGCTTAGTAAGCAATGAATTTCTAGGTTGCCGGCTCAAAGCACCTTGGCAGATCTCGTGAAACCTGGAAGAAGAACATTAGAAGAAGATATGAGAGCATCTGACCTCACCCAGACATGTTTGACTGTATTCATCACAAGCAAACTCCTTTTACTAGTAAAAGTATAGCAGCAATCAAAAGCCTGATTTTGATCCTAGGCCCAGTTTCATGACACTGGTTATATATCAATGACAAGAAATTGTCGCACTTCTATAACAAATTTGGTTCTAGCCAATCAAATGCATTGATTTCACTAGCTTATAGCAATCATTGTAGCTTGTTATTAATCACCATTATTCTTTTAACAGGGTCCAGGGGTTTTATTCCTAAAAATGTGTTAGCATGAAAGGTATGTAAGCTAACAAAATCAGTAGTTTTCATAACACTGCCCCAGATTTACAGATATTTGACACTCGGTAAAAGAAATTTACTCTAATACATGGCAGGTAAGGGTCGCTTCATGTACACCAAGTCCAGCGTGGAATCCTTCCCCGTGGCTCCCCTGAGACGCAAGCTCTTCACCCAGAGTGAGTCCAGCTCCAACGGCCTACCCTCCGCCAGCCCTCTTTCAGCGAGCAGCAGAGAGAGCGGACCGTTCTCACCCTCTATCTCCCCTATCAAGTCTAGCCAGGAGTGTAGTCCAGGGGAGTATGGCCAAATACCAAAGACACCAAGTTCTGTCGAGGTGAGAAAGGGGTGATGTTTTTGGTGGTAGTCGTGGTGATGATGATGATGATGAGGAGGAGGAGGAGGAGGAGGAGGAGGAGGATGGTGGTCGCTGGTGGCAATGATGAGGATAATGATGATACAACTGTTAATGATAGTTTAAATGGAAGTGCATGATAATGGTGGTGGCAGTGGTGGTGATGTGGACTATAATTGCAATGGTACCACTATTATTGTTGTGGTGGTGCCAATCATGATGACGATTATTGTAAAAGTGTCAGAGACGGTGGTGGTGATGAGGAGGATAGTGAATAATACAACCGTTAATGATAGTTTAAATGCTAATGTTTGCAATAATGATCAATGTATGAACTTGCCATAATTAAACTATTTTGATACATTATTATTTTTTTACCCTTTCTTTGCCCTTGAACCCATTTTTTATATTCCTAATAGAGCCAGTTTTCTTCCAGTCCTATCGCTCGTTTCAGGACCACTCCACTTCGACCAGTCCCTCATGTGCAACACCAAGCATCACCCCTCTCTGGCAAAATGGAATCTCCCTTGATGTCGCCCATAAGAGAAGTCCCCCAAGATACAGGTAAAGTATGACAATTTAAAAAAAATTCTTCTTATGGTATTGTTGACATACCTGTACATGTAGATCTCTATCCATAGGAGACTGTAGGGAGTATTTGATTCAAGGAATTTCTTCCTTCTAGGTAGCCATCAATACCAAGCTGAAGTATGCTAGTGCTACATCTGAAATTCAATCTGAGACCAGCCTTTTAATCCAAAGCCCGGTGATTTATCCACATGTGTTTAGATGAAGTTATTATGTCAGTCAGTGGCATCCAATGTTTAATTGATTTTTTTAAATACATATATTAGGCAGACAAAGGCTCTATTAACAATGATATAAGCCCTTGCAATAACAATCAGTTTGTTTTGTCTTTGTGTTTACCACAAGGTTAGAAGTTATTTCTTACATGGTATATTATAGAGGCTCATTTACATATGCCATGGTAAACGTCAACAGTTTACAGCAGGCTTCTTTGTGTACTAAATAAGTAGTAAAAATATATGAAAAATTAGGTGCGAGCGGCAATGATGGGCCTAAGCGTACTCACTTATGTGTATGTCATAAGATACTAAAAGGAGGATTGCAGTATGGTCAAGAATGCATTCTAAAACACGCCACCGCTTTACCATCGCATATATGAACAAGCTTTCAGAGAGTTGAATGAATTACATGCACATTTATGTACAATAATTGTTGATGTGTCTCTCTTTCCCCTTTTGCATAAAGGTCTTCCACCCAGCCCTATCGCACACACCCCCGTTGAATCATTGAGTAATGGTGACCATATCTCGCCCTTAATCATCAAGGGCAAGTCACTGTACCAACCACCAAGGCCTTCTGAGAACATGATGGAAACCAGTCTTTCCAAAGCTGGTATTCTAGATTTCAGACCCCAGATGGCTGATGTAGGGGAGACAGAGAAGGAAAAGAAGGGATGGAGGGAAGGACAAAACTCTCGCCCAATTCGAGAGGGACATCTGAGAATGAAAGAGAAAGGGAGGAAGAGATGGTGAGAAGACAGGAATCATTGATCAAAGTGTTTGATGGGAGTGACCAGGAGGAAGAATTTGATCATGGATCAATAGAAGAATTTGATGAAAATGTTGGAGAAGAGCTGATGGAGAGAAGGAAGGATTTCTCTCTTGGTTTGACAAGAGAGTTGAGCCCTATACAGAGGATTGGTGACCATATCTCAACGCTAGACGAACCCGGTTGCTCATCAAGATTACATGGTACTCAAGAAGAGAGCAGTATGGATACCAGTCTCATGAGTAATAGGGGTAGGTTTTTTCTTTTATGTATATTCTTGTTTTCTTGTAGTGTCTTTACCATAAGGCGTAACAAGAAAAGATGTTGTATTGCCCTATGCGACCGACCCAAAAATCTTGAAATCTACGGTCGGCTTTTTTTTTGGAAGACAAATGTTTAATGATTTAAAAAATATGTATTAAAGCATTCAAAACTGAGAAATATCAGCCCAAAGAGGGAAAAAGAAAAAAAAGAGACAAAAAAGAAGGGATTTCCGACCGACCGACCCATGCTTTTGTACCAAAGGGCAATACAACATCTTTTTTTTTTAGGCCTAATGCTCCAACGATAGTATTTTTGGGCTTTATTTTTTCAAACATAGTTTAGGTTTTGGGATTGCGATTGGATTATTTTTCGTTCAGGTGAAGTGTTGGGGTTAGGGTTGGGCATTGTGTTTGTTGGTACAGGGTTGAGTAAAGGGTATTGACTGTGAAGCAATCGTCACTGTGGCATGGGTCATGAAGCCTCTCTTTGAGACGCAACAAGTTTGTTTGGTTTTGTTTTGTTTTTTCTTTCTCTTTCTCATTCTTCAAGTTGAAACCATTCTGTCTGTCTGTGCAAGCAAAGGTGTATTTGACGAAGCTGTCTCTTTCCCGCTTCTGTTGACACCCTCAAGCTTTGCATATTGTATATATGAAATATGAATAGTTCTTCAAAGTTTGTCACATGTGAACCTCACACAATGAACATAGTATGCGGGTCATCAATTCTGATTCAGAAACCACCAGTTCCCTGTGTTTATCGTAGGCAAAAGGTTAAGTAGTAACAAATTTGACTTGTGTTCAAAGACTTTGATCAAGTTTATTTTTTTCAAATGCATACAGGTCAATTGAGGGAGAACACTCATGCGAGCAGTCCACCTAGAAAGAACATTCCATGTGACTTCTCATTAGAAGCCAGCACTGCCCTTAGCCCTATCCCAAAGACTGGTGACCTCCCACTCTCCCTACCGCTTTCCCCAGTCAAGACAGGGGCAGACGAGACCAAAGACGGGGTCGAGATCCAGTCTTTCCGACCCAAGGGCCGCCACAAGATGGTCTCCTTTCACATTGGGACAGAGTTTAGCCCAATCCGATGTGCGGAGAGTGGTAGCGACCACATCTTGGGGCAAACCTTGCCCATCACGTCGTCTAGAGTGCATGAGAGCAACACAGAGCTGTTAATGGAAACCAGTCTTTTTTCTTGGGATGGACAAGAAGAGGCAGAGGGAGATCGGTCGGAGAGAGTAGAGAATCTTAGAGCAGATATAGATGCCGGTGGTAAGAGGACTGAGGTCATAAGGACAAGTCCTCAAGAAGATATTGCAGAGTCAAAATTATTGGACAATGTATCAGAAGGAACCGAGGATGTTCACGAGGAAGAGGAATATTTAGAGTCAAGTCGTGATGAGCTTAGACAACAGTTTGTGAAAACAGAGGATGTCATGAAAAGGGATGGTATGAATCATCCCCTTTCACATGAATGTAAGGACGATTCCGTTTCCAATGCAGCTGATGTTGCCTCTCAGCATCTTCATGCGAATCCTAAGATGTTTTGGAGAACTTCAAGTATCCGGGATGGTGCCGCCTCTACCTGCTGCAGGTCATACGAGCCATGTGACCATTCCAGTGCATGCTGGGTAGCGGATTCAAACTCCTCGTCCCTGAAGCATGAGGCACATCTAGGAGAACGATCGTATCCGCTCCAGAGCCCCATGGTATCTCCAACATGCCTGACATCAACTATGCGATACGGCACGCCATCCGTCAATCCACCTTTTGGACTGCCTGCAAGAGGTGCCCAAAGTGCTACCCCATCAATGGACTTTAGTTCAGTGTCTTTGATTGCAAATGCTTCTTCGAAGGAAACTGTGCAAACATGTGAAGAGGTAGATCATTCCACTGGCACAACCAGTGGACGGTTCCAACAGGAGCCTTCCAAAAACTTGAGGTTTGATGAAGTGCAATTCTATGAGAGGGTTGAGGACTGTAGGATGCAGACGTCTTTCAGGAAATCAGTTCCATGCTCCATGACAACTAGCAGAAGCTATGACTCTTTGCAGAAGTATGCAGAGGAGAAAGAAAACACCAGCGTCCAAGAAGACTGGCTGATGACGTCGTTGTCAGAGGCAGATCTGCAGAGTCACAGGTCTTCGGAGCTTCAGGAGATGGTTCCTGGCGGAAGGGATTCGGTAGGAACCACTCCAGCAAGTTTAGCCCAACGTGGGGAAAACAAACTTTGTGCTGCAGTGCAACAGGGTCATAACTCCCATCCCATCTTTCAGAGAAGTTCCTCAGATCCGCTCCAAGAGGCTGAAATGCAAGAAGGATCTAACTCCTTTGACTTTCAACCAAGTCATCCAATGGAGGATATGCAAGAAGGTAGCATGTCCGTCAATAACGAAACTCCTAACATAGGTCACGCCACAGAACGTGGTAGTCTATCCAAGCTATGTGTACATCAGAAACTGTATCTGAACACAAACGTGCAAGAAGGACACATCTCACGGGATATTAGCAAAACGGACGTAACTCCTCTAAGGCCTATTTCAGTCAATCTCCTCGCTCATGTGACCAGAACAGGAGTAGACAGTGGGTACAACACACACAGTGCAAACGTTTCTATGGATATTGGTGATGTAGAAAACAGCTCCTGAAGATAGATAGGGTGCATTTGATATTTTAGTAAGTCATGAATGGCTAGTTAGACCTCGCTGATACCGACAACTACATGTATGTACAATGTAACAATAATGAAAAAAAGCACAGGGTAAAATGCAGACATCAAGTTCTGAACCGACGTTACATCAAAGGAGCAAAAATGATTGGCTCTCAGTCTCTGAAAATATTGTCAAGGTCTGTCTTAAAGGGGAAGTCTACCTCGATATTAAGTTGGTTTTAATAGAAACAGAAGAGTGAGAGAAACAGGTCAGTGAAAGTTTGAGCAAAAACAGATCAAAAATAAGAAAGTTATGAATGTTGAAGGTGCAATCAATCAAACACAAATTTGCAACTCTGTGATGTATCTTGCGAACTCCCATCCTATTTTCCCTGTACAAAAAAAACTATATAACACATGTTCAACAGAGTGTAAGGTATCAATACGTAATCTTGGTTTCATAAGAAAGTGTTTGTCCAAACCTGCGGCTGAGATCTTAATTCGTGCTTTAATTTCATCTCGTTTAGATTTTGCAAATTCATTGTTCTGTAACCTTCCAAAAAAAGATGTCGCAAAACTTCAACGACTACAAAACTCTGCAGCCCGCCTTTTAACATTCACTAAAAAATTTGATTCCATGTCACCAATTCTCTGTTCTCTTCATTGGTTGCCAGTTGACAAAAGGATTATCTTTAAAATTCTGTTTAATTTTTTACTAGTACATCATTCTGTTTACTCTCTTATTTCCCCCACATACCTGAGCAACTCTGTTTCCAAATACAATCCCACACGAAGTCTTCGCTCGTCATCAGATACACTATTGCTTCATACACCTAGAATAAAACATGCTTGGGGTGATCAGGCTTTCTCAGCCATGGGTCCAAAACTCTGGAACGAGCTCCCTCTACAAATACGTCAACTGTCGTCAACAGAAACATTTAAATAAAAACTGAAACCTTATTTGTTTTTTTCGTCGTAATTATTGCAATATTCTAATTTACTATGTCTAGGAGAATTTCGTTTTGTTTTTTGTGTTTTCTTTCTTATCTTTGTTACATGTATTTTTCTCTAAGCGCCATGAGCACCGAAAGGTGGACCTGTGCGCTATACAAGTAGCCACTATTATTATTATTATTATTATTGCAAACATGATTTTGTAGAATCCCTGTATGATTTAAATCTATTCCATCATTACTGAAAGAAAGAAAAAAAAGTTTATGAAATTTTCTGTACAGAGCAAATTGGAGAGGAGCTCTAATGATTGCATCACAGTGTTGCCAATTTGTGTTTCACTGATGACAACTAAAATAATTCATAACTTTCCTATTTCTAATGTGACTTTGCTCAAACTTTCACCAATTTGTTCTCTCTTTCTTCTGCTTTTATTAAAACCAACTTAATATCGTTATGGACTTCACCTTCAAGAAATTTAGTGTCCAAGCGATTCCATCGAGATGAGCAAACTGTTAGTTCACAACTACATGTACATGTATACTGTTCATATCCCTTGTAAATTTGATGTTTTTGTGATTTTCATATTAAACTCAAGAATGAAAGGTGGACTAGTTGAATTAGGGCCTTCATTGAATACTTTTAGATGTAAGTGTTAATATGCCACATTCTCAAGAAACATAAATAGGGACAAACTTTCAAATACTGTACTGTACTTTCAAAATGACAAAACTTGGTTAGGGTATGAATAATTTAGTTGTTAACTGTAAATTATTGAGGTCTGACCTAAAGCAGTGATATGCCAGAGCCTTCAAAATATTTCTTTGTTTGTTGATCTGTGCATTGAATTTTTTTTTTCATTCTTACAAAGTGACTGGACAAGGGTGAATTGTGAATACCTATTGCCGTTGCTTTAATCTTTGTCTGTTTTTCAGATTTTGTATGATTACACAACAGGGTACTTGATCATGCGTGTCTCCATTATTGCATTTTTGCATTAGTAAATGGTATGTTAAAGGGACTTGGTAACATTGTTCAGATGAGAGAAAATGGTGCTAAGGTAATGACTTCAATGCTAGATGTACAACTTAAGATAATCTGAAAGCTTGAGTGAAAACGGACCATTATTAATGATAAAAATAGGGAAAAACTGATTTGATCGATTCCTGAATTCTCCCAACTATATTATTATAACTCAATTTGATTTTAGGTGAATAAAAATCCTCACAAAGCAATGAATTAGCTCTTTGTACCATTCCAAACATTGAAGTTTTGAAAGATTTTTAAAGGCCTGTTTTATGTCTTATTTTAATGGAAAAACGGTTGGGAAAATTCAAAAATTGGTTGGGAGAATTTACTGTTAGACGGTGTTGCACAGTGACGACTTCAAAGAAAACCATAAATATCATTATCTTTGTGGTTTGAGAATTTTTCAGGATTTTTTGCATGTTAGAGGGTTAGTACAGTAGAAGGAATATAATAAGTAACATTTCATACACAAATTGCGCAGTTTTTTTCATCAACCTTCAACAATGTTACTGGTTCACTTTAAATGTAAATATCAACATAGCACAGAATAACTTGAGATGATCCCTTTTTTAATTATTAGTACAGTCAAACCTGTCTATAGCGACCGCCCAAGGGAAACACAAAAAGTGGTCTTTGTAGACAGGTAGTCTTTGTAAACAGGTTTCTTTAGTACATGTTTCAATGAGAAACTATTTTCAAGGGAAACAAAATATGTGGTCTTTGTAGACAGGTGGTCACTAAAGCAGGTTTGACTGTATCCTTAAAGTTTACACCTATATCTGTCGAATTACAATACGAACAACAATGCACATAATTATGAAAAAAAGAGAAACAATGTTTGTATCTTGATCCGATGATAGTTTTGCAAAAAGTACAACTGTTATGATAAAACTTATATGTGTAGCTACCTAACTTGTTTATGCATGTGTGGTGTCTTGATGAAGTTTTGTTGGTTAAAATTTGATTTTATACATGTAATATAGACTCAAGTTCAGGTGCCATATTTTCTTTACACATGTACATAGATGTAAGAGTTCACATGTATGAAATTAATACAGATTTTCATTTGAATATCATGACAAAATTTGAATGAAGAGTTTTTTGTCCAGTATGAAAATGTCTGTTTTAACAATAGATCAAATTTCTTCTTATTATTTCCCTTCTCTTTCTACTTTTCTCTGCTTTCTTCATCATCATCAGCTTCTTCCTTTTCTACTTTACTTCTTATTATTCTATGTCTTATTCTATGTCTCCTGAATATGCTAGAGATATTTGTGCATATATGAAATATTTTTGTGAGGAGCTGTTCTTACATGTGTAGTATGAACTTCTTATTTTCTATATGACAAGAATTGAAATACATCATGTATGATTATACATATGAAGTTAAATGATAATATAGCAGAGGGTACACTATATGATTATGTATCCTAACTTTTCCTTTTCTTCTCCTTAATTTTCTACTTTTCTTTTGCTCTTTCTTTCTTATTTCTTTTTCTTCTTTTTACTCTGTCTTCACCCTCTTCTTCTTCTATACATGTATATGTACGTGTATTATCATTCTCCTTAAGGCCATTAAAAAAAAAAAAAATCATGTTTAGCGTCCCCGCCCGGTCCCTTTATTGAGGCCGCCTGCTTTTTTATTTTTATTTTTAATGAAAAACATACCGCTAAAATAGTTTTTTTCTGAATTAAAAAAAAGAAAACATAAATGCTGGTGGCCATCTTGAAAAATAGCCCGACTGGCTGTCCAGCCATTTGGGGAAAATGTACCGAGCGGCCATTTTGAAGAAGAAAAAAAAGGGCCTCCTCCTTCCTATTTTTCAAAAAGGCAGGACGCTAAACAAGTTTTTTTTTTAATGGGCTAATCGGTACAAATTGAAGAGGCTTGGGTTATTTTCACCTTTTATTTCTTTTCGGGGGTCACTAAACTTTTTCATAAAACGCACAGAATCTGGCAACAGGGAGCAAACAGTGTCATTATTTGGGAGAGTTTTGCCAACCCGGTTCGAGTTGGGCATGATGATGGCGAATACCGCTTTAATTTTGTGACCAACTGGAACCAAGTTGGCCTAACTCTGTGTATAGATGGCTCTGTTGAAGAAGCTTGAACTTGAACTTTACATATGTACACTTCTAGTCGGTTATTAGGTTAATACACTTTTTGATAAAACGCACACCAGGGGACAAAGAGCGATATAGATAAATTATTACCGCTAGCCGTTACTACAGAACATCATAGAATAATGTCGGGTCTTGGACATGTAACAAATTTCCTCGAATTCGTTTGCAAATTACCTGACTTGTATACTACTATTCGGCAGTATGTTGGGCCGCAACACCACACCCATATTGCAAATGATACAAATCATCCCGTCAAAGTTGAACTAAAACACTCTGGCGATTGCGTTAATATGTGCACCATTCCGCCACATCAGTACGAGCGTTTTGCCACGCAGTACGGAAAAATCACGGTGAGCGTCTTTGATTCGTTGGACAAACCTGTGGCTACCAAGAGCGATGTATCAGATCGTAGTTTCATCATCAAAAAGCAAGATGGTTTCTTAACACTTAAAGATCAGAAGTACGGAGAAAACCCATTTACAGAAGAAAAGGGATTGCGTACATAGGCTACTTGGTGAGTTCATTGTATTGTCATAACACACATTCGTGCCATTCAAATTGCATCTATGTTAATCACAGAAATAATTTCCTCTGAATAACATTTCAGAGCTTAATATCATTGTTGGACTATTATTAATAAAACATTAAAAAATAAAACATTAAAATGCATCCTCTATACATTTTTTATAATGATTACATTAATTCGATCAAAAACGAGAATATCAACGTTCTCCCTAATTATCTGAAGACCTTGCATGATTACCTTTTTGTTGTCAATCGTTTTTGTCATGCACTTAAATTTGAATAGAACGCTGAACGACCTACACTACTACAATCTTTACCCCTTGATCTTCTTCTTTTTCTTTTTTTTCTTCTTATTTTCCTTCTCTTTTTCTTTTTCTTTTTCTTCTTCTTCTTCTTCTTCTTCTTCTTCTTCTTCTTCTTCTTCTTCTTCTTCTTCTTCTTCTTCTTCTTCTTCTTCTTCTTCTTCTTCTTCTTTCTCTTTTGTATTTTAGAGATAGTAGTCTCAGACGGAGGGCAAGTTGAAGCGAACATACATCATGACAGGTATTGGCGCCATGAACGGGAATTTCATCATCCTATAACAAATTTTAGTGAGGCTTAAAATAAGAACAGTGTTCATGTATTTCCATTTGAGGAAGTTTTCAGATGCAATATACACTGTATTCCACACAATATAGTTTCATATACTTTTTCTTCATGATTTTGATGTTTAATGTTTTGCCATGTTTGCGTTTATTTATTTATGCTACGTACCCATTAGTCTTCGGAATATATACTCTGTTTTCTCCCGAAGAACCATTGAATTCTGTCCGCCTACCTCTTGATCGCCCTTTCCTTCCATATTCTACCCTATATAGTACCCAAACCCATCCTATCATACCTGCAATATTTCATAAATCTGTATCAAATGCCAGAATATATTTATGATATCATTTATGAAAATAATTATGTCCCCTGGAAAATGGTGGTTCTTCAAATGCCCTCATATTCGAAATGTCATAAAATATAGCTGAAATATGTGTTCCAAACTTTTACGTCACATCTATTTATAGTCCCATATACACATTTCTGCCCGTAAGTGCATGCAACTTACAAAAGAATTGAGTCAATAGCTTATTATTTTGATGATTCAAATACCTCACAGTATACAAAATCAACCTGTTCCAATCACTTCCAGCCATTTTCTTTCCTCATGACCAGAACTAAACTTTATATGTTTTAAGGAAAGTACATGTATTATAGAATAATCATATGTGAAACCTTGATATACAAATAAGGTAACAAACCATGCACCATTGTGTAATTGGGCAAACAAGGAAGTATCAAAGTGCATGCGCACGTGTGTTTTTTTTCTCCTTTTTGACGGGCGATGAATCTGAAAATATAACAAAAATAAATTATTCTGGAAAAAAAAATGAACATTGAACCTGGAACTTTGTCCTTGATATACTTGTATATCTAAATGTCAATTGAGTTAATTGTTTCTTAGCAATAGGTCTTGTGTAAACAATCGAATCAATCGAAATTCATAACCGCCAGGTTCGAACAGCAAAGTCCAATTACCATATGGTATACAAAATGAAATAATAAAAGTACAAATACAAAACAAAATGACTATATAAACATTCTTGGTACAAGTAATACTTAAGGCATGTGTATTAGGCCTACCATGAGTTCCTTGAATCGAGATACGTAATTACATGTTATCTGTTTATGTAGAATCAATTGAACCGAATAGAAGTAGGGACAGTTTTTAATTGTATGCATTTTCTTCACCTCTTCTATTTATTCAGTGTTTGTGTCATTTGGAAATTAGAGTATATTCTGTAAGCATATGCCAAAAGAATATCTATGTCTAACAATGTATTTCCTTCATTCGTATTGTTCATACATATAATTTAAGTAGTGTCCATGTTACCATTTATTCCTATGCACACCCGTTGGTGCAATAACTGAATACATTAACATATTCCGGAGTATGAATTGTTTTGAATAAAATTTATATATATACTATATAATATTTAATAGAAACAGTTGTATTGTTTTCATTCTTTGTGTAAATCTAAATTCAAATTCAATTTTATTGAAATAAAATCCACAATTTGTTTTACTATCTTCAACATACAAGTACACATAAAAATATAGAAATAATTTACAAATTAATCACTGAAAATTCATCAAGAACAGTCAATATATCATTCAAAAATGAATTATTGAAAATTTAACAAACATAGCCTCCAAAAGGAGAAGCAAATCCACAGTTTGAGATTATCATCAGTGTATTATTAATTACAAAAGAATAATCTATACAGGTATATTAAATTGAAGTTTCAGATCATTTTGAAACTAACAAATACAAATAAAAATAATAATACCCCAAAAAAAAAAAAAATAAATAAAAAAAAAAAAAAAAATAATAATAATAATAATAATAACCAAAATATAAGGTAAAATAATGTGCGTGTCCGTCCATGAAGTATAAATGCAACAGCTTACTCTCTTGTAACGTTTTAAAAGATAACAAATTCAGTAGCAGGGGACATAAATTAATTAAAATTATTACAGCACACCCAACATCAGACAAACATAGGTCTACAAAAACTTCCGAAAGCACCACTTTTAGACTATTTTGTGCTTCAAAATGTAGACATTACATAGAAAAAGTATACTCTTTCAGGAAATACTAAAAAGTGAAATTTGACCATCCTGACCAAATACACCCTTCATGAGCTCTAATCGAAATTCACACCATACGACTTTTTGGTGGTTTTGTGGTGCCTGGGACCCGTTTCACAAAGCCTTTTTTCAAATACAAATGACAAAAATCAGTGACAAATCTGCTGATAACCAATCAGAAGCAAGGATTTCAGTATAGCTTATAACAAAAACTGTCATTTCTCACTGATGACCAGTTTTGTGAAACGGGTCCCTGGTGTATACTTTGTAGACTCTGTGACCCGGCCCCATCACTGGGGGATGTCTTCCCGCCATGATCTAAAAGTAGATCGTAACATAGTCCGAGGAACAGCGTATTGAGAGATATATAATTAGTAGTGACACACGCATATGCGCGTACGTGATCGCAGTCATAGGTTATTTCATAGAGCAGAAAAGACTGTAGTTCCCTCAAGAATGACTAATCAGAAGCAACTTCCGGTGACGTAACTAATTCTCTCAAAAAAATCTGGCGAAAATCATCCAACGACGATGGAAAGCGCCATACAAAAACAAACAACAACAACAACAACGAAGCCGAGTGGGGAACGGGTCTCGGTATAGATGAGTAAATGCACAGAGGTGCCTGTTCCAAAAATAGGAGGCCCGCCATAGTATTCTACGAATGAATTCAAGGGACTCTAGAACCTTCCCCACTTAATTTTTGTCGTCCCGTGATGAAAAAGCAAAACTAATCTAGTAACAAAATAACAATAAATCGTTAAAACTAGCCCAAATAAAAATCCTGATATCTCTTGGGTGGGTATGGCGCGCCGTTTGACCAATAATTCAGATAAACACTGTTTATCGCCGATAAACACTGTTTATCGTCGAAAACAGTGTTTATCGACCGATAAACACTGTTTATCAAGCGATAAACACTGTTTATCGAGATAAACTATGTTTATCGACTGAAAACACAGTTTCTCTCGATAAACAGTGTTTATCGGCGATAAACATTGTTTATCAAGCGATAAACACTGTTTATCGAGAGAAACTATGTTTTCGACTGATAAACACAGTTTCTCTCGATAAACAGTGTTTATCGGCGATAAACAGTGTTTATCGGCGATAAACAGTGTTTATCGGCGATAAACACTGTTTATCGAGAGAAACTGTGTTTTTCAGTCGATAAACATAGTTTCTCTAGATGAACAGTGTTTATCTCTTGATAAACAGTGTTTATCGGTCGATAAACACTGTTTTTCGACGATAAACAGTGTTTATCGGCGATAAACAGTGTTTATCTGAATTATTGGTCAAACGGCGCGCACTCGTATTCCAGATCAGAGCATATGCACTACTCTGCACGTTAGTCAGGTGGCTTAGTGAAATTACCGTTACTTAATTGCCTGATAAAATTAGCACCATTTTTGGTACAGGGCTTCCTTAGGACCTACTAAACGATATTAGGCTAGGAGCCCCGGAAAAATGTCAATTTAAGGCTGTGGGGCGGGGCGTCTTTTGGAGCCCCAAATAATTTCATAACATTGATTTGTTATACAAATATCATTTTTGGTACAGGGCTTCCTTAGGACCTACTGAACGATATTAGGTAGGAGTCCCCGGCAAGAATATCATATAAGGGTGTGGGGCGGGGGCGTCGCCTCGTAGCCCACAAATAATTTATAATGTAATATAACATTGAGTTTTTGTTGTACAAACGCCATTTTTGGTACAGGGCTTCATTTCAATTCAATTCAATTCAAGGTTTATTAAAAAAAAACATGTGTCGCAGCCCAATGGCTGAATCGGTCATGTGTACAATTAAAGACACTTTACATATTTCAAATATAAAATACAGTTACAATTGATTTGTCAATTTTGAAATATATATAGTTAATATGGTAATATTGCTTGGGCAGCAAAAAAAAAAAAAAAACAGAAGTCTGAAAAACGGAGAGGAGAAACATTAAGAAAAGAAGTAAAAGAGGAAGTTATAAAAGTACATGTACATCAAAAATATAAATTGCATACATGTACTTTTAAAGAGTCATTAAGACAATATACGAATATAAAAATAGAAATGAAAATATTCTTTTCATAACATTGTTGACGTTTGATATTGCAAGTATTTGTATTATTGCTTAGAAAATGATATAAAGAACTACAATTATGGTACTTTAAAATTCTTTTCACTTCAGATATAAAGTGGCTATTGAAGGGAAAGGGAACAGTGTTTTGTTATATTGGTGTGTTATTATCTTATGGAGAGTAACAATCAGGAAACTTCAACATTTATGAAAGGAGTATAATACAAATAAAAATTAAAAAAATTAATTCATCTATTTCGATTAATTGGGTTTGGCTTTATTGAGAAGATCGACAAAGTAAGGTAGGGGCTATTTCGAAAACGATTGGTTTTGCACTTGAATTGTTGATATCTAGATGCATGGCGTAAGGAGATGGGTATGTTTTTCCGAAGAGGTAACCAGGTACTACATGTTGGGTGTTTAGCTAAGGATGTAGTTGAATGATGGTAGGGTAGGAGCCCCGGCATAACTATTCATATAATGTGTGATTGGAGACCCCATGGCGTTTGTACAACAAAAACTCAATGGTATATTACCTTATAAATTATTTGGGGGCTACGAGGCGACGCCCCCGCCCCACACCCTTATATGATATTTTTTGCCGGGGCTTCTACCCTAATATCGTTCAGTAGGTCCTAAGGAAGCCCTTTACCAAAAATGGCATTTGTATACAACAAATCAATGTTATGAAATTATTTGGGGGCTCCAAAAAGACGCCCCGCCCCACACCCTTAAATTGACATTTTGCCGGGGCTCCTAGTCTAATATAGTTTAGTAGGTCCTAAGGAAGCCCTGTACCAAAAATGGTGCTTTATCAGGCAAGTAACGGTAATTTCACTAAGCCACCTGACTAACGTGCAGAGTAGTGCATACGGCTCTGATCTGGAATACGAGTGCGCGCCATTTGCCCAATAAATCAGATAAACAGTGTTTATCGCCGAAAAACACTGTTTATCGCCGAAAAACAGTGTTTATCGAGCGATAAACACTGTTTATCGAGAGAAACTATGTTTATCGACTGAAAAACACAGTTTCTCTCGATAAACAGTGTTTATCGGCGATAAACAGTGTTTATCGGCGATAAACAGTGTTTATCAAGCGATAAACACTGTTTATCGAGAGAAACTATGTTTTTCGACTGATAAACACAGTTTCTCTCGATAAACACTGTTTATCGAGAGAAACTGTGTTTTTCAGTCGATAAACATAGTTTCTCTCGATAAACAGTGTTTATCGCTTGATAAACAGTGTTTATCGCTCGATAAACAGTGTTTTTCGACGATAAACAGTGTTTATCGGCGATAAACAGTGTTTATCTGAATTATTGGTCAAACGGCGCGCCACAGGTGGGACCCTCCGATTCACTCTCTCCGGATATCGGTCACCAGAGCTATTATCTGAAGAAGATTGAGTCGTATCCCTTGATTCAGAAGAAGGGAGGTCGTTGTCTACTTTTATCATGGCTAAATCCAGCACTACCAATTTCTACTTGGCTGACTCCACCTGCATTCCCTGGTTGACGTAAGACATAGCCTGCAGCGGCTATCGAGGTTGAATTCCCACTTCCTGATTCATAGGAAATGACCTCCTGCACAGAGTCTGTATCCTCACTTGGTAGCCAAGGACAGAGCTTGAGTTGAGTTCGGTGCAAAACCTTCTCCCCTGATTTATTCTTCACAATGTATACTGGTTTGTCTGGAAAAGATTATTTGACCACCATATATATAGGGCTCTTCCTCCCAGGCATCCTGGATTTTGTGTCGACCCTTCAAGGCCTGCTTCCTGACGAGAACGTATTGCCTCGGCCCAGGCGATGTCTCGAAAACCTTCTTTGCCTGCTTGACCTGCCTGCTAGCAATGGCAGCCTTGGCTTGCTTATAGCGGCCAGGGCTCTCGCAGTCTTCAATCGATTCTGAACAACACAAAGTCGAATGCTGCCGTCCTTCTTTGCTACGACCACTACAGGGGGATCGAGTCCAAGGGATCTGACTGTCACGGATAATGCCGCGCTCCAACAAATCTTGAATGTGCTCTCGAACAAGCTGGTATTGAGAAGGAGGAAGTGGCCTGTGGCGCTGTCTGATAAGTGTTTCTAATCCAGTGTCAATCCTATGATTGATTGCATCAGTATATCCCACATCATAATCAAAGGTAGAAAAAGCATTATGATGCTTACGAAGGAGCTCCTGAAAACTGGTCACTTCTATCTCGTCTCTGACTTTCACGGATAATGCGCCGCACTCCTACAAATCTTGAATGTGCTCTCGAACAAGCTGGTATTGAGAAGGAGGGAGGCCTGTGGCGCTGTCTGATAAGTGTTTCTAATCCAGTGTCAATCATATGATTGATTGCATCAGTATATCCCACATCATAATCAAAGGTAGAAAAAGCATTCTGATGCTTACGATGGAGCTCCTGAAAACTGGTCACTTCTCTCTCGTCTAAAGCTGTGTAATTGACATTTACTGGTATGTCTAGATCTGGTACCAGTTCCTTCTCTTCGGTTGAAATCTTGCAAACACTCCCACCCTTATATTCAGTGTCTGATGCATGGCGATCTTGACTACATTTTTCACTCACATAGAGACGACCAAGTGTTGCAGCATCTGGTAAAGCAATGTCACAATCACTATTAATTGTTGTGTAGGACCAGTGGAAATTTCCCTTCTTGCACTTGGACGAAGGACAGAGGCACAGTCACTCCACATGGAATAGCCCCATCATGATCTGGCTCCAGCACAGCATCTAATTAAGGTAACTCCAGTGTCTGTGCTGCTCTGTCCCTCAATAATGACCGACTGCCTTGCGGATAGTATGATGCGGCCCCTTCTCAGGTGTGCTCTACCTACTCCACCACTCTCATCACCTAGTTTGGCCCGGTCACTGAGGATTTTCATCACCGTTTTCACTGCTTGAATGGACGTAGGCTGGTTGAGTCTAGTTAGATATCCTTGTCCTGAGGATTCCATTCGCTCCCAAAATTCCCGAAGAACATTCATACCAAGGATACCTTGGACTGAATCCCTCCCTCTTTACATTGGCCTCTGCCAATACAAGGACAACTCTCCTTTGCACTAGCTCTCCAAGGACCTTGATGTCAGTCTCAAAGCACCCTACGTAGGAAATATCACTCTCATTTGCGGAGACAAGTAACAATGGGGCTGGGACCTTTTCCAGCACGAATCCTTGAGGTTCTAGATGTTCTCTGAAAAAATTATCCCCAACTGTGGTGACTTGAGTGCCCCAAGGTTACGCAATCTAGCATATTGATCCCGAAGAAATGTCAAGATCTCCTCTTTGGTCTTTCCTTCCTTCTGGAGGGATTGAACCTCTACCTTTGGAACTCCTCTGACAAAATCCAGGAGATAGGCGACTTTTTCCTCCTCTGCAATCTCATATCTGGAAAAGGACCACTTCACGCTGATTACAAAATCGTCAACCTCAGCTGCTTTCCCATCAAAGATGGGGATTTTCCTTTCAGGTGCCATCACCAGCTTGGTGGGTTGCCTTTCAGATAGCTCTTGAAGCTGTCTCTTTAGCTCAGTCAACTCAAGGTTCTCACCATCACTACTTGCTACAGGGGTGCAAGGACTATACACCACCTGTTCCTTCCATCCACCAGGTGGCTCGCGGATTTGTCCTTGACTAGCAATTGCTCTCTTCTTCCCACCATCAGCCCCTGTATAAATCAGGCCATTCGCATGATGATGCACCCCTTGTAAAACTTCTAAGAACAGGTGTACTTCCTTTTCTAAGGGATACTCAGAGATGTCTCCTGTGGAATCATCTATCTTAATGAAAGACATCTTCAAAATACAGTGTAATAGAAAATAGGAACTCTAAATCATGGGATCTCAAAGAGAGAGAGAGAAAAAAAAAGTACAGAAACAGCCCAAAATAATTTTCTACTGACTCTAACCAGCTTATTCTACGAGCTATATCAGTGCAATCCCATATCACTATCCATTAAACCCATTATATAGGAATCAATGCTGTTAAAATCTAAATATGAAACACATACATAAATAACAAAAATCATTAACAATCTTACGTATTACAACTTCATAGCTGATGGTGATGTATGTGCAGCAAGCGCACACGGCATTGAAGATAGAGTCATGCACATTTGTTTGCAAGTTCTATATTAAATCACTTGAGCTTTCTCCTCTACGACAAAACCTTGAAGATGGTATCATGCAAATGTATTTAAAAGTTCCATATAAAGTCACTTGAGCGTCCTTCCCTATGATACAACCTCGAAGGTGGTATCATGTACATTATGAGTCCTGTACTTGAACATTCTATGTGTGAATTGCTGATATCCCAACAAATCTACTGAAATAATGGCAGTCCAATGTCCGTCTCTGTATAACTTAATGGTACAACTGTCCCTTGGATGAACTTGCACTTTACAAGATGTCAACATCTAGACCTTGTCGCCAACTAACTCTCACATCCCGCCCGTTTGCTGCTATCCCGTCATTATCAGCTTGCCATGCAGACACCCATCTCCTTCAGTCATCCGCCTCGAACAAGCTGGTCATCGCTCTGCTGAGGAGACATCTAGGGAGTGCTACTCAGGGACCCATTCCATTCCATCCTCGTCGCCAAAAAGATTTAGAGGTAAACAACACAAAGCCGAGTGGGGAATGGGTCTCAGTATCTGTATGAGTAAAAGCACAGAGGTGCCCTTTCCAAAAATTAGGAGGCCCTCTATAGTATTCTACGAATGAATTCAAGGGACGCTACATAAATATATTCAGAGACTTTTTGCATTTTTGTTTCAGTGCAGTGTGTATGTTGCTAATGGAAGATCATCTGAAAACACAGCAGCCCTACAGTCAAGAGCAGTATACTTTGCCACTTTTCATTTTTGACTTTGCCCCTTCTTTTGATGTACTGCACATTCCATGATTCCAAAATCATAACAAATGGGATATTATTTGAAAGAGGAATAAACATAGCGATGATAGATATATTCGATCAAACTTGAGTTTCCAAATTTGTTTGAGGAGTTTATTTTCCTTTCATATTTATTACCATGGTTCTGTGGTATGACCATTTATTAGGGATTATGTTTTCTTTCTTTGATAGAAGCATAGTTTAATACCATGTGTCCAGACTAAATGGGGGCATACCATGATTATTCATGGTTATTGCAAACCTAGCTTAGTTTGTTTTGCCCAATACTTCAGGCATTGAACCCGGGAGAAGAACTGTAGATGTAAATCGTTTGCCAATAATGTTCTAACAGTGTTGTTAAAAGGGTCTTTATGAAGAAGAAAAAAATGTATAAAAAAATCAGGAGCCTGCCTAATCAATTTTTATTGAAACTTCAATGTAGATAGACTATTTGGTGTCCTATTACTAGGAAGGAGAATCATCAGATGTCATAATGCAATAATATATATGACAGTGTATCAATCAATTGTGCTGCATAAGGCCTGCAAAGTCTGACCCTTGCCATAAATTACAGTTGAAAAAAAGAGATCGAGACAAATCAGTTTTTGAAAATCCTCAATAAAAATATTAAGAGACAGTGCAACTCTGAAAACGTCACGAATCCTGACATGTATCTCTGTAATGTTAATCCATACGAGTGAGGCATTGTTGACCCCATGACCTGTTGACTTTCATAGAATACCAAATTGTAATCAGTTGCTCTTCGTTCATTGACACCCGTCGAGAATACATATCTCTTTAATGTTTATCCATGCGAGCGAGCCTAGGCATTGAAACATTTCTTTTTAATTTTCCTCAATTTGATCGCGTCCCATGCAATAGACTTGTTGACGCTGTATGTTGTATACTTCTTCGTAGGCTGCTGCATATGTCGGTCTCTTCGGAACAGCTAAGGAGTCGAATTTTGAGAACTTTCTTTCTTCAAGCAAGTTACATAGCATTTGGCGAATGAGGATATTTAAATGCAAGCATAATCGGACCATCAATAATTTGGCTGGAATTGTGATTCGACAGACCCTCGTTTAAGTTGTCTTCATTCTCATATGTTACACCACGTTGAGCCATTTATAGAACGTCGTACACTTTAAACGAGAATTTAGTACACGGAAAATTATTATGGACAACATCCTTAGAAGTCCTAACCAGTTGTTTATCATTCGGTTATTACTCACGTATCTTTACATCGAAACAACGTACTCATCGTACACCTAACTAAAGCCGGTGAATGACGTCATTGGCCTACATTTAAAGGTGTACTGATTGATTATCACAAATAAATAAAGTGAGTAGTTCATAATGTTTTATATTATACATTTTTAGGTATGATAAGTGCCACTTTTCACTTCTGATAACTGCACCTTTTATTTTGACAGTTGCCCCACTTCCTTTGTAATAAATGCCCATTTCCCACTTCTTATTAGGATTAATAATAGAAGTGTGCCCTTTTTTGCACTAAACGTTTGCTCCTGTTAACTACGATGACATAGTCTAACCAACTGTTAATATGAGCATCTTGCAACCTCTCATCTTTTTAACCCCATGCCCTTTTGGCTTTAATAGAATACCAAGGTAACCAATTGCCCTTCGATCGTTCAAGAATATAAAGATTAAACCAATATGAAGGAGTTCTCAAACTCGAGGCATCTGCATTTACGTTACCAATGTCATTCATGTTAAAAAGAGACATAATTACCAAACGTGCTTTGACAAGATGTTCTTATCACCCCATATCTCCTTCGAAACAATAGATTTATCATAACCTCCTTAACATATATGCCACTAATGTCAAGCGACTCAGAGCATTTTCTCTCGAATTTCCCCAAAACTTGCTTGCTACGCTCGCTTGCACTTATGGTGTGCCAATCTCATTAAGTAACAGTTTGTAAAGGTCTTATTCATTCTTTCATTTTTAAGATTGTGCCTAAACCCCCATCAGGATTTGGGATTTCATTTATTTCATCTATTATTTTGGCTCGCTAACTTCGCTATCTCGCAATTGAATCTTCAGACAATCACACACATCTGCAAAGTATGGTGCTGAATCAGTAAAGAAAAAATGTTGAAGATCATCCCTGATACAATGCAGGGGTGTACACCAATGTCTAAAACTTGTTTTCTTTCCGCTTTGATGTTGCCCTTTGTATAGGTGCCCCTTCTTTCCAGTTAGTGCCTCTTTTGAGTCTGTGCACCCCCCCCCCACTTTGAAAGACTCCTCCGCCCCTGCCGTGCAACATTGACCCCGTCACGAATACACATTTCTATAATGTTAATCCATGCGAGTGTGGCATTGTTAGATTTCAAGTTCAAGTTGAAGTATATTTATTTATTTCCACACATCTCAAACAATTTTAATACAAAACGTGCAATAAAAAATAATACAATTGAATACACAAGTGTAAATGTCACATATCATAACATCTCAATAACTATTACACAATATGGCCCGTATCACAAATGATGAAAGAGAAATAAATATTCTTGTTTGTTTCAAGCTGAAGAGAGAGTGTGGGGGACCCATAAGAGAAGCGAAGCTTGTAATACTATAGATCCCCTTGAATAACTTACTTAAAATATATACAAGAAAGTGTGACGAAAGAAAGAGAGAGAGAAGGAAAGAAGGAGGAAGAGAGCGAGATGAGGAAAATCAGCAGTTAGAAGAAAAAAAGGAAGTCCAACTAAGATTATAGTTGGAAAAGGAGAAACAAATAGCAAAGAAGGGAAAGAGAGAGAGAGAGAGAATCACAAACTATTACATCAATGAAAACCATTTCGGGTTATACAAGCTACATCATGTTATGTGAATATCACAACAAATACTCAAAGCAATATACAAATAGCATTTCCAACATTAACTCACTTGATATTGTTTTAAAAGAAACTTTTTCAAGTGAAGTCTAAATGAATACTATGTAGAAGCATTTTTCAGAGTAGGTTCAAGTGAATTCCAAAGTTTGAGTCCATTGTATATAAAGGTATTAATTGCTGATACTTTTTACGCGGTGAATGATAGAGGTTAGACTGTCTTGTAGGATATGTATGATATTGTTCATTTTTTGAAAACATAGTACTAAATATTTGGGGTAAATCTTTTGTATCCAGTTGAAACATGAATTGACCAAGGTGAAGTAAATATAAATCAAAAACCTTCAGAATATTATTTTTATAAAATAATTTGTCAGTATGTGCAAAGAACCCAGCGTTGTTTATAATTCGATAATTTAGATAAGGGAGTACAAGTGTAGGGTAAAGCATTTTCAGAATGTTCGATGGAAAATAAGATTTGATTTTATTGATTATTCCAATATTTCTAGAAATCAATTTTCTCAAATTTTCAATATGAATCGTCCAAGAAATTTTTTGTCAGGCCGAGGAATCGTGTAGGAGACAGTTCCAATATTTGTACATTATCAAAGATAATGTCACCAGAAAGGGAGGGTTAAAAAAACATAAAATTAGTTTTGCAAATTCAGTAAAAGCTTATTTGCTTTAATCCAGCGTGTCACTTTTTTCAATTCATCATTTAACGTAGTTATCAACTCAATAGCGTCTTTATTACTTAGGAAAATGTTTGAGTCATCTGCAAACAGAATGAACGGAAGAATATCTGAGGATCGATGGAAATCATTGATATAGACTGTGAACAATAGGTACCCAAGGGTCGAGCCTTGGGGCACCCAACATGAAATAGACTTTTTAAGAGAATCGCAGCTATTAACTGAAACATATACTGTCTCCTGGAAGAGAGGTATTTTTGAACCACTCCAAGGCCTTGCCTATAACGCCATAGTGGCTTCATTTTTATATAATAGTATAGTGGTTTATTGTATCAAAGGTCTTAGAGTAGTCCCAAAATATTCCTACGGTGTGAATTTGTTGATCCATAGCTGTTGCAGTTACTTTGTTTATCAAAGTTAAGATAGCATGAGGTAAATTATGCTTCTCTCTAAATCCAAACTGGGTATTCGAGATAACATATTTTTAAAGATATGTAGAGACTGGGAAGAAAACAGCTATTTTCCCAATTTTGAGAGAAAGAAGTTAACAGAGAAAAATGTCTGTAATTATTGACTTTTTGTTGATCTCCGTTCTTGAAAATTGGGATAACTTTAGCTATTCATAGAGTTAGGTATTTTACCGGTACTTCATAACATACAATAAGGGAGCAACAATGTCTAAATTTATTATATTGTCCTCAACTTGATCACGTTCAACTAGACTTGCTGACGCTGTGTGCTATTACGTCAGAGGCGGCACTGGGGGGGGGGGGCGGTAATACCCCCAAAGTAACCCCAAAGTGCATTCATTTTTTCTGATATCCTTTAAACAAATCTGAGAGGTTCCCCTTTTACTTTCTCAAGTGCCCCTTTCCCTTGAAAGAAGAACCCCTTCCCCTTCTAATAAGTGCCCCTTTTCATGCACCTCTGATAAGTGCCCTTTTTAATTTGACACGTACCCTCATTTTCTTTTCAATAAGTGTCTCTTTCCTTGTGATTAGTGCCCCATTATCTTTTTAATATTAAAGAGCCCTTCCCCTTCTCATAAATGCCTCTTTTCTCCTCCGATAAATGCTCTTATTGAAATCTGATAGGTGATCCTTTTTCTTCAACGAATGCCCCCTTTCTTTATAACAAGTGCCCCTTTTCCATTCTGATAAGTGCCCCTTTCCCTTTTGATAATAGCCCCATCCCTTTCTCATCTATACCCCTTTACTCCTCTGATAAGAGCTTTTTTTTATTTTCACACGTCCCCCATTTTCCTTTCCATAAGTACCCTTTTAACTTTCTGACAAGTGGCCCTTTTCTTTTATTATAAGAGACCTTTCCCATTTTCATAAATGCCCCTTTTCAGCACTGATAAATGCCCTTTTTAAAACTAATAAAAGCTCCTTTATCTTCGACAAATGCCCCTTTTCCATTCTCATAAGTGCCTTTTTCATCTAAGAAATCATAAAATACTACTTATTGACGTGTAGTAGCACTAGTAGTAATAACAGCTATATTCACAACTACGACCGTATAAACGCCTTTTGTTCTGGTAGGTGAATTCGTTGGGTGAGCGTGTTGTATGCACTCGAGCAAAGGTAAAATATTTACAACCACCAGAATCTGGTGTATTTATTATAGGCTATGTAAAATCGATTCCTAGTTTCTCGTGCGGATTTTCGAAAATAAGGAGTGGGTGTTTCCATATTTTTGTATATTTGACATTTTGATAACATGGCCGCACATACAATTTCTATGACGCATGGTTCCCTGTTAACTTGTGTTTTTAGTGGTCTACAACAAAATATTTGGGGTAAAAGAAATAAAGTAGAAAATCAAAGTTATTTTTTTTTAAATGTAATTAAGTAGATGTATAGAGTCTAAACTATATAAAAAATGGTAACAATTTATTGTTATTATAATATATCTATTTGAGTAGTTCATAGGTAGTCTTCAAAATATTACCCAAAAAGTTAACAAATCATAATAACAACACCTCAATTATTTTTTCTTCATATATGAGTAGCTGCGATATATAAATAAATCTTATGAGTATAGTACATATATATTATGAACAATTTTGAAGGCTTTTTTATCGTTAGATAAATCCCCATTGCACTACTTAGAACTATACAGAAAACAATGCCTAAGCGGTACCCGTTGGTCCCCCATGATCCCATTTTTATTATGTTAAAAATTGAGAGCTGAGTTGATGAGATAACCACCTGTCAGTGACCACGCTGGGAGGTCTAATCCCTCCTGGCCAAACTAGTGCATATGGGCTTTAATGAGAGCATTGGTTTGTACTTGAGGTTTTGGGAGGCAGTTGTGTTTTAATGGATGTGAAAAATAATCAAAGCCTTCCCGAAGTTCTTGCTGTAATGCCCTTTGCGCACACCAGGGCACACCCTACAGATAAAGCAGCTGGAGAGTCGTCGGCAACGCGCTGCACTACAATCTGGGATATTCTACAACTTTGTAAGACTAATTATGGAGGGAATTCAGGCTTATAAGGTTCGCATACCTAGTTTGTATCATTTTCTCGTTTAAATAATGACACTCAAGACATAATCCCCCCCCCCCCTTGACACTACACCATCTGATCGACACAGATGGGACTGGCCACTCATGATACCGTGATAAACTTCATGCATGTTTTGAGACTTTAATTAAGTTCCCCGTTAAATACTCTTAAAAATGGTAGCTTGATACATAAAATGAACTTTGAAGAAACAAAATTTTAAATTATCAGTGCTATGCCTTTTTCGCTTAATTTTATTTCAGATGTACATCTAAGAAATCACCGAATTAATTTGTTATCTGAAACTTAAAACATTAAATTAAAAAAGGAGGTGGGCGCTCAAAAAATGATTGCGGGGACGATAAACAAGGAATAGTTTTTACTTGGCCTAAGTGTGGAAGAATACGAAAGCTGCAATGTCCCCTGAAAAGAATAGCTCTTCAAATTATTCACGCATAATAGATTCCTTGTGTAGTGCAGTGAGGTAGTGATAACATCTAAATATTGACACTCGTTTTCATAACTATTCGAGACATGACATATTTCGATTTATTTCGCTTTTGGCATACATAATAACTGGTACCCAATGACAATTATTCTATCTCTTTCTCCTCCCTTCAGGCATCCAATCAGCCATTCTTTTTCGCTCTGTCTGTCTCCCGGCCCTTCTCCCTCTATCTCTCTCTCTCTCTCTTTCACTTAATGTCTATAATTTTCCTCATATAACTCTCTTTCTCCCCCTCTCTCTCAGTCACATTCGCTCATACACTATATCAGAGGTTTTTTTTTACACATCATAAATCTGTCTATTGTCATTCACATTTTCTTAACAAGGATTAACAAGGAGGATCAACGAGAAAAAACATTGTTTACATGATCATATTTATGTCTTATTCATTCTATTACCTATGTTTTCTAAATGTTTTCAAGAAAATATCGGTTTTTGTCGGTCATTTAACAAAAAATCTAGTTTCATGTCTAATGGTAACTTTTAGAGGAAAGCAAACTTAGCAACGTTTCTTGCTGATTTAAGAAACTATCGTTCGCCATTTGATACAACCATGACGTGGCAATTTCCTCTTAAGGTACGACTCATAATAATTTGTTTTACAGTTGATTCTGCTTGGTTGATTGAAAATGGAAACAAGGATGAAAAAGGAAACGCTATTTATATCTATTTAATGAAGAGATAGCATAATTATATGTATTATTTGGGGCTGAATATAGAGCAATCTCTATGTTAGTAACCAATAACTTCAGTTAAAGTTAGTAGTCAAGTTTTGCTACTTGATTCCCAAAAGACTTGTTGCCACGATAACTTTCCAGTTTAATTAATGAAATATAGTGCTCCCTATATTTCATACCCACTGGCAAACATATTTTACTGGTCATTGGAAACAAAGCAAGGTTGCTGAATGTTAGCAACAGTCGGTCGCCATTGCTACTCTTTAATACAACCATGATGTGGCATATTTACTCTTTCAGCTAGGACTCACAATGATTCGTGTCACAATTGATTCTACTCGGTTGATTCCGTTTTTCGGGGATTTAGCAGAGAGAGAGAGATAGAGAGATAGAGATAGAGAGAGATAGAGAGAGATAGAGATAGAGAGAGATAGAGAGAGAGAGATAGAGAGAGAGAGAGAGAGAGAGTGAGAAAGGATTATTCTCACGATTCCTCTACTTCTAATACAATGCTTTTTGAATATTTTAATGGCAATAAACGACATTGATGTACTTTTTTGTACCGCCACATGGTAGATAAATTTATCAGTACCAGGTTTAATAACTCGAAAGAAAACTGAATTTAAACCCCGGGCTATACCCCCGCCCCTCTCTCTCTCTCGCAATATGATTTGAGAAGTGCGCGAGTCCTCCCCCCTCCTTAAAATTTGGAGCTACGCAACTGGTTTACAATTTTATCCCAGACAGTAGATCTTATAATTTAAAAAATAAGTGGAAACAAGGATTATGAAGTTAATGCTTCTGTTTACCTTTTCCCAGGTTTGTATTTGGCTGGTCTTTTGATGTGCATGATTGACCATAGTTATGATGAAGACGTGATATTTGCAAAGATGGAAAGGTTGCATCATTCGTGTACCTAATGGTGATGAAATAATGTTTGGTTTACAACCGGTAGCATCAACAGTGTTAAATATTATTCTCTACTCGAGGGCCCTGCAATCCTATTATTATCCCTTGGGTTTAGCATTTTGATTTTGTATCAAATGTCTTGATAATAGGCAAAATGTCATAAATTTTTGTCTTCAAGTATTTCCTTATTTGCATCTTTTCCAAGTTTACCATGTTTATTTGGTGCTGGAGGATTAACATGAAGACAAAATATATTGTTTGCATGATCATATTTATATCTTACACATTCTACTTCCAATGTTTTCTGAATGTTTTCAAGATTATGAAATTTTCAAGATTATATGATTGTTGTCGATCATAGTTTTATATAGCTTTATATATCATGGCACTTGTTTAGGTAAAAGCAGTCTTAGCAACATGTGTTGCTGAATTTTAGCAACAATCGTTCGCAATTGCTACTCTTTAATACACTCATGACGTGGCAATTTACTTTTTCAAGTAGGACCCATATTAATAATAATATTCGTGTCACGTTTTGTGTCAAGTTTGGATTCTAGTCTCAAAAGCCCACTAGGTAGATAGATTGAGAAAAGCTGACAGATTTCGACACCAAAATGAGAGTTGTGGGTGAACTCCATGATATATGCCAGTTCATTATCAATACAGAACGACACAATAATTCATTTATTCATATCATTGCTGTAACGCTGATTTAAGTTCTGCTTATGAGAGTAATACATAGGGCCTATATAAATGCTAAATTAGTAGTTCTAGTCCTTGAAGTTAATTTCATTGAACTTATTTAAGACTTAAAAACTCGCCATACTTACTTTTGCCAGTACTAAATCGGAAAAAGATAAGAAGTATAGAAAAGTGTCATAATTAAATCCTTTCACATAAACGTAAAAAACGATATAAAATTACAAATTACTTTGTCACCGTAAATGAATTTTGTAAAGATATTAACAACTGTAGTCCCTTGTCTAGGGGTTAAGTTATAGTATCTATTGTTTGAAAACAATTATATCCAACATAACATTAGTATAATCGGATTTTAATCTTTCGCCTTCGGAAATAGGGGCCTCTTTCCCTTTGTAACAAATGCCCTTTACATCTGTAATAAAGGCCCCTTTTAGATATGACAAGTGCCCCTTTTCCTTCGTAATAAATGCTCCTTAGCCCTTCTGATAAGTGCCCAATTTTCCTTTCTATTAATTGCTCCTTTCATTAATATGTAAAGTTTCCATTGTTACTGTTTATAAGTCTCCCTTTTCCTTTCTTTATAAATCCCCTTTGATATTATGTGCATTTATCTATACATGTATTTTCCATTGTCGCTTACAAAATGTGTGCTTTTGTGGACATATAAAGGAGCTATATCTAGGTGCGCCTGTAATCCAGCTAACAGTGGAAGTTACAAACTGATTCAGCCGAGGACGCAGGTTCGAAACTGAGTCACGTCTTTCGGATGGTGACGTTAAAGGTCGGTCCCCAGACGTAAACAATCATATCTGATTGATACACGTCTGTAAAAACCCAATACACACACACAAAGAATTGGACCAGCTTATTGTAGTAACATGTACTCTATTTCTACCAACACAAAGATAGGAAGTAGCCCCAAATGTTAGAAGAACGAACTTTTCCCCTTTTAATATATAATCGTGCTCGTTTTAAACGCTATCATATTTTCTTTCTCTATAAAAGTCATTTTAATATAAAAAGTGTGTCTTCTTTTACACTAAATGTTTATCCTTTAAACTACGTTAACATTATGTTGAGGTTACCAAATGTAGGTGCCCCCTTCTTTTGCTGTGAGCGCCGAAATCGGCAGCCTAGCATAGCCGGGTAATGTGGAGCGCCTTGAGGACCTTGCAAGGTCGATACGTGCGCGATATAAGAAACAAATATTATTATTATTATTATTATTATTGAAGAAAGTGCCCTTTTTTGTTGGTGCACCCCCACTTTGAAAGACGCTCCGCCACCCCCGCAATGCAACGTTGAAACCCGTCACGAATACCTATCTTTATAATGAATAATTCATGCGAGCAAGGCATTGTTAAATTTCTATTTGTTTTCCTCAAACTGATCGCGTTCGACTAGACTTGTTGATGCTGTATGTTAGTACTTCCTCGTAGGTCGTTTCATGTCGGTCTCTTCGAAACAGGAGTCGACTTTTGATAACTTTCAAACATTCTCAACTAAAGCAAGTTACATCGCATTTGGCGAATGAGGAGATTTCAATGCAAGCAAAATCGGACACTTCAGAATTTGCCTGGAATTGTGATTCGAAAGACTCTTGTTTAAGTTTTCTTCATACTCACAGTATACACCAGTCTGAGCCGTTTATAGAACGTCGTACGCGTTGAGCAGGGTTTTAGTACACGGAATATTATTACGGACAACATCTTTAGAAGTCATAACCAGTTGTTTATAGTTCATTTATTACTCAAGTATCTTTACATTGAAACAACTCATCTTGTACCTAAGCTTAAGGCGGTGAATGGCGTCATTGACCTGTACTTAAAGGCCTACCGATTGATTATACAAATAAAGTGAGTAGTTCATACTGTTTTTAATATGATATATTTTTAGGTATTGTGGGGCTCAGTTTTGTGTGAGCCCGCATGGGTTCTTTTCCAACACAGAAAGGAGGAAGCGAGAAGGCGTTGTTTACTGTTTGGTAGCTCTGGTTCAGAATGCCCCTCTGCTCAGAAGCTCTAAGTTTATTCTCTGCTCTTTCCAACATGCATGCATATGTATTAACTTAGCAATTAAGTATAACAATAACATCCTCATCAATATTCAAAAGGAAGTCAGTCATATATCTACATACTAAATATTCAACAATAACATCCTCATCAATATTCAAAGGGAAGTCAGTCATGTGACTACATACTAAATATTCGAGAAAGTGGGCCAATCAAAAGAGCGGGTGTGGCATGTCATGTGACCGTTATGGAGGGAAGAGTGGTCAGGTGACAGAAGAGGAGGGAGAGGGATTTCTAGTAACCTGGTGCTAGAATGAACAAAGGAAATAAATGTCTGTGGCAGGTGAACATGAAAGGAAGAACATACTTGGTGGTGAATAGGGACACAGAGTCTATAGAAATTAAAGAGGCTAATTAAATGAAAACTTTTAGGAACCCAAAGTGACCTTCTAAGGTTAACTTAAGGTACAATATAAAGCCCTACATAATATTCCTTCTCTGGAGGAAAATGTCCTCATTTTTCAAAAATATATATATATAGATGTAAGTAACACAATACATATTATCAACATTAAATATGTATATCGGTAACACATTTTTTTCATTTACAAAACCAAAATTTAATTTAAGTTGGAAGATTGCTTTAAATTTAAGGCTTCTCATCTTGTTCAAAATTAAACATAAGCAAATCAATCTGTCAATTTTTCTGTTTCTTTTTGTTTGTATGGTAAATTCGAAATTGAACTGGTTGCTACCAAGAAACTTAAATACTCGTGTTCCAGAATTACACAGACTTTTTTTTTTTTGGCTTTGCTTTAACTTTTCAAATTAGTTCTGTATCTTACATTTTCAATTACATGTGAATATATCGAATGCACTTTTTTTTTTTTTTTTTCAATACAACTCGTACCAAATTCAGTACTCTTCATATATAAACTAATATTATGAATTGGCTCTTTCCCAGTTTCAGGTTTGTTTCAAAATTTCCTGCCAAATACTATATTCTTTTTCCAAATTAATATCACTGTTTCTCACCCTATATATAAATATATATCGACGACAAACTTTTTTTTCCACAACGTGAAACTTTTCAAAGCATAAGCATGTGTTTATGACAAAATATATACAACTGTATATCCATATTTTACAATGTGATTTAAGCATCTTGCCAATCTGACTACGAATTTTAAGATACAAATTAACATTGAATTTTCTCCTTTAAACATGAATTGCATTGCTCATGTTTAACTTGTCTCATATTAATCACTGTTCAGGTAGTGAATTATTTTCTGTACACATACATATTCAGTGTCCAAATACCTTGCCTAATTTTGCTATTTCTGTAACTACAGTAAATTAGCAGTGTCCATTTCACTATAAGTGTTAATATTTTCTTTACGTCTTTTAGACGAAAAGAACAGTCTACGATGTTAAATCACTTCCGATTTTCATCAAATTTCACTAGTTCATGTACATGGCGTCCCGAGCGCGTCCGATAATTTGCCCTGTGCTGTGCTGGTTCCGTTTGTCTCAAAGTAGTAGAGTTGGGTTGGTGTGTTCCCGCCTGGGGTGGTAATGTAGATGATGTACGGAGTTCGGATATCTGTAATGCGGTGACGTCCTCGGGGCTTAGTCTGGAGTCTGGATTCGAGTTCGAGGTTGAGGGTTGGTTAGCATCACCGGGCCGCCTTTCTTGGGGTAGACGCTCATCCGGGCAGGTAGTTTGATTTTGCGGGTGGATCTGGCTGGGCCTGAGTGGTTGTAGTGACTGGTCAGTAGATGGATCAGACTGGTTTGACCCTGATGGTTGGTCAAATTTGTCTTCACCATGCCGGCTTGTGGTTTGGTCCGACTGGTTGGCCGTCTGTTGTTGGCTCGGTTCATTTGATTCTAATGGTGGATCAAATTCACCTAGCCTGTGAAGGAAGGAGGATTGCCTGGTTTCTGCATCTGGTGGTCGATCTACCTGTTCAGGGGCCCATTCAACATAGGCAGGTTTACGTGGCTTGGTGGCAACTGATGATGAAGGAGGTGGTAGGGGAGGAGTTTTGGTGTGCAGTTTTGTTGTTGTAGTTTGGTGTGGAGGTTGTCTTCCCTCAAGTTGGCCTCTAGAGCGGAATATTTTCAGCCGGTTATGATGTACCACTTTGCTTTTGCTTCCGTCATGGATATCCGTTATTTTGTAGGTGAGTCCATCATCTGACGTGGAGATGACCTCATATGGTCCTTTCCAGTTAGGTTCAAGTTTGTTTCTGAGATTTGTGGGATCGTGGAGCCATACTATGTCACCTATTTCATATTCAGTGAAACGTGTCTTGTAGTCGTAGTCTGCCTTTTGTTGTTCTCGAGCCCTTGTATTTTGTTGATAGGCATGTGAAAAGGCTTTCTTCAGGCGCTTCGTTAGTTGAGTTACATACTCTTGTGGTGATGCGTGGTATGATGACTGAGGTGTGGGGCAGGTTACATTCACTGGTGTTCGAGCTTCTCTGCCATGCATGATATAGTATGGTGTTAGTCCGGTGCTTGAATGGGTACTTGTGTTGTAGGCTAGTTGAACTTGAGGGATGTGAGAGTCCCAGTCGTTGCCTTTATCGGCGAGATATTTGGCAAGTTGGTCTTTGATGACCCTGTTACATCTTTCAACTATTCCTGCTCCTTGAGGGTGATAAGGGAGGATCTAGTCTTCTTGATGCCAAGTTTCTGACACACTTCCTGTACAACTCTGGACTCGAATTGTCTCCCTTGATCGGTGTGAAGATTTTCTGGTATCCCGTGTTCTCTGATGTAGTCGTCAAAGAGATGTCTGGCAACAGTCTGTGCTGTTTGATCCTTCATAGCATATATGTTGGTATATTTGCTGAAATGATCCACGACAACCAAAATGTAGTGGAAACCCTTTCTCGAAGTAGGTAGTTCGGCGATGTCTGCAACCACCATTTGGAGAGGATGATCAGTTGAGATGTTGTGTAGTGGAGCTCGATATTTTGGGTTAGGAATTCGGATCGACTCACAAGCAGCACATGTCTGACAGAAATTGCGGATGTCTCTTTGGATGAATGGCCAAAAGCATGTTTTGGCTCGTTGAAGGGTGCGTTTCAGGCCAAAGTGTCCCGCAGTAGGGTCTCCGTGTAATTGTTCTAGTACAGTAGGGACTAATGATTGTGGCACAACAGCTTGGTATGTGATGTAGCCAAGATTATCTTGTATCTTGCGATACAAGATGCCATTGTCGACAGTCAGCCGATGGTAGTCCCACAGATAGCGCCTCATGTGAGGGGTCTCTTTGCGAATTTCTCTCGCTGTAGGGTGATAGCTATCTTGTAGGTAGGTTATGACTCTTCTAATGTTGTCATCTCGTTGCTGATGTTGACGGAGGTTGATTTCTTGTCCCGTTAAGCTGAAGTTTTCTGCCAACTCAGGTTGAGGTAGTTCACGCTCGGACTCCTTGGCTGGTTGGCTTGGTTTATTAAAACTCTGATTCTCTTTCGTCGGTCGTCGTGATGAGGAACGTGTCTGTACCATGTTGTACTCCATGGGGTCGGTAACCACAGGGTGAGCTGGGATGGTATCTGTAAGTTTGGATTGTTCCTCTCTTGGTTTGGGGCTTGGAGGTAGTCGAGACAAGGCGTCTGCATGGCTGTTCTGTTTGCCTTTTCGATGTTTGATGTCGATGGCGTAGGCACTAAGTTCAACTATCCATCGTGCTCGTCGTCCGGATACATCATCCTGGATAGCAACTTTGTTGTATCCCAGGAGTGGTTGATGATCAGTCAATATCGTGAATTCTTGACCCCGTAGGTAGTGCCTGAAATGACGAACAGCTGAAACGATCGCCCATAGTTCTCTATCATAGGTTGACCATTTCTGCTGTGTACTAGAAAGCATTTGACTGAAGTAGGCGACTACCCTTTCTCTTTCTTCCTGTACTTGTGAGAGCACAGCGCCGACGGCAGTGAGGGAAGCATCCGTTGACAAGGTGAATTTCTCTGAGAAATTTGGGTAAGCCATTAATGGTGGATTGGTGAGGGCATTCTTCAGGGTCTTAAGTGCCTCGTCACATTCTCCAGTCCAGGTGAACTTCCCTCCTTTGCGGGTAAGGTTGGTCAGAGGTGATGCAATCTTTGAGAAATCTTGGATGAAGCGTCGGTAGAAGGACGCCAAACCCAGGAATGATCTAACCTCAGTAGGATTCCGTGGTTGAGGCCAAGCTGCGACTTTGCTGGTATTGCTCGGGTTAGGGAGTACACCTTCTGTACTTATGATGTAGCCCAAGTAGCAGACTTCTTTACGGAAGAACTGGCACTTGGATGGTTTTGCTTTCAATCCAGCTTCTCTGAAGCGTTGGAATACCTCTTGTAAATTTCTGATGTGTTCGTCAAAATTCTTTCCAAGTACGATGCAGTCGTCCAGGTAAATAAGGCAGGTAGACCAGTGGAGGCCATGTAGGACGGCTTCCATTATCCGTTGAAAAGTCATGGGTGCATTGACAAGACCAAAGGGCATGACGTTGAAGTGGTAGAGCCCTGTTCCTGTTGTGAATGCCGTTTTCTCTTTGTCTTGGGGTTGAGTGGTATTTGCCAGTATCCACTTGAGAGGTCCATGACCGAGAAATATGTGGATGATGAAAGGGCGTCTATAGAGTCGTCTTGTCTAGGTATGGGGTGTGAGTCTCTCACTGTTACCGCATTAAGAGCCCTGTAGTCGATGCAAAAGCGAAAGGTACCATCTTTCTTTTTGACCATGACGATGGGACTTGCCCATGGGCTGTGACTTTCTTCGATGATTTCCCTTTGTAGAAGGTCGTCGACTTGAGATTGGATTTCAACTCTCATAGCTGGTGATGTGCGGTATGCTCTTTGGCGAATGGGGTTTTCAGCTGTTGTATGGATATGATGGTAGGCGACATCCGTCTGGCCAATGTCATCTGGCGAAGCGCTGAAAATGTCTTGATAAGTGGACAGGAGCTCTTCAGCTTGGTCACGTTTGCTCTTGGTCATATCAGCCGGAAGTAAGGATGATACTTGGACTGGTGAGGTGGATTTGTTGGTGCTTGCGACTACGTTATCCGGGAGCTTGTATTCTTCTTGTGGGTCACCTGTCATGGCATAGAATTGCCCAAGATTGGTGTTGGCTGGAATTTCAATTGGTTCCTGAGATGGGTTGATAAGGCGGATGAAAATGATGCCATCTTGTGGTCTTGTGATGCATCTAGCACTGGCATAATTAAGTTGCTGATCTAGTTCTGGTTCGAAGATGCCTTCATAATTTGATGGGATGATGTCTGCCTGTATTGGTGAGAGTCTGCCTTGAACATGAGTTTCGCACACAGGAGGAATGGGGGTGTTTCCCACCAGAAACACGTTGCACTTCAATGGGGTTTGAAGTTGGTGTTTGCTGACAAGGGGTATGGTCTGTCCCCTCAAGCTGAATGTTGACGTTGTAAGCACCGCCTTGGTTTTGCAGAAAAAGTCCCATCCTAGTATTGCTGGATGTGTAATATTTCTTGCCAAAAGAAATTGGTGCTTCAGTGTAGTACTGCCCAAGTGTACTGTGGCATCAATTCTGCCAATGATGTCGACTACCTCTCCGGTGATAGATGACGCTGGGATTGGGAACTTGATCAACGGGCTCCTCTGAGATTTAGGGATGGATTCCCACAGTTTGGTACTGATAAGGGAAGTGTATGCCCCCGAATCTATGTACGCCAATACATAAGTACTGTCCAGAATTATTGGGATATAGGGTGGCTTGTCTTCCTCTGCTAGGTGTGGTTGTATTTTGGTAGGGGCCTGAGTGGGTGTAGCTGGTGAGTGGCCCTCATCACCAACTAATAGTAGTTTCCCGACTTGCTGTCCGGGAAGTGAACATGACGATCATTGCTGGGGCTATTGCGCATCTTATAGTATGAGTTGCTGTCCTGGGGCCTCTCGTCTGGACGGTACTGATGAGAATAGGTGGGTTGCCTGCTTCGGGAGTCCCAAGGGCTAGGCGACCTGTGTCTGTAGTCTCGGTGTGGACTTGGTGACCAGTTCCGGTATTCTTGCTTTGGAGGTTGATATACCGGTTGTCGGCTGGGTGACCTGCTTTGGTACTCTTTGCGTGGCTGTTGGGTTTCTGCCCAAGGACTTGGTGACCTACTTTGGTACCCTTGCCGTGGTTGTTGGTATTCAGGGTGTCTATTGGGTGATCTGCCACGTCTCTCCATCCCCGGGTTAGAGGAATGAGATTGCCGAGCTGGAGACTGCAAAGTTTGTGGGCTTGGATTATCCCTCAGGTTTATGGAGTCCATTTTCTTCTCTAAGGTATCTAGACGTTCAAGTATCTGGAGATACCTGGTATCTTGTTTGTTTTCTGAGAGTGCTGCTATACTTGACACCTTGGTCTGTTGGTTGGCTCTCTCAACTCTAAGCGCTATGTCAAGAGCATCCTTCATTGTGGCCCCGCCCAGTTCGATGATCTTGGTTCTTAGATTAACATCAAGACCTGCGATGAAACGCCGAAATGACTCGCCTTCCTTGGATTCAGCATCATATTTTGGAAATGCTTCTTCAACCATGGCAGTGATTGTTGAGGCATACACTTCAAGTGGCTCGCTTGGAAGTCGCTTACGGGCCGTGATGCAGGAACGGAAAGTTTGTAAGAAATGTGTCTTGCCAAACACTGCAGACAATTTTTCTTTGATTTTTTTGAAGTCTTTCCTCTCTGATTCTGGTAAGCTTTCCCATACAACAAATGCTGGACCCGAAAGCCTCGCTGGTAGAAGAAGATGGTTCTTGTCTGAGATGCCACTAACTTCAGCTGCCAGTTCGAAACGTCGGATCCATTGGTGAAAGTCAGTGCTATCTTCACCTGAGAAAATCTCTGGTAACTCCATCCGAAAGGTACTCATTGTACTTAGTTGACTAGTTAGACAAGCAACCTCAAAGTCTGTAAAGTTTATGTCTGAGGATACTTTCAGTCGACAGTATGGATATAAGATGGAGGGAGTACTTAATTTACTTTTCTGGGTCAAGCTATTAAATAAATCCCACCGCTGCCACCAGTTGTGGGGCTCAGTTTTGTGTGAGCCCGCATGGGTTCTTTTCCAACACAGAAAGGAGGAAGCGAGAAGGCGTTGTTTACTGTTTGGTAGCTCTGGTTCGGAATGCCCCTCTGCTCAGAAGCTCTAAGTTTATTCTCTGCTCTTTCCAACATGCATGCATATGTATTAACTTAGCAATTAAGTATAACAATAACATCCTCATCAATATTCAAAAGGAAGTCAGTCATATATCTACATACTACACCAGTCTGAGCCGTTTATAGAACGTCGTACGCGTTGAGCAGGGTTTTAGTACACGGAATATTATTACGGACAACATCTTTAGAAGTCATAACCAGTTGTTTATAGTTCATTTATTACTCAAGTATCTTTACATTGAAACAACTCATCTTGTACCTAAGCTTAAGGCGGTGAATGGCGTCATTGACCTGTACTTAAAGGCCTACCGATTGATTATACAAATAAAGTGAGTAGTTCATACTGTTTTTAATATGATATATTTTTAGGTATGATAACTGTCCTTTTTCACCTCAATTTAGAGGGCTTTGTTATTGTTAGTAAATGTGTGTGTGTTAAAGGTACTATGTCCCATTTGCAGGCCAACAAAATGAAAAGGTTAAATTCCAACGGCATTTGAAAGATAATACTAATTTAGAACTTCCCTTAAAAAAGGGGCTTGAAAATGTCTTTAAAGGTAAAGACCAGTTTTGGAAACGCCCCTCTCTCAAAAAATTGAAATGGAAGCTCTCATTACCAATCATGTGAAAGAATGTGTTTTGAATAATACGTGATGATACAAATTTTGCCGGGAAAGTCGGGAAACCGCCTACTAATTGATATATTTGGTAAATTATTATATCTATTGGGGGTGCCAGGTAAAAATGTCAGAGGTAAAAATGTCAGAGGTAAAAATGTCAGAGGAAAACATGTCAGAGGTAAAAATGTCAGAGGTAAAAATGTCAGAGGAAAACATGTCAGAGGTAAAAATGTCAGAGGTAAAAATGTCAGAGGTAAAAATGTCAGAGGAAAAATGTCAGAGGTAAAAATGTCAGTGGTAAAAAAATCAGAGGTAAAAATGTCAGAGGAAAAAATGTAAAAGGAAAAAAATGTCGAAGGGAAAATGTCGGAGGTAAAAATGTCAGGTACAAAAAAACATGTAGGGGTTAAAATCGGTGCCGTCATAATATCTCAGCACTTAATCACACAAAATGTCGAGACGTAAGCTACAAACGGTTGATATTTTAATGTTTATTTGGTTTTGAGAAAGTAGGCCTAAGTACATAAAATATTAAGATTGAATCAGATAAAACAGGGAATCAGTTATAAAGATCGCACAGAAATTCCACAAATTCAGTAATTAGACCCATGTTCATGTCCATCCCAGCAAAGACTGTTATGACAAGAAAACATTAAGAAAAAGACACGGATGCTTTGTCCCCCTCATCAATACTTTAACAAACAATAGTTTAACAAACAATATCAAAGCTTTGCTTGAAGAATGTCAGATAGTAGGCCTACAAGTAGTAAACGTTGAGACATATCTACCCAGGTATTTTGTCATGTGCTTTCGACTTTTATTAATGCAGTACGTTTCGAAAGGCAGAAATTATTGTATTTGTTGGGTTAAACATAACACTGTGTAACTTTATATAAAAACATCATGTTTGTGATTAAGAAACGTGGGAGAAATACAATTTAAGTCCCTCAATTTCAACTGTTTTTTTTTCCTGCCAAATTCGTGATGCATTTTGTTTAATGTGTAGACTTATACGAATATGTACCTGCTGGAAACTGTCGTATACAGTGTATGCCAGCACACCTTTTATAAATCCTGCACCAAATATCCTTCAAACAATATTATCATGTATACAAGCAGTCTCATGATGCTATACATGGGTACAGTAAAACTATGTTTATGATATGTTACTCATGAATCAATATTTGTCAATTTCAGAGTTTGATCTCTCACAGCAAATAATTATAGAACGATCGATGTAGCTTAAACAGAACCTCTGCAAAGCGCGCGTTTATCTTATCATGTATACAAGCAGTCTCATGATGCTATAAATGGGTACAGTAAAACTATGTTTATGATATGTTACTCATGAATCAATATTTGTCAATTTCAGAGTTTGATCTCTCACAGCAAATAATTATAGAACGATGTAGCTTAAACAGAACCTCTGCAAAGCGCGCTTATCTGGAATGTGATGGTGCGGTTAGCATTAGATGTAACATGGGCGGCTTTCTGGTTTGTATCAAAGTATCAAAGTATCAAGCCCACAAGAAAGTGGAATTGTTGAAAATATGCATTTGTAGGAAATTACATTTTATAATGGTCATTGCCACGCTGTTAAGATGTCCATCAATCTTCAGAAGGGACGGGAAGTGGGGAGGGAGCGGAGGACTCACAGTGTGATATCTTATCCTCTTTTTTTTGGGGGCTGTGTCGACTTTTCTTTTATTTAATGATTACACCATCGAGCCACAACTCGGCCTATAATTCATGGCCAAATTTCTCGATTTTAGACATTCTTTTCCCAGAAGTTTGCTCAGTGTACCAGTATCACTTGCTTAGACAAAGGCATATGAGGGAGGCAGCTGGGTCACTATGCCCCAAAAGAAGGATACACCCCCGTCTCCGCTCTGCAATAATCGGGCAAAAGTCACAATTTCGGGCAGAAAGGTAAATAAAAGTTAAAGAAAGAAGAAAATAAAGCAGCGCTGAAATTAATGACTGCAGAGAATCCTTCGTTGTATCTTTTTGATAAGACTGATATACAACCATTACCAATATTCAACCTGTAACATGCTTTTGTTTTTATATCATTACCTCTGACACTTTTACCTCTGGCATTTTTACCTCTGACATTTTTACCTCTGACATTTTTTCCTCTGACATTTTTACCTCTGACGTTTTTACCTCTGACATTTTTACCTCTGACATTTTTTCCTCTGACATTTTTACCTCTGACTTTTTCCTCTGACATTTTTACCTCTGACATTTTTACCTCTGACATTTTTCCTCTGACACTTTTACCTCTGACGTTTTTACCTCTGACATTTTTACCTCTGACATTTTTTCCTCTGACATTTTTACCTCTGACTTTTTTTCCTCTGACATTTTTACCTCTGACATTTTTTCCCCTGACATTTTTACCTCTGACATTTTTACCTCTGACATTATTACCTCTGACATTTTTACCTCTGACATTTTTACACCGAGCCCTATTGGGACCAAATAGATATCGCGCACGTGGTCGCGTAGTCCCATATACATCTTTCTGTGTACAGTGCTTGTAACTTTACCAAGACTGGGCCAAATTTCTTATCATTTTGATGATTCCAGAACCTTGCAGTACACACCAATACTTATATGCTAGATGATCAACCTTTTCTGATCGATTCCACAACGGTTCTTTCACAATGCAATCGCATGACCAGAACTGGTCTTTCTCTTTAAGTGGGAAAATAACGACTATTACTTGTCGAATCGACTTAAGTGCTACTAAGACAGTAATTAATAGTCTGATTTTCAGACCATTGTACCGAATGGTCGTACGTTTTGTGCTGCGCAAAGATTCAGTCAGTTTAATTTTGGCCATTAGAAGAAGTTGTTTATTGATGTAGACAAATGCTCATGTGCCCTTTACAGCTCATTTTATGTATGTTATTACCAAAGAAGAAAAAGGCCAGTCAGTCACTCAATCACTCAATAGTGTCTGACAGTGAAGTCTAGCAAGTAAACGGGTTTCCTTGCATAATTTGAATATTAGGACACTGCTAACGTTTAAATTCACAGATAGGACATACGTGACAAATTCATAATTCCTGCAAAGTTCTATAGAATTTGATGTTGGCTGCAAAAGGGACATAGTATCTTTAATGTGGGTGCGGGTTTTTACATGTGGTTTTAGGAGGCGGTTGTGTTTCAATGAATGTGAGGAAATCAAAGCATAACTTACCATCTCTGATAATTGCCGCCTTTACATCTGATAAGCTCATCTATTCAATTCTGACATGGCCCATTTTACTTTTACAAGTGCCCTTTTTAGGCTTGTAAGAATTACCCCTTCCCAAAAATGTCCCTTTTCACCTCTGATAAGTGCCTCTTTTATTTCAACAGTTAACTCCTTTTTCTTTCCAAGAAGTGCCTCTTTTCCTAGAGATTGATACCCCAAGTTTTTGTTAAATAAGAGCCCCTTTCCATTGTCATAAATGCCCCTTTTCACCTCTGATAAAAGCCCCTTTTCCTTGAACAAATGCACTTTTTCCTTTATATTAAGTGCCCAGTTTCATCTCTGGTGAGTGCCCCTTTTCAGTTTCGAGAAGTGCTCATTTTCACATCTGATAGTTGCCCTTTTCACGTTGACACACACCCCTTTCCCATTCTAATGATTGGCCTTGTTCCTTCTGATAAGTGCCCCTTTCCTTTTAATAATAGTTCTATCCCTTTCTCACAAATACCCCAGTACACCTCTGATAAGAGCACCTTTATTTTGACATGTGCCCCATTTTCCTTTCTGGTAAATACCCCTTTTCCTTCTGACAAGAGACCCTTCCTCTTTTTCTTAAATGACCCCATTCAGCCCTGGTTAATGCCCTTATTATAATCTGATAAGTGCCCCTTTTTCATTCTCATAAGCGCCCTTTTTCATATTTGTTGTACTCAGGAATCATTTAAAAATAATTATTGACGTGTAGTAGCATTAGTAGTAATACTAGCTATATGTACAAGATAACTACGACCGTATACACGTCTTTTCTTTTCTTTGTGGTAGGTAAATTCGTGGGGTGAGCGTGCTTGCATGTACTCGATAAAAGGTAAAATATCTACAACCACCTGAATCTGGTCTATTATAGGCTATGTAAAATCGATTCCTAGTTTCTCGTCCGGATTTTCGAAAATGAGGAGTGGGTGTTTCCATATATTTTTATATTTGATATTTTGATAAGATGGCCACACAAACAAATCGTATTAGGTATGGCTTCCTGTTAACTTGTGCTTTCAGTGGTCTACAGTAAAATATTTGGGTTGAAATGATAAAGAAGAAAATCAAAGTTTATTAAATAAATTTTAAATCAAATAGATCTATAGATTCTAATAACAAAAATAATGATAATTGATTTATATATAATATATCGAGTCGAGTAATTTATAGATAGTCTTCAAAATATTACAAAAGAGTAAAAAAAATCATATTAACAACACCGCAATAGCGTATTCTTCTATATGAGTAGCTAAGATATATTAATCAATCTTATTAGTTATGTAGTACATTTATATTATGAACAATTTAGAGGGCTTTGTTATTGTTACTTAATATGTATGTGTTAATGTGAGTGTAAGTTTGTACATGCGGTTGTAGGAGGCAGTTGTGTTTTAACACAACATATTGAATGTGAGAAAATCAAAGCGTAACAATTCAAAACAAAATGATGAAAATATTTTTCTTTATGTCCATAAACATGAACAATTTGCCTGTTTGGTGGTGTTATAGTTACGCTTCAGGTTATTGAGAGTATGTTTTATATAAAAAGTAATAAATTATCTTGACTATAATAGATCTACACTCTTTACCATTCAGAACCAAATGTTAGGCATACATATACAGTTACTCATCACATTAACACGGGACATGTAGGTTCTATACCCTAGCCAAAAAAAGTGAATTGAAAACGCAAACTCACATTTCATTTTGAAAGAAATTTTCAGCTGTCTCTCCAAAAAAGAATTATGATGAATTTAAAACCAAATATCAAATGTAGTATGCCCCCGAAGTAAAACAAAAGTAAGCTATTAATTACTACGATTGATTTGCCAGATTTACAAGCAATGAACTTGCAGCGTGCTCAGAATACCTTTTAAGACTTGTGTCCAATTCCTCAAATTGTTCCCATATTACACCCGTCTTCATTACGTTACATTGGTTGCCCATAAGGCGTATAATTGCATTTAAGATACTTTTGCTTGTTTATAAACGTAATCGTAATTGGCATATTTATCTCCTAGTCATTTTTGGATGTGATATTGACCTCCCGGTCAAATGAGTATATGTTGGTTTCATACCGTATCCAAGCAATCCTGCAGCCAACAGATTTGCGGGGAGGGGGCAGTTTACTGTAGGGTTCCTCCCCGAATTTCTGGTTGTAATACTCTCTTGCGTAAGTATGGAGGAAAGTCAAGCAAATTAAGTTCATATACCTAGATTGTATCATTTTCTTTTTTAAATAACGACACTCAAGACCAAAATTAACCCTCCTAAATCAGGATTCAGTTTTTGAACCGCCAGTGGTTTCAGGAGATCCACTTCACACTACACCATTTGACACAGATGAGACTGACCACTCATGGTATCGTGATAGAAGGCGCGGTTGCTCAGTAATAGAGCAGTGGTCTCGTAGCCGGGAGGTCCCGGGTTCGAAACCAAGTCGATGAGCTAGTGCCCTTTGGTAAGGCATTAATCCTCATTACCAAGTCCCTCGGAGAGGACTTAAGCCGTCGGTCAACTGGTTGCTTACTTGCAAGCATAACATGCTTTCTCAGCGGTCAGGTAAAAAAAACCCCCATCAAACCAACATACCAAACAACCAACCACAGAATCGAACATGTTAGAACTTCTTGCATGTTTAGGGACTTTAATTAAGTTCCCCGTTAAACACACTTTAAAATGGTTGTTTGATACATAAAATGAAATATGAAATATTTTTCAAAATTATCATTTGATGCCTTTTCTATGAAATTTACTTTATATCTTCATCTCAGATATATCCGAATTAATTTTAATTAATCTTAAACTAAAAATATCAACAAAAACAAATTAAATAAATGATTTAAAAAAATAAAAAAAGGAGACGGGCGCCCCAAAATTCCTGCGGGGACGAGAAACTAGGAATAATGTATACATGTCCCCTGAAAAGAACAGCTCCTCAAATGGTTCAGGCATGATCAACCTTGTGTAGTGTAGTGAGGTAGTGATACAATCTTAGATATTGACACTCGTTTTCATAATTATTCTAGACATGGCATATTTCAATTTCTTTCGCTTTTGACATACAAAACAACTGGTACACAATGACACTTAATCTATCTCTTTCTCCTCCTTCAGCCATCCATTCAGTCATTCTCTTTGTCTGTTTCCCGGCCCATCTCTCTCTCTCTCTCTCGCGCGCGCGCACTTAACATTTCAATTTCCTCTTAGTTCTTTCTCTCTTTCTCCTCCGCTCTTTCAAAATTTGATAGAATGTAACATATCACGAGTTTTGTTGTTGACATGTCATTGGTATCAAAATTATAATTATATTAATGAAACCTATTTTCAAATTAATAAGTAACATAATAAAGAATAGGTATGAAAGGTAAACTGAAAATCGCTGGAAAGGTAATTAAATAGGTTTTTTTCTTTTTTCTTTCAATAGCATTTATTCATAATCTGAAGACTTTCATTTCACATTCATATCAAAATATCAAACAAAATCAGATAATACATTAGGAAGTCTAATCAAAGGTTTATCAGTACATTTCTTGTTAACTTCTAGTCTCTTTCGTAGCTCAGAAGCAAATAAAAAACTCAAACTGGATTCTCTATTATCAACACTCTTATAATTTCGTAACAAAATCGATTTATAAACTGTCCAAAAAGCTATGGTAATAAAATCGTCTATTTCGTTATGTTCGCTATTTTTTTAATCAAAAGATCAATGTTAATGACAACATGCTTGTGAAAAACTTTTTTAATCAACCAGATAACATATGCCCAAAAGGTTTTATTTTATTTACACGTGACCAAGGCATGTATCATATCTTCATCTACCTGACAAGTGTTGCTTTTTGCATCTTTACCCATTCTCCATTTACATAAATTTCTTTTCACAGGCAAAAAGTTATACAACACTTTAAAATTAAATTCTCTCAATTTGTTTTCTTTTACTTGTAATAAGTTCCGTTCAAAACATATCTTCCATTTTGTATTCATCCTTAAAATATTTTTCCAGAAGAAACAACATCGTGTTTTTACCCCTTCCTGCTGTATCAGATGGTTATATCAATATCTTGACGTTATATCACTTAAGCCCTTTACAGTTTTACCTACTTTTAATTTGGGAATAGTTAGCGGTGATACATCTTGCTTTTTATCATTGGATATTTGGGCAAGCCAAATTTTTGGTAGGGCTTGACGTAATTTTGCATAATCAAATATTGCAGATCTTTTGCTATTTCTAAATTTCAATAAAGCTACTATTTCTTCCACACTTTTAAATCCTCCATTAACAGTCAAAATGTCTTTCAAACGGATTACATTTTTGTATAGAACAACGGTGTTTTATTGAAGACAATATATTGATTGTGCCATAAAATAATCTTTTCAACCGGGAGTTTCTTTCCCAATAATCTGTTATCAACCAGAGTCCAAGCACGAATCATTTCGATATAAAACAACGGTATTTTTTCTATCAAACATAGAATGTATATCATGTACTTGAAAATCAGAATTTAATATCAAATTTAGACTCCCAAAACGATTAAACCAGTAATTTCCAAGTTTTTCCCACATAGCATTCGTGCCATTAACCAACCTCCCTAACCACCTTAGCCTAAAACTGAGCACTTTCTTTTCCATATCAACCACTGTTTTAGCCCACTGTTTGCATAAATGAAATAGGTTGATGTTGTCATTTTTGTTGAGTTTAACATTGATATACATATGTCTTGGAATAGTCATACTCTTTTGTAAATTAGTGTATGGTAAAGGAAGTTGGAGTGATATTTAGATTGCGAAATTATGTTCCCGGCTAGGCGTACTTTGATATTATCATATAAGGCATTTCTACAACCACACATTTCTTGCGGAATAGAGGTTCTGGGAAGCAGTTATAAGACTAGCATAAGAAGCATATTGTGCAGAGAATGGCAGTTCGTGCTATAACATTTTGTGAATGGAGAACTCATGCAACTCTACAATTGAAAAGATTGCGAATCCTCAATGTATAAAATGCATGATTTATCAATTATTTCTACTATTAAGTTTGATCTACTAAATAACAATTTGCCTTATATTTTAATAGAGTACTCTGAAATTATAGAGCGGAGCTATTCCATAAGACAAAAAGAAGGTGTACAATTAAGTCTTCCAACATTTAGAACGACACAAGGTAAATTTTCATTGTCTTTTGTGGGCAGTAAATCTAGATTAACAGGATTGACAAGGCCTAGAAATAGGTTTCAGAATTCTGTTACAAGATATTTATTTAAAACATCATGAATTGTAAACAAATGCAAATAGTCTGTATATGTATAAACGTTCGATTTCATATTATCAGTTGGAAAAGTGTAAGACGTTGTTAAGTATTCTTAGTTTGTAAGTGTCGATTATAATATTATATACATTATTGTTGCTTTGTTTTGTTTTCTGAACTTATTTGCACCAAAAAACTTTGTTTAACTGTAAAGGCCCGGTCACACAGCCTTTCGCGTCTGTATCGCGGGTAAAATTTCGCGATTTTTTTTTGCCCGCGGTTGCCCGTGGTGGAAAATGTGCAAAATTGGCTTACCCGCGGTTTACCCGTGGTATGCCCGCGGAACAGACGCCGGCGACTGTTCCGCGTCCTTATCGCGGGTGAAGCGCGGCGGTACCGCGGCCTACCACGGGTATAATAAAGCAGCCGAACCGCGGGTAAGCCAATTTTGCACATTTTCCACCACGGGCAACCGCGGGCAAAAAAATCGCGAAATTTTACCCGCGATACAGACGCGAAAGGCTGTGTGACCGGGCCTTAAAATTTCGCGTCCTACCGCGTGTAACCACGTCTTAACCGCGGCCGTAGCACGTCCTAGCACGTTCGTTCCGCGTCTGTACCGCGTCTTTACCGCGTGTGTACCACGTGTACCGCCCGCGATTACCCGCGGTCTAAATTTTGGGCAGCCCAAAACTTTTTCGCGCGGCCAACCGCGTGTGAATTTCTTACCGCGTGTAACGACGGGTAAAGTACGGCTGTATCGCGTCTTTATCGCGACCTCAAAGCGTCCAACAGCGTCTGCTTCACGGGCAGAAATTTTTGGCCGTGATTCGGCCGCGATACGCCCGTGGAGGGCTGTGTGACCGGGCCTTAAGGGGTAAGGCCCAATGTCTCATGGTAATTTTTAAGGGAATTTTATGGATTTTAGGGAATTGTTGATGGATTTGAGCAACAATCGTTCGCCATTGCTGCTCTTCAACTCAACCATGGCGTGGCAATTCACTCTTTCAGCTTGGACGCATAATAATTCGTTTCACGGTTAATTCCACTTGGTTGATTCCATTGTTCGGGGGATTTGGCAGAAAGAGAAAGAAGAATATTCCCATGATTACCTACGATGTATTATTATTCTTATTTCTTCATCGTCTCTTCAATGCTATTTAAATATTTTATGACAATAGACGACATGGTGGTCACCGTCACATGGCAATCGCATGCCATAATAATTTGAAAGGAAACTTAATTTGAACCCCGGTCCATACCCCTACCGGCCCTCTCTATTTCTATATCTCTCTCTCTCTCTCTCGCAATAACATTTGAGAATGCACGTGCCCTTTTGCCCCCCCCCCCTCCCTTTTTTGTGCTACGCCACTGATTTACTTCTTTATGTAGTTTATTCCAGAGAGTGGATCTTACCATAAAAAAACACCCTGGAAACAAGGATGATGAAGTACATACTTCTTATAGGTACCTTTTCGCAGGGTTTTAATTGGCTGGTCTTTAAAAGTGCACGATTTACGATAGTGATTTAAGAAAACAGGATATGTTCAACATGGATGTTTGTATTGTTCGTGTACATAATGGTCATTGGAAAAAAATGCTTTACACGTTGGCCTCAACAGTGATAAGATTATTCTATTTTTGATGGCCCTGCAATACTGTTATTATCCCCGGATTAAGCATTTTTATATTTTATTAAAAGTCTTGACAATAGACAATATGTCAGAAATTACTGTCTCGAAGTATACCCTTATTTGTATCTTTCCCGAGTTTTGCTTTTTCATTTGGTAATGGAGGATTTAATAAAAAAAAAAAAAAATTGTTAACTATCTCTTATTTATTATATTCCCAATGTTTTTCTGAATGTTTTGAAGACAATACTTTTTTGGTCGATCACAGTTTTATCTAGCTTCAAGTGTCATGATAATATTTAGGGGAAACAATCGTTTGCCATCGCTGCTCTTTAATATAGCCATAGCATGGCAATTTACTCTTTCAGTTAGGACTCACAATAGTTCATTTTACAGTTGATTCTTCTCAGTGGATCCTACTGTTCGAGGAATAAAGCAGAGAGAGAGAGAGAGAGAGGTAGAAGTGAATATTCTCAACGATTATTATTAGTCTTCTACAATGCTATCTGAATATTTTGATGACAATTAACGACACTGTGGTACTATCTTATGTTGTGTCACGTTGCAATCACATGGCAGACAAAAGATCATCAGTATCAGGTTAATGATTTTAAAGTAAGCTGAATTTCAATACCGGCCATATAGTCTCTCTTTCTCTCTTCATCCTCTTCTTCTTCTTCTTCATTGCTTTTATTTTCCCTCTTTTCTTCCTGCTTACCGCGATCTGTACATGTTTATGTTCTCTACAATAGTGTCTGGATATTTTAACGACAATATTTTGACTTTTCCTACAAACAAAATGTGTCCTTTAGTCTGGTGGGTGACAGACACTATTTTGATAATTCGTCACGAGTATGAGTTTAGAGTAAAAGTTGGCTTCAAAATTCTCTGACAACCCCCCAAATAATGTGCCTTGTCCCTTCTGATAAGTGCTCCTTTTAGTAACTCAGCGACTGAGAACAATCGTTTTCTCAAATTTCCCCCAAACTCGCTTGCTACGCTCGCTTGCGATTATACTATATGTAGAGGTGTCGTGGTCGAGTGGATACGTCACCGGACTGTGGATCACAAGGTCCGCAGTTCGAGTCCCACCGCGGCACTAATGTCCTTTGGCAAGACGTTAATCTAGATTTGCCACACTCGTCCCAGGTGATGCAAATGGGTACCTGGCAGGAATTTAGTTCCTTGAAATGCTAGAGCGCCGTAATGGCAGCCATGCTAAAGCCGAGGTAAAAATTGCAGAGCGCCAGGAGTGTCAAGTCTAACAGACATAAGCACTATACAAGAACCCACTATTACTATTATTATTATTATTATACCATTAAGTAAATTATAAAAGGTCTCATCCAATCTTTCATGATGAGAATGTGCTCGAAAATCGTATCATGTTTGGTGATCATCTAAGTACTTAAATTTTATCAGTCGCAATGTGACCTGACAAATCTTAAAAATTCTATTGAATTTGAAAAATATATCACGAAGAATTCACAAACCATTTAAAATCAAATGATACAGAGAAATGTTTGTAATTACCCAATCCTCGCTTGCTCGTAATTTAGTATTCAGTTAATCACACACAATTGCAAAGTATTGTACTGGAGCAGTATGTTGGACCACGTAAAGAGAAATTGATGAAGATCATCCTTGATCATTTCTTCATTACAATGTAGGGGTATATACCAAAACTTACTTTGTAAGTGCCCCCTTTTTTCTCCAGAAGTGTCCTTTTTGTTTTTGCACCCGCACTCTCTGAAAGACACTCCACCCCTCCTCTCCAAGACCTAAAATATACTAATTTATCATTCGCTTTGAGTGGGGGTTATAAGAAGTTCAACCGAAAGGGACAAGCAAAAAACCTCTTTCCAAAATAGGCGTCAAGCTTGCCAAATCTTTTAGGTAAACAAAACCCACATACATGTCAATTCAATTCAATTAAATTCAATTTATTTTGCCAAGCAATACAAAAAAAAAACATACAGGGTAAAAATAAAAAGCAGTATACAAAGTATCGCACAATTACAATTACTAACATAGATAAACACAAAATCAATTTACAAACGTGAATTTTTAAAAGTCGTTAAAAACACAAGGGAAATTGCTAAGGCTGGTAGCAGCCAGAAAGGAGGTGGTCCTTATATGCGGCTGACCAAATAATCAAATATTAAAAGTCTTATGATTTAATTTGAGCTATAATGACAAGTAAAACATATAAAAATTACATGTACAATACCATAATGAATTTAACAACCACTGAAATCTTTAGCTAGCAAGAATGTGACAATAATGAGTCTCGCAAAAGAATGTATGAAGAATGTGACAAATGTAACTTTGCACCTGAGAATCAGTTAAATCTTCTGATCCATTATATCTTAAGGAATTATGCATGAAAAAAATGTATATCGTTTAAACACCGCCTTTATTTTATGGTTGACATATTTGTTCTCTACTGGTTTTGTCAGATTTGCTACCCCATATGAAACATTATATAGAACAATTTATGTCTTTCATAATTCGCGAGTTCTGAAAATTAAAGCAATTAATAATTCAGATTAGGTACCAACAAAGTTTCAACTACAGTTATTCTCTCTGGAACAGTTGAGAAACTTTACACCATGAACGCATTTGGCGTTGTATGTCTGCTGAAAAAAAAAATGGGATCGAACATTTCTAGTCAAGTCAACCAAAATATCTATTCCTAAGTATCTCGAGTAATTACCTTCGGATAACTAATTTAGGTAAATTATATAAGTAGTTTATCTCAACCCTGTGAAATATTTCACTTTCTTGTAATGATTATGATTGTGTCATAAGTATCTGTTTAATACTTTGTTTGATCGCCTAGTAACTACTTGGTTTCAAACACCAGATTGATCCGTATAATGCATGTATTTTATGCCTTTTACAGAACAATGGAGACTTTACCATGTTTACAGGAAGTGGAGATGATATATCTTTCTGGAGACATACCTCATACTAGTTTCTCAAAACTGTGCAACGCTATGGGGTACTCATATGATTGGTATCAATCAATTCTCGCGAATCATCGAGGTAACTACAACGAGACTATGACTGAAATCCTGATCAAGTGGAATAATAAACAAGCAGACACAAGCCGATCACGATCGATCCTGGCGAGGAAGCTTCATGATGTGGAGCTTGGTGGATTGGGAAAGAAATTGTCTAAAGGTAAACAGTATCTTAAATGTAACGGAATGAACTATATCTATATTGTCTGGTTGTTTATGATATTCAAAGTAAATTTGATCAGTCTATATATAGCAGTCTAGCTGTATTTAGCTGTATTGCTTGATTTCTGAAATTTTAATATTATTCGTATCTAAATATAAAATATGTTTTGATGATCGCTCCTGTCGAGCCATGGGTGCATAAATAACATCAGAAATGACTATACTATGTATACGTTCCCTGTAGGTGAATATCTCCCAAAGCCACAGGACCAACATGAACAAGAGGCGACTCCACTGCAAAGTGGCTCAGGTATGATTGCATTAAAACGGAGATTCTTCTCCGTGGAAAGGGGGTGGTTATACAAAAATATGCCATCCAGGCGATATCTTAAGCATAGCGCCTAGGTTATGTTGAAGAGAAAGGAATATTAATGATATTTCTATGTCCAATTAGAATGACCAAATCGCCAATTTGCCAAGCTTGCCAAGATTCCCATGACTTCCGATTTCTGTCAGACATCTTAACATGTTTAAGAGTTTCTCTGTTTTCTCCTTTTAGGCTATTAAACATGTTGCAAAAAAGAGGAAAAAAGATCAAAGACAACATTACAACATTTCTACTAAATGATATCACATTCAATAGTTTTGGGGACGATTTTCTGAACAATTTTACCTTTTTTCCGAAAAATATGAATTGCGCCAAAATACTTATTTCTCCATATTTAATAAAATAATGATGAAAACTACGGCCTTGGAATAGTCTGAAAAACTGTCCAGAAAGTTGGTCAATATTAGATCCCAAATCTAAGTTTATTGCTTTCCTAACAAAAAAGTTATATAGTCAGGTGGCTTAGTGAAATTACCGTTACTTGCCGGATAAAAGCACCATTTTGGGTACAGCGCTTCATTAGGACCTACCAAACGATATTAGGCTAGGAGCCCCCGGCAAAAAGTTCAATTTAAGGTCGTGGGGGCGGGGGCGTCTTTTTGGAGCCCCCAAATAATTTTATTACATTGATTTGTTGTTGTACAAATGCCATTTTTGGTACAGGGCTTCCCTAGGACCTACTGAACAGATACCAAAAACTTAATGGTATATTACCTTAAAAATTATCTGTGGACTACGAGGCGACGCCCCCGCCCCACACCCTTATATGATATTCTTGCCGTTGGCTCCTACCCTAATATCGTTCAGTAGATCCTAAGGAAGCCCTGTACCAAAAATGGCATTTGTACAACAACAAATCAATGTTATAAGGTTATTTGGGGGCTCCAAAAAGACGCCCCGCCCCCACACCCTTAAATTGAAATTTGTGCCAGGGGCTCCAAGCCTAATATCGTTTAGTAGGTCATAAGGAAGCCCTGTACTAAAAATGGTGCTTTTATCCGGCAAGTAACGATAATCCATAAATTTGACGCTAAGCCACCTGACTAATAGCGCTCTTTATAAGTTGACTCTTTTCATGCTACCCCTTCACTCCTTTGAACTACACTCCTCATTAAATCGAGAGAATATTGGGGGCTTTATGTCGTGTAGGGCAGGGTGTGTGTTCAGAAATGATGCAGACTATCAGTCGAGTGATACAAAAAGTAAGATCTGGATGCAGGTGATAGTCATGATTTTCAGTCTGAATCATGAAAATAATGTATGATGGGGTTCAGAGTGTGCTGCAATATATTACAGTGGATTAGACTTCTTGCCATCCCGCCCTCCTCCATACTTTAACTCTAAAAACTTTGGCCTAATCCAATATCGACAAAGCTGTTAAACCTCCCCCTCCCCAATGCCGATACTAGACGGTTTTGTTGAACAAATTGGGGGTAAATTGAAATACATTGGTAAAAGTCATCAGAACCTGCAACCCATACGCCACTACCGTTTTGGTAAAATGCCATTGCCAACCCCATCCGACACGCATACACACTATCCAAATTAATGTGAGAAACTGAATGAACTATATTGTATGATTGTTTATGATATTCAAAGTAAATTTGATCAGTCTAGCAGTCTAGCTGTATTTAGCTGTATTGTTTGATTTCTAAAATTTAAATATTATTCACATCTAAATATAAAAGATGATTTGATGATCGATCCTCTCGAGCCATGGATGCATAAATAACATCAGAAATTACTTGTATATGTATACATTTCCTGTAGGTGAATATCTCCCAGAGCAGCAGGACCAACATGAACAAGAGTTGCATCCACAGCAAAGAATCCCAGGTATGATTGCATTAAAATGAAGATTCTTCTCCGTGGAAGGGGGGGGGGGGAATAATACAAGAATATACCATCCAGGCAGTATCTTAAGCATAGCACCTAGGTCATTTTTAAGAGAAAGGAATATCAATGATATTTTAATGTCCAAATCGAATGACAAAATCGGCGATTTGAGATAAACATATTACCCCTACAGTTGTGACTTAAGCTAGCGAAGGTTCAAATGACTTCCGAATTCTGTCAGACATCTTCACATGTTAAAGAGTTTCCTTGTTTTTTCCTTTTACGCTATTAAACATGTTGCAAAAGGGGGAAAAAAGGACCGAAGACAACATTACAGATTTGCATAACAATTTAAACCTTAATGCTAAATATATTACTCATTGCGGATGTAGTATCGAAAATAATATCGCTAGTGATATTCGTTTGTCTCGCAATGTGGTCAAAAAGGAATCTAAAAGATCTCGACGTTTCGTGCGCCGCTGTTCAAAAAAAGTTCAATTTAAGGTCGTGGGGGCGGGGGCGTCTTTTTGGAGCCCCCAAATAATTTTATTACATTGATTTGTTGTTGTACAAATGCCATTTTTGGTACAGGGCTTCCCTAGGACCTACTGAACAGATATATTGGAATCGACCGGTGCTGGCCGGCCGGCTGGACGGGGAGTGTCATGGCGGCGTATCGTACGCATCGGGGTTCAGTGCCTTTCCCAGGAACGGCATTGGTACACACGGAGGGTAAAAGAAGCTATCAATATCCGTCTCAATCCCAATAATTTCAACAGAGACAACGGGATTGATATCCCCGAATTTTGGATGCGTACGATACGCCGCCATGACACTCCCCGTCCAGCCGGCCGGCCAGCACCGGTCGATTCCTTTCAGCAGAGGGGCCGAGCCAGCGGCCCGTTGATTGGTTGAGCTCGCTATTGCTTCCGCCCAGCAGGCGAGCCGAACCAGCGGCCTGCTGATTGGTCGAGCACCGTGTGCGTCGACCATTAGGCTATTTGCATAATTAGCCGAACCAGCGGCCTACTGATTGGTTGAGCACCGTGTGCGTCGACCATTAGGCTATTTGCATAATCAGCCGATAGGCCAATAGGCCTTGTGCATTATTGTTTTCGATTATCGATCGAATTATAGACCGTCGCGACGGTCCTCCCGTAGAGTATAAAGCACCCTTGCTTACATTAGTTTTTATCACCTGACGAAGTGTTGCAGCGGCGCACGAAACGTCGAGATCTTTTAGATTCCTTTTTGACCACATTGCGAGACAAACGAATATCACTAGCGATATTATTTTCGAATTTAAACCTTTTCCCCAAAATAAGAATTGCGCCAAAATACATATTTCTCCATATTTAATAGATGATGATAACTACTGACTTGGAGCTTTCTAAAAGACTGTTCAGAAACTTGGTCAATATTAGAACCCGACTCTAAGTTTATTGCTTTTCTAACAAAAAAATTAAAGCGTTCTAAATTTCACTCTTTTATATGAGCCCAAATGGCAATTTTGGTTGCTAAGGGCTATCTTCTCCTTAGCGACATTGACATATGGACATGAACAATAGAATATATCGCGAGTATATGTTCATCAGAACAGATAGGTGAATCTTATTACAATGATATATCTCTCAAAGCGACAGACTTGATTTGCTTTCAGAAACATATTCATAGTTCAGAACTTTCATGCTACCCACTCACACCTTTGAACTATCCCCCCTCATTAAAATGAAGAGACATTTTGGGATGGGAGCTTTATGTCGTGTATGGCAGTGTTTGTGTTCAGGAAGGACACAGGCTATCAGTCGAGTGATACATAAAGTAAGATCTGGATACAGGTGATAGTCATGACTTTCAGTCTGAATCATGAAGATAATGTATGATGGGGTTCAGAATGTGCGCCAATATATTACAGTGGATTCGACTTCTTGCCGCCTCTCCCCATCCGACACGCATACACACTATCAAAATTATTGTGAGAAACTGAATGAACTATATATTGTATGATTGTTTATGATATTCAAAGTAAATTTGATCAGTCTAGCAGTCTAGCTGTATTTAGCTGTATTTTTTTATTTCTAAAATTTAAATATTATTCACATCTAAATATAAAAGATGATTTGATGATCGATCCTCTCGAGCCATGGATGCATAAATAACATCAGAAATGACTTTTATATGTATACATTTCCTGTAGGTGAATATCTCCCAGAGCAGCAGGACCAACATGAACAAGATGCGCATCTACAGCAAAGAAGCCCAGGTATGATTGCATTAAAACGGAGATTCTTCTCCGTGGAAGGGGGACTAATACAAGAATATACCATCCAGGCAGTATCTTAAGCATAGCACCTAGGTCATTTTTAGGAGAAAGGAATATCAATGCTATTTTAATGTCCAAATCGAGTGACAAAATCGCCGATTTGAGATAAACATATTACCCCTACGGTTGTGACTTAAGCTAGCGAAGGTTCAAATGACTTCCGATTTTTGTCAGACATCTTCGCATGTTAGAGACTGTCCTTTTTTTTATTTTTTGACCAAAATTTAAATATTATTGGCATGTAATTATAAAAAATGTTTTGATGATCGATCATCTCGAGCCATGGATGCATAAATAAGATTAGAAATGACTTGTATATGTATACATTTCCTGTTGGTAAATATCTCCCAGGGCAGCAGGACCATCATGAACCAGAGGCGCATCCACAGCGAAGTAGCCCAGGTATGATTGCCATCAAAACTGAGATTCTTCTCCGTGGAAGGGGCTTATACAAGAATATGCCATCCATGCGATATCTTAAAGATATAGACCTGTTTTGGAAACGCCCTCTCTCAAAAAATGAAATGGAAGCTCTCATTACCAATCATGTGAAAGAATATGTTTTAACTAATACGTGATGATACAAATTTTGCCGGGAAACTGCCTACTAATTGATATATTTGGTAAATTATTATATCTATTTGGACCAAATAGATATCGCGCACGTGGTCGCGTAGTCCCATATACATCTTTCTGTGTACAGTGCTTGCAAATTTACCAAGACTGAGCCAAATTACTTATAATTTTGATGATTCCAGAACCTTGCAGTACACACCAATACTTACATGCTAGATGATCAACTTTTTCTGATCGATTCCCCAACGTTTCTTTCACAATGCAATCGCATGACCAGAACTGGCCTTTATCTATAAAGGGATAGTTTAGGACTTCAAAAGCCTTCAAAGTGCATGGTTATTGCTCTCATTTTTATTTGACATTTCTCGTGTCCTTTTAGACCTTACAATTGCTATGAAGGTAATTTTAGACCCCAAAATGTGTGAAATTAGATTAATTACGATCATACCAATTTAACGCCACTCTTTAAAAAAATACGGTGACCGTTATTTAATTAATTAATTAATAATAAGAATTCACGGGCCGGCTGGTTGTTAGTATTATAACCAACACTAAAAAGCCAATATTGGCATTGGCTGGAATACAACGTGTAAGACGCTATCTCGTTTTTCAACGGCTGGTTTAAAATTACCGAATAGTTGTGGAGCACCACAAGTATTAAACGTATTTACGGATATTTCAGCCGTATGTGAACCGATTTTGATCAAACAAAGATGGTTTTGTCATTTAAAATGTATACCCTTACAAATTTGACACTCATTTTTTCATTATCTCACAAAAGAATTATTTCGTGTAGCGCCCTCTGCAACAAAACTCAACTATCCCTTTAAGCAAAGCATCAATGATATTTTGAAGAACAAGAAATATTAATTATATTTTAATGTCCAATTCGAATGACAAAATCGCCGATTTGATATACACATATTAGGCCTACAGTTGTGATAAAAGCTAGCGAAGGTTCAAATGACTTCCGATTTCTATCAGATATCTTCACATGTTAAAGAGTTTCTCTGTTTTCTCCTTTTACGCTATTAAACATGTTGCAAAAGGGGGAAAAGGGACCAAAGACAACATTACAACATTTCAAGTAGGTGATATCACATTCAATAGTTTTTTCCCAAAAATATGAATTGCACCAAAATACATATTTCTCCATATTTAATATATGAAAAACTGTCCAGAAACTTTTTTCCCCTTTCACATGGTTCCTTTTATAAACAATATCGTTTACACACACACACACATATATATATATATATATATATATACAAGGAGAAATATATACATTCAGAATTTCAAAATGATATTCTTGACCATTCAAAATATAAGAAGAACATACAATTATAGATAACAGTTACAAATTGCAGATAATTTTTAAAATATCACAGATTTACTTGGCAAAATAATTTTGAAGAAATAAACAATCAGAAACACTTTGCAAAAAGTAACCACTTTTTCATAAATCTCTTTTCTTTCAAATTTGTTTTACAGATATACTTTTCCATGTCATAATAACACTTTATCGCTGATATTATGTGTTCAAAAACTGGCAAACACTGTTTGCATTTGGCTGGAACAGATTCTTTCCTTACAATAATCATAATACAGTTGAGGGCAGTGTTATTATTTCCATGAAGCCCAAACAATTTATTTTGATTTCTAAACTTGATAGGTGCATTATTACGGGACAGCCAATTCTCAAGTTTTGACAATATTTCGTTTGAATAAATACAGTAACAAAATATATGTATAATCGTTTCTTCACTGTTATTACAGAATGTACATAGGTTATCTGTAACAAATTTAAATCTTACCAAAGCATCTTTCATATAAAGAATTCTATTCAGTATCTTAAACTGAAACCACCTCATGTTTACATCGACAGTTGAATAAAAGGGAAGTAGGTAATAAGAACTCCATACGGTTACGTCAAGGTCAAACTCCTGTTTCCACTTTGTAAGACTTTTACATTCCTTTATCTTATGCTTCAATAAAGAACGGTAAATATGTGCACAACCCTTTTTCACTTTTATTATTAATAACAATGCTTCCGGGATAATACATGTAGGTTCAATGACCTTTGGTATGACATTTTTATTAAAACCAAATCGAATAGCATGACAAAAGCCATAATATTGAAGAAAGTTTACGTGTACATTGTATTTACGTTGAAAATCAAAATATGAGAGAAACGATCCATCTGTTTCTAAAACATGGTTAACGAAAAGTTTCCCTTTAGCACACCAAGGCTTAAAATAAATTACGTTATTATTAACTTGTATTCTAGGATTATTCCAAAGGGGTTGACATGCAATATCATCTACAGTCAATTGAGTATTAAAAATCTGAAAAGGCTAATAATACCTCTTCCCAAAATAGGTTGCGCATTGTTTTTGCAATATTCAGCCCCCATGAATACTTCAAGAGATGTATACGATAGAGGTAAGAATGATTGGAACATATGAAAAGTGAAATTTTTAAAATAGGAATGACTCTGTATTACTACAAGGAGTAGCTTAATGCATAAAGAAGGGCAGTGATCAAAAAAGTTTGTCAGGCTCACAAAGATGAAATAGAGGTAATTACTAAAGATATAATAATGCCTAATGAGTTAAGACATCTTAAGGTGATCAAAAGAAAACACGTTTATGTAAACTTTTATGGAATGAAGAGAAAGCAATCTCTGTGCTCGTTTCGTTTAAGAAACAAGTATGATTTAAGTGATCAATGCAACTATTGAAACAAAACACCAGACTTCCAGTTTAAAGTGTTGCATATTATTCTGTTTTTTAATTACAAGATTTTCAAAATGCATATAAAGCCTTTTCCAGAATGTACGTTTGGGTGTAAAAAGTCAGAAACTTTAGAACATGCATTATGGTAATGTAGCTATGTTCAGACGTTTGGGAATGATTTGTTTGTTGTTGTCCATGTTTGACTTTTCTTTTCGGGATGACAAAACAGTCGTCGTGGGATATTTAGAAATGCACCGACAAAAACGTATAATAATAAATCATGTTTTACTAATAGCAAAACGATGCAATTACCTGTGCATAAACAAGTAAAAGAAGCTAAGCATTATTTGTTTTAAAAGATGCTTTTTACTTCGTATAAAGAAAAGCAAATTGAAAAGGCAGGATATCATGTCACCTTAGAAAATGGAATAGTGTACTACCACTTTTTTGTTTTTGACTGGTTATACTATTAACTGTAGTTATTGTTGACCTGATGATCTTTTCATTACACATGTAATTCATAGACGGATGTTTCAAGCTATTGATATATATATATGTATGCATCAATTATGCAAATAATTTGTTGTATCCTTCCATGGAATATTTTTCGTGCACTGAAAACATCATTAAAAATATAAAAAATATCACGTAGAAGTTAGAACTTATTATAAAACTGAATCTCAAAAATGTAAAAAAAGTTGGCGAGGAGGGCACCCGTCTTAATTTTTTGTTATAATAATAGAAAAATATACCCGTATAATGACATGTCATTACTATATCTTGTATATATATTATTCCAACTCTGAGACAAATCAAGAAGTCAAAAAATTTGTATTTTTATGTGCAATTGACCATGGTCTTTAATGACCTCAAGACGTGTGGATAGCAGAGGACATTTTGCATGCTGACCTAACGATTCTTTTGGAGCAAAATAGGCGACAAATCTACATAAAATTGTCCAGATATTCATTACGAAAATGTATGTTCAGGCCAATTAATTTAGATTGTTATGAATTAAGTCGTAGTACTAGATAAATAAGGAAAGGGGAAACAGAGAGAAGACTTAGATCAGTCCGGTTCGCGATTCACGGCTAGCTCGAGCGCCGGGCTCAATTGCACGGCTTGCTTGGCGTGGGGTCCTGGGGGCTGAGCCCCATGAAGCTCAGGGGTTTTAGGCATTTAATTATGGTCACAAGAGCATTCAGGGGCCCGTCTTAGGGCCCTGGTGGGGTCCAGGGTGCGGAGCCCCCTGAAGCTCAGGGGTTTAGGCATTTAATTACAGTCAGATGAGCATATTTTGATACCATATTTGTGACATTGGCAGGTCACTAATTATTGACGGGGGTTCAGGGGGCTGAGCCCCATAAAGCTCAGGGGTTTTAGGTCTTTAATCACGGTCAGATGAGCATTCAGGGGCCGTCTTAGGGCCCCCGGTGGGGTCCAGGAAGCGGAGCCCCCTGAAGCTCAGGGGTTTAGGCATTTAAATACGGTCTGATGAGCATATTTTCATACCTTATTTGTGACACTGGCAGGTCACTAATTATTGGCGGGGGTCCAGGGGGCAGAGCCCCCGGAAGCTCAGGGGTTTTAGGTATTTAATTACGGTCAGATGAGCATCCAGGGGCCCTCCTTAGGGCCCTTGGTGGAGTCCAGGGGGCAGAGCTGTCTTTACAGTCCTTACACAGCTTAGAAAGGCTTGACTGCCTGCTATAGCATTCACCAATGCCAGCACTATGAGCAATGAGCAATAGAGATACTCCCAATTTGCCATCGACTGGAGAAGCAGGGGAAGAAACATTTTTACAACATAAATTCCAATTCATAGTAGACATTAAGTGTTATATGCTTCTATCATTCCAGTTATCTACAGCAAGAAGATCTCGGCATCATTGACTGTTCAGCGATGTCGCGAAAAGTTAGAGAATAAGTACCTAAATCAATTGTGCAAAATTCAAATGAAGCCATGGGATCAAAGCGATTATGCTGAGTTCGAAGATATGCACACGGTTGTCACAATGGTGAAGAAGGACGCTCGTGGACAAGACACGAAAAACAAGAAAATACTCCAGGGTTCTGTTCCTGAAATATTTTCAACGAAAGTAAACGGAAGACTGCCTGCTCGAATCCTCATTTCGGCCCCCGCTGGAATGGGGAAGACCACGGCTGTCGCTAAGATGGCTTATGACTGGGTTTTGAGAGAAAAGGGAGCTTTAGAACTACTGCCACTTCTGTTTGTTGTAAAATTCCGAAACACTGATCAGCTCATATCGATCGGAAAAGCTATCAAATCCCAGCTTTTGAGTGATGTTGATGATCTCACACCAGAGGGTCTGGAGAGTTTCATTAGAGAGAATCAGGGGATCTGTCACATCATACTAGACGGACTAGATGAGTATGCGGGTAATCTTTCTTCAAAACGAAGCTCAAAGAGCAATATTGTCAGTGTCATCCGCTGGGAGGATTTTCCAGAGTGTCGAGTTCTAGTAACAACACGCCCTCACCTAGAGAACTTCTTCAATCAAGGTAATCTTCCAAGGGTATACACAAAGATGTGGATCGAAGGATTCTCGAGAGAGAGCTCACGTGAGTACATCGACAAGTTCTTTCCTTCGACTTCGAATCCTTGTAGTAAACATGGAAATGGTCTGAAGGCTTACCTTGATAAACAACCACTTATCAATGAGCTTGTTAAAACACCTCTATTTTGTCTCATGGTCTGTCATTTATGGAGCGAGGGGCTTTTGAACACTAAAACTACAACTCAAACAGAATTATTAGACAACGTGAATGATTTTCTGATGCACCATGCAAATGCCAGATCAAAATCAAAAGGCGAACAAATAACGGACAAAAATCTAGGCAAAATCATTCGTAAACTGGGTAAGGTTGCTCTAGCTGGTCTACTCGACGATTCTAAAAGCTAGTCTTCACGCCCCATGATTTCCGAAGAGTTCCTGCTATCCTTGATAGGGCATGTGAGCTTGGGATATTATTTAAGACGACTGTTCCATCGAAAACACTCCCACGATCTCACAAGACCACTTCCACTACCTACGAGTTTTATCACAAACTCGCTCAGGAACACTCGGCTGGGAAACACCTTGCTGCTAAATCGAGAAAGCGTCTGTGGCCCTGGCAGACTTCTATGCTGGGCAGAGTTCTGTACAATACCAACAAAAACATCGGTGACTATGACAATCTCATACGATTCGCGGCTGGCACGGATATCAGCGTCTGTACAAGAATTATGGAGGCGCTCCTTACCAACAACTTTTTGGATGAGAGCGAGCGATATCGCATTCTCCTTGACTGCTCATCCGAGAGCAAGGGTAATGACAAAAATGTGTCTTCGTTGGTTCAAAGATGCGTGACTGCACACAGTATTGTTCTAAAGTCACCGACTGTCTACACTGTCGTTGGGATTCAAAACCTTCCAGAGCAACTGAAATCAAAGGTATGCTCATTTCCAAATAAGCGTTCATTTGAAAATTTGTACTTTTTTCAACATACTAATAGGAACTATCAATATATAATGATTCGTTACTCTGGCATAACTGTAATTCAAAGGAGCTAACTATATATTTTTTAAAAATTTTATTCGTTATTTATTTATAATTAACAGCGTGATTTAGGCCTTATGATCAAGACGTATCATTCATACGAACAAACAAAAAAGTATTATTACATGTTTTGGCCAACTTCGGTCTCAATTCAACTACTGCATTCCGGAAACAAAAATGAAATAATACAAATTAATTAAAAAAGAAGTCGTAGGGCCTACTCATATAAAGGGAATGAAGAGACGCAGTCAATAGAAGCATGAAAACCTATGTAAAAAGAAGGTTTTCAAGATCCTATGTGGAAACAAAATATATATTTGAAAATCAATAATAAATGTTACTAAAAAGAGAAGGGGAGGGAACTTCCATTACGGAATATTCGCATGCAAGATCAGTCCACAGTCTAGATTACTTTAATAATCATCACAAAATCACGGCAACAAGATATTAAATAGTTATCTTTATCAATTGTTTTATCTGTACAATCTGTCTTTAAGTCTCTCTCTCTCTTTATTTCACTCTTTTTTCCTCCCTTTCCATTTCTCTCTCTCTCTCTCCGTTCCTCCCCCTCTCTCTCTCTATCTCTCTATCTCTCTCTCTCTATCTTCAATAACACCAGTTTGAGACCGTAAAGTTAGAGGGATCTACTGTAACTAGCGACGTGACGAGTGGATTATGGTCCTGCCTCGGATCATTTCCAATGCTACGTGCTCTCACCATCTCAGACTCCTCCCTCAGTTTCTCACCTTCTCAACCTGTGCTTCTATCCGTCACAAGGCTATCAGCTGAAAGAGTTACGTCACAAGGCTATGACGGTCTGCTCTCATCGTTTCCTGTCTTGAGAGATCTCGATATCACTATCGATGATGCAGAGATAGACATACCTCAGATCACGGCTTGTCTTCGTCGGAACAAAAGAGATAAGCTCACGCGCATCAAACTTACTGCACCGTCATCACTCCCACCAGAGAAGAAGTATGTATCGAGAGAGACGCTGAAAGAACTGGGTCTTCTGATCAGAGAACAAACCGAGAACCTGAAACTGCTATATGTGTTCGGGGTGGAGTGCACAGACGAAGGACACTTGGTTGAAGAACTTCTAGAGTCGTCGACGTATTTGAAATCATTGGATATTCTGCATTTAGTGTGAGTTATTCTATACGTAAATACGCATATGTATTTTTTTTTAAGTAGACAAAATTATACAGAAACTCTAACTGTAAAATCTTAAAGGCCAATAATAGTTTTAATTTTTGTTTTATATCTAATTTTCAAAATTAAATATGTTTATGTCTTTAAATGTATGACAAAGTAGTAAATCAACATCACTTAATGAATACAATATACAAACTACTGGATTTTTTTTCTTCTTCAATTCATTGGAAGAAAGGAGGTGGCATGTAAATACTATACAAAAGTCAATGGTAGAATTTTCCATGGGAATCCTCTTCTCTGCACCAGTCAGCTCCATGTCTTCTCGCGGGGATGGGAAGGGGGAGGGGATCCTTTTTTTATAATATTCCTATTAATTTGGATCAACTACTGACAGAGTAAACAAATAATGATTTTTATACCGTTATTCCTTTTTTTATAAGCATTTTTCATGTTGATACTCGTAACGCCTGGCATTGTCCGTCATCTTATGTTTGACTGTTTGTTATGTTTGTTTGGATAACTTTAGTGATGTTTGACGGATTTTAATGAAATTTGATATGATGGTTCGACATAGTATCAAAACACAGCGTATGTTCGATTTCGGAGTATGTAGCTAGGTCAAAGGTCATAGCTCATTATATATGCAAATCTGGTTTCCAATCGATAACTTGAGTAATGCTTGACGAATTTTAATGAAATTTATTATATGAAGATACATGGTATCAAAATACGGCTTATGCCGAAAGGGTGTCGCGTCGCGTTGACATGAACGCGACCATTCGTCCAAAGCCCCGGTTTTGCCAAAAGGGTGTGTTAACAAAAAAGATGGAGAAGCAGAACTATCCGTTATCGTACTTTTAGGTTGCTTGAACTATTTGTTATTATTGAAACTGTTTCACACAAAATAATTAATGATTTCTTTAATTAAATATTATCAAATTTCCTTCCAATGTATGCATTAGATTGCATTATTTCGAGTCTAAATTTGCAAAAGCTCCCCACACGGCCCCCCCCCCCTGCGTTGCTCCGCTCCCTCGCAGTTGTGCCACGCTCCCAATCCGTTGACTGTATACGTACCACTTTAAAATTCTTTCCGACGCGCCTGTTCACACCATAATACTTATTTAGATTTTTTAAATTGTATAATTGGGAAGTTTAATGGAGTTCCTGATGTGAATGCTTCCCAACCATCACTAAAATTTGACCTAACCGGGCATCATCTTGTAAGTCCGGCACAGTACATACCAATAATGTATTTCATTCATGCTTAGAGGGGGATCCCCAACAGAAGGACGGAGCCCCCAGGCTTCTGAGGGTCACCATAGAGTTGAACGGTGCCCCTAGACTTCATTCATGCTCGAAAGGGGCTCCCAATGGTGAGACAGAGCCTCCGGGCTTCATAGATACTTGGAGGGGGCTTTATTAATAGATGGGCAAAGTACCCGGTATTATGATATGCTGAGAGGGGGTTCTCTAAAAGGCGGTGCCCCTATACTTCATTTATTTGCTCGGAAGATCGCGAGGCTCCCAAAAAGATGGACAAATGGGCAGAAAGTGCAAGATTTCCCCTGAATTAATCAATCCCCCCATTCCATCCCATTTATATAGAACATGTCTTAAGCAAACCCCCCCCCCCACCCTTGTCTACGCCTATCATAAAATAATTATAAAATAGTTCGCTTTTCTCTTTATAATATAGAACCGGTATTAAGCAATCAACCCCCATTCTCTGCCCCATTGGCTATGCCATTCACAAATGAGAGTTTGTTTTTCTTTTCACGTTATTAAGCAAGCACCCCTCGGACCCCCTTCCCTTCCTTGGCTACGCCATTCAAAAATTGTAGTTTTTAATTTTTATTTTATTTTTATTAAGCAATTATATTTTTTCTCTTTATTCAATAGAGCCTCATTAAGTTAGCCCCTTAGTTAGTTCTGAAAAGTTACGCCAAATTAAGCACATGGGACTGAGCTCAGCCGATCCGATCAATCGATCCGATCATCAAGGTCAGTTTAATCATGGTAGGTCCATGGTTTATACAGCATTGCGGTTTACCACTTGGCAAAAAAAGCTTAAAAACTTCTATATTCTGAGCTCAAGTCTAAAAATGTTTATGATTGCAGAGCTTGACCCGCTTGACACATGACCACGTGCCAAATATGAAAGTGGTTGATTGAATAATAAAGAAATTAGAGCCTATATGGGCTTCTGGGCCTGGGAACGCCAAAATAGCTTGGGCTTCCCTTGGGCCTGGGCCTGGGCCTGGGCCTGGGCCTGGCTAATGCCCCGTTGACACTTGCCCGCATTTTGGTTTGCGCATAGTTTGCGCATAGACACATACTCTTGCGTGCCAATGCGGGAAGTATTCGTGGTAGCGTGCGGGAGGATGCGGGCGGATGCGGGCCGTGCGTGAAATGCGTGACAGATTTTCTGTCATTGCGGGCAAGTGTCAACGAGACATTAGGCTAATGCCCCGTTGACACTTGCCCGCATTTTGGTCCCGCACTGCTCCGCTCTATGGCGTGCCAATGCGTGCCAATTAGTGGCACGCAGTCCGTATAGGGTCACGTCTAATTTACGAATAGTTCACGCAATGCGTAACCACCAGGACACGCATTGTCGCGTCATGTTTACGCCCAACTTAATCACTGTTTACGCATTGTCACGTCATATTTACGCCAAACTTAAGAACAATTCACGCATTGGCATTCATTGTGACGATATGCTTCTAGTACTCACCTTTTCCCTTCTTTTTTAAAAAGGAGACTTGTTTCAACTCATTCACGTACTAGTTGGACAACATTTAAAATGTTGAATACCCAACAACCTGTTTCAGGGCAAAGAGAGTGTTTGAATGTGGTGGCTGCAGGGCTCATATTGGTCTTGAGCAGCATAAGAATCTTGAAAAAGAGCAGAAAAAAGAGAAGGGTAGGAAAAGAAAAGCAAGGACGGTGTGGGTGAGAGAATGGTTGTCAAGACGCCATGTGTATGGACATTTTGACCAGTTATTGACCGAAAACTAGAAAAAAAAACGTTTCTAGGAAGAATTGAACGCCATATTGTTTCCGAAAGCTCTGACTCACATTATGTCAAACAAACATTTCAAAAACGTCGAATCATTTTACAAAGGCATAATGCCCCGTTGACACTTGCCCGCATTTTGGTTTGCGCATATTTTGCGCATAGACACATACTCTTGCGTGCAAATGCGGGAAGTATTCGTGGTAGCTTGCGGGAGGATGCGGGCGGATGCGTTTGTGCGTGAAATGCGTGACAGAATTTTCAATATGTTCAAAATTTTGGCACGACAATTTTGTTTGGCAACGTTCGTGAACACTTCGTGAACTATGCGCACCCTATGCGCTACCTAGTCGTGCCAGTGCGCGCCGATGCGCGCTGGTGCGTGTCCGTTGGCCGTAACAGGCGCGCGCGCTGTTGGCATGGGACTCTTAACGCGTACATTTGGAAAGGCCCCCTTCCGTATGTGCCATTTGGTCGCGTTATCTGACTTTAGCGGCCTAACAATCCAACGCACCCTTTCGGCAAAACCGAGGGGGCTTTGGACGAATGGTCGCGTTCAAGTCAACGCGACGCGGCGCTACCCACCCTTTCGGATTTCGGAGTGTGTAGGTCAAAGGTGAAAGGTCATAGCTCATTAAATAAGCAAAAACACCTAATAATATATGTGAAAATGTGGTTAACTTCCTTGCCCAGTAATATAATCGTATAGTCTAATGGAGGTAACTTGTTCTGACGTATATAGGCCATATGTACCCTGCGAGGGGATGCTACGCTTTGCGTTGACTTGTTTTATTTCTACACGGCACCCACTTCAGCCAAAAGCTGTTCTTCCGCAGGTCCGTGTACTATAAAAATACATGTACAATTATAAGATGACACATATCATAACATACAAATATTAAAAACATTATTATATAATAATATTATAACACAGAACATAAGTATGAAAATGTACAAACCAAGATACTACCACCCATTCCCCCTTCCCCTATCAGCAATCATTCTTTCCAATCAACGTTTAATTTGTTTTTTTAATTTAAAAATAAATATTTAAGCGTACGAAGTATGAATATAATCTTTAATTCAAAATATTCTAAAACTCTAACACAAAAAAGCATTTCATAAAGTACCTATCTACACTGCCCGTGTTTTGAATACAGAGAAAAACCCTTTTTTCTAGTTATATAAATAATATTTAAGCGAAAAATAAATACTATCTACTGTTTAAATATTGTAAAATTCAAACAAAAAAAATTCAATTTCATAAAGTTAGTATTTATATTACCCATGATTTGATTTTAGAGGATAACGTTTTTTTAAAAGCTATATATTGAATACATATTATACATTATATATTATACGAATTATATATGAATTCTACTATCTAAAATATTGTAAAACTCAAACATTAAAATGCATTTCATATAAGTTACCATTTATATTGCCCATGATTTGCACACAGAGAAAGACATATTGTTTAGTTATATAAATAAATAATTAAGCGTACGAAATATAGATACTATCTGTTATTCAAAATATTGTAAAGCTCAAACGGTAAACTGCATTTAAAAAAGTTACTATTTATATTACCCATGATTTTAATACAGAGAAAGATATTTTTTCATAGGTAACTGATTCCAAGATTTAACGCCTCTATAAGATAAGCTCTTTTTCCTGAAATTCATCTGTGGTTTTGGCAGTTCTAAGGTTTTATGAGCATTTCTCAAGCTATAATAATATTCTTTATTAGCAAAATAATTTCTAAATCTACCAGATATCATGTCATGAACAATTTTATGAAAAATACATAGAGCATGTTAATCTCTCCATTCTGATAGATTTTCTGTTTTCAAACAAAAAAAATCATCTCGGCTAGGAAACCTCCATTCAACTTGGAGTACCATCAGAAGTGCCCTATTTTGGGAGTTTTTGCACATTTTCTATTAAAACTATCTTTCCCGGCATTCCCCCGAATTAAACTACAGTATTAAATCAAGCGTACATTAAATTACTGATTTAAAAGATATTAGTAGTTTGCTGTGTTACATATGGTTTTAGTCTTTTCAACAAATATATTTCTGTTAATGCTTTCTTACTTAGATATTCGATACGTTTACCCCAATCTAAATATTCATCAATAACTATTCCAAGATACTTACAGTGGGTTACACGTTTGAGTGGAACATTTTGTATACATCCGGTACTTTCATATTTGTAGGTGTTTCTTCGTTCCAATAAAAAGTAATTCCAAATCTTTTTCACATTTAAAGCAAGTATGTTCCTTTTCAACCAAATATCAATAAGTAATGGGTCAGCATTTAATGATTCGGTAATAGTTTGATGATTTGCACTAGCGTAATAAAGACTCGTATCATCATCATATAATGATGTTTTACATGTCTTCAGACTTGAAGGCAGATCATTAATGTATAAAATAGATAACAAGGGCCAAAATTTGACCCTGTGGTATTCCACATTGCATCTTTTGTGAATTGGAATGAATGCCGTTTACGCAAGCATATTGCATACGATTTGCTAAATAGCTACTCAACCACTGCAATGACAATATATTCAAGCCAATAAATCGTAGCTTATTCAAAAGAATTGAGTGGTCCACTGTATCAAAGGCCTTTTTAAAGTCAAGGGTCACCACTCTTACAAGTCTAGATTACCTTTTTATCTAAACTTTCAAGCCAGTCTTCCGTAACGTTCAATAGAGATTTCATTGTAGAGTGCTTCGGTCGAAGACCTGATTCATTACAACTTATAATTCCGTTCTGATCAATGTAACTATAAAGTTGATCAAAATACCATTTTTTCAACAATTTTAGCTATCGCCGGAATAATTGATATTGGTCTAGAAATGTTCACATCATCAAGGGGCACAATAATTTTCTGAACGATTTGCCCAATATGAATAAAATGACAATCACCAATTTCACTTTTATCATTAATCACATTATTTTCTATTTCATTGTGGGGTATTTTCACAGAATTATATTTTTTGTAACATTAAGTATTCAATGATTTCCCTTTATCTCCTGATCTACCATTACTTTCATTAATACTACGAGTAATGTAATTTTTCTTTGCTTGACGGATACATGCAGTAAACCTTTTTCGTAATTCTCCATATATTTTTCCAATCTTCAGAATCACCAGTTTGTTTCCCTGTTTTCTTTTGTTCATTTCTTTGTGTTATCATTAATAAAATATCGTTATTTATCCAAGGATAATCTTTTTCTTTTTTTTCTTTCTGCTCACAGGTGCATGTTCGTCAAGTATACTTAAAAGTGTCTTTTCAAAACAACAAATTCACTAGGACCTCTCTGCATTTAAGTACCATACCTTATCACAGGCCGTGTCCGATATCAATGTTTTGTCATGAAGCCCACTCACAGACTTACACAAACATTTCTCATGGTTTTGTATTCGCCTTCATCTTTCTTTAAAAAAATTAATATTATAGGTACACTAACGGTGGATCTTTTCTCTTCTCTAATCAATCGGATGTCAAGGTGAGCAGATTCTTTTAAACTAATACCATACAAAATCTAATAGTAAGGAAAGCCAATTTACTATTTTTCACCTGACGGGAAAACACAATAGAAACTTCTTTACAAGCAATCAAATCAAAGATAGCACTTAAAGATACAAATGTGTGATTGGTCGACAGCTCTTTATATGATATCAATTGCGAGGGGTGTAATTAGCATATTTGACTTCCAATCATTTGTCGATGGTTATATTGACCGTATGATCAAATTAGCAAACTTATGCGTGATACAGTGTCCAAGCAACCCTACATACGCATCCATTGCTTCCATTGATTGTCATAAGAGCGGGCATTTGACACGAATGCTCGAGAAAAACACAAGGTATGAAATCACAATTACCCTTAATGCTTGTAACGAATTACAATCAAGGCTATTACATATCATATATTAATTGGCTTAACTGTATACACGTTTTATGTGTCGCAAGGAGTTATATTTTCCTTATGAGAATTCTTCCATCAGCGCTTCGCGCCCTACCAGGCAATATCTGTATACTATGATTATTATTTTGTGTTTCACGTCCACATTTAAACTGAACCCTAAAAAAGGGGGGGCTCATTATGTCCCCGGTTTCGCATAATATCATTAGCATGGCGTAATAATCTAGTCTCTCTGTATTTCGTTATCCGTCATTCAGGTAGAGAATTGTCAGCTATCTACTGAAATAAGTGCTAGGATGTGGTCCCGTCTCAGACCCTTCACCTCACTGAGACATCTCACCATCTCAGACTCCTCCCTCACTTTCCCTCAATCTCCTCCTGAGCTTAAATACGTCACAAAGCTCTCAGTTAAAAGAGTAACGTCACAAAGCTATGAAGGACTGCTCTCATCGCTTCCTGGCTTGAAAGAAATCGATATCACTTTCGATGATGCAGAGATAGACATACCTCAGATAATGGCTGGTCTTTGTCGGACCAAAAGAGAGCAGTGCACGCGCATCAATCTTACTGCACCGTCATCACTCCCACCAGAGAAGAAGAGTGTATCGAAGGAGATCCTGAATGAGCTGGGTTTTCTGATCAGAAAACAAACCGAGAACTTAAATCGGCTTATTCTGTCCAGCGTGAAGTGCACAGACGAGGAAGGTTTTGTATACCTCATCGAGTCGTGCAGGCATGTGAAGTCGATGTCATATGTGTGGTAGGTTCTTGTTCAACCCTTTTTTTTAATAGATTAAATTCCTATTAGATTATTCTATTTAGTAAGTCTGCAGTGGTAAAGCATAATGATACGAATGCATGAAGGGGTGAAAAGGTTAAGATGTTGGTGAAGCCTCTTTGACTGAACTTTAGGATTGGTTTTGCGCGCTTTTTGGGAATTGTTATTTTACAATTATCAGTTTGCAGTCGCAATGAATAGAATTTGAATTGATATTGATATTGTATTTTTTTTCAAATTTACTGTTGCATGTATTATTATTATGAACCATCGGGAGTGAAAATAATGTAACTCCAGTTGACTTTTTTAATAAATAGTTTTATATATATATACATTGAATTAAATAGTATCATAATTATTGATTAGTGTTGTTATCATCATCATCATCATCACCATCATCATCATTTCTACTAGTATTACAACTATTGGATAACCACTAATATCATCATCATTATCATCAACATCATCACCATTATCAGTATGATTGTTATTATCACTAACATTTATTATCATTGTTGTTACGATTATTATTATCATCATTTTTGTTATTGTCATTTTCATAGTTTTGTTCCATCATCCCCCCCCCCTCCCCATCCCCGAGTTTAACTTATTTTAACTTTTTTTGTTAAACAATTTCAATGAGGCGTAGAAAATCAAATTGTTTATCGAAATACAAATATGTCATTTAAATCCAAACATGAAAATTCCAGGAGTATAATATACGCACTTTCTGTCTCTCTCTCTTTCTATATCTATGCCCCCTTATCTCTCTATCTCTTTGTCTATATATCCAGTCCTACCTTTTTTTTTCTCTCTCTGCTTCGTTTTCTTTACTCTAACACCCAACGTACCTAACCTCCATCATTCTGTTTTCTGAACATAGGTTAGAAGACTGTGGAATTATAGAGGGCGGCAAACTGGTAGTTTATCTCAACGGTCGTCAAACGTCAGAAAGCAACCTCTGTGTGCGGGTTTATGATGTAAGTATTGCTCTATGTTGTGTGCACTGTACACTTTCACCATTTTGTTATTTTAATCTGTATAACAACCCCAATGACGCTAACGTTGTTCGGTATCATCTTTTTAAAATCTAATTTCTAAATTTATTTCCATTTTAACCCTTAATATACTAATTAGGGGGACTGGGAGGCCCCCACCCCTCCATATTTTTCGGAGATTGCGCCGCAACCGCTTGGAATTTTAAATTGGCGTTTCATGACTTTTTTCCCTCAAGTCCTACACACATTTTGATACCATTTTCGTCGAAATCAGATATACCTGTAACGGCCCGGTCACACGAAGACGACGCACGACCCGCGCGCGAAATATTAGTGATAGAAAACCTGTTTGGGAAAAGCAATCGCGGCCCGTGCAGGAAAATCGGAAAATTTAGTTCAGCGCATCGTTGTGCGCCCAACTTTTGTCAGGAATTGGGAGAAGCTAGCGAGCTGACACCGAATGCATAGCGTGTTGCTAGCGCGCTGCGCGTATACAGGGCGCACACGTACAGAGCGCATACAGACCGTCATACAGAGCGCATATGTAACAAAGGCCCACGAATGCATAGGATGATGGTAGCGCGGGATGAATGGTCCAAGCACGCGTGGACTGCGTGCTCGTCATATCCAAGTAGCGCAGCGACAAGTGAACAACTGCATGAGCTCTTAATGATGCCACCTATGCAAGAGAATGAACCCGACGTCCCCGAACCCCAAGAAGAAGATGCCTTCTGCGCCTGCTCCTGGTGGCCGCGGTCGTAGAGGCAGAGGTCGTGGAGGCAGAGACAAAGAGCTACCCAGCATGGACGCTACACCCTCTCCATCCTCATTCTCTCAGTGCTCCCCTACTCACGCTCTGGGTCAGAGACAGACATGCATCGCTGGCATCGCAGGCATCGTCTGTGGCCAAGAGGAGGTGGGACGGAACCCGTTTATATACCAAATATGGCTACACGCTACGTACACCCCAGGTATACGCTAGGAACAAGCAAGAAGAACGTTGGGTGCACTAGAGACCCATTCAGAACTCAGCATATTCGCTGCATGTTCGCTGGACATGCGTTTGAAGCGCGCTAGGTATCCGCTAGGTGTGCACTAGGCGTTGGCTAGACCTCAGCCGCCGAACCAACAACGAATACACAGCGTGTGCTCCGCGTATGTCTGGCGTTGGTCTAGCACGTTCTACGCGTGTCTGGCGTCCTGTTGGCGTGTACATTCATGCGTCGAGCTCCGCGCACATTGTTGTGCATGCACTAAAAATCCCGACGCACACACCGAATGACGTCGACTGCATAGCGCTGGTCAAGCGTGCTCGACGAACGAGTAACGAATGATCACGCACACCTAGCGAACGACAACGCACTGGCCAAAATTGCAAATTTCAACGCACGGGCCGTGTGTCCCCCGGGCGTCCCGTAAGTGTGACTGCCCAATAAGGTGTTACATAACGATTGATATGCGCATGTCATCAAAGGTGCTAAAGTTATATTATATTGACTGGGCTTGAGGGGTACATCATAAATATTGACCAAGCTAAGATCATATTGCCCCGAGTCGAAAGACGAGGGCAATATGTTCATAGAGCGGTCAATATTTATGATGTACCCCGAAAGAAGCCAAGTTAATATAATTATCATTACCTATCCCCCTCTATAAGGCATTGTTTTTACAAATGATATACAAAGTTGGTATCAAGCATGATTACTCATCATGTATGCATGTATTTCCCCACTTTTTTCCAGAGATGAAAATGTCATTGTGACGTAAATTGTTACAGCGCGTACACTTTAACGCCTACAGAATACTGCGCGTATGCACTTTAATAAATGCGCACTGACAAGAAAGAGTGTAATATGGCTGAATATTGCCCTCTGATTTAGTACAGGGGTCTACGGGGAAAACCCGGAAGAGGGCAATATGGCAAATATTGCCCGCTCCGGTTTCGTATTCGAGCAGCGTACAAAATACGACTTTATATTTAGCAGCTAAAATGCCTTGTATAGGTAATAATTGAATATATATGCATGTACAAGCAGAAATGTGAATACAGGTTTAGATGTATTTCTTCATAAGTGGGAGATATATGAATTGATATCAAATTGCTTTGATATGTTTCTCAAAGTAACTTAATGTATTCCAGAACAGAAGAATACGTTCGAAATAAAATACTAGATATTAGATATAATAAGAAATTAAAAAAAAAATACATATGAAAAAAATTTAATGAATTTCGAACTTTTTCGGATATGAGCAGTGATATGCAGATGGTAGTGGAGAAATATTATTCTACAGTGAGAAAGTGGGTGAAATGATTGTTTTGGGCTTTGCTAACAGTGCTAAACTTATAACAAGGAAACAAAACAAAAAAATCCCTAAAAAGGCTCAAATAAGGCCAAATATTTAAAAATCGTATAAAATTTTGGTAAATTATTATTATTAATCACATAAAAATAACTATTTTATGTAAAAAAAGAAGTTACATATGAATAATGAGTTTCAACATTCAAAAAGTGGATTCTGACCATTTTTGTAATGGTTCTCGTTCCCAGTATAATTGCAGATTTGACATTCATGAATGCGTGATCTGCGTATTCATAATTTATGCAAATTAACCCATTCATTTTCAATATCATAAAAATAATGAAACTTCATGACTTTGAAATGAAGGAAACATTTATTCAATACATTTTCCATATTCTTCACAAGTTTAGAAACAAATATTTAGAGTTTTCGGTGAAATGCATCACATTAGCATTTTGCATAATTAATTAGACTATAACGACAAAATTTTGCATAATGGGAAACAAATAATCATACTATCTTGTTCCTTACGTGAATATCTACAAACATGCAAATTTTCGTGTTCATCAGACATTTGACGGCCGAGATCATAGATCCCAGGCCCCCCAGTTGAGAAATGTTTTTCTTTAATCATTTCATTGTTTGGCTATTCGTTGTATTTCGTTTGCTACTATCGTTATTACATGAGCTCATTCCCTTGATTTTCTTTTGCTGTATTTTGTTTCTTTTTAATATTTGTGTTTTGCTATTCAAGTTTTATACTCAGTTATGCTATCACCCTTAATCAATTTTTTAAGATGTTACCGCTGATTCTTTATGTGATGTATGCTTTTTAATACTGCCCGAACCTTTATCTCTCTCTCTCTCTCTCTGTTTGTCTCTTTCTCTCTTTTGGGGGCGTTGTTTACTCTTAATTTGATAAACTTTGCTCCAGAGGCGGCGCTCACGAGGATGGGGGGTGGCATAATACCCCCTTATTTTTTCCAGGTACCCCAACAGTTCCCCAAAAGTTCCCCCTTTTACGTTAAAAAAGTGTCCCTTTTTTGTCAGAGAAGTGCCTCTTTTTCTCCCTAATATGTGTCCTGTTCCTGTTTGATATGTGCCCGTATTCAACTCTAAAATATGCCCCTTTACTTTGACAAGTGCACCTTTTCCTTTGTTATGAATAACCCATTTCCCGTTCTTATAATGCCCATTTTCATCTCGGAGGTGTGAGAGAAGTGCAACTTTTGATTGAATGCTTGTTTGAAAGGTGTTATTGAGGACATTCCATGATAGCAGTCATACAACTACATTGACATGGAACCATGCATGCGTTTAAAAAGAAAATTATACACATTTTTAAAAGGATATATAAAAAATATTTTAAAAGAGAAATGACTCAGAATAAAATAATGACTCATTGAAGGTAGTGTATCCCTTTTGCAGGCAACATCAAATTCCGTAGAACTTTGCAGGAATTATGAATATGTCAAGTATGTCCTAACTGTGAAATTTAAACGTTAGCAGTGTCCTAGTATTCAAATTATGCCAGGAAACCTGTTTACTTTCTAGACTTCACTGTCAGACACTATTGAGTGACTGACTGACTTCTTTTTCTTTGGCAATAACATACATAAAATGAGCTGTAAAGGGTACATGAGCATTTTTCCACATCAATAACCCACTTCTTGTAATGGCCAAAATTAAGCTGATTGAACCTTTACGTAGCACAGAACGTACGACCATTTGGTACAAGGATCTGAAAATCAGACTATGTAATTAAACGACCATGTACAGACCCATGTACAGAACCTAAGACCGCGTGGCTGTCTGTCTGTTGTCTGTTTCTAATGTTTGGATATTTATCGGACTTTCACGGGACTTTCCGTACTTTTGACTCCAGTTTTGGATAGAAAAGGACTTGCTGAAGGTAAGCGAACATTCTGGGCTCATTTTACACATAATTCTGCACCATAATAAGCTAACAAATAAAGTAGATTTAAATCTCCCGCCGCACGCGGGGCGGACCACGCCTCCTCAATAAACGCTATGGCGGATATCGATTCAGGTACCGGTAACCAAGCCAAAGAGTTAGAAACAGAAACAGAATTAAAGGACGAATTCCGCACAGTCACGTCTGCAAGAAGTGTTCGGAGAAAAAAAAGAAAGATACGTGAAGGAAGTATCAGCGTAGAGAATCTTTCACTAAGAGTAGATTCGTCCTCCGAGTTTGACAATATGGAATCCCAGAACTCAGTATTTCGTAACCAAACCCCAGTAATACTAAATGACCTAAAGCTTTTCGTTACACCTATTGATAGAGAAAAATCCCTCAGAAACATTAGCATGTTAAAGAGAAGGTTCAATTATTTCAAAACTAACTTTAATGTCATTATTGCAAAGGTAACACTTTGATTGGACAAGGTTATCAAAATTCAATGCTTGGAAACATTCGAATTAATTATTATTATCAATTACAAAACGCTTAAATACAGCCACGGCATAGCACCTGAAAAGCTCCCCGATCGCTGCTGAGATGTGTGACGGCACATGTTGAACATGATTTGCACAAGCAGACGATGTCCCATGACATCTCACACATTTTCAGTGCCTGTTTTGTCATCTTTTCTTCAGTTATTTCTCTTACTTCACTACCGTCAGGCTAAATGTTTAATCTATTGCCTCACTCTAAACCCCGCGCATGGTATTATTTTGATGAAAAATGCAGCGATAAAAAAGATAAAGGAATTCGTCGCTTGTAAACAAAATAAGATGCCATTGTATTTTCTGCTGCCTACACCGCGGTATGTACGGCGTTTCAAGAGGGAACAAATGCCGTCCGTGCTATCATTCCGGGGGTTTTTTTAATTTGAAAGTGTGGTTTCTTTGATTGTTCATTAACCCGTATCCTGTGTATTTACAAACAAACGAACTTAGTTATCAGAATCGGTGTCATATCCATTTTTGAATGGTGTAAAATTCCTCACATTTATATACACCAAACTCATTATAATTTGAGAAAAAATAGCATTCCAATTATGTTCATTCCTTATGGGATGTCGTCTGCTTAGGCAGGATTGGTTCATATTGTGACGGCATTAAAACATCGTTATTTTTCTGGCGAATCTGTCGCATATCCCAGATGCTATGGAGGTGGTTTTATATGTATTTGTATAAATCACCCGATATGTAGTTGACCTAAAACCTGTACGATGGCCATCTGTTAGCTTACCAGTTTCTAGTAATAAGTTATTTGCCATATTTGTGATTTTCTATGAACCCGCACTTTAAAAATCGCAAAATCAATCCACAACCGCATCGGCTCATCACCAGAATTTATAAAGTCTACCCGTAATGGAATTCTCGTCAAATGCACGAATACGAAACAACATAAGAAATTTTCTGAAATACGAAATATTGATAATGTACCAGTTAAGGTTAATATGAAACTTGATCTGAAGAAGGGTGTCATATCAGATATACCGACCGAGATGTCAGAAAAAGAAATAGAACATAACTAAAGAGTCAAATGGTAGTTAACGTGAAAAGAATAGTAAGGAAAAATCGAAAAAGGGAAGAATCTCAAGAATTGAATGCACATCATGTAGATCTAGTCCCAACTCGCAGTGTAATTCCATCATTCGAAGCTACAGAACTTCCCCAAGACATCATTCTTTGCTTCCAAAAAATAAAGGTCAAACCCTATAAAACCTCCAATTTCCAGGTGTTTTAACTGCCAATGATATGGCCATACCATAGCTGTTTGTAAACAGAAAATGAGATGTGTCAGGTGTGGAGAGGAGCATAGTTTCGACGATTGCATAAAAAAGAACACTCCCAAATGTGTAAATTGTGGAGGTGAACATTCTGCTGCATATAATGGATGCGGAGAAGCACAAAAAGCACAAGAAGTACAAAAGATAAAAGTGCTGAATATTCTCAGCTATGCTCTAGCTGCTCGCGAATTGAAAGAAGAAAAAGAAAATCTGCAAGCGCAAGCCCCAATAGGCTTACCATTGGAGCGTAAACTAGCTCCTCCCCAAAACCAGGTAAAAACTTCAAATATTCTACAATCGTCCGTAAACACAGTAAAGCAAAACCACCCACCCCCAAATCGTCAACTCTCAATCGTTCCCGGATCTCAATCCAAAAACAGATCCTCCCTTGCCACAACGCCAAGATAGGCAGATAAACGAAAAGATAGGGCGACTGTCCTCGCAACTTAAGGAATATTTTATAACAAAGGCAACAAACGAAGAATTGATAACCTTTTTCCTACACCTAATGATCCAATTTATGAAGGACAAGTCAGAAGGAGAGGTGCTGTCATTAATCAAGACAGCTGCTGGTCAGCTCCTTAGTGCTAAACAAACGCAAGCGAGTTAATTAAAGGAACTAAGAAGGCATTCCGCATCCTACAGTGGAATGCCCAGGGACTAAAGGGACATGGGGATGAGTTAATGCTCTACTTAAACTCCAAAAAAATGATAAATTATTCATCTACTATGTATTCAGGAAACATGGTTTCGCGATCACGACACAATACAAATCCCTAATTACAAGTGTTTTGCTAAAAGTAGGAGAGTAAGGCGCGGTGGAGGATGTGCCATATACGTACACAATAGCTTAAATTATGATTACTCAATCATAGAAACTATTGGGAGACTTTATCTCTCATAATGTTCAATGGGGCAGTAAAAATACAGATAAAAATGGAAAAGTAATTGAGGAATACTTACTGAAACACAATTTAGTATTCCTAAATGATGGCTCGGGAACTCGCCTAAACCAAACTACTGGTGAAACCTCTTGTCTAGATTTATCTTTAGCAACTCCCGCTTTATGCTAGGAGTCCACTGGGCCAGCGCCAGTTGGTGCCAGTTCGCGCCAAAGATTATGTGATTGGCGCGTAGTGGCTCGCTGTGGCGCCGAATTAATGTCCGCTCGGCATGTGTCGCCAAGTGGAATAAACTGGGTGCCATATGGCGTGCGCCAAATGCCACCCGGCTTGCTCCAAAATGTTGCGCCAGTTTGCGCCAGTTCGCGCCATTACACGGCCATTTGATTCCAAATTCACCCTGTTGGCGCCATTCGCGCCAATAGACGGCTACTTTGCGCCACTTGGTGATTAGTTTGTGCCAAAGGTCGCCAAATTGGTTTGAACTTGCCGCCGCTTGGCGCTACTTGCCGACTATATAAATACCGGCCATCGGCTACATGGTTCAGACCCTCCTCAGCTGCTGTATGAATCTCATTGGCGCAACTTGGCGCGCGCCATTACATTCCAGTGGATTCCAGTGGGTTCCAGTGGATTCCAGTGGATTCCAATAGGCGGATTGTTTGCGCCAAAGGGCGATATGTTCGCGCCATTTGGTGCCACTTGGCGGACACTTGGCGCTGATTGCTCGATGCAAGTGGCGCGACGAAAGTTTCAAACATTTTGAAATTTTCTTGCCGCCACATTTAAATTTGGTGCCGTTACGGGCCACCACGAGCCAGTTGGGAGGCAGTTTGAGCCACTACACGCCACTAGGCACCTTATTGGCGACACTAGGCGCCACAGTAAATTGCATTGGCGCAAACTGGCACCAACTGGCGCCGGCCCAGTGGACTCCTAGCATTAGCTAGCTCCATTAGCTGGAAAGTGTTATCAAATAAATTAGGAAGTGACCATTTTCCAATACATATTAAAATCGACAAAACAATTCATAAATCAGATTGTACGAAAGATGATTGAATTCTAAAAAGGTCATTCAAGAAGGTAGATTGACACGCTTTTAGTAAACTTTGCGACCAACGAATGGACACTGACTCCCTGCAAGACGCAGATGTCAAAACCTTTTACGGAAATTTCATGGAATCTTTATATAATATTTTAGATGAATTACACACTGTATCCAAAAGAAATAAGAAAAAGAATGCGAGATTTAACCCCGTCCCGTGGTGGACAGAGAAATGCAAAATAAAGATTAAGGGACGAAATGAATGCAAAAATAGGTTATTAAGAATGTGGAATGAAGAAAATCTCAACTTCTACAAACAGAAAAAGGGCGAAGCCCAAAGGATTATCAGACAGACAAAACGAAAGTTTTGGCTGGATTACACGTCAAAACTGAACAGGTTTACCTCAATCTCAGAACTATGGAATAAGGGTAGCCCAAATAAAACGCATTCTAAGATATCAACATTAAAAGTAGATTCAAAAGTAATTGTAGATGATCAAGAAAAAGCTATTGAATTTGGAAAGCATTTTCTGAACACCAGTGGTAATACACAAAAAGGAAATAAAGAATTGCTAGAAGAATATTAATCTATTGATTATAAAGGAGAACATGATTTAGTTATCAATGAACCTTTTACTATGATGGAACTCGAAAAAGTTCTTAATATAAAAAAGACATCAGCCCCTGGTGAAGATGGCTTGATATAATTATACTGTGTTTCAAAACCTTCCAACCAGGGCTAGGAAATCACTACTCTGTCTTTATAATAGAATATGGACTGAAATTCAGAAATATTTATTTGTGGGTATGAAAACCATAGTCGTATTTATTGATTTGGCCAAAGCCTATGCTACTCTTTGGACGAAAGCATTAATCGTCAAGTTACGTAGAATAGGTCTCCAAGGAAACATATTGAAATTTTTAAGAAACTACTTGTTGAACCGTACCTTTCAAGTGCAAATAGGTAATGCCAAATCGGCAATTACGCATCCTGACAACGGTTTACCCCAGGGTAGCATTTTGAGCTCCCTCCTTTTAATATAATGATAAGTGACATACCTGTAAGACCATATATACATAGCTTGATTTATGCAGATGACATCGTTATTTGGGAATCAGGCCAGGATGTAAAACAAAATATCCAGAACGTACAAAAATATCCAAACATTTTGAACTCATGGCTCAATCCATTCGGACTCATTATGTCGACAAAGAAAACGACCCCCTTTCTTATTCTCGAACAAAACAAATGATGATAATTACAATTTATATATAAGAGGTCAAAAGATGACACCACATAAAGAGCACAAGTATATCGGCGTCATCTTTGACAAATGGATGACTTGGATGCCTCATTTGTTAGATATTACTAAACGATGTAAAGGTAGAATTAATGTTATCAAACGTCTAGCATACGCCAAGTGGTCTGGAGATGCTAAAGAACTAGTGATGGTATATAAAGCATTAATACTATCAATTATTGACTATGGTTGCGAAGCATACAACTCGGCTATGACAGGCGCAAAAGATATGTTGAATTCAGTTTAGTACCAATCATTATTTGTTTGTGCAGGTGCTCGGAGAGGGAAATCCCTTAAAACTCTGCAAGTCGAACTAGGCGAAATGCCTCTTGATTTAAGGTGAGAAATGTTATCAATTAAACTAAGAAAAAGAATCGAGAGTATGCGCAACGATCCTCTGAACGAAGATGTGAAAGATTGTTGGCAGTTCAATATTCTTGGAGGTACTAACTCTAGATAAGCCTTTGGACGTAGAACCAAGGATTTTGCATTAAAATTTAGTTACATACTAGAAGAACCAATGAAGTATTTTTTCAACACACCCTTTTGGCAAATGCTTTCTCCCACGTGTCATCTGAGCTAAAAGAGGTTAAAATGAAAACAGATATCTGTTTTCCCTAAAAACAAGCAGCCCTGGAATTTACAAATACGAAATGGAATAATTATTTACACATATATACAGATGGATCAAGATCATCGTAAAAAGACTCTGCTGCTGCGGCATTTCATGTGCCTTATTATGATGTTTCCCAATCTAAGAGACTAGCTAGTTTTACATCTTCTTATAGAGCAGAGATAGCCGCAATTGTACTTGCCCTGTACGCATTATTCAGACTTACTGAGAAGGAGAGGAAGCGAAAGGCAAAGGAGGGAAGAGAGTAGTAAAGAACATAACTAAGCAAAGCGATCGAGGAAGGAAAACATTTGGAGAGACTGACAGGTGGCAGAGGGTAAACAGGGGAGAGGAGGTACATCATAGGTTTATACATTTGCCACAGTTCTTATAAACCACATACGTTTCTTTACTCACGCAGAATGTACATACATATACATAAATAAAAAGTGAGGTATTGCAACCCTTCTTGAATACTAAATAATAATTATTTAGTGAACATAACGGAGAGGGAAAACAGAAATGAAAGAAGCGGAAAGAGGGAAACTAGCAAAGGAATAGAATGAGATCAAGACAAAAGAGATGAGGGAGAGAAAGAGAGATAAAAATGTTAGTAGGTAAGAAACATTGGTACATAACAGTATTAAATACTTTGTAGTTCGGCTATGCTATAATTCACTAAACATTCCTTACATTCGCAGAATAAAAGAAAGAAAAAAAGATATGTAAATATATAACTCATTCCTTTTTACTTATACAGACAATTGAGCAACCGTTACAAAAGACAGTTTAGTCTCCTTTGCAATAATATATTGCCCAAATCGTCTCAAAAACACTTAGAACTCGCTAATTAATTTAAATCGGATGAGTAATTTGTATATCATCTTCAGTTATATATTTTGCTACAAAGTCAATTCATACATGATCAGTGAAGTTCAGGAAGCTAGCATGCAGGAAAGAGAGAGAGAGAGAGAGGAGAGATAAAGAGAGAGGGACAGAAAGGAGAGGTGTCGAGTTCTAGTGGACAAGTTATCGGACTGTGGATCACATGGTTCGCGGTTCGAATCCCGCAGCGGCACTTATGACCTTGGGCAAGACATTGATCAACATTTGTCACTGCCATCCAGGTGTTAAATGGCTCCCCGGTCATGCCAGTAGAATGTGAACGTTAATGTGGTTAGTAATGGCCCGGTCACACATAGACGACGCACGGCCGGCGCATTGAAAATCGGAAAAAGTCGTGAGCCCGACTTTTGTCAGGATTTGGGAGAAGCTAGCGAGCTGACACCGAATGCATATCGTGTTGCTAGCGCGCTGCGCATAATTATACAGGGCATGTGCTCTGCGTATGACTGGCGTTGGTCTAGCGCGTCCCGCTCATGTCTGGCATCCTTTTAGCGTTTACATTCATGCGTCGAGCGTCGAGCGTCGAGCTCATTTTTGAGCATGCTCAAAAAATCCCGACGCACACAGCGAATGACGACGAATGCATAGCGTTCTTCCAGCGTTGGTCCAGCGCACTCGACGAACGAGTAACGAAGGATGACGCACACCTAACGCACGACAACACATTGGCAAAAATTGCAAATTTTCAATGCGCGGACCGTGCGTCCCCCATGCGTCCCCTATATGTGACCGGGCCGTTAGGCATTATGTGCGCTTGTAAAATGGCGCATGGTCGGGATACTCCCGAGGTAGCGGAGCGTAAATGCGGATTAGCAATTGAATCAATGATCGAGGTAATAATGCTTACAATTTAAAGCGCTAATAAACGTAGTATCAAGCGTAGGGGCGGCCGAGCGACTTTCAAAGCAGGGGGGCACCAACCAAAAAGGGCATTTTCTGGAAAAAAGGGCACCTACAATGGAAAATCTAAAAGCGAAAAAATGAAATTTTGTAAGCATGGGTATATACTCCTATATTGTAATTACAATATTAGAGATGATTTCAAAAAGAATTTCTATTCATACATTTTAAAGATTTGTGAGGTCGCAGTGCAAACAATCACATGTTATAAAAAGGAAAAAAAAAACAATCCTGATGGGTTATAAACACATTGTCATAACGGAAGACTTAAAAGACCTTTGAGTTGTAACATAATGATATCATTTAGAAATGCGAGCGAACGTAGCGAGCGATATTTTAGGGAAATTGCTCGTATTCGCTTGAAATTAGGGGCACGTTTAATGATGAGAGGAAAAGGGGACACTTATCGAAAGGGATACGACACTTATTAGAAAAGGAAAGGAGCACGTGTCAGAGTACAAGGGGTAATTGTCAGAGGTGAATATGGGGCACTTCTTACACCTAAAAGGTGTAAAAGAGGCCCTCACCAGGGATGAAAAGGGGCGCTTATGAGAATGAAAAAGGGGCACTTATAAATAAATGAAAATGTGCATTTGTTGAAAGAAAAGGGGCACCGATAAGACTTTAATAGGGGCATTTATCAGAGGTGAAAGGCTGCTTTTATGAGAATGAAAAGTGGCTCTTATTAAGGAGAAAAAGGGGCACATGTTAAAATAAACGGGGCACTTATCAGAGACGGAAAGGGGTAATTATGAGAAGGGGAAAGGGCACTTATAAGAAGGAAAAAGAGCATTTATTAGAAAGGAAAAGGGGCACATGCCAAAGTGAAGGGGCATACAGTTATTAAAGGGACACTCATCAGAGATGAACAGAGCACTTATCAGTGGAGGGGGGGGGGGTGGGAAGGAGGGGCACTTGTCAAAGTAAAACATGTATCTCTCAGATTTGAAAAGGGATATCATCGGAGGTGAAGGGGGCACTTATCTTAAGTCAAGTGAAAAGGAGTAACTTCTCGTACCTGAAAAGGGTCATTTACCAGAGATGAAAAGGGACACTATTGAGAATGAAAATTATAGGTGAAAAGGGGCATTTACGAGAAGGGGAAAGGAATCTTTTTAATAGGGGCACTAATCATAAGGAAAAGGGGCACTTATGAGAAAGGAAAAGGGGCACATGTGAAAATATAAGGTGCGCTTATCCGAGTTAAAACGGGGTAGTTATTTGAAGGGGAAGGGGCAATTCTTACAAAGGAAAAGGGGCACTTGTCAAAGTAAAAGAGGTACCTATCAGATGTGAATAGGGCAATTATCTGAGGTGAAGGGGGCACATATCAAACGCGAAAAGGGTCACTTCTCGTACCTGATAAGGGGCACTTACTAGAGATTTAAAAGGGCACTTATGAGAATGAAAAATGGACAATTAATGCAAAGGAAAAGGGGAGCTTGTCGAAGGTAAAGGGGCACGTGTCAAAATAAAAGGGGCACTTATCAGAGATGAAGAGGGGAAGGGGCACATTTTACAAAGTTAAAGGGGTACTTTTCCTATGTAAAAAGGGGCACTACTTGAAAAAGTAGGGGGTGCCCCCCCCCCCGCCGGAGGGCCGCCTCTGATCAAGCGCTACACGAGTGTGACTATTATTATTGTTATTATTATTAAAGATATAGAGAGTGAGATGTAGATATATCGTAACATTAACATGGCTATTGAATAAAATCTCTTTATCCATTTTTGTCCAAAATCAATGAGATAACAATTCATTATTCTGACAACTTATGGTAGGGCACTAGTTCTGAATCTTTTATTTCTACATTTAAACTCTCTCGACGTAGCCTATGGCTATGTCGAAGGTGTCGGCTTATGCTCTGGGTCTCGGGCAACAAGTCATTGAAATTTGCCGGATTCAAGTGATTCTGCAAATTGTATTCCTTCAGATCATTCGCCTAATGTCGTGAGCTCAGTCTCCTGGAGGGCATTCCTGTAGTTCACATACTAGTCAGAAAGAATGAACCGCTAGGTCCTTTTCTGGATCAATGTTATGCTATGGCTTTGTCGGAGTGATCTACAGTAACGAAGCATTCCAGGGTAGGTGTATAAACGAAGTACATATTGTCAACAGACCTTCTTCAAGGATGTTGCCGTAAAGCTCAATAGGTGGAAATGGAATGACCGATCTTGAAAAGGAAATCTGCCACACTTTGCACTTAGATTGATTGATAAGAGCACCTTCAACTTGCCGCCTTTCCTGTCTAAAAATAGCCTTTTTCTTTTTAATAATTGCCCCTTTTCCACCTTTTATAAGTGTCCCTATCGCAAACTGATGAGTAAAATAATTATGTCTTTCCCCTCGTCAAGAAATTATTCTGCAAATTTCCTACTCTCCAACCAGGTGATGTAATTGATAACCCCGAAAGGATGAAATTCTTTGAATGCCAGTGCGCCTTGTCAGGGCCGCTCGGCTAATGCCGGGTTAATAATAGTATAGCGCTTGGAAATATTTAGTATTAAGCGCTACATAAATGTTATTATATACCTCACTTTAAATCACATCTGTCTCCAAGACATCACATCTATCTCTCACATCTGTCTCCAAGACATCACATCTATCTCTCACATCTGTCTCCAAGATTTTCAATCGAGCGAGGTTGTCGTCATCAAGGAGATCCCCTGTCGGCTTATATATTTGTATTATGCGCCGAAGTACTAGGTATTTTGTTTAGAAATTCCGAATCCATTGTTGGTTTGAGTATGCAGATGGTACTCTTCTAACATTGAACGGGTCAGTAATAGAATTAAACAGAGCATTAAACATTTTAGATGAATATAATGCAATGTCCGGTCTATAGATAAAGACCAGTTCTGGTCATGCGATTGCATTGTGAAAGAAACGTTGTGGAATCGATCAGAACAGGTTGATCATCTAGCATATAAGTATTGGTGTCTACTGCAAGGTTCTGGAATCATCAAAATGATAAGAAATTTGGCCCAGTCTTGGTAAAGTTACAAGCACTGTACACAGAAAGATGTATATGGTACTACGCGACCACGTGCGCGATATCTATTTGGTCCCAATAGATATAATAATTTGCCAAATATATCAATTAGTAGGCGGTTTTCCGGCAAAATTTCTATCATCACGTATGAGTCAAAAAATATTCTTTCACATGATTGGTAATAAGAGCTTCCATTTCATTTTTTGAGAGAGGGGCGTTTCCAAAACTGGTCTTTACCCTTAAAAGTTAATATACATAAGACACATGCGATATGGATTGGAGGATATAAAAACAAGAGAGATGGTGTTCTTTTGAATAGAAATCTAAATTGGGTGTTTGATGATTATTTCAGATATTTAGGTATAGACTTTTCTACGGATTTGCACAAATTGGTAATTCACAATTATAATGAAATTTTAAAAAAGAAATCAGAAGTCAAATGACATCGTGGATAAGACGATACTTAACTGGTCTTGGAAGAGTCACTGTCGTTAAATCATTGTTGGTATCTAAATTAAACTACCTTATTTTGTCTCTCCCTAATCCAGGTGAAAATCTTTTGAAAGATATAAATGCTCACTTTTATAGATTTATATCGGGGGAGAAACCTGATAAAATAAGTAGAAATCAAGTGTCACAAAGTTATGCGGACGGACGGGTCAAAATGATGGATATATACACACATTGCCAATCATTAACAATTTCCTGGATTAAAAGATTGGTAAGTGGCTTAGTAGATCGCAATATGCTCTGTCTTTTGCAATGTATTTTGCCTGAACCTCATGAATTGATATTATATATGGGAAACAATTATTTTCGGGAACTGGCAGGTAAAACAAAGAACCCTTTTTGGAAAGAAATGTTCATGGCTTATAGTACACTCTTGTTCACGCATTGTGACAACCTTTCCTGCCAACCCTTATGGGATAATGATTACATTAAAATAGGCAATAGCCCAATATATAGTAAAACAAATTGTGTAAGAGGGGAGTTCGTTTTGTCAATCATATTTTAGAGACAAATGGTGATTTTTCTTTCTATAATATTAAAATAAATTTTCTTTTTTATCGTGGATTATGCGATGCAATTAGAGAAGGGTTTAGCAATTGTACTTTTTTTAACAGGTGCCACAACCCCTTTTACCAGATACAATGGCAATGGTTATGAAACGTATTAAAAAAATGTTCACATATCTATGCAATTTTATTAAAGAGAAGGAGAGGTGAATGTAAAAGTTTTCTTAAATGGAAATGCATTTTCGACCTGAATGACAAGAGTTGGGAAACATATTGTTCCATTGGATTTAATTGTACCATTGATGTGGGCTTACGATGGTTTCAGTTACAGCGTATATTATATACGAATGATTTACTGTTGAAAATTAATATAGTCCCAAGAGAAGAATGTACATTCTGTAATGAACAGAGCGAATCAGTTATACATCTGCTATGTGATTGTACGCATGTTAAACATATTTGGGATAGGTTGGAACACTGGATATATACTGGAACCGGAAATAGAATAATATTTTCACTACAAGATAAATGATTTGGTTTAAGAAGTTCAAATAATTATGCATTGAATTGTATACTGATTGTGGTGCGACAGATGGTGTATACGTGCAAAATAACGAAAACATTGCCCAACTTTGATGATAATAGAGTTTCGATTATAAATTATTTCAAAAATGAAAAGTATATTGCAGATTCGAATTGAAAAAATAATAAGTTCACAAGAAAATGGTTTCAATTCAGGAATTTGTTTATATACAAAGATTTTTTTTTCTGATTTTTTTATTTCTATAAAAAAAAAAAAATCATTTGCAGTGATCCCAACAAATTAGTTGTAGATAGCCCAATAATCAAAGGATAATATGTCTCTTTAATATTGTTTCTTTCATTTTTGTTATTCATGAATATCAGAAATACATTATTGAAAATATGTATGTCTTCTGTTGACTCGATAGTTCAACAAATATTTGTATCTTGAGTAGTCAATTTTATTCATGTTTAATATAAATATGAATTACCTTTAATATATGTTTGTTAATTTGTTGCAAATGAAAATCAATAAAATCCCTGTGGAGAGAAGAAGTATGAAAAACAAATATATACCTCATTTTATAAATCTAGACATCTGATTGGTCGAAATTGGAGTCGTGATTTTAGCCATGCTCCGCCTACCAGTCAATAGTCTTTTAGAAAATGCCCTCGAACCCACGTCAATAGTCTTTTGAAAAGTGCCCTCATACTGCGATCCCCATTGGTTTACGTGTTAAAATTGTCTTTGTGCGAGCGCGGACACCATATAGTGCTTTTTGTCTGCGATTCCCAAATGATTGAAACGTCCAGTCATTTTTTCCAGCGAAGATTAAAGGGAGTGTAGAATGACGATACTATGTGTCTTTCCCGTGGCCCTACTTAGGGACAATCGGGTATAATACGACTAAGGACGACGCGAGCGCAGTATTCACGTGCGTGCAACATACGCGAAACCGAAGCGTGAGGAGAACTTCGGTCTGTTTCGCGAACGCTAGCGCGCACCGACCATGTAGAGATTAAGTCGCTGACTACAAAAGTCCATTCGTTTACGTGCAGTTGTCCAAAAGAAGACGTCGATGGCGTTAACCAGTATTTGCCATGCTACACGTCCTTTAACAGACAGTGTCTCAGATTTTCCGTGATGTTTTAACCAATCTTTACTCAATAAAAGGATAAGGTAGGAATTCTTGGTAGATTTTTGTTTCAATTCGGCATATAAAAGACATATCCACTGCTTTAATATTCGAGGTCTGGCTGTTGGCTCTCGAGAACGACCCAGGCGCGCCTCGGGTTCATGGCAGGATGTGCACGTTCTCTTGAGCCTATAAAACAGCCAGGTCTCTCAAAGCAGTCGATATCTCTAAACTATTATTATTATCTTTCACCTTCGATGAGTGCTCCTTTTTAATGTATATGGGAAGTATGCATTTTCAGCTCTTTTACTTTGATCCTTCCCCCTATTCCTATCTAATAAATGCCCTTTTTGCTTCTGATACATGTCCTCCCTTTTCCTTTCTAATACATATTCCTTCCCATTGTTATAAATGCCATTATCGCTTCTGATATGTGTCCCTTTCAAATATCATAAGGCCCCCTTGTTAGTTTTGATGAGTGTCCATTTTACTTTTAAATAATTGCCCTCTGATAAATCCCCCTTTTTTCCTCACTATCGCTAACTAAATTTGCCCTCCTGCGGTCATCTTAAAGGGCAATCGCACCCTTCTAATAAGTTCATTTGAAAGAAAGCAGAAAAATCAGAGAAACAGAATGGCGAAAGTTTAAAATAAATCGGACCAATATTAAGATAGTTATGAGTGTTTGAAATATGAGATCACTACGTACAGCTGTGCGAATCTCAAATCGGCAATTTCGTCAGTGGATTGTGACGTAGTGTCGGATTACTCTCCCGTTTGTCGCGTACAAAAATATCACTTATTTCTGTTTTTCTTCCAAGTGCCTTCACCCTCGGGGCACTACTCAAAATATATTATGGAGAGTACATTGTTACAGGTCCTCTAAAAAGAAAAGAACATCCCGAGTCATACATTTATGAAAAGTTGAGATTTTAGTCCTTTTGTGTATTGGAGCAAATGGGAAAGTTGTCCGCCACTACATCACATAGACATTATCAGCCAATCTGAAGAGCCCATACCTATAGTAATTGCAACTTTCAACAATTCGTAACTTTCTATCTTTTTGTCCGATTTCATTTAAACTTTCATCAGTATGCTTCTCTGATTTTGTTGCTTTATTCTAGGCAAGTTTGCTATCTAGGTTGGATTTCCCTTTAAGAACCATTTATATATTTTTTTATAAACAATGTGAACAGCTTTGTGTATCTTAAAAGTACTATGTCCCATAGTCATATCCAAAATCATATTCTGTAGAACATTGCAGTAATTATGAACATGTCACTAATACTATCTGTGAAATTTAAACGTTAGCAGTGTCCTAATATTTAAATTATGGATGGAAACCCGTTTACTTTCTAGACTTCACTGTCAGACACTATTGAGGGACTGACTTCTTTTTTCTTCTTTGGTAATAACATACATAAACTGAGCTGTAAAGGGTACTTGAGCATTTGTCTACATCAATAACCGAATTCTTGTAATGGACAAGAGTAAACTGATTGAATCTTTGCGCCGCAAAAAAACGTACGATCATTCGGTACAAGGGTCTGAAAATCAGACTATTACGTTAGTAATTGCAATCACCAAAGTCGATTCGACATATAATGGTCGTTATTTTCCTACTTAAAGACATTTTCAAGCCCTTTTGTTTAAGTTGACGGAAGTTCTAAATTAGCATCATCTTTCAAATGCGGTTGGAATTTAACCTTTTCATTTTTTTGGCCTGAGACGGGACATAACAGACACCCTTTTTCTGGCATCACAATAAAAGAGCCCCAAATTCATGATAACGAACTGCTCCATTTTAAGAAATATAACCGCGCTCGTTTTCAATGCTGTCACATGTCCCTTCTCAGGATAAGTCATTTTAATAAGTGAATCCTTTTAAAGCTTTTTTGTTTTTCCCTATAAACTACTATGACATATTCTATTTAACTGCTAAAAAAGGTGTCTTCAAACCTATCTTCCTTTACAAGCTATGCCCTTTTGAACTTCATAGACTACCAATGTAATCAGTTGCCCTGTGTTTGAGTATATGAAAGTTTAGAAAATGAAGGAGTTTTTAAGCTCAGGGCAACTGCATTTCCATTTACAACTGTCCTTCATTATAACAAAATAGGATTAACTACCATACGTGCTATGAAAAGCTCTTCTTATCACTCCTCATCTCCCATGAAACAATAGATTTATCATAGCCTCCCTAACATGTGCCCCTCATTTAAAACGACTTAGCATTTTTGGTATGCCTCCGCAACGAAGAAGCCGGAGGCATTATGTTTTCGGGTTGTCCGTCCCTACGTCCCGAGAACCAATTGATGGACTCGGATTCCTGCCAAACTTGGGTCATATATGTATCTTGCAAAGCCAATGAGCTGATTAGATTTGGGGGTCACGAGGTCAAATGTCACAGGGTTCATTATATATGCAAAAAAGCTCGTGATCGCATTATCATTAGAACTGACGGATGGATAACTATCAAACTCATGACATGTATGTCATGTATATATTGCAGAGCCAATGAACTGATTAGATTTTAGGGTCATGATGTCAAAGATCAAAGGGTCATACATGTATATTAAAAATAGCGATATTCTGAGAACATGTTAATGGATTACAATCAAACCTAAATGTTAAAATTGCTTCTGTTTTGGTTTGTAAAATTGCTCTACGGCGGAGGCATCATTTTCGAATGTGCGCAGTCGAAGGTCCATCTATTTTTTTTTATCTCGAACTTTCCCCAACACTTTGTAGTTCATTAGTTAATTAGAATTATTCATTAATATGAAAATTGCTAAAAGTATTGACTTTGTATATTCTTGTCTATATTTGAGTCTCCGGACTTTTTATTCAGCAATTTTTTTTTTAAAGCAATAAACCAGAATTAATTGAAGTGAAGAAAAAGAAAATCTCAAATTAAGTACATGTAATATATTATAGGTCTTGTCAAGAAATGTCCTGAAATTTCCCATTGTTATGGTGCCACCCTCCCCCCCCCCACACACACACACTTTGAAGACGCTGCGCCGCCCTTTCCTTCATACCCGTTTTCAAATTCCGCTTTACTCGTTCATATTCTTTAAATTACATTGAATTCTTTGATCTCTTCTGTCTTTTATGTCCGTCCGGTGCCTCTTCACTTCATGCTATATGTTGTCTGTGTGAACTAAACAAGTTGTGAATTTATTCATTTTTGTATAATTGTTACATAAAGGTACTTGCTAAGTCTTTAACATTAAACAAAAAATATTCGTTAGGTGAATCAGTGGCGTAGCTAATTCAGGCAACTCAGGCACTTACGTGCCACCACATCGTATGGTGAAAAACTACAACAAGAGAGAGGGGAAGAGAGAGAGGGGTACCAAAATGACTGAGAGACAGAGAGAGCGAGGAGGAATTTAAAGAGAGAGAGAGAGAAAGTGAGAGTGTAAAAAAGTAGGAGGATAACAAGAAGAAGAAAGAGAAGGAAACCTTCCCCATCCTCCCCTTTTCGATGCCTGTGTTAAGGGGGAAGTCGATCCTGATATTAAGTTGGTGTTCAAAGAAACAGACAAATGGGACAAACAGGGCAGTGAAAGTAAGGGCAAAAACCAATGAAAAATAAGAATAACATGAGTTTTTGAAAGTGCAACCAATCAAACACAAATTGGCAACTCTGTGCCGTATATTGCAAGCTCTCCTCAATAATAATAATATAGTGTAACGAAATTAAATCACAACAGACTGCTCTCGATCTTGAACTCTTGTCTCTTCTCAGTTCTCACTCAGTCTCTCTCTCTCTCTCGTACATGCGTGTAAACAAAACATATGCGACAGAAGAGATGTAGTAGGTCATGGTCGAATTTCAGTTCAATTCGTCGTTTATTACTTCAAATAATGACAGCTCGGTAGAAATCGTGCTCTCTAAACTGGCACTAAATACAGTCATGTACATGCACGAACTATCAAGACGCTTGCAAATTTGGAAAGCGGCGAGAAGAAGTCTTTAGGAAAGTCATGAGGAGAAGTCTCTCGATCATGGATCCCCCTGGCTTTATATAGGAAGCTATATTAATATTGCTTTCTAGCAGGCCGACCTTCCAGCAAGGATACAACCCGACCTCGAGCTAAAGGCAGAGTCTGGCCTCAAACTGAGGACAAAGTCTGGCCTCAGCTCGGGGTCAGTCGGGGGCCGCATGCGACTGAGTGTCTGTCCAGGGAGATGATATCATCTTCCTGGTCTGTCCTGCCGTTACGTAAGACGAGGACAGACTCTCTTGACGAGCGAGACCCTGGGTTTATGCTAAGTCCGACCTCCGCTCGGGGTCAGTCTGGGGCCGCACGCGACCGAGTGTCTGTCCTTGCCGTCACGTAAGACAAGGGCAGACCCTTGTGTAGTCCAGATAAAGTCCGTTCATTGTTTTTATTCTCCAACCCACGCACCGCACCGATCCCACACACAGCGCGCTCTCTCCATTGATCGCGCTCTCTCCATTGATCGCGCTATCACCAAATTCCCGTCCCCACGAACGTTATCGAGACCTCAGAAAGAGAGGAATGGCTATGTCTACTTTCAACGTTGAGGGTGTGTTATTTTATCAGCTGATTGGGTGCGCGACACGGAAACGTATCGAGACCCCAGAAAGAGAGGAATGGCTATGTCTACTTTCAACGTTGAGGGTGTGTTATTTTATCAGCTGATTGGGTGCGCGACACGGAAACGTATCGAGACCCCAGAAAGAGAGGAATGGCTATGTCTACTTTCAACGTTGAGGGTGTGTTGTTTTATCAGCTGATTGGGTGCGCGACACGGAAACGGTACAGAGGCTGGACTAACCCTTGTGACCCTGGGCTTGCGCAATACAAATTCCAGATGTGCTCGAGGATGAAAAACAACATCTTAAAGATACTATCAGCCTTTTCACACACAGCTAAAATTCATCGTATCTAGAGCTGATTAGTTTAAAGCTGTTTAACCAGCTTTAAAGAAAATTTTCCCTGTGTGAAAAATGTCCCTTTTGCAGCCAGCATCAAATTCTGTAGAACTTTGCAGGAATTATGAATATGTCATGTATGGACTATCTGCATGTGAAATTTAAACGTTAGCAGTGTCCTAATGTTCAAATTATGCAAGGAAACCCGTTTACGTGCTAGACTTCACTGTCAGACACTATTGAGTGACTGACTGGCTTTTTTCATCTTTGGTAATAACATACATAAAATGAGCTGTAAAGGTATATGAGCATTTGTCTACATTAATAACCCACATTTTGTAATGGCCAAAATTAAACTGATTGAATCTTTGCGCAGCATAAAACATACGACCATTCGGTACAATGAAAAATCAGACTATTACTTACTGGCTCTATAGCTCCTAAGTCGATTCGACAGCTAATAGTCGTTATTTTCCCACTTAAAGACATTTTCAAGCCCCCCTTTTTTTTAGGGAAGTTCTAAATTAGTATTGTCTTTCAATTTAACCTTTTCATTTGTTTGGCCTGCAAATGGGACATAGTACCTTTAAGCGAGGGACGCGCAGGCACTGCTGAAAAACATGTCGTAAATCTACTCCAGGACTATAGATTTTGACATGCACAACAAGAAACAATATACAGGTATACCGAAATAATGAACTATGCACATGATACAGACATATCTATATTCGTTACACTAGTTTGTCAAACTTGACACTCCTTGCGCTCCACAATTCTATATTTTCTCTTTAAAAAAATTTCAATCATACATTCACCGTAAATATAAGTATTCCAAATATGATTTTTATACAACCAGGAAATGAAACAAAACTATTCCGTCATAAATAGCTTTAACAAAAAGTATATGGCATTTTCCAGTACAGAGCAAATTGGAGAGGAGCGTGCGAGAAATGCCGCAGTGTTGCAAATGTGTGTTTTACTGATGACAACAGTTGCTACTGGAGTAAGTCCCTGTGTTTAACTGTGATGAAAGCTTATGATAAAAACATAGATCTGTGTTCATTACAGGTTATCATAATGAAAAAAGGGATTTGAAAATATTCATTCGATAATTTATTGATGTATTTTTTTTTTCTGTCAGCATTGCTTTCTTTCTTTTCTGAATAATATAATTATGGTTTATGCGGTTAATATGTCTGTTGTATGTTGAACTTATCATAACATCATTTGTCTTCTTCTACAGGATGATGCTTTGATGATTCAACATTATCGAATTTCTCACATTGATTGTGATTCAGTGATGAATACACACTACTAGTCAAGCTGACATGTACCTTTGCCTAATTACATGCATCACTATGCTCTTTGGAGGACCTCATACACCATGTCTTACAATTGTTAAGTTACACTGATGACTATACGCTCAACCCGGTCAAGCGAATATGGGTCACAATGTTTAAGGAGATGCATGTTACTGCCAAATCGAATCATTAGAAACGTAATCAGACATCTGTGCTTGCCCTCATTGGAGTAAATCGCAAGAATGAACGCTCGCCTGTTCCTTTAGCTTTCGCTTATACTATCTGATTTCGACTGTCTGTTCATTCTTGCCATTAACTTCGATGAGGCCAAGACGAAAAGCTTTAGTTTTTCTGTTTTCGTTGCTGTCACTATGTTTTATAATGTTATTTACCATGATAAATTCAGTTAAGATAATTATACACTCGTATATAACATAATGTACGAACCAGAAATTTTGCGTATTTATATTGAATTTAACTCATATCCTCTACTCAATAATAAGTGATATTTTTGGTAATCATTGTTTTTTCAAATTCATCGGTCAAGATGCATACTCCACAAATTTGAATACATAATAAGTTTAAAATTCATATGGCTGACATAAGCCTTAAACATTGATTTTAGCACAAGCTATTGTATTTACCTGCATCATGCAATTATAAATAGAATAAGGATTCAAGTTTATCTTACGAAAGTCAATGGCTTATATCGTTCATCTTTTAGAATAAGCTGGATTCGAATTTACCGAATCTACATATAAACTAACAAGTGTGTCATGAACTCACCCCGATAAAAGGTTGTGCTGTTTGACTTTTTGTTTTCGTGCTGAAGTAATGTTAGATTTTTTTTTTCAAACAATAAAAGCTATTCCAACAAACCTGGTATTATTTTGAAGCTTAATTACCATGCCATTTGCCTGCAAAGTTTAATTGATGTAGGATATATGTCGAAATGGAGTTATAACAATCGAATTGTTATAAGTCCAGGGGTGGTGCCGGAAGCAGCACATGCAAAAGTTGATTTTTGAGCGATTTCTGGAAAGGTTGTTATTACTTTTGCAAAAAAAAATTGGTACAAGGGTACAAATTCGGTACCGGATGAAGCTGAATCACTCTTCTGCACAGTCTTCTGAATGCAAAAATAAGTTTGGCCATATGCACGCAATAATGTATGATTAACACGTATTATAAAGTAACTCCTGAAAATGTTTGAACTGTTTTGGTGATTTTGTTCATTATTACAGTCATAAACCCTAGACAATGATACCATGTTGTAAGGATCTGAATGTGTTTTGCAAGGTTATAACACTATTATTGGGGCCTCAGAAAAAGTTATGATGAAAACAATAAGATAGCAAAGATTTCAAAATGTCATATTTAAGTCTATGCAACACTTTTTTCTGACATCTTATGCCATTTTAGTGAATATTTAGATTCCTCCTGTGATGTCCTATCATAGGATGTATACGTAAGGAGATAAAAGCTTTTTGACTTAAAAGTACCTCACAGCAGCTAACTCCACCGTGTAACGCAAACGGGGTGAACTTTTAAGTTTGAATTCATAAAAGAGCAATCATTTTCGCGAGCGTTTTATTAATCATTCGTTCCCCTTAAAATTCAAAATTCTTCATGCATAAAAAGATATAGAAATAATAATGTAAAAACTGATGAATGTTCTTTCTCGTAAAATTAGGTGTATTGATAATCAATTATGTATTGAACACAAAGACAGGATTGTGGAACAAAATATGATTTATAATTCAATGATAATATAGGCGCGCCGGAGCTACTGTAAGAAAACTACATTTTAAGAAAACCTTAAGGGAATTGTCTATTGAGGTAATGAATATGTGTGAGACAAACAGTAAGAATGTTCGAGCACAACTCGCATTTCGCCGGCTGTGTAATAATATAAAGAAGAAGGCAAAAATAACAAAACGAAAGATTAACATAAATGTAACATTATAAATAATGTTCACTGTGGTCAGTATGGTTTTAGAAATAAGCAGATTTGTTTAAACCCGTGTTATCAAAACTTGCCACATAATTTTCAACAACAAATCGCATTGGAAAATATAAGAATGTTAAAATAACGAAAGTTGGAGACGTGAGATCCACAAGAATACCAAACAAAGCAATTTGCTTTTCCTTCCTTTTGTAAAAGTAATAGAACGTATCCTACCTTTAAGTTTTCTTATGAAAAGGAAAGTAGAATTCAAGTGGAATTGAATTTCAAACCCAGACTTATGGCATTATCATATATTACAATTAATATAGTACCACCACAGAAACGTTTGATATAGTAGTAGTGTAGCAGGTGTAGGAGAAGCAGAAGAAGAAAATGAATAATACTAATGATAATGATTATCATAATGATAAGAAGAAGAAGAAGAAGAAGAAGAAGAAGAAGAAGAAAAAAAAAAAAAAAAAAAAAAAGATTATATGGTGGTAGTTATGAAATGTTTCATTTACATAGAGAGTTTGATTGTTCTATTAGTGCAATATTTCAGTTGCTTTGTCGACTTTTTTTTAGCCTTTGTCAAGGAGAATATTCTCCGAACGAAAATAATGTATTTTGTATTATTATTGTATCATTAGTCATGTATTACATTTTGGATCATTCATAATATTATCATAATACTTGTATAAATTATGTAACTTACTGTCAGTACTACACAAATTGAAATATGAACAATTCACCAATATGTGTTGCCTTAATGATGTACATTGGATATGTGGTTTTTAGCTATATAGATGATATATGGGTATGTTTACGCACTTATATTTATATTTTATATCAATCATATTAAATGGACATAAGAATTATAGCAAGTTTCATGCTAATATTATCAAACTGTACACATATTTTCGGAAGGCATCTTCCTTCTTCATGTTAAAAACAGGCAGTATAATGGACATTTTAATGAACGGTACAACAGTATGATGAACAGTTTATATGTAATTGATATAATTGTGATAACTTTATTGTGGATTGCGACGACAATAAGCACTATAATTATGAGTTCTGGGAAGAGGTGAAAAATAATCTGTGAGCGTTATCATTGTTATTATGCAAGTGTGGAAGAACATCAGATAAAAATTGTTCCCTGCAAAGCATGTCTCTTCAAATGCCTTAATATTCTAAATATGGCAAGTAACAGCATAAAAATCGGGACGGATTTTTATGCCACATGTTTGTGTAGTCCCATATACATCTTTCTGTGTACAGTGCTTGTAACTTACCAAGACTGGGCCAAAATTATTATCATTTTGAGGATTCCAGAACCTTGCAGTAACACACCAATACTTTTATGCTAGATAATCAACCATTTCTGATCGATTTCACACCGTTTCTTTCACAATGCAATCGCATGACCAGAACTCAACTTTATCTTTAATGAGTTTAAGAATATATTCGAGTTTTATCCTTTTTTATCGATTTGGAATGAATGCATTGTTAATACGTGTATGTCCTTCAAATCAACTCAAAGGCAACGTCAATACCGTATTGTATTCCCCACAGAAATCATGCACGAATTAGAACATTTCAGTGTTCATTGGTCATACTCCTGGGCCCTGTCTTACAAAGAGTTGATATTAATCGCAACTTATTTGCGATTGATATCAATCGCAAGTATGTACATAAGAGATAGGAGATTGCAAACTTGCGAGGACTTGCGATTGATATGGATCAATCGCAACTCTTTGTAAGACAGGGCCCCATTCTTACAAAAACCTCTTGTATTGTACAATAAGACTGATTCACTAAGTAGTTTAATGACATGTGCCTTTGTTTTGGTATATCTCAGCATTTAAATAGAAGTAGCTGCATATCGATTGTTCCTTAATATCTATTCATATCTATCTACTCTATCTCTCTCACTGTCTTCAGAAGCAAGTCAGTTTTGTTCAGTTTTTGTAATTTTTTGCCATCAAATTTCTGTTGTTTTTCGCCTGTTTGTATTATCATATTTTGCTGTCACTGTAATCATCAGTTAAAGAGCTGCATGTACTTCAAGCGCACGCTTGCGCTGCAGCTCTTCTGTATTCTTATGTCAATCGTTTCAAACATTTTGTTGCATAAATTGTGTTAAATTGTGATTTGAAAAAATATTACCATTTTGTACAAAATGTTCATATTGTCACTGATTATTATTGTATGAAAAAAATCAATAAATGAAATCAAATAAAATTGGCAAGTTCGACCATTTCAAAAAGGTGACGCACAAGGCCATTGCCGTAGGTTGGTTTTTTCTAAAGTAGTTGCATGCGATCGTGCTCGTTGGTATTAACTCTGCCAATAAGTTTTAAAATTCGTTCTGTGTTTCTTATCATAAAACAACAACTATAATAACAGGCACAGTTCTTTTCCAAAAATTAATATCTCTCCCCAAAAAAAAAAAAAACTAAAAAAACTGGGCAATTCAAGGATTTAGGTCTGCAAGCATGAATCTCAAAATATAACCCATCATTTGTATGTTTTCGTTCTTGTGAAGCGTTTGATGTTTCGTTTGTTTTGGCAAAGAACGTAATGTCAACGGGTGCTAAAGTTTAATAACTGCTTATTAAAAAGAAGAGAAAAATATATCGATATACATGTATTTTTATATTCAAGAGGGTAATTATGCAGCAGCATCTTGTGCAGGCAAAACTGGAGCATGATTAATAGGCCTATAACAACGAAATGAGAAACGCGGGAAAATACGTGATTGCGATATAAACGTAAAAAGAGAGAGTGGGTGAAATGAGATTGGATAGGAGCAGGAGAGAGGGAAATAGAGATATAGGTAGAGAGAAAGAGAGAGATGGTGAGATAAAGACAGAGGGAGAGATAGACCCCGTTCTCACTCACTTTGAAAGTGGTCTTAGTTAGACCGCTCCAGAGGAACGGGTCTTGAGGAACGGTTTGCGAGGGTTCACACTCCGAGCAGTTTTTTATGGCTCAAACCGCTCCACGAGTCAAAGTGGTCTTGTTGCTATGGCAGCTCAGGTCAGCGGGTAAATTTTTCGCGCGCGGAATACTAAGCGTATGTACCGTACTACATGTTTCGCGTGCAACGTCACTAGACCACTTCCGTTCAAAGTACGCTTCCGTTCTCACTCGCACGTTAGAGCGCTCCAAACCGCTCTTAATAAGACCCGTTCCTCAAGACCACCTCCCGAGGTGGTCTTCTGGAGCGGTCCAGAAGTCCACTTCCTGGACCACTTTGACCGTTCTCACTCACCTAAGAACCGCTCCTGAGGAACGGGTCTTAGTTAGACCGCTCCAACGAAGTGAATGAGAACGGGGTCATAGAGGGATAGGGATGGAGAGAGAGGGGGTGAAGAGAGAGAGAAATAAATAAAATCAGGGTGACACAGAGAGGGAGAGAGAGAGAGAGAGAGAGAAAGAATACGTGATTGCGATATAAACGTAGAGAGAGAAGGGGGGGTGAAATGAGATTGGGTAGGAGGAGGAGAGAGAGAAATAGAGGTAGTATGATATAGGTAGAGAGAGAGAGAGAGAGATAGGGAGAGAGGGGGTCACAGGGAGGGAGAGGTGGTGAAGATAGAGAGTGAGATAAAGAAAGACAGAGATTGGGAGAGAAATACAGGGTGACAGAGAGAGGGGGTGAACACAGGTAACAATATAAAAGGTAGAGAGAGAGAGAGAAGAGAGAGAGAGAGAGAAAGAAATAGAGAGAGAGAGAGAGAGAGAGTGGGATGAGATTGGATAGGAGGGGGAGAGAGGGAAGTAGAGGTAATAAGATATAGGTAGAGAGAAAGAGAGAGATGGGGAGAGAAAGACAGGGGGAGAGGGAGAGATAGAGAGAGGGATGGATAGAGAGAGAGAGAGAGAGAGAGAGAGAGAGAGAGGGAAGCGAGAGAGAGAGAGAGAGAAAGAAAGAAAAACAGGGTGACACAGAGATATATATGTATAGAGAGAGGGGGTGAATACAGGTAACAAGATCATAGGTAAAGAGAGAGAAGAGAGAGAGAGAGAGAGAGAGAAAATAAAAAAGAAAGGGAGAGGGCGGAATGAGATTGGATAGGAGAAGATAGAGGGGAGTAGAGGTAATAAGATATAGGTAGAGAGAAAGAGAGATGGGGAGAGAAAGACAGGGGGAGAGGGAGAGAGAGAGAGAGAGGGATGGATAGAGAGAGAGAGAGAGAGAAGAGCGGAGAGAGAGGGGCGGAGAGAGAGATACGGAGAGAGAGAGAGAGAGAGAGAACCGGAGGGAGAGAGAGACGGAGGGAGAGAGAGAGAGAGAGAGAGGGGCGGAGAGAGAGATAGAGGCTGACAGACGAAGAGAGAGAGAGAGAGAGAGAGGTGGAGGGAATAAGAAGAGTAGGGTGATATTTAGGTGAAAATAGAAATATACCGAGGATAAGATGGCATGTCCTTATTTCATATGACCATCATTATTAATCAAGGCAATTTGTCATTAAATACGACCACCTGGCACAGTTCAATATTATCTTGACTACTTCCACTCCGATAAATTTCTCTAAAACACAAATTATAGATTAATTACCAGATGGTTCTGTTTTTGTAAAACCTGCTTATTAAAGTTATAAAAATCAACCCCCGTCTTTAAACCATATTTTTACCCCCAAATAATATATAAATACCCATAGCATTTTATTCCTTTACATCCTTGCACTTGGGCAGCGGTTCAAGAGTTCTGCAGAAGCGACTGGACCGAAGTCTACTTTAAATCTTCACTGATTGGTAAGACATTTGAATTGTGTAGGCCTGTTTAGAAATTAAGTCAATGGCAATTTCAATACTGGAGATGTCATGGTATAGGGGTTAAATCATTCGACCCTCAATATAAAAAATGTTGAGGGTTCGAATCCCAGTATTGCACTTACGTCTTTTGGTAAGACATTAATTAATCGACATTTGTCACTCTCCGCCCACTCGGCAGGTGTAAATGGTTACCTGGCACTTGCTGGGGTTATAATAGTTGCAGGGCCCTCAGGAAGAACAGCATGGATGTTGATGAAGCCTCAGTAGGTAAACAAATTTAGTATTATTATTATTATTATTATTTCTATTATTATCATTATTATTAGTAGTATTATTATCATCATCATTATTATTATTATTATTATTATTATTACTACTATTATTATATCCTATTGCATCCCATACAAATCATGTAAAACGTCACTGACTGTATAGACATAATGCTCGCACGGTTTAGTATAGGTGATGGGACAAGGCTACTGAACTTTAATGTGATTTTTTGAAAGGCTTTGCGATCGCGTTCTGTGTTCTACTTTCACATTGGACATTTAACAAAATAATATTTAGATGAGTAATCAAAAGGTTCGAGGAATGAAAGCGTGTTCACTGTTTTTAATTACGTCTGTTCGATTTAAGAATTCATTTAAAAGACTTTACAAGAAAAATCTTCTCTCTCTTTAAAATGAATAATTTATTTTAAGACCACATCTCTCATACCAAAATGCAATCCCCCCTTCTTCTTTTTTGGAGTACATGTTATTATCACTTGTGCGCCTGGTGCATTCAATTGTCAAGCCTTATTGGCTTTTAACGGATGCACCATTTTCCATTTGTGCTATGGTTTATACTCTCATATATTCTTTATATTTTGAATGTTATTATGTCTATTTATGTGTAATTTTGATATTGTTATTTTTTATGATATTCCATCTTTTATCTTTGTATATATTGTCATGATGATGGAAATAAATGTCAATACTCCCTTTCACGGTTACAAGAGTGCGCATGCGCTGACACTAAATTACGAGTAAACAAAGTTGTTTACTCGTAATTTAAGATGGCGCCCATGTCAATATCATGTGAGCGCACAGCGCAGGCAGTGACGCAACTGAAAACTTTGACGACGCAATGTTTACTCGCAAATTAAAATGGTGGCCTTAACCGTGAAAGGGTGTATTCAATATTATTGGTATAAGATGATAAAAGTTGGATTAGGCCTTTTAACAATATTGTATGTTGTATGGAGGTGTTGTGGTATAGTGGTTCATACACTTGAATCTCAATCCAAGGGTTGAGGGATCGAATCCCAGCCCGGCACTAATGTCCTTTGGCAAAACATTAATGTACATTTGCCACTCTCCACCCAGGTGATGTAAATGGGTACTCGGCAGGAGTAAAGTCCTCGTATTCCAGAGCACCTTATCCGGGCCGCTCGGCTATTGCCTGAGTAAAAAATAGTACACTGCTGAGAAACATTTGTATTAAGTCCTATATGACTGCTATTATTATTATTGTTAATCATTATTATTAATCTTATTATCATCATAATTAAAGTTGTATTATTCTTTATCATTATTAATGTTATGATTATTTATCATTAATATTTTATCATTTTGTATTAATATCATATTGTTATCATTTTCATTATTAATTTATATTTTTTAATGTCGCTGGATCAAAATTTGTGTTACCTTTTAAAAATTATTGCGTATTATACATGGACCAATTTTGATTAGCAATATACTCCAAATTAGATCTAGGGCCTACAATCGAATAGACCTGCTTACTAATTCAAATACATGGATGTTTCTTACCTGCATGGGGACCTAGTAACGGTGGTGGAGGGGGGCTAGGGAGACTTGGGGGTTCTTGCATTCTATTTATACTTTACCATGTGTATCTGGGAAGTGCAGACTTATTTTTAATACAATAAAAACAATCTAGGGAGGGGGGTTTAAGAATTATTGGGGGGGCGGTGAGCCCCTAAACCATCCTCTAGAATCGCTACTGCGACGATGCGTTAACCGTAAGTTATCCTCTCATTTGCATAGATACCCGGCGCAAAGCGGCACGCCCATCATTATCATCATCACCATGCAGACCATTCTCCCGGTGCTCATCCTCCTGTGTCTCGCCGCTGTGCTCGTTGATGCTACGGACAATGAGGTGGTAGCATGCCCACAGGATTCGTTTAATCTTCACCCGGCCAGCGGCAAATGTCTTCTGTACGTCAGCAGAAGGTTCACCTGGCATTCCGCAGTGTGGTATTGCCGCTACTGGATACACTCGAGGCTCTACTACCCTGCAGATGAGAATGAATTGACTGCCGCATACACGGAACTTGCGTGAGTCCCGAGTCTCTCTCTCTCTCTCTCTCTTTCTCCCTCTCTCTCTCTCTCTCGTATTCCCTCTCTCTCTAAATACCCCTCCCCAATGTCTATTGAGGAGACGCGATGGCTCAATGGTAGAGCAGTGGTCTCGTAACCGGGAGGTCCCGGGTTCGAAACCATGTCAATGCGCTCGTGCCCTTTGGTAAGGCATTAATCCTAATTACCAAGTCCCTCAGAGAGGGAGCCGTCGGTCACCTGGTTGTCTAATAACGACCATACACATGCTTTCTTAGTTAGGTAAAACTAACCAACCAACCATTCAACCAACCATGTCTCTTTCCAGGAGTCAAAGCAGAAATCAATCTTGGAAGGATTAAAAGTGAAAGAATTCAATTACCAAGACATGTTTTGCTCTTCGTATAAGAGGCGATCCATACATGTTGCTATTCTTTATAGTCAAACTATGAGCTTCAAAATATTCCTTTTACATGCATAGAGATAGTGCAGTGAACTGTAAAACGTCTTGTTGAGTAGCAGTAAATCTATTTTTAAAATAGTTTATTCTTCCCTTATTCTTCCCGTAGCTATCATTAATTTTGGCAGTCTGCTTCTAAGAAATATCTGGAATTGTGACAAACACTTCGGAATAGAGCAGGAACAATCATGTTGAAAATAAATCCCTATCCCATACTTTTACTTCTCATATGTTATACAAATATACACTGTCTTGAGAGGTTCTGGTTGAAAATATGGGCAAGAGGTGACTCCAATAGCACTATTTGCTGAGGAGTCACCGAGGCCCATAATTTTAACCAGTACTTCGAAAAGAAGGCAGGGTATATTTGTTTTATATCCTGCATCGGGGAAAAAAAATGTATTGAAATATAAAAAAAAAAGTTTAGGTTTTTCTATTAATTAAAGTTACTTTTTAATAAATGGTTAACATATCGAAATTTATTATATTTAAACAAATTATCAAACAAGATTTTCTACAAAAATTCAACATTTTAACAATTTACAATTTTGATAAGATATTAAAATTTAAAACAAATATCAAACAAAATTTTCAACTTCCAAATAGTACTCCCAAATAGTACTTCTACTCCAAAATATTACTCCCAAATGGTACTTTTTCAGAGCAACCTTAAAATGGTTGAATGTTTCTGGTCACGTGAAGAGCTCTCAACCAATCAAAAACCAATACATTTTTGATGCAGGATATAATACATAATACTTGGCGAGTTGGCGTACTTAAATGGAAGAGATTAAGACAATATTGTCCGTCAAGAAAGTATATTTATTTATTTGAAGTTTTATTTTCAACAGGGTTGGATTGTCAGTTACAAACCTAATTTCCACAATGGCCTGTTGGGCTAGATTAAGTATAATTGTATACAATAATGATTACAGATTGAAGCTATAGAATGAAATTATACATCATATGATGTTCAAATTTTAAATTATCTTGTACAAGAATAATTATATTAAGCGTATCATTCCAATTTAACAACAACAAATCCTCGTTCTGTATAATTTCAGTCTCCCTAGACTTACAGTAAATCATCGTAAAAGAACATTTTATTTTAGAGGAGCTTTTCGTTATACAACAAATTGGTATCTAATACCCACAATGCTTCTACCATCCAATCTTTCCAAACCAATCTACAAAGTTATTCTAAAGTATTTTAAGTTGATGAGTTGTCATGAGTTGATTCTATTGACTCCTTCGTCCCTTTTGGGGGGAATGACAATCAAATACATGAACATATCAAAACACATGACATGTACATAAACATATCAAATATATAGACATATCATATCAAGTCCAAAAATACAATTCACATGTATTTAATTAAGTACTTATGATTGTCAATTATATGTTGTATTTGTGAAATTACAGTGAAGCAAGATTTGTAAATATGAACAATTATCCTCTAATGGACAAAATAAATTAAATGAAATGAAATGAAAATGAAATATGCAAGTGAAAATAGGTAGTCGTATTATTCATTTGTCATATTTATAATTTTTTTAAATATTATGTTGGTACATTAAGGACCCCCATGGAAGAGTTCTTCCATACAGCTGTAACATGCAGCTGAAATGGGCTATCCACCGTATTTTGGAACTTTAATTAAACTATTTATGTTATTCGTGTTTTATTTGATTGCGGAAATTAAACAAACACACAAACTGGAAAAAATCGCCATTTGGAAAATGAAATCGAACCGAATAGTGATATGAACTCTCTAAAACTGCTGAGGTCCATATATATAGAGGTAGAGGTGTCGTGGTCTAGATACGTCATCGGATTATGGATGACATGGTTCGCGGTCAGAGTCCTGTCGCGGCTGTGCCCTTTGACAAGACATCAGTCTACATTTGCCACTCTCCACCCAGGTGTAGAACATGGGTGATGGTATGAATGTAGTCCTTGAACGCCTTGAGTATCCCCTGGGATGGGTGTGTGCGCAATTATATAAATGTATATAGCTACATGTATTATTATCATATTCAATTTGTCCACAACCTTATGTTCAGTTGGTCGATAAGACAGGAACTGGACTTCATCCAGAAATCCAGGGTCACCAGTTTTTGTAATAAGTTTCAGCATCAATTATTATTATTATTATTATTATTTTCATCGTTATCATTATCATGATAATTATTATTCCTTGAAGAATTAACTCATCTGATTGGTAGTAATTCCATAAATTGATTTTTTTTTTCTTCATTGTTTCACAATCAAAATACGTGGTTTTACCTGTGATTGTTTTACCTGTAGGCGAAAGTCTCACAGGTAAAACAATCTATTTGATTGTGAAACAATGAACATTCAATTGATATTATTATTATTATTATTATTATCATTAGTATTATTATCATTATCATTCATATCATCATTACAGGGCCAACGATGGTACGAGGGCTTGGTTGGGGGTTTGCAAAGTATCCAGCGGCGACTTCCTCACCTCAGAAAACCAAGACTACACGGACATCTGGACTGGTACGACCGCGCTGACCGACTCTTCAAACCCGGTTGGATTCCTCGAGATCCGCTCCACCGCTCCAGCTTTCAAGTACTCCTATAGTTGGCATTATTGGTTCCCAAGAAGCGGCACTTCATTTGCGGGGACAACGCCTGCCGCATCAACTGCGATCGCCTGACCGCGCTCATCGAAGCTTTTGAAAACCTGCTGTATGTTTAAAAAGCTGTCCAGATGTTTCTGACGGTCTTAAAGCCCCTCTGCACTAGTTTGGCATGGAGGGATTAGCCCTCCCTGATAGGTCACTGGCAGGTGGTTATCTCATCAAATCAGCTCTCAATTAACATAAGAAAAAGGGCATCATGGGGGATCAACGGGTACCGCTTAGGCATTGTTGGCTGTAATGTATAGAGGGCGCAAGTAGCTATAAGTAGTGCAGTGGGGCTTTAAATGAATATCGGCTTTTCCTACTCAAATTGGCAACGAGTATTTGTATTTTCCATTCTCTCATACTTTAAAAATAATAAAATGTGTATTAAATGAAGCAGTGTAAATAAAAATTAAAATAAAATAACAAATTGCCAATGTGTAAGCGAAAATAATTTGAGTATAATTATCATTCTGCTTTGCCAATTTAGAGCCTTGATTAATTATTGATTATTAAATCGCTCTTCTTCCTGAACGGCGCAATACGGAATTACAACATTCGATTTAAATATTGATTGAAATAAATGTGATTGGCTAGTTGTGAGGAAACTTTGCAATTGTTATGAATTGTAGGTTTATGAAACATTCATGTACACTTCATTTTTTTTCTTCACATTTCCCCCGAAGCCCTTGACTGCCTAGCATCTTTTTCTTGGGGTTGTACCGAAGCTAATAATGATTTGGATAGCATGCTGTTCCAAGTTCATCTCAGTCATCCATTTTGAAAAAGAAAATGACATTGTAGTCATTTTGTTTGTTAATATTGATAGTTGGAACAATTTATATAGCACAGCTACTTTATAAATGTGACTACGCTATGATGAAAAACATAACTCCTAACAGTGCTACTTTACAGACACACAGAATTGTTGAATGGAATTGTACCGTTTACATCAGTGTGCCTAGTCGCTATTTGACTTTCCTATTTAATTCATCGCTCCATTCATGAATATCGATCTTATTCGCCAACCTGTATCTCTTTTTTTTTGCTTTCCATGCAGCCTTCAAAAGAATAAAAATGAAGAAAAAAAATGATAAAGGTGGGTACTCTATTTTGTTGTTGTTCAGTCTGATGCTGGTCTGGTGTCCGTCTCGTTGGTGTATCAGAACTAAATTTTTAACTTTCAAAAGCGTGAAAAAAAAATCAAAAAGTTCTTTTGTATTAAAGGGCAAGTCCACTCCAAAAATAACTTACGTTGAATAGAAGCAGAAAAATCAGACAAACCAATCAAAAAAAGTTTGAGCAAAATCGGATAACTAATAAGAAAGTTATGAATTTTTAATGACATGAAAAACTTTGAAAATCACTAGACAAATTGGCAACTCACTCATGAGTCTGTGACGTCATGTCCTCACTATCCACTAACTTTTTTTCTTCATATTGATAATATAAATTTCCTATTTCCCCCCTAAGAATCTTATTTCTTCACACCAGCATCCAAGTAAGATTGATAGTAATATGTTTTTGTGTGGATGCACTAATATAGAGTAATTTTTTCCAGTTAAATCATGAAAAATGTGAATTTTGATAAACTATTTATATAAAAATCAATAATTATGAATATACAATATTCAGAAAATAGTATCAATTCTTCAAATTTCATAAAAGATTTTGTGAAATGTCATGCACGCAATATGATACAAATCATATAACCTGGGCAAAGGCATGGGAAAACAAGTTTGGGGGATAAAAGGGAAATTAATGTGATTAAACTATATAAAGCAATTGATAAATAGTGAGGACATGACGTCACAAACTGAAAACCAGATTGGCAATTTGTGTAGTGATTTCCATTGTTCCAGAGTTTTACATACTTTTTCAAAAATTCATAACTTTCTTATCAGTATCCGATTTTGCTCAAACTTTTTTGATCGGTTTGTCTGATTTTTCTGCTTTTATTGAAAGAATTAAAGTTATTTTTGGACTTGGACTTTAAGCCTTGTTCAGATATGGAACGGTAAACCGATGGGGGGTTCTTCCTTTTTTATTATGACATAAAGTGTAAAATGCTTCACATTTCCTATCTTATAACAAATACAGCTACCAGGTATGTGAATACGCGTAACGTAGGACCTTTGTTGTATGCAGTTGCCGTTCATTTACATGTTTTAACAAAATCTGGCGTTTTTTTTTTATCTGCAGTAGTTTACAGCGGCATATCTGAACAAGCCTTAAAGATACTATGTCCCTTTTGCAGCCAACATCAATATTCTGTAGAACTTTGCAGGAATTATGAATACGTCATGTATGTCCTATCTGTGAAATTACAACGTTAGCAGTGTCCTAATATTCAAATTATGCAAGGAAACCCGTTTACTTGCTAGACTTCACTGTCAGACACTATTGAGTGACTGACTGGCTTTTTTTTTCTTCTTTGGTAATGACATACCCTGTACATAAAATGAGCTGTAGCACCTTTAATGAGAATTTTGCTCAGTTTCCTTTTTTCAATTTGGTGACACTCAAGACAGGAAATGACCAAATACCTTGGACTTGTCCAGATCTCACAGTCCACAGTATATAGTACAATTATAGAACAAATATATGATTACAATATAAAATTTATTTTGTATATAGTTCCTCTTCATGCAACATAAACTTATAAATCTAATAAATTACCATTACATATAATATATTCTATCTGAATAATATCAAGAAGATACATACATGGGGGTGTTTCACAAAGACTAAGATCGACTTTAAGTTGGACTTAACTATGGCAGGCCGTTCATGCCACTGTCTGCTCTCACCATTTACCATTGGTCTCTCAAGGGACGTACAAATCGTGGTCACAAATCTACATAATTTATCTTTTTTGATAGTTCACTATTGGAAAAAATATTATCTAAAGGTCATAACTGAGAGACCAATGGTGAGAGCAACTAGTGGCATGAATGGCCTGCAATAGTTAAGTCCAACTTAAAGTCGATCTTAGTCTTTGTGAAACACCCCCCTGGATATACATATACCAACTTGTTGTATTAACAGGACATCTATATACAGCCCTACATGGTACATTAACCGGACATCACAAAAACTGGTATATTAACCCCAACCCTAACCCTAAATTCAAAACAATATAACTAATTAAACTAATGACTAATGATTAAACCTTTTGTTTCTTGGGAGGCCTTTAGTTTATGTTTCCTCTGCCTGCAAACTTACGTAGAGGGCAGTACTTCTTTTGTGCAATCGTCAAAAGGACACAAAATTGTCCTGCTAAAGACCATGGGTGGTATTCCGATAGCGCGAACTAAGTTAAGCTCGGCTTAACTAGTTCACACTTTTATGGAGTGCCTGTTGCCAACTCATTTTCCCTGTACAGATTATTTTAATCCTGCAATGAAAAGTGTCCAAAAATTAATTTTGCAATGAAATGGGAAGAAAAAGATAATATGAGTATGAACTGAATTTCCATAAAGTCTTTGGTAGATTATCTTTGTCACGAATATTGAAGGAGGAAGATGAAACCTAGCATTCCATAGAAGTGTGAACTAAAATTCTTGTTTAGTCTGGACTTAGTCCCGGCTTAACTTAAGAGAATACCACCCATTGTCTACTTAATGACCCATTTTTTCACTCCAAATGTCTGTTTTATGACGCCTTAAGTAAAATATAAATACATATATATAATTGTGAGAATTGAAAATGAGAGAATAATGGCGCATGGAGATGGGCCAGTAGATTTCTTAAAGTTTTGAACTTTTCACATCTATGGTGAACTTTGGTAGACCTAGGCATTAATATTCTCTCGTATTCATTTCTCACAATCGTGTATATATTTCCAAGAGTCGCCATAGTTGTTTGCATTTGTCAAATTAAATGGATATATATATATATATATATATATACATATCTTACACATCATATCGACAATTTCCTACACTTACCAAATTCTCAACTTCAACCCTGCACAAAAATTATCTAACCCTAACCCTAACCCTAACCTAAAACCCAATTAAAAATTTACAACAATAATCCAAACGCATTATTTCTGATAAATAGAATCACCACATCATACTGATAAATGCAATATTAAATATCAACAATTCTCTGTAATGAACTTGGTTCTAATGAGTATGGATAATCATTACTAGAAGTACTAATACATTTTTTTTTTAAATAATAGAAATTAAAAAGAAATTGTCTTTTTATTGCTTATTCTTATCATACTATGCTTAAAAAGCAGTACTTATTTTTTTTAGTGATGGTTATTTTACCCGACTGCTAAGGAAGCATAAATGCTTGTTAGTAAGCAACCGACGGCTTTAGGTGCTCTCCGAGGGACATCACTTCAAGAAACCATTTAAGATAAACTGGGTATTAAAAACAAATTCTAGTGATATATTCTTCAATTTGAAATATAGTAGATTATATTCACTTCGAATAAAGAGCCAAGCATTGATAAACTGATGGCATGTCAAGTGATCAATTTCGTCTCGAAATAAATTTCTCATCAGTAATTTTAGATGAAAATGTATTTGGTTTCTAAAAAGTTCGATTTGAAGTAATAATATATCGTAAGTGCTTAGAGGTGATGCTTTATGTTAGTCACTACATTGTATCTTAATCCACATATATCATTTTTATCATTGTACAAATGAGTTTATGAGTGTGTTGGAAAATGCTAGAAATATTTGAAAATGCTCGACACAATTAAATCTGATCTCCTATTTTATTTCTTTGCGTAGTAACATAAACGGTCTAGTCCGTTGGCTGCTATTCAGAAACCTAGAAAAATATTGAATCAATTATATCATACACAAAAGAACCACAAACCACAACATTCCACCATAAAAAGATGTAAATCTTAACTGACCTGAAATGAATATGGCACTTGAATTTATGAACAACAACATTATGATAATATCAATAAAACTAATAATAATAATAGTCAAATTTCTGAGGGCTTTACATTGTAATTACTATTACCCCGGTCAATGGATTCAAATGCTAATCCGCACATGATGGTGCACATGCTCTGCTAAACCGGCCAGGCCCCATTTCACAAGAGCGCACATGCCAATCAAAGCACATTAACTTTCACATCCTACCGGGTACCAAAGTAGCACCAGTGGCAAATATGTCTAGCCAAAGTACATTATTCGTGCTGTGGCAGGGATTTGAACCCTGTACCCTGTGGTTCACAGTGAGCGACCTTTCCACTAGACCACAACACCTCTAGATACCTCTACATAATATCATAACATCTTTGAATACCCACTACAATAACAGCAATATAAACTTCAAATTTTGTGCAGTGGTTTCCCCAATATAAACTATATCCTTAATATATATATGTACATTTACATTAACGTTTCTATAAGTAGCGCAAATTTACTATACATGAGTAAACAAGGTTTATATACATTTATATTTATTGCCCAAGGACAGGATATGAACATAAACAAATAGCTACTTGATAAACGAGTTGTAAACAAAATGCATTTCATTCAAACATTGCAAATATAAATTTAGAATAGATGGCCTTTTGTCTCTCTATTCAATACTGAGATTTTTGTTTGTTTGTTTGTTTTACTTGACTGCTATGAAAGCATGTGTATGTATGCTTGCTTGTATTAAAGTAAGCAACCAGGGGACCAATGGCTTTAAGTCTTCTCTGAGGGACCTGGTACTGAGGATTAATGCCTTACCAATAGGCATTACCACATTGACTTGGTTTCAAACCCTGAACTTCCCAGTTACCCACTGAGCCATCTCGCCTCCTCTGTATCATAATTGTTTTTGTAATAATACAAAGAAAAGGGACTACGCAGGTAAAGCTCGTCTAAGACAATGTGACATGTATTCAAAGAGATATTTCACATTTAAACATGGTTTAAAGATAAAGTTTGAGTTCTGACCCAGCGAGTGTAACATGAAATATACTGTCCAGAAGGAATTGGGAAGGGTTGATGATATAGTACAGAAGAACTGATGTATACTGTGAATTTTTTAATTGATGAAGAAAAAAAAAATTATCTCAATCTCAATTATTTTCCCCCTTCACCTCAAAGTAAACACTAGAAGAAGACTAAAAGGCTTGGAGATGAATCTCAAGGGCAATGATACTTCCAAACCTCACAATGCGGCAAAAAGTGCTGCTAAGCAGTGATGATGACGGCAGCTCAACCTTCTCTTAAAGGTAATACAAAGTTTTGGGAACTTTTGAAAATTGGGTGGATAGTGATTCTGTACAATTTTGATATTTTTGGATGACCCTGTGGATGTATTATAAGCAATAGAAAATTTAGCCCCTAAAACACTGCTTTCGAGAAAAATTGAATATAAAGATTTACCGGTGCTCCCGGTAAATTTTGATAAATTTCAAATAACGCCTACGGCCGTTCAATGGTAGCTGCGACCATGAAAATCTCAGAATATGTAGTTGTGATATATAATTTCCAAACTGGAATGGCTAATCGGTCGATTTTAGTCAAGAAACATTGTTTTATAGCTTAATTAGTATATTTGAGAGGGAGCTATACAACATAAAGAGTGTATTATTTACAATTCCATCACTTTGGACTCGATTTCAACCGCGACAACGATCACTGAATATTGCAGGATCGCATATGCTTCCAATATGTTCATTTGAACCAAATTCATGACCCCATACCAAAACTTTGTATTACCTTTAATATCAATTTCCCCTGCTCACACAAATCAAATGAAATCAATTAAAATCATGTCTAATCAAACCTCTACTGTACAATATCCATCATCTTCTATTCCATAGCTGTGCTGTTGAAGCATTTCATATGCTGATTCAAGATGCAAATGATCCTGAAGACAAGTCCAAATTGCAAGCTTTATTCCGAGCTATAAAAAAAAGAAAAAGACGAGAGAAGAAAAAAAATAAGAGCCATTGATCTTTCAAAGGAACTAGAATTTTAATAACATTTCAACATTTCGTGTGACATAGCTTGAATTTTTCAGTACATGTATAAAAATACAGTGATGTTTTGGGATCATCAAACTCATAAAAAATCTTCTGAAGTCATATCTGGGCCTATAGACACACCTGTGGTATGACAGTAGACACACCTGTGGTATGACAGTTTGGTCCAAACTGTTTAGTTTTCTCTCGTCAAATTAAATAGCAAAATGAAGAAAAGGAAGAAAGGGCCATTAGCCTTTGAATGCCAGTGTTTATAACATCTTCATGCGAAATAGCTTGAATTGCACATGCAGTACATGCATCAAAATACTGTGATGATTTGGAATCATCAAACCTTCCTGAAATTTGCTGAAATCGCAATATACTGCAATGGGCCTACACGCATCTGTGGCATAACACTTTTCAGTTGACAAGACTTTCATGTTTTTTCTCGTCATATTATTTTTGTAAAATAAAAAACAACAGTATTTGAAGAAAAATCCAAGCTTTGCAGCTGTATAACATCATTTATGTATATCTATTATGAGGACATTTTGATGAGCAATCTTTTGCTATTCTTCAAAACTTTCAGAAAAAGAATGAAAAACTCACAACTAAAGGCTCGTTCAGATATGATGCGGTAAACCGCCGCCAAAAATGAGCATACGTACAAAGAAACAGCTCCAAAAAGGTGGCCTGTACTTATACATATTAAGAAGAAGAAAGAAAACCAACAAGTTTTTTTACATGTAAATGATGGCAACTGCATGCAACAGATGTCCTACGCATATTCACTTTAAAGCCCCTCTGCACTAGTTTGGCCAGGAGGGATTAGAGGGATTAGCGTGGTCACCGACAGGTGGTTATCTCTTCAACTCAGCTCTCAAGTAACATAAGAAAGAGAGGATCATGGGGAACCAACGGGTACCGCTTAGGCATTGTTTTCTATATAGAGGGAGCAAGTAGCTACAAGTAGTGCAGTGGGGCTTTAATAGATCAGTGTTTACCACTGCATATCTGAACATGGCTTTACTTTTAAGAATTAACCCAACCCGTTGAATACTGAATTCTCTATTTCCCATAGGCATAATACAGGGACCACCCGGTCCCAGTAGGCAGTGGGTTAAGAGCTAAACCTTCCTTATAAACTTCCTAGGCTGTGTTCAGATATGACACGACAAAACTGCAGCGTTTTTTTGAGGATGACGTAAAGTGTAAAAGGCATCACATTTCTGTATCATATAACACAGAGCTGAGTGAATACACGCAGGACCTTTGTCGTGCACAGTTGCCATTCATTAATTTTTTTAATTTTTTTTTAATGCAGCGGTTTAACTCTTCATATCTGAACGAGCCCAAGGGTTAGTCTTCTTACCGTCAAAGTAGGTCGTGTCTGTTTCGTCGTCGGGGGCGGGTACAAAGGGGGGCTCCATCTCTCTCACATGTTCCCAGTCAAGGTCACGAAGAAACTCATGTTGCTTTACATCTGATAAAGACAAAACAATTCCATAACATTATTAACAACAAAGTTAATTACAACCCCATTGCCATAAATATACGTGGCACATTTACATGTACTTCAAAATTGAAACAACCAAGAAAACACACCAAAAAAAACTGATGGATCTTTTTTTATTCGTTTTATTTACATTTACCTACTGTACTGCTGTAAGAATTAGTTCAGAGGGCTAATGGGGAAGATTCTCAATAAGGTCTTGGGCTATCACTGAAATTGCTGTATCATCCTGCTGGGATTTGAACCCTCAACCCTTGGTTTGAGAGTCGAGTGAATGAACCACTAGACCATGGCAAATTCTCTTCTTACCTATTGCTGTAGGTCTGAGTTCAGAGGGCTAATGTGAGAAGTTTCTCAATAAGATCTTGGGCTATCACTGAAATTGCTGTATCATCCTGCTGGGATTTGAACCCTCAACCCTTGGTTTGAGAGTCGAGTGAATGAACCACTAGACCATGGCAAATTCTCTTCTTACCTATGGCTGTAGGTCTCTCTTCAGGGGCTAACGTGAGAAGATTCTCAATCAGATCCTGAGCTATCACTGATATAGCTTCGTCACCTTCAGGCCATGACAGGTCTACAATGAAGGGGAAAAAATCATAATGGGGTGAGATTACATTATAATACAACCCCCTCCCCACAATCAATGTTGTTGTACGTGCACAAGCATGCAAATACAACAACTTTATTGCGTGGTATAACATGTACAAAGATATTTTCAGATATTCGGATATTTTATAATGTAAAATGTACTACACTTTAAATTACTGTATCTTATAATAATAATAATAATAATAATAATAATAGTTAGCTCTTATGTAGTGCATTTAATTACCGAAGGTATTACCAATGCGCTTTACAAACATTTCAAAATCAAGATACGATTGCAGAAGACAATAGAAATAAAGACATACAGTGTATATAGAATTAATTACATATATATATATATATATAAATTCATGAATTACAAGTAAGTAGGCATACAGTATACATTAGAAAAATTGATAGTAGCTTCTATTAAAGGTGGTACATGTGATATAATATTTGAACATTATTATAATAGTGAGGAAGGCCCAATACAACAATATAAATAAAATAAATAGATGAATAAACATTATAACACAGAGCTCATTGATATCAACAAGGAATTGAACTTACCTCGACTGAGGATGTTCTGGAAGACAAGATCCGGTGAGCTATCACAGAAGGGAGGCATGCCGATCAGAAACTCATACAGACATACGCCAAGTGCCCACCAGTCAACTCCAATATCTGCAACACAAAAACAGTCAGCCGTTGTTTAACCCTTTCAGGACAGGATTTATTTTTAAGGTTGAATTGATCAATTACTGTTCTGTAAATTGGCAACAAAAATATTTGTCTGTTATTGCTACACTGTTACAATAAAATGAAATGTCTCTAACAACAATATACATTGGTGAGAATCCTGTTGAAATGTTAAAGCACCACTGTTGCTACTTGCTCCCTCTATATAGAAAACAATGCCTAAGCGGTGCCCGTTGGTCCCCCATGATCCTCTTTTTCTAATGTTAATTGAGAGATGAGTTGATGAGATAACCACCTGTCAGTGACCACACTAATCCCTCTAATCCCTCCTGGCCAAACTAGTGCAGAGGGGCTTTAAACAAAGCAAAATTTTGATTGAAAAACAATGATTTTGAATCTCTCAACATGTTGCCAATTTGATTCCTGGCATCAAACATAATATATTCATGAAACAAAATGGATGCAGTCTGTGCAGAAATGTTTGCCTTTTCTACTTATGCATCTGGCATGTCCTCTTAGGGCTCTGAATGAAAAGTTATGGAGCCAAACCACAAAGTGTGGAATCATTGTTGCAAAAGGGTTAACATGCAGCATCAAAGATGAACGAGGCAATAGCCAGATTCAACGATTCCCAGAAAATTTGCTATTAAAGGTATAGACCAGTTTTGGAAACGCCCCCCTCTCAAAATATGAAATGGAAGCTCTTATTACCAATCATGTGAAAGGATATGTTTTTACTAATACGTTATGATAGAAATTTTGCCGGGAAACCACCTACTAATTGATATATTTGGTAAATTATCATATTGATCCGGCCTGGATAGATATCGTAACGCCATTTCAACATTGAACATTTGGGCATATATTTCTGCTTTTTTGCGAATTTAGGTTGAAGTATTGCCATCTAAACCTCTGAAGGCAATATTTAAACAATATTGAATGGATATTTTGCACCCACAGCCCTTCAACTGTGATTTTACCACTACCGGTCTATATCTTTAAAGTGGAACCTGCCTCTAGAGACCAATCAAGGGAGACAAATGAAATGGTCATTAAAAGCAAGTGGCTTTTAGGTACAGGTCTTTTGGCATGATATTAATCTACATTTGCCACACTTCACCCAGGTGAGGTGCATGCTGGGTACCCGCTAGGAAGAAATTCCTTGAATGCTTAAACGTTTTTTCTTGGTAGCTCGGCTAAAGCCGGGGTAATAATATGATTGCAGGGCCCTCAGGGAGAATGGTATTAATACCGATCAGGATACGCTGGGTAAACAATACATTATTATTATCATTATTATTATCATTATTATTATTATTATCATTATTGTCCCTTTAAATAGAATTTTTCTATGAGAAACCAGGTTCAAGGGACACAAACTTGTCTTTATAGACAGGTGGCCTTTCTGTACAGGTGGTCGCTAAGTGGGTTTGACTGTATAGTGGATACCCAAATGTGTACATACCCCTGTAAATTTGATTTGTTTTGGTGTTTTTTTTCGTAACTCACGTATGAAAGGTGGACTGGTTGAATTAGGGCCTTCGTTGTAGATGTAAGCTTTAATATGTCACATTCTCAAGAAACATAAATTGGAACATTTATTTTTCAAATACTCAAAAATTATACAACTTGGTAAGGGTATATATAATTTAGTTGTTAACTGTATACACAAGTAAATTTAATAGTAACATGGATAGCTTATTGCGTATGGAGGTGACAAACAAAATCTAATATACAGATCTTACCGTGAGGCTGTTGCAATAGCAGTTCAGGAGCTAGGTAGTCCGGCGTTCCCAGAATCCTCTCCTCCTGCGACTGTCCACACGCAACCTGCTGAGGGCGCCGTTTGCAACTCTTTGGTGTCTTGAGAGGTGTGGGGCCGGGGGTTATGAGGGCACCTCGACCTGAGGGGGAAAGAGAGAAAGAGATGGTAAAGAAAAAGGAGAAAAATGGAAAGATGGAAAGAGAGAGACAGAGAAAAGAGAAAAAAAAAAAGAGATGAAGAGAGAGAGAAATAATGAAATGACAAAAATAAAAGAGAAAGATGGAAAGGTTTCTAAGAATATTGCTATCGATTACAACATTTTAAACCTCATTTCTAAATCTTCTGTAGGTTGTTATTTAGCTATTGGTGAGCTGATAAACATTTTATTTAAAAAAACTCTTTAGGGCAGATTTCCACTAGTGAAAAGGGGTTTGTCTTGTTCCTTAACCACTACCACAACCACTACCACTGCCACTACCATTACTACTACTACTACTACAACCACTACTAAGTCCTGCAGGTGTCGTAGTATAACGGTTCATTCACTTGACTCTCAATCCAAGGATCGAGGGTTAGAATCCTAGCCTGGCACTAACGTCCTTTGGCAAGGCATTAATCCACATTTGCCACTCCTCACCCAGGTGAGGTAAATGGGCACCTGGCACTTGCTGGGGGTAAGAATAATTGCAGGGCTATCAGGAATAACATCATTGGAGCTGATGAGGCTTCCCTGGGTTAACAAAATTACTATTATTATTATGATCACAAACCACATTGTTAGACGTCTTTTAGCTGTGGTGACATACATGTACGTTTCCACTAATTCCAGGGGAGTGTTTCACAAAGACTAAGATCAACATTAAGTTGGACTTAACTATGGCAGGCCATTCATGCCACTGGTTGCTCTCACCATTGGTCTCTCAATTATGATCTTTAGATAATATTTTTTCCTTCAATAACGAAATATCAAAAAAGGTAAATTCTGTAGATTTGTGACCAAATACATACGTCCCTTCAGAGACAAATGCCAGTAAATGGTGAAAGCAAACAGTGGCATGAATGGCCTGCCATAGTTAAGTCCAACTTAAAGTTGATCTTAGTCTTTGTGAAACACTACCCAGGAGTGTGGAATGCTATCTTCAAGGGGTGTGTCTCATTCCTAGACCATGTTTTCTTGAAGCTGTTCTAACTTACCAGGTGTCTTGTAGCGGATTCTAGCTGGGGTGACATAAGGAAGTTGTCCAGGGGTACGAAACGCTATTCTGAGAGGGGTGTGTCTCGTTCCTTGGGGGCCGGGAGTTGAGGCATTTCTCTAAAAGATTCAAGAACGGATCATTATATACAAAACTAGATGAATGCCATAAGTCCTTATAATGATATCTTCAACCTCACTTTGTATCCAGCAGAAAAGTTGGTGATAGAAATAATTCTAAAATTCTATAATTTTACTTTTCTGCTAACCCCATTAGCCAACAAGTGGAATAAACTGTAGGACTATGCTAACTACCAGGCCTGAAGGAGCCTGAAACAGAGAAATTACAGACTTCAGAGTCAGGCAATTATAAAAATAATGTAACATCCATAACAAGCAATAACATATTATTTCAATGACACTTACAGGTTTGATGTTCAGCCTCGTGGTATCATCGGGCGAAAAGTTTGTCAGTTCAGAAAAAGCACTCCTCTCCTGCAGATCACATGACTTCATACTGCTCTCTGATTGGTTGGATACAAGACTTTGGCTCCTCCCATCCCCCATCGTACTTGACTCCGACTGACCCTTCCGCGACAGGTCATCATGGCAAGACTCTGACATGTCATCTGGCATTTTCACATCTGATGCTTCAGACTTGCAATCCACACCGACTTCAAGGTCAAAGCTGACATTCCTCTTTCCGGATGACCTCCGAACTTTGACCCCTTCTTTCTTGGCAGGGTCAGCTGCCGATGACATCGACGCATCCAGATCCAGACCTGAAAGACTGCTGTCACTATGATCCTGACAAAACGAGGAGCTGCCCCCCTCTGCGCCACCGCTGGACATTCTTGACCCACTTCCATAGCAGCTGTCTCTAATGCTACCTCCTTCTGAATCAACTTTGCCAACATTGTTTGATTCTTGAGTGTCCACTCCTTCAAAACTCTTGGCTCTGATTGACTCCATGTCCTCAATGCTCAGACTACTATTGAGGCTGTCTGCATCACTTAGTCTGTTTCTATGGCAACCAGTGTTTGATTCCTCCTCACCCTCTCCATCAGCCACAAATAGTTTCAGGCTCAGTCCCTGAATCTCCGTGGTCAGGCCACTGTGGGATCCGGAGCCCAGCATCCTAACGCAGCCTTTGGAAGCACGGAGCGAGAGAGGGCTCATCTCAACCTGTGAGAGATGTCTCTTCCGGCCCCGAATGTCGCTTCCCGATCCCAACAGAGCTATGTCTTCAGTCGGTGATGATGCCATCGACTGCCCCTCATTTGACGTCTGTTGAGCAGTCTCAGGGCCGGATTGTCTTCTTTCATCGCTGAAGCTTAGATGGATCGAGGGGCGACTCACGGGTGCCCGCCCTACTGGTGTCTCAAACACAAGATCCCTTTCTCTTCCTCCTTGTCTCGTTGCTGACCTCCCAAATCGAGCTGACCTTTGACATCTGGATCCGCCATCTTCTTGTGGACGTCCTCTACTGCTCGCTTGCGAACCTTCACTTGCTGCAGATAGTATCCTATCCGCAAGAGCGATGCTTATACTGTCCCTTCCGTGATGAGAGGCAGCATCATGGGAGGATGGGTGGGGGCGCTTGTCACGTTTTACATCGGAGAGCAGATCACCAAGACTACTGGGGCGGGGCAGGCCTTGTCTGTTGACCGACGTTAGGAGGGGTGAGGAGAGCGGAGTGTGCCTCAAGTGCCGGAACTTTTCCTCCAGCACTGCTCCAGGAGTGTCCTTTAAACAAATGAGCATCCACAGGGAAATATTCAATAGAACCTTTCATGACATATTGAAAAAAATGTTATAACTATTAGTTTGCAAAGTGATCAGAGAAAAACATCGAATTCTGACTAGGTTTAATACACACTACGTAAAATGTCATGTTGAAAGCTAAAGAGTTTTACACATTTTGGGTGTACATGAATGACCTGTTGGAGTGAAATTTAAGAATGTAGCTGCTACCTAGTGTCCTTACAAATTAGTGTTTTTTTAAGATGAAGAATCTAAAGTGTAGCATGCTTCATATGTAACTTCATTTTGCTATGACAATTTCCTTTAGGCAGTCTAACCCTTTCGAGAAAATCATTCCACATTTTGTGGTTTTGCTCAATAAATTTTGACCGAGAGCCCTAAAAAACATGCCAGAAGCACGAGTAGAAAGGGCATAGATTTCTCCACACACTGCATCCATTTTTGTTTCATGACTATGTTGTGTTTGATGCCAAGAATTTTTTAAAGGAATATATGCTTTAAGATCCTTAAGTTGGCAACACGTTGAGCCCTTCGAAATCATTGTTTTTCAATCCAACTTGGCCATTTATTCAAATTTTTGACACATTCTCGCCCATGTGTATTGTTTTCAGAAAAATCCTTTTAACAAGGTAGCAATAAGAGAAAATATTATTGTTCCCAATTTGAAGAACAATATGTAATCACTTTTCTGTCATGAAAGGTTTGTGCACATGATTGTTCTGTTAACATCATGTTTTAAAAAAGCTTTGTAAACTTACAAATGTTAGGTTGGTGGTCAGAGAGAGAACCTGTCCTGGTGTTCGGTAAAACGAATCCGACCTTAGGGGTTTCACCACAGAGGGCGTACCGAGGATATCTGATACGTTTATTTCTGAGAAAAAGGAGAACAAAATTCTTAATGACAGGCAAAAGAAAAATGGGAATTCTTACATTGATAGTAATGAGAATTATGATGTTATTATGTTTAGTGGCATAGTGCAATTAATTACAATTTATACAATCTCTTTGCGCTTTACAGTAGTAACTTGGATATTATAAACATAATACAGAAAAATATGACACTTTTGCAAAAAGAAATGTAAGTCGTAAGGGCTTTCTTGAAAGTATCGAGAGAAGACTAATTTAGTTAGTTTCATGAGAATATGTCAAACACAAGGATCATTTTTTTTTTTTGGAAAAAAAAAAGAATTATCATCTAAAAAATGCAGAGTAAAGGTTGAGAACTAGTGAAGTGAACAAATAGTCTGTGTCGCTTTCTCCCACTTTTCATTCCTATTAGGTAGAATATCACAAGAACATACAATTGTATATACTACATGATCAACCTTTCTTCTAGAGAGTTATTTTCAAAATGCAATCCCATGAGTACTACCCAACTTAACCTCTAAAGACACATAGTAGCGGGCTCTCATGGGCAATTCAATACCATTCTGGTGTTTACCCAATAACAGGGGGGCTTTTCATCATTATTTGTCGGCCGACAACTGTCAGCGCTGACTAAATTTGACCAACCAGAGGCCTGGAAAATTGTCGATGAAACCGATATTAGTCAGTGAAAACCACCAAATAATTGTTTCATGAAACGCCCCCCTGGTATTGTCAATCACTAGGATTAGCCTTCAGGTTTATGATCAACAGGCCTTTGATGCTCTGTATTTTCCACCTATCTCCCCATTTGGTAAGATCATTATCTTACATTTCCCTCACTCTAAAGCTCTCTGAGAGAGAGGGGGTATTTCTTGATGGGACTCCGGGTTTGCAGTGTGCGAGACTTGTACACCCGTTAATGGTATTTCCACCAAGTCTGGTGTCAGTGAATTCTGCATTTTGAAACCCACGACCCTCTCCATTTAAACAATAACTCAGACATTCCTACTACATTTTTTGTACATTTACCCTAGATGATTGAATGTAACATGAAGAAGTTAATTAGTTTGAGGTGACGTACTGTGGTCCATGGAGATCTTAGACAGTCCAAAGTCAGTGAGTTTAATGTGGCCTTCGTTTGAGATAAGCATGTTGTCAGGCTTCAGGTCCCTGCATGGAGATAGTAATAGTCAAAATGCAGTATCAAGAGTTAGTGACGCTTCCGTATAAAACAGTTACTAAAGAATAATTATTTCAAAATACAAGCATCCAGATGTTCGATTAAATGGGCACTTTCCACATTACACACTGAGCATTTTGCCCGGCATTTGGTGCCTGTTTGGAGATAGTAGTCAAAATGCAGTATGGACAATTAGTGAGGATTCTGTATGAAAGAGTTACCAAAGAATACTTATTATTTCAAATCAAAACAAGCATTCAATTGGGAGATTCTATACTCAATATAAATATGAAAGAGTTGTGTTTTATAGCTAGGACTTTAATATGAATTGATTTGTCATTTATACAGAGATGACTAGAGTACCTAACTTAGTTGAAGAAAAGAAAGAAAAATAATTATAGACTTTTTTTATGTGTACTGTTTTATTGTCACTTTTCACGTATCAACGTTCATCCACTTATTTCTGTCCTTGTAAAATGTAAGCTTTTTAGGAAGGCGAGAAAATAAATGAAAAGAAATGAGAGGAGAAAACTTGACAACGAACCTGTGAACGATGCCATGCTTATGAAGATACTCAAGAGCCAGTACTACTTCAGCTGTATACATCAGAGCTGTGCGCTCATCAAAATAGCCGCAAACATGAAGCAAGGATTTTACATCACCTCCAATCAGGTACTCCATCACCTGTACATCATTGTGATAAGGGTTGGCGGGAAAAAATAATAATAATACATATATTTAATGAAAAAGTCAATGATTCAAACAAGTGTCATTGATTTACTTGCGATGATTTCTTTTCTTTAAAATGTTTAAACAATTCAAATATATTTCACTTCAGTCAATATCTACCTGTAACTTTCTATAGCATTCAATTTCATGCAAATAATATTAATCATACTAATTTGTTTTGCCTCACTATCTCGACAATACTAAGAACCCGTACTTGAAGAGCACTATACTCACCAAATAAATATATTTTGAAGTCTGTATGGAGTAGTAGAGATGCACGATAAAAGGACTCTTGGACAAGGCGAGAGCATCCCTCTCTGTCGTCACCTGGGCAGCCATGTTCTTGTGAATCATCTCTGATTTCTTCATGGCCTTGATGGCAAATAGCTTCTCCTTCTCCCTACCTTTCCGATACGCAAGATACACCTTTCTGTGTTGGTCAGAAATTTAAAAGATAAAGGAAAGGGAAAAAAAATGAAAGATAAAGGAAAATAAATTCATAGGTAGGAAGATTGTCAGGTCCACCATCTCAGAATTCTTCATGGCTTTGATGACAAAGAACATTTATTTTCCCCATTCCTTTCTTATATGAAATGTATTTCATGAAATGATATTGAATACATTTGTTCAATAAAATATCTGGTGAAAATGGATTTGTTATTGCAGAGTATCTGTTATAGCAAAACAACATTTTTTTTCTTCATGACTTTGATAGCAAACCATTTATCTTTCTCTCATTCTTTCATCTTTTTTATTGTCTTTCTAGTTCTCTGACCAAAATATAAAATAATTGCAGAGTATCTGTTATAGAAGAAGAAAACAAATTCTTCTTCATGACTTTGAAAATTTCTCTTTGTTCAAGCCTTTTAATCTGTTTATGAATCTTTAAAATTCCCTTACAAAAAAAAGAAGCTAATTGAAACGAAGGCCAAGCATAAATCTCAATCACCACTTTAAAGGGAAAGGGTTTAAGAGTTCTTACCCAAATGCCCCTCTGCTTATAGGTTTTACGATGGAGAATTCATCAATAGTCGGAGCTTGATGCATCTGAAAATAATCACAAACCAAGATTATAAATTTGAAAACAAATGTGGCAGTCAATCGTCATAACTGCATAACAATCTTGTTCTTTGTGTTCCTCTTCCACTTTTCAAAAGGTCAGCAACAAACTGATGCATGAATATATGTCTATCGTCATGATCCCCAGGTCAATATTTACGCTTGTGCATGCATTGTTATCTAGTCATCTAGACCTGTCTAGAAGTCTAGACCTATCAACTTTTATCAATATCAATTACAATATCATCTTGGAAAAAGAGATCCATGTCATGTGATTGTGTAGACAAAAATAACCGTCTGGTATGGGTCATTCTTTAATAAAACTGACATTTGTTGACATTCCCCATACACAGACGGCACCCCGTACGCCTCGCACTATAGGGAGGGATAGAGCCAATGGTGCAGCATTTTGCTGCACCAAGTTTCTCCTCCGATTTTCTTTATTTAGATCTAATTTTCTGATTTATAAATAAGATAGAAATAAACTATATATATTATACTCCTATGTACAGTTAACAATTACCTATTCCCAAAGACGGAATTTACGGACTTACTTATATGAGTTATCCATTTTTTAAATCTCAGAACCAAGGGAATGGTACGTTCATGCATTCGAACTGGTAATCTATGACATGACCCGCCCGATATATTTTCGGGTCAACCGACCAAAACAAGCCCAATGGCCAATCAGAGCACGTGTTTGATATTGGGCTTATGAATATTCAAACATCACCGGCTTAAGCCGGGCTGACTCATACGTAGCTATTGGACGTTCGAAAAGAAAAAATGAATATTCATCAACTCAAACCAAGATGGCTGACAACAAATCTTGTTGACTACAAGACTTTCAGCCAAAGTGAATGTGTGAAGACGTAAAGAGTGAAAAATCTCGATGCATATCGCATTCATCTCGGTCCGGCTAAACCGAACCATTCATTCCGCACACTACCGCATAGCCGTACTTTAGTCTATGTATAGAGGCGGTCAGAGGAGCCAGATGCAATCTCAGCGGAACAACCGTCGATATCAGAGACTGAAGCTTTCGGTCTACCATGATTCTAGACCGAAGATGTCAATGGATGACGTCATCTTCCTTCATGCGCAGTAACAGTTTAAAATACGGCTGCAAGAATTTCAACACGGAGCTCATTTTCGGCGATGAAAATCCAGAAAAAAGACCCTTAAACGCATCATACAGTCAATCTGGTAAGTGGAACCGATGTAGTTAAGCCTATAGCTAATTTTAAACTATAAATGCATCGGATATGCATCGGGTAAAATGTAGTATTTTGGGCATAAGTTTACCACCCGGACGGAGGTGGTAGTTTGCAATGCAATCGCTATGGTCGGCTTCTGTCTCTAAAGAGAGGAGCCGACCCTACCCAAATCAGAGGCTAACGAACGAAAGAGACAGAAATCTTCGGTCTACCACTTACCAGTACCATGATTCATGAAGATACAAATTAGATTTGTTGATGGTTTTGAAAAATCAAGGCGAAAGGGTGGTTAGTTTATAGTTTATACCTAGGATAAGGTAGTCCCATAAATTATCATGAAAGAAAACTTGAATTTGATTTGAAATCGATGTTCATTTTGTAATTGAACACATTCACAACAATGACAACATCAACATTTACAAGCGCGAGCGAGGCAACATTTGAGCAACAATACACACGTCACAGCTTGTGGGACCACACACTAAACAAGGAGCTAATATTGCGAGTGAAATCATTCAAATTAAAGCATTTTATTGTACATATACATTTACTTACCCGCGTTTCTGTCTTGGGAACGTTGGAGTTCAGCTTTGAAGATGATTGTGACATCATATATGCCATTTTTCGCTCTTTTGAATTTGAGTTGTTTGTCGCAGCTGTTTTTGTTAAATTTCAATTTTGCCGCTGATCGTTCTCATGTCGCAAGAGGGCGCCAAACATCTATCATTTGCCTGCGCTGCTACAAAACTACATGTACTCCAATTTTGCCACGAATAGAACATTTTATTAGGATTGGTAAATTTGTTTATGCTATCATGGTGGAATTTAAGTCCTCTTAGCCCCCATTTAGCTCCCCACTCACCCCCTCCATTCTAAATATTAGGAGAATGATAAAGAAGTTTTTACAGTCATTGTATAGGGGTTAAAAAAAAAATCTCATTCGACTTTTTTTTTTTCTTTCCTCATTTCTGTAACTATATATAAGAATAATCGTTCATACATTTAGTGACAATTGTATATAGGCCCTTCCTTGTTTAATGTTATTCATCTTTTTTCTTTCCTTTTTAAATATTCTCTCTTTTTCTCAAATGGGGGAGGGGATCTTTTTTGAGGGGGGGCGGGAGAGCGATGGAAATAAAAATCGAAAATAAGATACTAAAAGAGAAGAAAGTAGATGGAGAGAGTAAAAGGAGAGAGAGAGAGAGAGAAGAAGAAATTGAGGAAAAAAGGGGTATAAGTAACTTTTTCACTTCTTATAGGTGCAGCAACAAAATGTGCAACAATGTTTCGAAGGGAGGTACTAACTAGTTTTCCCATTCAGTAATTGCGAAACACAAATTCCGAAGAATTGTTGCGTTATTCCGAAGTTTCGTAATTCCGTAAAACAATATAGGATTCTATCATTTTAGGAATTATGAACCTTCGGAATTATGAACCTTATTTCATTTTCGGAAATACGAACCTTCGGAATTACGAACATTCGGAGTAACGAAAGTACGGAACTGTGAACAACGAAAATTAAAATGATATAATGATATACATTTTAAAGCGGGTGGTCTTGTTGTACAGGTTCCTTTAGTATCTGTTTAAATGAGAATCATTTTCAAGGGAAACCAAAAATGTGGTCTTTGTAGACAGTTGATCACTAAGGCAGATTTTACTAGTCTTAACGATGGCGATTTCCTAATTTCGAATTGTAAGTTATTCCAGTTTGGAGCCTGCGCGTTCCAGTTTTATATACCCCGTTCACACATCGCTGCGACCTTACGGAGACCATGCCGATAACCCCGATCTGAAAAAGTTATCAAATCGGGGCACTATCGCCTCCAAATATAGCAATTTGGCAAATTAAAGACTACATCACGACTGTACTGCTTCGTCAAAGCGTAGCTGACTTGCTGCCACTATATGATTACACCTAGACCAATGCCGACCAAGCGGTCGTTTCTACTACGTTGCTTCCTAATGCTTCCTAATACGATATCATAATGGGATGTCTCCTGGCTAAGTCACGTGACGATGAACTACAGATTATTGTCACAGCACTAGTAATCTTTGGCAAGGCATTATTCTATATCTCTCGTTCTCCACCCAGGTTAAGAATTAGGGTAACGGTAGTAAGAAATTCTTTGCATAGGGTACTTGAACACGGTATTATTGTAGTTCTGCTCAGCAGAGATACTTTGAAGCGCGTCCTGCTCTGTACATGTATAAATGGACATTGTTGTTATTACTATCATCATTATTATTATTACCATTATTATTATAAGTTTCCTCAATCAATCTAGCAATTTGTGTTTTGTTGCACGAATAACTACTTTAAAAGAATGAAAATGAATTCGAGAGACAATTTGCTACGGCGAGCACATCTATTTTGAATTTGAATCCTCTATTCCTCTTAACTGATCCATTCTTTTTTTCTATTTTTGTCTAAATCAATCTTATTATCACTCCTCATCACTTAATATATTCCGTCTTCTAAAGACCTCTCCTTCGATCCCCCATATGCTTCTAATTCCATTCTCTTGTTCTCTTCTCCGTCTCATAACTGCATCTCTCATGTCTGTGATTTCGTTTTCATTTGCCTTATTAAATTCCGGCCCCTACGTTGTACAAGTATGTACCCCTATATCTCACTCTATCTCTCTTTCAATCCCAGATACTACCCTTCATGCACTTCAAATATTCAATTATTTTAACAAGCTTATATAAATTGATAGACGTATTTGAGTAACACTTCATCTGTTTTCATATACAATCATATTTACATAAAATCATCAATGAAGTAAACATTACGTCAACATCATGAACGCAAAGACTTAGGAGGAAAAAAACAATTACGCAACTAATATGGCAAACTTGGTATGAATAGTCAGATGACTACGTCAACACATTTTAATAAATTGCTAATTTATGGGCTCACATCCGTCCTTAGCAGTGCTATATGATAATACATGAAGCATTTATATTAGACATTCATTTAAATTGCGCAGAGCTTTGCATGGAAATACCATATTTACATCGAATGCAAGGGAATTTACGAGGACAATTTATCAAAGAATCATTGACGACTTAATTATGGACTGAAATGTAATTCAAACAGTTGGATATGATATGGAGCATATACTACCTACATCATTGTAGGCTTAATCAGATATGGGGCGTTGTTTTACGTGTAAATGGATGGCAACTGCGCGCAACAAAGGACTTGCGCGTATTCACTGAATTCTTTGTTATAAGATACATACAAATGTGAAACGTATTACACTTAACGTCACATGAAACGAAAAAAAAAAAAATCTGAATGAGTCTTAAGTCAAATATATATGTAGACTTACATGTATGCACTCATGCGTTATACTTTAAGAATGTGTGTCCCGATTGTATGCAAATTAGTTTTTTGACGTTCAAAATACAATTGTACAGAATAATGGAAACACATCCAATTTATTTTAAAAAAGCATACATGATGTAGAAAAATACATTTACAGTAGAAAATCATCAAATGGAAACGTTTGCTTGGATTTGTCTCATAAAAAAGTTGACCACAAACTAACTCCCACACAGTGTTGAGTGCAGGGGTCACGGGCCACTGGCTTCATCGGGCAGGTAGTTCCATTATGTGAATGGGTATATTCCGACAATAATATACAACCAAATCAAAACAAGTTTAATACCAGAAGAAAGCTAACGATTACTTTATTCATTAGCCACTCACCCCAAAGCCGCCTGACCACAATCGAACGAGTGAGGGCTTACAAGAGCGGCCGAAGTGCAATTGAAACTCGCTTTTTTGCTCTTCTCCAATGCAAAAAGAGACGACATTGTGCTGTATTACTATATTTTTTCCCATAAAAGTACATATAAAGTGCCATATTCTTTCTATATTATACTTTTTGAAAGGTTACCCAAGAGACCCCCGGGCATCCCAATGCTGGAAAGAAACGCACTTTTTAGAAAACTTTACTTTTTCATGCAAAAATGCTTACTTGTTCTATGCATGCAAGTCAGATTGAGCGGATGATACAATGTTTCCATATATATTAGGTGTGCAGACTCTTGCACAAGAATGCAAATCCGGAGTGATCGAAATGCATTTTCAAGAGGTGGACATTGACATTGTATAGAACAAAGGGTATTTACATTCAAGACTTCGCCTCGGACATGTGCAGCCCCATATTCACTGTCACATCAAATTCACAATCGAAAGTATGCACAAAAATATAATCTCAGTATGATATCATATAAAACATATATGCATTAGACACTCACCATTAATATGTGCAGAGTTATGCACAGAACTTCAATCTCAGTATATTTTTTACAATATATACCTGAATGCATATGAAATACACCAATATAATATGCAGACTTCTGCACACGAATTCAAACCCTCAGTATGATTTCCTATGAAACGATTATATGCAAAGAACAGTTACCATTATGATGTGCAGACTTATGCACAAAAATTCCAATCTTAGTATCATATCATATGAAAGATACATAGTATAGGCATCGGACATTTACCATTATATTGCGCAGGCTTATGTACCCAAATATAATCTCAGTAAGATATCGTTTACAATATAATCATGTATGCATATGATATCCACCATTATAATGTGCAGACTTATGCACACAAATGTAATCTCAGTGTGATATTATATAACATTTATATACATTGGACATTCACCGTTATAATGTGCAGACTTATGGGCAAACATCCAATCTCAGCATGATATTAAATAAGATATATGTTCATGAGACGTTAACCGTCATGATGTGCGAATTATGCACAAAACGCTAAACTCTGTATGATATCATATTAAACTATATATGCATTAGACATCCAGCATTATAATTAGACTTATGCACACAAATCCAATCTCAGTATGATATCATATATGCATCGGACATTCAACATTATGATCTGCAGACTTATGCACAAACACCGAATCTCAGTATGATATCATGTAAAATATTCAAATTTTATGCAAAGGAAATTCACCACTAAAATATGCGGACTTATGCACAAAATACAAAGTCAGTATGATATCATATATGCATCGGACATTCAACATTATGATCTGCAGACTTATGCACAAACACCGAATCTCAGTATGATATCATGTAAAATATTCAAATTTTATGCAAAGGAAATTCACCACTAAAATATGCGGACTTATGCACAAAATGCAAAGTCAGTATGATATCGATAACAATATATACATGTACGCATATGAAATCCACCACTATAATGTCCACACTTATTCACAAAAATGCCATCTCAGTTTGATGTTATATGAAATATATATCCATTTAATATTCACCATCACTATATTGTGAAGAATTATGCACAAACATCCAATCTCAGTATTACATCCTATTAAACATATATGCATTGGATATTCACGATTATAATGTGCAGACTTATGCACAAAAAATCCAATCTCAGTATGATATCATGTAAAATATACAAATTTATGCATAGGAAATACACCATTATAGTGTGCAGACTTATGCACAAAAATCAAAGTATGATATCCTTTACAATATATACATGATGCATATGAAATCCACCAATATAATGTGCACACTTATGCACACAAATCCAATCTAAGTATTACATCATATGAAATATATATGCAATGGACATTCACCATGACGATGTGCAGACGTATGCGCATCAAATCTCAGTTTTATATCCTATTTAACATATATGCATTGGACATTCACCATTATAAAGTGCAGACTTATGCACACAATTTCAATCTCAGTATGATATCATATAAAATATACAAATCTATGCATAGGAAATACACCATTATATGTGTGCAGACTTATGCACGAAACTCCAATCAAATTATGATATCCTTTACAATATATACATGATGCATATGAAATCCACCAATATAATGTGCACACTTATGCACACAAATCCAATCTCAGTATTATATCATATGAAATATATATGCAATGGACATTCACCATTATAATGTGCAGACTTATGCACAAAAGTCCAATCTCAGTATAATTATTGAATGAAATATATATGCAATATATTAACCATTATGGTGTGCAGAATTATGTACAAACATTAAATCTCAGTGTGATATTACATGACATATATACAATGGACATGCAGCATTATAATGTGCAGACTTATGCACGAACATCCAATCTAAATATGATATCATATAAAATATATATGCAATCGATATTCACCATTATGTTGTCCAGACTTATGTACACATAAAATCTCATTGTGATACTACATGACATGTATATACAAAGGACATTTACCTTCATGAAGTGCAGACTAATGCACACAAATCCAATCTCAGTATGATATCATATAAATTATATTGATGTATGAAAAGGATAATCACCATCACTATATTTGCAGAATAATGCAGAATAATCCAAATTCAGTATGACATCATATACAATATACACATTTATGCAACGGACATTCACCTTTATGATGTGCAGACTTATGCACACAAATCCAATCTCAGTATGATATCATATAAAAATATATATGCAATAGATATTCACCATTATGTTGTGCAGACTTATGCACGAACATCCCATCTCAGTATTATATCAGACAAAATATATCAATGTATGCAAAGGATATTCACCATCACTATATTGTGCAGAATAATGCACAATAATCCAATATTAGTATGATATCGTTTACAATATATGCGTGCATATAAAATCCACGATTACAATGTGCACACTTATGCACAAAAATCCAATCTCAGTGTGATATTTTATGAAATATGTATCCATTTGATATTCCCCCAACATGATGTGCAGACTTATGCATGAACATCCAATCTCAGTATTATATCATACGAAATATATATGCAACGGAAAATCACCATTATGATGTGTAGACTTATGCACGAACATATAATCTCAGATTGATATCTTATGATACCTGTATGCATTGGATATTCACCATTATAATGAGCAGACTTATGCACAAAAATCCAATCTCAGATTGATATCTTATGACACTTATATGCATTGGATATTCACCATTATAATGCGCAGACTTATGCACTTATACGAAATTTATGTATACACTGGGCATCCACCATTTTAGTGTGCAGACTTACGCACACATATCCAAACTTATCAAGGCGATATGATATCATATTACGTATACATACATTGGGCATTCATCACGGAAATGTGCAGACTCATGCAGAAATCTATATACATTGGACTTTTAGCAATAAAATGAGCAGACTAATGAACAAAGATCAAACATCATTAGTGAGCATGATATCATATAAAAACAGTCAAAATTATGTGCAGATTTATGCACAAAAAATCCAAAGTTAAATGGTGTGTGATATCATGAAATATACTGAAAAACATTCTATATTATGTGAAGACGGAAGACGTATGCACGAAAATCTAAAAAAACTCAAGACCAAGATATTATATTATACAAGATCTAAATACATTGGACATTCAACATGTGCATACCTATGCCCATAAACTACATACCTTTGCACTCTAAACTAAAAATTTAGTATGAAATTATACAAGATTTAAATACATTGGACATTCAACGTTATGTTCAAACTTATGCAAGAAAATCCAAACTCTACATCGAGATGTGATAAATACACTGTGCATTCATCGTGTGCAGGCTAATGCACGTAAATCTAATGAACTAAAAACTGAGATATGATATTATATGAAATTTATGTACCATGATGTTCATTTTGTATTATATGTGCAAACCTATGCAGAGAAATCATGTATCAGCAGTGTAAAATGCGTCATAAAGCATACTCATTAAACATTCACTATCATAATCTCTAGACTTATGCATACAAATAAAAACTCATGGTACTTAAGACATATACACAAGATAGACACCATTAAATGTGTAGATCTTATGCACAGAAACTTAATCTGTACAGTTAGACATGAAATCATATGAAATACACAATTCAATTATAATGTCGAGACTAATGTGGATGTAATGAAAATTACGATTCATCCAGTAGCGCTTAATTTTACATCGCTAATAACATGTTTGATTGCGGAATCCATGTGTAAGTAAGCAACCCTGTGACAGACTGCATTAAGTCCTCTCCGAGGGATTTGGTAATGACGATTACCAACGTATCAGGGTAAGTTAAATACTCTCTGCCCTAAATTCCATTTGTGTGTGTGTTGATATATTGTTAGGCTTATGCAGTAATATTTACATTGACTATTTGGCGTAGATATGTGGAGATGTATGCACTCCCACGAAACTCAAAAGCTGGATTGTGAAACGGCAAACGTTCAATTCACAATAGAAACTAAAATGAGAATTATTGAGATTTTATATACACCTTAAAGGCTTGTTAGATATGCCGCGGTAAACAACCACGAAAAAAGCCATGGATTCATGACAATGATGTTAATGGACGGCTATCGAGAGTGTGTAACAAAGTTCCCATGTGTGTTCATTTAGAAAGACTTCTCAAAACTTCTCAAACTTCAATCGATAAAAAGCAGAAAGGATTCACGGTACGCAAAATCAATGTAGATCTCGAACATCGCGCGGCGAAGAATTATAGCAAACAATTCGAGTCTACACGGAATGACGTCACCCAAGTCCGTGCGGCGCGGGGCTCTTGACCGAGGCGAATTTGGGAGGGGCGGCAGTTGTACTGTAATTTTCATTTTTCTCAGTAATGAAAGGGTATTTAATTTTTTCTTTCTTGTATTTGTATTTTGTGTTTCATTAGCCGTCTGTGGATGTATGGTTGTGTACGCTCCGGTCAAGGTCTTTAAGATACAGAAATGTGAAGCGTGACGAAGAAAAATCGCCGCGGTTTACCGCGTCATATCTGAACAAGCTTAAATTTGACGTAAAAACACATGACAAGCTATATCAAAAAAATTACACGTCTATTATGAAATCATCGTTAAATTGGGCACACCTCTGATCTCTCATACAATTATATTGATAAGGATGGATATCGAATATTCAAAAAAGTTCTGCAGTCAATTTTGAGCGTTGATATCTCTCTTGCTAAGTACTATAATATTATTTTCATACTTGATGTTGGTTTCATTGAAAAGCCTGTGTATTCTCTTTTACAATGATGCCCCATTTGCAATGATTACGTAATTATGGAATGTGCAATACACCTGAATTCGGGGCCAAGTCAAAAGTGAGTTTCGAATGATTATATCTCAATCAGTCGATTAAAACTCATTTCATATTCCAATCAAGACAAATGCAACTGTATCTCCTATATACCTCCGCCCTAAATTCAGTATTGGAAATGAATGAAGTTATTCCTGACATAATCACGATGAAAACAAAAAGCCTATAACAAATGTCAGCTGACGACTATGATCTTGACCTACTAGTCCCAAAGTGTAATTGGATCACCTTCCTATAGTAATACTGTCACCATGTTTAGATATTGCAATAGCAAAGCTAAAAGCCTTTAATTTCAGAAATTGACCTCTGTCACCTTTGACCTAGTTACTCCACAATCTGATCAGATCATCTTTCTACGATAATGCATATTATCGCCAAGTTTGAGCCTCATATCTTTAGTTGTTCTAGAAATTTTGCGATAACTACGCTAAAAGTTGGAATTTCGGATGTTGACCTCTGTGACCATTGCCCTACTAACCCTAAATCTTATCAGATCGTCTTCCTATGGTGATACATATAATCAATAACTTTGAGCATCTGTAACAGTTGTGGATCTTGAGATATTGCGATAAAGAGGCCAATACTTCGAATTTCATAAGTTAATCTCTGTGACCTTTGACCTATACTCCACAGTGCAATTTGATTGTCTTCCTATGGTGATTCATACTATCATTAGCTTTAAACTTGGGTCTTGAGATATCTCGATAACGAGAAAGACGGCCGGACGTACAGACGGACAACCCGAAAACATAAAGACTACTGCACCACCTTAGGTGGGCGGAGGCATAAATAAGGATGAAAAACAGCATATTGCACTTTATGAATGAAAACCTCTTCGAAATAATTCAAAAGTATGCTTCATTTTTAAAGAATAGTACTTCACTGGCATTCATTCATGGCCGCCTCAATATATTATTGTATATATCTTGAAGAAGCCCTTTAGGCGGAATATTTGTTCACATGTCAACAATATCTTTTATTTTAGTGTTTGGGTCTAATACGTATCTCGTCCATCGCAACACATAATATTCTCTTAAACATATACATATAAACTGTATTTAGATATATATGAGTTCCTGATCACATGTGTTTGTTGACCAACAAATTTTCCCACATGGCTTAACTTGTCATTGTTGTTAATTACAGTGAACGATTAAACCCCCAAGTTCAACTTCTCTCAGAACATCCTGTAAGTCAGCCAAACTACGGGTTGATCTATCCTTCCATTTCGCCATGCATTCCCTCGTTGCCTCCTCATAGTTACTCTTATACTTATCCAGAATGTTCCTGGCCTGGGTGTGCACGATTCCAAGCTTTTCGCTAAACGCGTTGTAGGCGTAGCTTGGAATGTAGCTTGCCAACTGACTTAGCATTGCGTCGCTCACCACCCTGTTTAAATATAGTAAATATATGAGTAAAGAAATACAGATAATAACATTATAAAATCTACATTTTGTAACGGGACTGTGCTTTACCTCAATTAGTTTCAATGCCGTTATTGTTATTATACATTTTTCCAAATTTCCCAATTTATTATTCTTGCCACGCTACGTACCTTAGCTCAAATATTACGATTGCAAAGACTTAGGAAAAAAATCAACTTAGGGGCAATTTCAATACCTATTGTAGTGCCTATATATACATGTATATTGTTATGTACTCTTAATTTTAGAAGTACGTGGACGAATAATCAAGACATTCAAATTCGCCCGGCGCATGGGCAGCTTGCAATCGTGACTCATTGTATGAAATCATAATTAGTCAATAATATCTCTCCCTGTTGCGATTATGACACATTCTTGAAATTCCGAAGTAGTGTAAAAAATTACTTATAATCTATTAGGTAATCCAAACTAGGAGTAATATCTGATACCAGTATTTTTGCAACAGATTGAATTCAGTTTGTAATCTAATGTTTCACAATTGAATACCATTTATCTGTATGTTAAAAATATAGTTGAAATGACCTCCTTGACATTTGAATAAATGAATAACAATAAATCTGGATTTATACTAATTAAAGTCAATATTGTATCAATTTCTATCTCTCATGGAAAATAATAGGAATAATATGGCAAGAGTGAAATACATCTTCTTATGTCTTAACCTTTTAAGGCTGATGGGGGGAGGGGGCAGCATCCCCCTATAGTCATGCATATCTTTTGATACCAAGTTTTTACTTTTTACCGACAAAAACCCCCGCAGAATCAAAATAGCGACGCTCTATACAGCCAAAAACAATCACTTCCCCAATATTGATTGTACACAATGCAGAATTGTCAAATCGCAGATATGTGAGTATTTGATTACCGATAATTAAAAAAAATATATTTGAATCCCCCTCCCCCTCACGTTTGGAGTATTCATCCTCCATTCATTGAGCATATACAATTCTTCCTCGCTGCAACTTTGTTAATTTCTCAAAATTTTAGATGCCTTGGAAAGCATCAATTTTTAAATATATTAGGGAAACGTAATCTAATTAAGGCAAACATAGGTGGTTTCTGCATGGTTGATCCGAGTATTCTGACACGCTCAAAAGATTATCGTTTGGTCAACAAAAATAAAATGCATTGAATATACGTCTGGAAATGGTATTATGGCATCAAATTCTTACAAATCTGATTTTATTCTATGTTTATTTCCCTTCTGTTTCTTACGGGGGGTATACTCATACACTTTTCAATACAAATCTGAATTGTAGTCATAATATAGGCGTTGATAAAGACTTAGCCAAACCGTTATACCAGAACGCAAACAATTCTCGTTTATACACTTTTCATCCACGCTGGCTATAGTTGATATCTAAGAATATTTTACTGAATAGATATTATTCGCTAGGTTTTGGTCTATCCCATTAATGAGATCTTGATCAAGAATGATCAAAAAACCATTATTCAGCCATTTAGCCAATAGGAAGGAAAACTAACCTGGCTTTAGCAGTAGAACATTCACCGGCTGGTGCTGATGCATCTTGAAAAGGACTGGCGACTGATGTAGATGGCGGCGGTCTCGGGGATGTGGAAACTGTGTCTACTAGTGATGTCTCGGTTATTCCTGATTGTAAGAGTGGGAAATTGGGTTCACTACGTTAAAATATTTATTCATTATGTTTATGTTATTGGCTGTGTAATCATGTTGTATTATGAATTGAATTACAATTCAACCACACAAATAATTATTTTTTTCATTGATTAAATCATGGTGCCTCATTTTTTCAATTATTTTTACATACAATTCATGTTGGTGAGATTAAGTTTGAGTTTCAAAAATTTGTATTGATTAATATAAGCAAAATCCTTACTTTTTAATTAAGCTTCTGTCTTAAAATTGGAGGGGGAGGGAAATAATAAGAAAAAAATAGAGATTTTAAAAAGTACAAAGACACAGGATGTGTGTTTTTATCTTATAAAAGAAATTCCCAGGGTTTTTTAAAGTTCATGTCTCTGCCCATGACACTCATAATGTTCGTCCATGACAAAGAGTTTCCCCAATCTGACAAAAGTTGGAGCTTGGTTTAAAATTCGATCGATGTGACAAAGAAATCGACTTCCTTCAATTATATTTGCAGTTGAAAATACATTAATTTAGATTTTAAAAAATTAAGCCGAAGTCAAGATTCCCGTTTTTATCTCATCCGTCAATGACAAAGAACATTTTTTATTTTTTTTTATTTTAGCAGGTAACCATGATAACCAAATTTTATTAGATTTCAACATCTCGAGTGACAACTTTTATTTAAAACGGTTCAATTCAACGCATTGTTTATCAAATACAACATAATAATTTAGCATGGTTAATGTAGTTACGGCTGCGGCTTATAATCAAAGTAAAGTGCAGATTCTTCTTTACTAGAATCAAACAAAATAAATTAGCTAAATTATTTGAAAACCCACCACGAGAAGCAAGGAAATCTGTTCTGAACTTTATATCCATCGAACGCTTTGACTGTTTTACTTTCAGCTTCACCGGCAGGTCATCTGCTCTTCCGCTAAAGTCCAATTCGAAGTAGAAAGTATGTTTAGGCATTTTCGTGAAGCTTGCTTCGATATTCTGTCATTGGATATAATTAAGCATTTATATTAGAACAATTGGCAGGAAAAGGTGATTCGAAATAATATTTGAATATTTGGAGAGGATTACACATGAAATTCATAAGATGAACAAGTAAAGATAGCATTTTCATATAGCATACAAGGCACTGGTCCAATGGAGGGTAGGATCATAGATAATTGACAGCTGGGGTTACAGCAAGGTGCATGTCTAGAAAGAAGGTTCAGAGCCACCACACCAAGCAGGAGAAATATTTGATGTCCTTGCAGGTGGAGAAAACAATGAAATAGCTCTCTATTACATAACATATTTTGAATTTGTCGGCTCAAATATTTTTCTTATTGTTATACGCCAGAACTTGTAATATTTTTCTAATAATGGTAATTAGTTTCGCGGATCTTATGCTGTGACACAAATTTGGTATAAACGGGTACAAACACATCGGCCCGAATTCACAAAGGAGGTTTGTCGACAAACCTAGGTTTATGTGCGTCATATGACGCGTTTCGACGCGTTTCAGACCAAGGTTTGTCTGAACCTTGGTCTGAAACGCATCGAAACGCGTCACATGACGCACATAAACCTAGGTTTGTCGACAAACCTCCTTTGTGAATTCGGGCCATCAAGTCTAAATACAAAAGACTAAATGTAAATATTTGGACTCGGAATATGTGGGGATTATTGGTACGTGTTTCATTTGATAAAATTATCTTTGATGATAGAACTATATGAAAAACTATACCCACGGTGAATCGGAAAGGGACTCAAACTGAACATGTACGTGACACTCTCAAGACCGGTATATCAAGAAGTTATCAAAGTTGAGGCTCGACAATTTTAAAATGTAAATATAATTGATCATAATACAACTGCATATATACTTCTTCCGCTTATTCATTCATCAAACTAACTGCGCATCATAATACTTTGAAATCTAAAAATCTCTCTTAATCGTTTCTCTCTACATTTGCGGCCTGGAAGCTCCGATATCGAAATATAGAGGCATTTCAGTGATTAAGTTGCGTGGCCTTTTTATTCTACCAGATGTTAACATTCAAATTAGTTAGCTGGGACTCCATCTTAGTACGGTAACATAGCTGAAAACTTGTGCACTTTTGTCTTTAACCACGAAATATTCCACATTTGTAAAAGAGATCGATATCCATACCGGCCAATATCAGATATGGAAAGACTTTCATAAAATGTGTTATGTGGTAATTCTCTATGAAATTTTTCTGTTAATACTTCGAATACGCTAGTAACTCTAGGTATTCTTCTCCAAAAAGGTTCTTCTTCTGCATTTTGTGTGCTACCTAACCTCTGTTTCAAAACGTATTTTCCCGGACATGTTCCATTTTCCCTGCCTCTTTTTCAATTACCCCCCTCCTTTTTTTGTCTTCTCAGGTATCAAGATTAAGTGCTTGTATATATGGAAGGTGTATAATATGACAGCACATTCCAAACGCCTTCACGTATGAAACTGGTCTGCTTTTCAGGATTTAAGCGTAACATTTTACTTTAATTCTAACATGAATTGATTTCTGAACGCACACCTAGTCGGCATACTGCTCGATAGATAATGAGGACAATCTACCAGAACTAGACTCGGTCTAATTGTATCGGGTTACCAAAAAATGGTTAACGGTAGGGTCAAAATTTAGTTGGGCAAGTTCACAATTTGAAATTCCTTTAAAAACTACCGGATATTTTTTTTTAAATGGTCCCAGATTGAAGATAACCTATTTTGCCAACCTCATTGATCCGACAAAAGTACAGGTCGTGCTGTACTTCATGAATCACGGTGAATTCAGTATCTATCATTTAGTAATTATTGCATATATATATATATAAAGCGTCTTTAGATAAAAGTGTACAGAAACTATGCTGCCACACTTTCTGTATCTCTTTGGAAGGATGGTACCAGATGGCAATAAGTCTTCAAATGAAGTCTTCAAAATGCTGGTTTCTCCTAGATTTAATACATGAACGGTCTTTCATATCAAAAGCAGTCTTAATGCTCATTTTACTAGGTAATATATGAATTTGTATTCAAAAAAAGATATAAAGAATAAATAATAATAAATATTTACTATAATTAAAGGGACTTGGTAACATTTTTCAGATGAGAGAAAATGGTACTAAGGTAGTGTCTTTAAAGCTAGATGTAAAATTAAAGATAATCTGAAAATTTTAGTGAATACAAACCATTATTAATGATACTAATTGGGAAAAATGATCTGATCGATTCCTTAATTCTCCCAACTATATTATTACAATTTAATTACATTTTAGGTAAATTTAAATCGTTACAAAGCAATAAATTGGTTGTATATACCATTCCAGACAATTATGTGTTGAAAGATTTTTTAAAACCTGTCTTATGTCTTATTTTCATGGAAAGACGGTTGGGTAAAATTCAAAAATGGTTGGGAGAATTTACTGTTAGAGGTTGTTGCACAGTGACGCCTTCAAAGAAAACCATAAATATCTTTGTGGTTTGAAAATTTGTTCAGGGTGTTTTGCATGTTAGAGACTTAGTACAGTAGAAGGAATATGATAAGTATTATTTTATACAAAATTACGCAGCTTTTTCATCAACCTTCAACAATGTTACCGAGTCACTTTAAGCTTTAACGTGATGATACAGTTGAGAACAGTTGAAACTCAAGAGCCACAACATATAATACGGGAAGGGGAATGCGAGGTGGCCGGAGGGGAGAGAAATTACTCTCACCTCTTTAAGTGCGCCAGTATCACTTAGTTGGCAAGTGACTTCCATGTCTTTATGTTTAACACTCATCTCATCGTCATCATCTTTAGCGGGTTGATACTTTGCATTCTCTCTGATTTCATGAACATCTCTCTGTGACAAGGTAATGCGACAAAACGATGTTTATAAAACAAAATTTTCAGACTTGACAATAAACAAATATTGCATTGTTTGGAGAAGGGGGTGATAGCAGTCCTCAAAACAGTTTAAAGAGGTAATGACAAGAACTTCCAGAATAATTAATCATTGACCACACCCAAAGTGGATTCAATATGATATGGATAAGCTTACCATTCCATAAGTTTGCGGTTTCACCATTTGGGTAGTCGTTACTGGGTCTGTTGTGTGTCAAAGGGGATAGAATAGGAAGGAGAGTGGACATGTTCTTTAGGTAGTCCTTGATACTGTGATAAGAGAGGTATTCTTAGTGTATAGAGTGCAGGAAAGGGTGGGTGAACCAGCTTAATACTCTTTCCGCATAACAAAGCTGGTAAAGTTAATCAGTCTTTTATGGACTACCCCCATAGAGAAAGCGCAAAGATAATGAAAATCATACATATCGCCATGCACAAACTAACCTTTGAAGATCATTTGAAGTTTTGAATATTTTTTTTTATTCGAAATGAATTTGTAGTCATGACAAACAGCACGAATTTAGTTCACGTCTTTCATGTTATTAGGGACTTTTAGATTTTACACGACGAGAACGTGGACTGCCACGGTGACATCCTTTTAAGGTAATGTGACGTCCTTTTAAGGCACTGCCGGGCACGGGCCAGTGCCTTGAAAGAATGGCACACGTGGCAGTCCACGTTCTCGTCGTGTAAATCTAAAAGCCCCTAATAATAACGAAGCCGATACTATCAAAGTATCATTATTGACTTAGTGAGCATTGCATGATACCTATTGATGAACATGGGTTTTTAAGGAAAAAATGTATATTTTTTTTAGTACTTCATCTGACAAACATTTACGCCATACCCAATGTACTCCATGAGGTTTGATGACCATACGAAACTCCAGCGTCAGTTCCCTACACTGTGGCATAATCTTTGGGAGAAAAGGCATGAAGGACATTCGTTTCTTTTTCGCATTTTTAAAGACCGTGATTCCTTTTGAAAAGTGCTCCAGAGAAATCTCCACATGACTATATGTAACCCGACAGGTTCTTGAAGTTTGTACAAAGCGATCAGCTTCCCCTTCTGTAAAAAATGAAAAATTAAATGAATTACACACTACAAATAAAATTAGTAGTAGTAGTAGAACTTGTTGTTGTCCTAGTAGTATGATAAATATTAGTTTTTTATTCTTCACAATCAGTGGAAACATAACCTGATTTGGTAAGCTTTCACTCGCTGGCCGAAAGCTTCTTCATGACCTATGTCATATTTTTCCACAGTTTGTGAGGAAAGAAATACATTCAAGTTACATCACCAATCATATAAACCTCTCTAGTGATTTAAGTTGTATTAGTAGTTGTAGTTGTAGTGAATTGCCACTCTACACCCACATTTCGAGTGGTACCTGGCTATTGCTGGAGTAATAATTATTGCTGGGTCTTTAGGAGTAGCATTGATGCTGATGACTGTTGCGGAGTAAATTAATATTATTATTATTATTATTATCATTATCATATTTCTTATTATTATTATAAGTATAATTACTAATGTTATTACAAATTTTATTATTATCATTATTACTAAAATTATTAATAATTGTATTATTACTAATATTCTTAATAATATGATTATTATCATTATTATTATACTAGTATTATTATTATATGTACCCCTACTACACCTACTCCTACTACTACTCCTACTACTACTACTACTACTACAAGTACTATTATTCATCCTGTTGTAGAGCCTAGCCGAGTTATCACTTTTTGTCTATCTACGGTCCTTTACTCTACTAAGTCGTTAAACGGCTTTCTGCTAAGTTGCATTTAGTTTGGTGTTATTATGATTTGCATACGTGTAAAATAGCCACCGGCTGGAATGCTCTTCATTTAGTTGGAGGGTATGCGGTATTATAGCAACTGAATATACAAAATCAAACTAATTTGTCCTTCTGATTTAGATATGCCTAAGAGCTTTCGGTTTTTGCTTTACCGTGATTCAAGGAGTACAGAACGACCTGTACTTTTGTCGGATCAATGAGGTTGGCACAATGGGGCATCTTCAATCTGACAGGTTTCTCTGATTCAAACTGCAATCCTGACGGAAGACACTTGAAGCCAAAGGTAACAAGCGTCTCGTCGTGTCTTAGAGTGATTTCAGGTGGGATGTCTGTGAGAACATCTAAAGTTATCGTTTCCTTAGAACCCTCGGGCAGTGCACCGGGAGGGATGGAAAGAGTGAGTCCGTATGACGGGATATGTAGCTCTCCTCCGGTTTCGTCAAAGATCCCATCAGAATGGTATTTGTCTACGGTTAAAATCATTGTAACATTATCAATACAATCAATGTATCAATTATGATGCGATGAGATCTTACCTTGGGTACTATGAACATTGAATGCATTCTGTAATTGAAATAATGTCAATAAACTATTGTTAGGACAATTACCCCCTGGACAATCATCCCCTATGACAATTACTCCTTTAGGTCAACTACTCCCTAGGACTTTCTGAGGCCTATGTTTGTTTTCTTATGTGAAACTGCCAGTTATATTGAGGGGCGTTGTTGTTTTACTAGAATTTAATTTAAATCCGTACAGCACCAAGTTGGGTGAGGCTGGTACTGTGGTCTGGTACCTGGACATAAACCAGTATGCCTGCAAATATAGTTACGGTGAGTCCAAGGAGTTTACAGTGTCGGGATTATACATTGTAATATGTTCATGATGATATTAATTTGTTAGTTGATCAAGTAGTAAGATATTTCAGATCGTTCGGAACTGCCAAAGTAATCTGGTTTAAATTATAGTGTTATTTCTTATTGTGGATTTTTTTCTTCTCTAAGCTATACTGGATCCTTCGGTATTTAGTTATAAATCATATACTCTAATTTTTCTCTATGAACAGCTTGTTCCATTTTAAGAACGAATCAGGTTAGACACCCTGCTTATTATTCTTAGTACATATATGTATATATTACATATATGAAACAACTCAGTCGACATTCTAAAGGAGTTAATCATTTTAGTTTAAGGAATTCTTGTCAAGGAAAATGCTGTTTGTTTGGAAAATATGTATAATTCTTCCACCGTTGGTTAATTCATACACCAGTGAAATATTTGGTAATCTTGTTGTATTTAATCGTTTTGACAGAGGGAATAAAGGATAATGAGCCCTCATGCCACTGATCTTCCGGTCCAATTATTACCTGTCTTACACAAAAAAATTAAAGTTTTAAATGTTAGACCGAGTGTCTGGTATTTAATTCCCTTAGTCACTGGAAGACATTGTAGTCCGTTTAACAATATGGGTAGCATGGGACAATTTTGGCTTTTGAAAGATTAACCGATTGAGTACGCTCATTCTGTAGACTTTGGAGCCTGCCCAGGTCCTGCTTCCAGATACCCCCAATCCCATTATGACATGTATCTCGATCCTAGTAACGTCGGATGCGATTTAGATTAGAAAATTGCCAGTTTAGGGTATTGCAAAATAGGTGACATTCTCATTTATCAATCACAACAAAACAAAACAAAACACAACACCCATGTTCCGACTCTAGGAGAAAAGGGGATGTGGTGATCATCACTAGACAAGGAGAGGTCAGTGATAATAACACTTTGCCTGCATCTGCCTGAAAAATGATTTTGAATTATTAAAAGATAGAATAACTTCACTTGCGTTTACTCCCGTATTGATAAAACTTACTCATCATAATACATCACATTCACTTTAAATAATATTGTTACTTAAAGTTGTCATATGGGGCATATATAAATGGATTCTTTAGAAAAATCCTACATCCAAATATTTTTGAACAATTCTAACTTTGAGGTACCTGGGTTTTTAAGGAGTGATTTTACAATAAAATTAGACACTTATATAATAAGAAATTGCTGAAAAGTCATTTCTTTTCTCATATTTAATTTCTACTTAGTGGTAAGGGGAATCTAAAACATATTTCTTTTGATTAATATTGGATAAAAAACGAACATGTAGACATGGTCAACTTACTGTACTTTGAACGCGGAAATTATTAATTTCTTTACTTGCAAAACCGAATAATTATATCAAATGTATAAAGGGAATACCTACCTTTATCTTCATGTTGCCCGTCGATACTCAGAACTCTACAAAGAAAGACCAAATGTATAGTAAAATTTGAGCAATATTCAGGTGATTTTTGCACTCAATTTACCCGACCTTTCGTAAATAAGGGGCTATTAACCCTAGGAGATAATGGACTTAAATCATAATTATTTTTTTTCAGTTTGCGCTGATGCAAAAAGAAATTCGTTTTTACCCTCGTCATGACAATTTGGTCTTTTTTTGCTCAACTGAACATTACAGGAGATTTGATAACCAGTTCTATTTAAAAATGCTCTGATACTAGAAAAAGTGGTAAATTGACTTCCATCAGCATTGGCAAATTGAGCTGCAGTTGAGTCGCTCGACTCGACCAATATGACTTTCCAACATTACGTCACCGGGTCTAAGAATTTTGTTTTAGCTGTCTAAGCTAAGACAAAGTGCTTATGGCTAAGGAAACTTTCTTAATGTAGACCAATTATAAGACTTTTTTTCTTAAACTTAAAAAATTTTGTTTGGAAGTTAATTAAGTACGGTCCCCTAGTTTACAGCATACCATCCATTTACTATTTTTAATTGTCTGATGTTGACCTGTGTAATTTCATTCAATTATATTAATTGTTCTGATGTTGCTGATATCAGCACACATTTTCAAATGGTATTTGGCCGTCAAAACCTCCCTATCAGTTGATTCTAAACGAACTGAAATTGTAGCCTGATTTGTGACAAAAATTGGAGAAAAAAATTGTGGTTGGGGTGGGGGTTCAATTTGAATACTTTTCTACCATCAGGGCACATATGTGTCTACTGACCGCTCATGGAGACGGACGTATGAACGCAGCGCTCCGGCTCTCGCCACCACCCATGGAGTTCTACACGGTAAACCAACCACGGCATTAATTATATCATCATTATCTGCTGGCATGTGATGAGTATGTGAACTGATTGAACCATTTTAAACTCCATGTAATAGTTTTTGTGCACCAATTTTCCATATTCTCGACGAGAACTTGCATTTGATTAGTTCCAAATCACTACATACACGAATTCAACATCCGACATGGCAAGTGGTCATGTGACACGGCAGGCGGCAAAAACCAAACAGACACGGAATGGAGACCCCGCGAAGGAAACGACGCTCACCGGAAGAAGACGTCCAATTTCCCCAGCTCACACTGGCTGACATGAAAAAACTGCATGTCTGAATTTTCCGACAAAATCTGCATGAAGATTGATAACTTGACAGAAGAGGTGAGTGAACTGAGTAAAGAAACTCAACGAAGTAGAAAGAAGCGTTCAATTCAACTCCGACCAAATAACGGAAATCGAGAAAAACGAGCTACCTGAAATACGGAGTAACATTCAATCGAGTCTATCCAAGCTGGAGGAGAAATTGATCATGATGGAAATATATAACCACAAATCAAATCTATTATTCTACGGCATCCCGGAATCCAGAGGAGAGAACGTGTTTACTTTGCTGAGATCAACCTTTGTTTCCCTGGGAGTGAGTGAGGAAGATGCCGCCGTCATTTCGTTCGCCAACGCCAACGGGCTACCCCAGCGCAACGCCAGCTCATCAAGCGCCGCTTCGCCTTCCGCCCCGGCCCCAATTATTGCGAAATTCGCCGCCATGATGGATTGGGACCGAATCCTCTCCGCATTCGACCAGCAACAACGCGACCGAGGCAAGAGGGACGCCCCTCCAGCCGATCAGCCCCTCCAGCATCGCAGAATTTCTGTTCGAGTTGACCTCCCTCCGGCCCTCAAGGTTCGGCGGGGAATCCTGGCAGGTGTTGCATTCAAGTTGCGCAAGGAAAGAAATCTATTTCCACAAAAATCACTGTTGATAGAGCCACGGTAATTGTTCAGTGGAAGGAGAAAGGGTCCCAAAGATGGACTACTTACAAAGACTGAGCGGACAGAGCATGGAATCGAAGAGTAAGAAACGGATTCTCATCTTTTACAATCTGATAAAAGGTTAAGCATACCAAAAATTTCCACTTATATGGCAGTCGATCATTAACTCAACTTATAAACAATCACTCAATATTGCTCCAAATTGTTGTTTGTTGAACCACCAAATTGGTGGTTCAACAAACAATCACATTCAACTTGACACTTTTTTCCTTATAAAGGTAGGCCAATAATCGTTAATAACGGATGATCGATGAGTCTATATACTCATTAACTTCATTTACACACAAGTAAGGCATCATTATTTTCAACATAAAGAAAATAATTTAATTTTCCTTATGTTGAAAATAATGATGCCTTACTTGTGTGTAAATGAAGTTAATGAGTATATAGACTCATCGATCATCCGTTATTAACGATTATTGGCCTACCTTTATAAGAAAATGGTATAACGATACAAATATTATTTTTGTATATTACTTTGAAAATGTCTGATTTGTATTGACTTTTGTCAAAAATCAGGCCAAACTTTCATTTTCATTTTCGAAATCAATTGATGAGTAGGTTTGGCATCCATATTCCATATACGAATCTGCGCTGATATAAGAACAATCAATCTCATGGAACGAATTTGCACAGTTCGGACTGATTTAGTAATTTTGGGCTACTTTGAACCAAATTGACCATTTACACGATTTCTGCAGCAAACTAGAAATGTCAGTAAGCAGGAATAAATTATATTGGCTTTAAAGATAAAGATGAGTTCTGGTCTTGCGATTGTATTGTGAAAGAAACAGTGTGGAATCGATCAGAAAAGGTTGATCATCTAGCATATAAGTATAGGTGTGTACTGCAAGGTTCTGGAATCATCAATATGATAAGAAATTTGGCCCAGTCTTGATAAAGTTACAAGCACTGTACACAGAAAGATGTATATGGGACTACACGAACATGTGGCGTAAAAATCCGTCCCGATTTTTATGCTGTTACATGCCATATTAAAAATATCAAGGCATCTGAAGAGCCATGCTTTTCAGGGAACATTTTTAATCTGATGTTCTTCCACACTTGCATGATAACAATGATAACGCTCACAAATTATTTTTCACCTCTTCCCAGAACTCAACCTTCTCTTTAAATCGAGCAGGATGTATGACGGGGTTGATTTTATAGACTGATTCAAGGTAAAACTTTCCAAAATGTCAGTTTTATTAACCCCACTTTTGGCGAAAAAATTAGCAAAGTGGTAAAAACAGTGTATATTCATTTTATGTGACCGATTGTCTTAAAGTCAGCATAAGTTTTTACATAGCATTCCGGTTAGAATTTCAGTTAGCAGAAATAAATTGTATTGGTTTTAAATCGAGCAGAATGTATGACGGGGTTGATTTAATAGACTGATTCAAGGTACAATGACTTTCCAAAATGTCAGTTTTATCGACCCCACTTTTGGCGAAAAAAATTAGCAAAGTGGTAAAACCAGTGTATATTCATTTTATGTGACCGATTGACTTAAAATCAGCATAAGTTTTTACATAGAATTTCGGTTACAAAACACATCTATCCATTTAATCTGATTGAAATTTTGAACTGATGTTGAACTGTGTAAATTCTTTTAATGAGATCAGTTGTTCCGATCGTGCCAAAATAGGTATACATTTGTATATGTCAAAACCTACTCATAAATTGATTCTAACTGAAAATCTGGCCTAGTGATTGGGGACAAAATTCGATACAAATTGTGGTTCAGGGGAGGGGCTAAATTTGACTCCTATATTTAGCATCATGGCCCTTTTTTAACATTAAAAGGCCTATGAAATCTGAATTGCTAAAAATAGCGATTAGGAAAATTACCCCTGATCAAAAGTAATTCCATTGTTGGCAGTCGGGCCCCAAAATGGCCGAAAAATATCATGAGTAGGGTCAGGAATACTGTTATTATTTTAATCATGGCATCACCTTATCCCGGATAAGCTATTCAAACCTTCCCCACCAATGTTTCTGATTAAAGCTTCTAATCTCCAAGGGAACATGTTTCAACCAAAGTTTGTGTAACCGGACAGCTCGATGGAAGGAACGAAGACGCTTTTGCAAGGTTGAATTTAATATTGTTCTCTGTCATGCCAAAACGTTCGTCGTTATGGTCAGCTTAAGGAAGATCAACTGCGTTGAATTTAAATGTAAGTCTGGGAATGGAGGACGAAATTTCGTCAAATTATTCAAATCGTATGCTATTCTATTTTCACCTTCCGTTCAGTAAGATAGGGCATATTCCAAAAATACATTTATCTATACAATCTGAACTGTAGTCAAAATTTACTTAGATGATGGCATTGCAAAATGGTTAAATGAAAATATTGTACCAAACCGCAAACAATCTCGGCAATTCTCGTTTATAAATTTTGGTCTGTGCTGGGCCATAGTAGATAATCTTTTAAGAAAGAAATCGAAAGACTATTGTTATTTAAGTTTTTGATAATCAAATCAATGAGAGTTCGATTAAAAATGATTAGCGGTTTGGAAATAATTATAACCTGGGTATACAAGAAGAAACATCACCGGCTGCAGCTAATGCATCTTGAAGAGGAATGGCAACCGATGTGGATGTCGACGGTCTTTGGAATGATGAAACAGTTTTTCCTTGTGATGTCTCGGTAGGTCCTAATTCAAAGAATGGGAAATTTTTGTTCATAAAAATATACATTGATTTTGTTCATGTAATTGCTTGTATGACCCTGCTGCATTGGAATTGAAATCAAAATTTAGTTACACGTATAATGTCCTTTAAAAAACCTTGTTTAATACCTGAAATATATATATTTTTCGGTTATCAGATAGCGATCAATGTGTAATTCCCTATTACTGAAATGAGTTGCATTTATAAAATCTGTATTGGTTAATCTAATCAAAATCCTTATATTTCATTTCAGCTTTATCCCATCATTTTTGTAGTTGTTGATGGTGGGGGATCCTCTCCGATGATGCCATTTACGAGGATGTTTTTTAACTTAATTTCTCTTTCTCTTTTCTTAACTTGTACCTGTATTCCAATCGTTATGTTGATCGAGCTCGCCTGCTTTTGAAAATTCAACCTACGGCGATTTCAATGGCCTGGTAAGTCACATTTTAAAATGAGCAAACATCTCGCAATGACATATATATTAGGTAATCCTAACATGATTTCTATTGGACAAAGAACAGGGTATTGAATGTGCCATTAAGTTGATTTCTCGAAACTGTTTGCGATCATGTTAGTTGTGCATGCATGGAATGAGAAAACGTAAAGCTTTAATTATGTTCTTTTTAAATTCTTTTAGCGGTTAAGATCATGTAATGTTCGCTACTTCAATACTTTCTTCAAATGATATACATATAATTTAAAGAAAGTATACATATACATATGTATATATAAATGTGTATATATATATATATATATATATAAATGTGTATATATATATGTTTGTATATATACATATATATATATTATGTGTGTACATGTTTGTTTGTATGTGTATATAAACACTAAGATAAACACTCCTCTCTATGAATTCGCATTCGCTTCTGAAAACACAATTATGTCAAATTATGAGCTGTTTTAAAACTGTAATTTGTGCATGGAATGTTATAAAACTGATAGTTATTTTATTGCAAGTAAATACATTGTAAAAATTGATCACTTTCTAAAAAGTAGCTAAAAGTACAAGCTGGATTATGTTAACTCTCCACTGATCAACTGTTTACCAAGAAACAATAAGTTATTATGCAAATAATTTTTGAAATTAACACGTGAATGGTGAATTTTAGCATGGCATTCAAATAGCACAGATACCTAAAAGCTCCTCCATTGTATCTTGTAAAACAGGTGCATGGGTTCAATGGAAGTGTTTAAAGAATCCAGGGAATTTCTTTATGCTACTTTTGAAAAAAACAAGACATTTTTTTACTTTTTAAGAACTGCTTTATGAAATAATCATTTGAAATTAAATTGCGCCTACAGCAAATTTAAATACTCATAATTGCTGTGTTTAAATTTAAACCGAATTGAATTAAGCAGGTCTGAGTTATAAAAGAGCAATCCAACCTTCTTTATAAGTTAATTTCTATGAAAAAAGAAAAGTAAGAAAAATAGAATGATGAAAGTTTGAAATGATAAGAGGGTTATTAATGTGTGAAATATAAGATCAATAAATATATGTGAACTTCAAATTGGCATTTCGGTCAGCGGATTGCGATGTAGTCATGAAAATCTCTGCTGTTTGTCGTGTACTAAAATGTTATTAAGTTCTATTTTTCTCCTAAGTGCCTACTCCCCTGATAACATGTTATCAGTGGTTCTCTAAAATGAAGAGACTCTCCTGAGTTATTTTCAACATGTTTAACTTAGGAGGGTCTTTCCGTATTAGAGGTAATTGTGTGTGTTGAAACACGTGGGAAAGTTGTCGGGCACTACGTCACGATGACATCACCAATTCAGCCAATATGACGTGCCATAAGTAAAGTGATTACAACTTTTCAAAAATTAAATTAAACAATTAGGGGGGCGGGATAGAGTTACGTCCCCTTCCCGATGGACAATTTTGTCAGTGTCTATGTTATTGTAATGTACGGCCATACCTCTTCCCTCTGACAAAATTTTGACATTGGGCTTTAAGGGAACCATTTGACCCGATTTTTTAAGTGTCGTCTGATACTCATCTCGACGGGGTTTTTGTGACTTTTTTGTTTGTGTTTTATTAATATCCAGTCCTGCTACTTCCTACTGACTTTTGGTACATGGGCCGTATTGAGTGAATTCGACCCGACAAGACTGAGGGCTAAACCCGACAGCTACAGTCAGGCTGACAACCTTTGTTGTCAAATATAACGAACTTGATCTTCATGATGTAGGTTCTATATAATGAAAAGAATACTAACGATCTAAATTTAGTGCATTTTAGCCTTCTGTTCAGAATGAATGCCGAATCAGCCTAAAATCGTAGACAGTCGCGCTACTGGTATGACGTCACTGCGATTCTGAGCCGATTTAGCTGTCCCTTCTACAAGGAAGCTTGAAATCTATTGCAATTTAAATCTAATCAATCATATCATAAGGCTATTCAAATCAATAATCATTAAGATTTTATACGCTGGAATGCTTATACTAAATGCCATTGCAAATTCTTCCAAGATTGGATCGTTGTAGGATCGCATAGTGTGCGATTGGTATCAAGGTTTTTTTTCAGCGAACGAGGAGCTGTAAGAGATTAATTCTTTGTTTTTGAAAACGTTAGTATCACATGCGAACATGACCAAGAGGAAAAGGTGAGCTTTAAAATATCATTATGCAAGATATTGCATGATTATATGTATTTGAAAAAAATGTTACGAAAAATAGGGGCGTATACCCATTTCCTGGATGGCAGGGGGGTAAACCTCCAGGGTTTCCCCATACTAATAAATAGTCCTCAAACATTGAAAAAGTGGCAATTTGTGATTGAAAATGGAACCAACCTGGCATGAGAGGAAATTTACATATTATGGTGGATAATTTTCTGCCTTATGTTCCCATTCGAGCATTTCTTTCCCCGTTTCCCACATTGTAATTGTAATTGTATCTTCCCCATTCATGTGTGGTCCTATTGTTTTCACAGTTTTACCAAATTCTGACACAAATGGATTTTGATATGCCATTTTAAAGACAATGTTGCTCAGTGAAGCTCGTATAAATTAAAGTTAACAATGTATTGTTTAAAAACATATTACTTTTACTTCATCAAAAGCAAGATACTTTATTATACAACTCAGAGTTTGTTCATAATAACCGTTTGATTTTTTTTTTCTTGGACGCATTGTACGTTGTGCCAAAACGTGTTTCTTAATATTAACGGACTTATCTCGGGTAAATATCCTCTCCATTTCAGGCAAACAACGAAAATATCCTACCTTGCTTGGTAGTGAAAGTAGACTGCAAAAACTGTCCAGGTGCACCTTTGAATTCTGAACTGACATCGCGCGGGCCAGGATCATAAAGTTGTCCAAAATCCCCTGTTTCCATCCATGCAGTGACTACTTGTTTGGAGTTAAGTTGTGGGGTATCTGTGTGCGCTTAAATAATTGAAGTCACATATATGCTTTATACGATGTATAGCCCTTGTTTTAATTGTTGGTGACATCGATCCGAAGGATATATTATATTAACATGCAGCTAATTTTCAATACCACTTGTACCCTAATGGTATTGAGTAAGAATGTGACGGGTTATCTACGCCATTTGAATATTTTCAGATGCATACAAACATACGCACACACACACACACAATATATATATATATATATATATATGTGTGTGTGTGTGTGCGTGTGTGTGAATGGGAATATATATATTTATATGTATAGGTAAATTTATGGAGGATTCGTAGATTCATTGATTTCAAGACATGTCACCATGCTGTCCGAGCTCTAACTCTTTCTAGGTTGGATTACTGCAATAGTCTTTATAATGTTTTGTATGATAGAGATAGGTAGGAAACTTGAAACTGTCCAGAATTGTGCCGTTGGATAAAGCTTTGACCTTGGATCTAGAACTCATACTTCACCCTTACTTAAGTCTTAAGGAACTCCACTGGTTACCTCTAGACCAACGTGTTCAGTTCAGGGTCTGTTTGTATGCTTTCAAAATACTTAATCATTTGGCACCTGAATATCTTAATGACACCCTCCAAATAAATACACCATATTGTAATCTTCGCTCAGCAACCGACACATGTAAACTTATCATTCCCAAATCTAGACTCTCAGCAGCTGAAAAACGTCATGCAGTAGCCGCATCAAAGACTTGGAACAACATGCCCCTTTCCATAAGGGAAATTACCTGTCTTGCCACCTTCAAAAGATCCCTCAAAACTTACCTTTTCCCCCAATGATCTATGTGATCTACTTTCTGTGAGACTGTATTTTTGTTCCCTCTTTTCGTATATTGGTATTTGTAAGCGCTATGGTACTTTTTAGCGCTCCTAAATATTCTATATTGTTATCATATTATTATTAAGTATTCACATAAAGCTAAAAGTAATGAAAGTGTTCACCTGTAGGAGCTTGCGTATATATTGTAGGCTGAAGTAGGGTAAGTTTTGAGTATTACCTTTCAAGATAAATTCTCCTGTCGAGATATTAACCTGATGCAAATCTGGATTATCGCGGTCCACAGGTTTCCGTGGTCGTCTGAAATTTTAATGAACCGAGCAATACTTGTTATAGATTTTAAAAAAAACAATCAGAAAACAAATTGTATGCCCCATCGTCAATCTGATTTGGCACACAAATGGATCACATAATCTATTCGTATGAATGGAACACCAAGCATCTTGCTACACAATATTAGTCTAAAGGAGGTCACATGACAAATGATAGATTTCATATCTGGGCGGTTGTACAAATACTAAAAGAAAATTATGCGATAGCCTTTTCTCGCTGATACATACACGCTAGGAGATAATGGATCATGGTTTCGCGAGACATACGCGGAGGCTCTTTGTAAATAGGTCAGGAGGCTATTGTGTCTTAGGTCAATGTGAAGCGCTTCTGGGCAACAACGCGCAAGCAGACGACATTCTGAGCAGAAGCCGCGAGTAATCATTGCCTCGGTGATCTCGGGGGTATACCATCTTCTCCCTAGCCCTCCCCCTTCTCCAACTCGTAAGCCTATGTGTAGACGATTAATTTAACCATTCGTGATAGGTTTTGCTATGCAATCGTGAGATGACCTCTGCGAAGATTTGTTTTGTCCCATCGCCAAAGTAGTTGTTAATTATTTGCTTACTACCACAAAAGTCCTTTTTGCATAACAAAACTTACCATACAAGGTTAAATTAATCTCAAACCTGTTATCGATAATAGTTGTTCCTTTCATCACAGTCGAAGTGCAAGACGCGAACAAATGAAACTATTGGATGTTTGACCAAAACTATACCCTCACTTGCCGCCAAAGCGAGATTTCTTTTTGGAAGAAAATTTGGCCTAAATGTACTTCAAACCATAAATATATCCAACAAATTAAAGAACTGGCCAAGCTCTTTTGTTTGATAATATTTTTGCCATTGTAGCACAAATATTCCTTACACCATGTACACATATTGAATCGTTTTCATTTCGAATCGTTGGCTATTAAACAAATTCAGAAATTGACCTTTTAAGCATTTCTTGACATTTTCAAACGCATGGAATTACAACCAAATGAAAGAAAATAAAGAAAGAGAGAAATATCAAAGTGATGATGAAGAGAAACAAGAGCAGAATAAAAACAATCTAATATTACCTTCGGGCTGTAGGTCTAGTAGTCACGAAGGCTCGTGGTCTATTGCGACGTGTTGTCCTGTGACCCATTGCTTCATCTAAAATAAAATATAAACAAATCAAATGTTTACGTCAAGCACATAAAGTTCATATTTAAGCAAAAATAACCATCACAACACCAAGGAAGTACAATATCAGTACCATTAAAAGATGACGCTTGACATGTGTTTTTTTATTACTCTCTAACTCATTCTATATCATGCGATATCTTCGGGTAAGTATCATGATAGATTCTGCCAAATATTATCTATTGGCTCTTATCAGACCTGAGGGTGAAGGAATCTATTCACTTCCCGCTACCACTTACCAGGAGACTGAAAGTGATCCTCGTCGTCTTTCGCCCTGCTCACGCTGTGAAGAAAAAAGTGTAAATCGAATTAAATTTCACATTCATATAGCTTTCATTGCGATATGCCCTTACAAAGAGTTGAAATATTGTTAACCTGAATATCTATTTTTTGTCGGAAGATTTAGAAATAAAAGTTCTGGCTATGCGGTTGTAATGTGAACTAAACTATTGAGAGCGACAGATTTAGTGCGTAAGACTAATTGAGTATTATGACTTCTTGAAATAACGATAAAATATGAACTAAATCTGAAAATCACATACAGTAATCAGCACTGCACAGTCACAGGAATAGATTGTGGGACATTATTAAGCTATTTCTAGTCATATTCCGAATCTCAGGGTAATTCAAGAGGAACATTTTGGGGGAACCTTTATCGTGATGATACGCGTCGTCAATGAGTTTAAAATGATGAGAAAGCAGACGAAAGATTTGAGTCTTCTCTATAAACAAGAAGGAAAGATGATATTTATTGATATCGTTATTTTCTCTTTATATTTAGAAATTGTTTCTATATCGAAAAGGTAAACCGTAATAAAGCAGTGTGTTTCTTGGGCATCTTTATAAATCCATTTGTCAAAGGAGGGTGCTGCTCCAAAATACTATTTTAGACAAAAGTTACCGACTTTAAATCTTTATCTCACTGTAATATGCAATATGAGTATAAGTCGGCGCCATCTCACATAAACTCGGCGCAATATCATGTAGGAAATCGGTTTTCTTTTGGCTTTCTTACTTGCTTGATGAGTCGCTTCTGACGCTGTGAGTCCTTGTTGGCTTCTGACGCTGTCTCTTTTTCCTTAGAGTAGTCTCTGTCAAGTGACCTTTTTCTCCCGGGATCTTGACAAAATGAAATTGGCAGAGCACTCTTAAAACATTCCTATTTAATATGATTGTCGCAAATTCCGACCTAGTGGCGGCCTACCGCTATACTTTTCCACAATGACTCGCTAAAACAATCTAAAAGATCTGGTCAATTGGACAAATTTAACCTGGGCCATTATCAATGGTATCAATGGTAAGTTACTTCACGATTTTAGCCACTCAGCGAAGCTGTAGACGAAGAATGGTTAGGCACACATACCGCAACTCTTTAAATTTGGTAAATGTAGTATTCCTCTCTTTGTTCGAAAAATTGAGTTATTACTTTATCAACATTCACGGTGTGTCAGATCCTTTAAAATCGAGGAATATTACACTTATCAAGATACGTGAATGTGTAACCTTGGCCCCGTCTTATAAGAGTTCATATTAATTGTAACTTATTTGCGATTGATATCAATTGCAACTATGTACTTAAGAGATAGGAGATTGTCAACTTGCGATTGATTTAGATAAATCACAACTCATTATAAGACGGGGCCTTGGTGTACGATATATGGTAATGTATTTACAAGTATCATGGTGTACAATATATGTATATTATGTAGCCCTGCGTGTGTGGGTATGTATACATATGTATATGTGTGTATTTATTTTACTAAAGGCGTCATTGGACGGACATTTGGAGTAGAAAAGTGAGTCACTAAGTAAACATTGTCATTAGGAGGGCAATTTCGTGTCCTCTTAACGTTTATACGTGTTATTTCTCATAGAGGGCCTATTTATTATTTTTTTAAATCTCTATATATATATATATAATTTTACTTAAGGCGCCATTAGACGGACATTTGGAGTGAAAAAAATGAGTCATTAAGTAGACATTGTCATTAGGAGGACAATAACTCTACAGACAAGTTTTAGGGTTAGGGTTAGGGTTAGGATTTGTATGATGTCCACGTAATGTATCCGATAGGGTTATCGTTATATATATGTGTATATGTGTATGTGCGTGTGTGTGTGTGTGCGTGTGTGTGTGTGAGTGTATCCATATATTTATATGCATTGTGCATATGAATATACATATATATTATTAAGCGTCTGTAATGTACTCAGACATTTATTAAGTATTTTGAAATCCATTAAAAAAAAACATCAACCATATTATTATCTATTGACGTACTGATTAATATATCAAGCAATTCTAAATCTAAAAGTCGCGAAAAATGGTTTGCGCAAAAACGTTTCACTCTTGGATTGTGTCAAAATGCAAATCAGGCAGTTATTGCATGTGCTCTAAATAGGAAGGCATAATGAAAAATAGGTGGAAAAGATATTACAAAGGAACAAAATTCCGTGTTTAAAAATTAACTTTTGTCTCTATCTCGTATGCAAATTGAACATTTTTAGTTCATCTTCTGTACTGCATTACATTTTTTTAAATGCCATTCTGAACAGTAAAGACGTTACATTTCTGCAATTATATGCATGTGTGTTTTGGGGCGCATGAGTGGATGTGTGCGTGTGTGTGTTTGTGTAGGAGGGGGTAGGGGTGCACGAATGCTGATCAAATATCGATAATTAAAAGAACAACTGCAATTGATGCCTGATATAGGCTCAAATTTTTTTTTGCGAGCTTTCTGAAATAAAGAAGCGTATGTTCACCCAAGTATGAAATATTGTCAATACTTTTAGTTTGATCCGATTGAACAGACAATCGCCCATGATAACTAGGCGGAAAAGCAGGATATTGAGACATGGAATGTTGTAAAAGGCCGTTGGGTATCAATGTGTTCAGGGCACCTCCCTGCACTATTTCTAGTTGGACTACCTTGAAATTATACTGCTGAAGAACAGAATTGCGACATGTATAACTACTATAACTACTTTTGAACGGTTTTGGAGATCACTTTTTAAGGGAACTTCATTTTACCATTTCCTACAAGATCATATCAAATACAATATGTCTGAGGATGTGGCTTTCTACAATATTTTCCAAAAAATTGAATTGCCCCAAAATACATGTTTCTCCATATTTAAGGAATTATGATGACTACTGACAGGGAAGTTTTTTGAAAAACTGTTCATAAGTATGATAATATTATAGCCAAATTCCAAAATCATTGATCCAAAACCATTAAAATCAAGATACATTTGGGGATTGGGGCAATATATGTTGTGGAGGAAATGGTGTGTGTTAAGAACTGATGTAGGCTATCGGTCGAGTGATACATAAAATAATATCTGGATTCAGGTGAAAGTCATGATTTTCGGTCTGAATCATGAAGATAATGTATGGCGGATTTCAAAATTCGCACCCTACCCCCTCCTTCTGCGAATTCCCCCTTCCTCCTTAACAACTAGCGCATTTTTGTGTAAAGCGATATTCATTAATTAAATTGCAAACGAGAAAAAAAATAAAGAGATCAAAGAATCTTCACACGGAATTCGAAATCTCATGGTAGACTATATAAAACATGTGTGTCAGTACGTGGGCTATAATTCTTGCTGCTCCGGCCTCTACACACTCTTCATCTCAAAACTATGTCCTAATACAATAATTACAAGTATTATCTTCGAACAAAAAAATAATACATTTTGGCGATCACTGACATACTTGATGTGTACATATAAATACTGGAAGCTTTTGGTTCAAAATTTGTATGCCTACTACATTTTTGGTTGAATATAAAGAAAGACATTTGTGAATGTAGGGCCTACCTGTAACCTAACGCCACTACCGCTTCAATGACATTCCAATGCCCCCACCCCTCCGACTTGCATACACACTCTCAAATAAACGAGAGAAACTAGTGCATAGCATCATTAATTTCAAAAATACATTAAGTCGGACAAATAGATCAATCATATTTCACAAAACTTTTAGAATAATATGATACAGGTCTGTTATTACGCGTTCTCCCCTCTAAAATCTGGCTTAAATCCAGGTGAATAAATCTTAAATCAAGATCCAATCTGTATTTATGTGAAAAAACTGATTATCAGGATATCACTGAAATAATATGAGACTTAGATTAAGGTAATGGACAGGACTTACACTGTGAAAAAATGTACATACTTGGTAATGGGGTACATAACTTGCACCCCCCCCCCTTCCGTGTGACATGCCAATCCCCCCCCCCCTCCTCTACTTGAAGACAAGGGAAAATGGTGCCAATTCCAATATTATTTCGAAAAGAAGTCTTAATCTTTTTGCCTAAATGGTTGAGATGCTTGCCAATACCATACAGTTTTGCTCCCTTCCCTCCCCTTCTGTAAAATAAAGTTTGACAAATGTTCTCTAGGTACTCATCTTATTTTGTCATGATTAATTGATTGATTTGTAAGAGATTTGTAATAATCAGGCGCTAATAAGGGGAAAGGGGCCAATGTGCAAACTATGCACAAAAACAGTATTAACAAATCAAATGAGGAAATAACACAACAGGTTAGCAGAGATGGCATTTAGATTAGACTAATTTTGTAACGTTACAATATGTTAGCCAATGGTGTAACATGAAACCCTTATGTGCATTCCTTCTGATTTGTTAAAATTAAACCTTTATGATCACAGTGATATTGCATTCAGTCAACTCGTGGATGGGCTTGAAGCTTATCTCTTTTATGACCTGCATGCTAGAATTGCTAGTGGAATTACTCCGTTACAGATACCAAGAAACTATCAAGGAAATTGGTGTGGAAATGACAGATCAATACCGGACGACTATACACTATGAAGGAAGTTCCAGAGTATTTCACTCCTCAATCAGAGATGCGGTTCAGGACTTATAATGGGATTATGCACCGATTGCTCCTATATTATCATTGATGCCCAGGAGAAGCTGAAGCGCCTCCAATAGAAGAGATAATATCAGTTACAAATTCCACAAACTCTTGCAAGCACCAAAGTTTCATCAATCACATAATTATGAAAAGTGGAAAAGAGAAGTTCTTTAGAAAACTTTAAATGAGATCTCCATCACAACTGCCTGCGTCAAGCTGCTAAATGACCAGATACAACAATGAAGTGAAGGTGGAAGAGATATTGCAGACCTGGGCCTCGTCTTATAAAGAGTTTCGATTGATCCAAATCAATTGCAAGTTCTGTTATCAATCGCAAGTCCCCCTCTCTTATACACATAGTTGCGATTAATATTTATTTATTTATGCATGCATGTTCACAATTTCACAATTCATTGGAGATAACATCACATGAAAAAGAATATAATATAACAAATAATTTTACAATCCATTTGAATTGACTTCACGTGAAAAAGAATATAACAATGTTTTGTCAAAGACAAGTTGCAACTATTATACAGTTAAAAGAATGAACACACAAAGGTGATGAAACATAAGCAAATAGAGCTTGAATCGTTACAACACCTCTTTTATAAGACGGGGTCCAGGTAGCAGCAGAGGATGATATTAACAAGTATCAGCAATTTCTCATTGTTAAAGAAGAACAAATATGGTCGGATACCAATTCTGAACCGTCCAGTATCTCACAGCTTGGTACTGCGTTTAAATCACATCTATCTTTTGAATTATGGGCCCCGTCTGCAAATTATATATACTGAAAAGCCTAATAATACTCCTTGTCCAAACCAACTTTACCATGAAACAAATTGACGACTCCGTAAACAAAGTGACGTATATAAGTATTATGGCGCCTAGGGCAATCAATGAAACTGTGACACCCCCAGCAAAGTCAATTTTATCTACGTAACTGCACAAAGCAATACTTGTACATTCTAATTTGGGTCAACGTTTATCTAGGGAGAGTGGAGGGACTCCGAAAAACACAAGCCGGGTATGGCATTGGCATATATGTATCCTTTTAAAATTTCATATAATATGACAAGACTCATTTCCCCCATAATAACGTAATTCAAAGTTTTAATCATTATAAGAAAGTACACCTCGTTATGGTTCAAATGTTTAATATATCGTCATGAAAAATACACCAGGCAAGATGTATTCAGGCATGTAGCCGCATACTCGGATACGACGTTATTCTGGCCACTTGCTGCCTGGATATTATGTGATGGTTGCCCAAATACCGATGCGTTCAAAATAATGAGGGGAGCTGGGACCCCTCCCCCCCCCACCCCCACCTCATCTTACTGGTATGGGTGCGGGGATTCGGGTGCAAGGTTCTGATTCAAACCTTCAGGTATCTAGTTTTTAGAGAGTGATACCAGTCTATCGTTTGATTCCAGGTCTATTATTATCTTACACATGACTACTTAATTGATCTATTATACAAAACAAATAATTTAGGCCGATTTTCGAGGCAGCAGGAGGTAAAAAGAAAAGACATTGACAAACATGTCACCATGCAATTTTTACCATTAAATTTTAAATGTCATATGCAAACGTTGTATCATCTGCTCAATCTGACTTGCGTGCATAGAACAAATACGCATTTTTGCATGAAAAAGTTAAGTTTTCAGTAAAAGTGCGTTTCTTGATGAATTCCTCTTGAAGTAACGTGTGGATGATGTTGACATTGTGAGCTACTTATGAACATTTCTCCTGACAGTGAAGGAGACAGCACTGACTGGGGAGCCCGGACAATTGACAAGTGACAACTTTCACAGTGTGGTGCGCATTTCACTGTGTGATGGGCGTTTCACAGTGTGGCAATTTCACACAGTATAATGTGTCACACTGTGGAAGTCCACACAGTGACAATTTTCACAGTGTGTAATTTACAAGGAATGATGGAAATATAGAAAGAGAAGATGAATTGTGGGAAACAAAGAACAAATTATTGAAGAAAAGGGAAAAGAGAGAAAAACATAAACAGAGTATATTATAGGTATAATAGAAAATTGTGGTAGAATGCACCAGAAGAATTAACAATTAACATAAAGATGGGGAAGTTGAATTGCAGAAAATAAAGAATTAGGCCTATATTGTAGGCCTAGAGGAAAAGAGGAATGAAGGGGGAACATAAAGGGAGAGAAAGAATTAAAGATGAAGAAGAACGATAACAAAAAAGTGGCATAAGAAAACATCAGATGGGGGAAACCAACAAAGAAGATCGTAATGATTACATGATGGAATAAAAAAATTAAAAAATTAAGAGGGAATGAAAGGACAAAAATTAATAAAAACAGAGAAATTACGACAGAAGGCAGAAATACGATTAAGAAGTTATAGCAGAAGGAATTCAAGAAATTAATGGTAGAAGAACCAAAGATAAAGCTATACACTGTTGGTCATAAATGTGGAAAAAAAATTACCCCAATTTATGGAATGATTTTGGCAATTATTTTTTCCTAATAGATCTAAATAATACATTCTCATATTTTATTGAATAATAATTTGCGAGTGTTTGTTTTGCGTGACTGCTAAACATGTGTTTTCTACAATGCTTATCAACTAGGGAACCTACGTCCTTGAGTCATAACTGAAAGTAATGAGGATTAATGCCTCACAAAAGGGCGCCAATATCGACACGGTTTTGATCCTGGGGCCTTACAGTTACGAGGCCATTGCTTTGCCACTGAATCATGACTGTACGCAGCGGGGGCTAGGGTCAGGGGGCAGCCCCCCCCCAAAAAAAAAGGAAACGCAATACATTTTCAATAATTTATTGCATTTTCCCTCGGTCCCAAAGAAAAAATTCCTCTGTACGGCCATGCATTATTATTCTTGATTTATGCCTCTCCCATACACTTCGGTGGGGGATCTTTTATATTAATGGGCAATAATTCAATAAATCTCTCAGAATAACTAAAATTATTTCTTGGGGTGAGGTTTTCTGTATGGACGCATAATAGTGGGCTCTCATGGGGAATTTGAGACCATTCGGGTGTTTACACAATAACAGGATTGGTCAATCACCAGGACTAGCCTTCAGTTTTATGACCAAAAGACCTTATGTAATGCTTTTCATTTTCCACCCCCCTGTTACACCCACAAATGTAATAACGCCCACAAATGTAACAACGCCCACAAATGTAATAACACTTTACCCACAAATGTAATAACACCCACAAATGTAATAACACTTTACCCACAAATGTAATAATTTCACCCACAAATGTAATAACCACTTTACCCACAAATGTAATAATTTTGGTAAGTGGTTGTTACACCCACAAATGTAATAACGCCCACAAATGTAACAACGCCCACAAATGTAATAACACTTTACCCACAAATGTAATAACACCCACAAATGTAATAACACTTTACCCACAAATGTAATAATTTCACCCACAAATGTAATAACCACTTTACCCACAAATGTAATAATTTTGAATCACCCACAAATGTAATAATGACTTTACCCACAAATGTAATAAATTTGAAGGGATATTTTGTCGAATTTGTTCAAAACTAAAACCCTGTAATAAAGCATGGGTATAGCGCGCAGTCTTTACTCCAGACCCGGTTATTTCAAAATTTAAAAACAGACCCCATAATCATTTTCCTGTGGAATAACATAACAATCGAGCGTAGTCTTTCCTCCAGACCCGGACATTTCAAAAATAAAAACAAAAAAAAAAAACAAAAAATTCAAATCTAAGACCCAACAATCCTCCAAATTAAGACCCGGTAATAAAGTATGGGATTAGAGCGTAGTCTTTACTTCAGACTCGGTTATTTAAAAAAAAAAATCTTCAAACTAAGACCTCCCCATCCTTTCCTGTGGAATAACATGGGTATAGAGCGTAGTCTTTCCTCCAGACCCGGTTATTTCAAAAGAAAAAGAAATTTAAACAAATCTTCGAAACTAAGTCCCACCATTTTATTCCTCTTTTTTCATTTAAAAATAAATTACATTATAACATATGTGGATACAACACGTCACAAATAAATGATTGGTCGGCGGTCACACGAACTGACAAATCAGTCAAAATGGTCCATATATATAACACACAGAGGAGGGACCGATTCGATGGTTCGTTGACCGTCGACGATTTGTTAATATGTAAAAATTCTAACGCCCACAAATATCCTGGAATTCAATGTTCGTAGAAAAAAAGTAATCGAATAAGTGACCTTAAATGTATTTAAATATTGTATATATTATATCATTTTTTTAAATGACCGGGTCTGGAAGAACAACTATGCTCTAAACCCATGCTTTATTACAGGATCTTAGTTTGGAAGATGGTGGGTCTTAATTTTAAAGTTTTTGTTTTTGTTTTGTTTTGTTTTTGAAATAACCGAGTCTAGAGGAAAGACTACGTTCAATACTCATGTTATTCCACATGAATAAGATGATGGGGTCTTAGTTTTGAAGATTAAAAAAAATTAAACGGGTCTGGAGTAAAGACTACGCTCTAAACCCATGCTTTATTACTGGGTCTTAATTTGGAAGATGGAGGGGTCTTAGTTTAAAAGGTTTTTGTTTTGTTTTGTTTTATTTTTGAAATAACCGGGTGATGAGTAAAGACAACGCTCTAAACCCATGCTTTATTACAGGGTCTTAGTTTGGAGGATTGTTGGGTCTTAGATTTGAATTTTTTGTTTTGTTTTTTATTGTTTTTTTATTTTTGAAATGACCGGGTCTGGAGGAAAGACTACGTTCAATACTCATGTTATTCCACATGACTAAGATGATGGGGTCTTAGTTTTGAAGATTTTAAAAAAATTAAACGGGTCTGGAGTAAAGACTACGCTCTAAACCCATGCTTTATTACAGGGTCTTAATTTGGAAGATGGAGGGGTCTTAGTTTAAAAGGTTTTTGTTTTGTTTTGTTTTATTTTTGAAATAACCGGGTGTGGAGTAAAGACAACGCTCTAAACCCATGCTTTATTACAGGGTCTTAGTTTGGAGGATTGTTGGGTCTTAGATTTGATTTTTTTGGTTTTGTTTTTTATTGTTTTTATTTTTGAAATGACCGGGTCTGGAGGAAAGACTACGCTCGATTGTCATGTTATTCCACAGGAAAAGGATTATGGGGTCTTAGTTTTGAAGATTTTTAAATTTTTGAAATAACCGGGTCTGGAGTAAAGACTGCGCGCTATACCCATGCTTTATTACAGGGTTTTAGTTTTGAACAAATTCGACAAAATATCCCTTCAAATTTATTACATTTGTGGGTAAAGTCATTATTACATTTGTGGGTGATTCAAAATTATTACATTTGTGGGTGAAATTATTACATTTGTGGGTAAAGTGTTATTACATTTGTGGGTGTTATTACATTTGTGGGTAAAGTGTTATTACATTTGTGGGCGTTGTTACATTTGTGGGCGTTATTACATTTGTGGGTGTAACACCCCCCGCATGGTAAAGTCATTATCTTCCATTTCCCTCACCCGAAGAATCTCTGAGAGACTAGGGGATATTTCTTGGTGGGATTAAGAATTTGCTATATGCGAGACTTGTAGACCCATTAATGGTATTTCCACCAAGTCCGGTGTCAGCGAATTATGACTTTGTGCCTAATTTTCTGGTTAGCTAGAAACCCTTCATACAAATAACGATATGTGATATTATAATAGTTGAATAGATATGCGTAGGTAGAGGCATATCGATTCTGGGCTCTATATTGGACCAAACAAATGGTAAATGACAAGTACCAAGAAACCCTGCTAAATAGATGAACTCACCTTACTCTCCGAATCTCGCACTTGCAGCGCGGTCCTCGATCCTTCCCGAGGTAACTCCTCTACCATGTCTACGAGACCTTCTAGTTTGTGAGATATTTATTATTTTGAAAGAGAGGGAAAATGGGAAGGCGTATTAACATTGCAAATTAACCATATTGATGAGTGCGATTTACCGAATACACAAAATGTAAACACGGTAACAATCGAAACATTTTCCTTTAGTCTGTAAAATATCAAATAACTTGTTCTTTTTACCTTTCCTTGCATACCTGACTGGCTTGAAGTTTAAGATTTGAAGTTTGAAGTTTATTTGTTCCACATTTACTACGAAAGCAATTTAAACAAGCGGTTAAAAAAACGGGGAGATAGCTTAACTCAGGTATAAAATACGGTAAATAAGAAGTGTTTAGAGGGAATTAATGATAAGATTGTTACTGTGAGTAGCCGAGATATAAAGCAGAGATTGTGCACGATTAGGCATCTCTAAAGAGTAGCATTATTAAGCCTCATTAATATTCAGTAAAAGGCGAAAAGAGAAAAGAGTACCATATTAAAAAAAAAGGAAAAAAAGAAGAAGAACAATAAACAGAAGAAGAAGAGTTGTGTTTTTTTTTTTGGGGGTATAGAATTATAGATTGCAATTGTGTTTCCAGCTTTCGTTTTAGCTCTATTATTTCAATGTGCACTTCCAAAACGATTAAAGTGATCACCTGCTCTAGGTTCTTGTTCCATAAAACGATCCCAAATACCCGAGTCGTTAACGGACTTCCACACTTCTCTCAGATGACTGTCGACTAGGGAGACGGAACGCTGCAAGCCTCTCCAATAACGAATCATGACGATAGCAGCCTTTTGGTTTGGGTTAATCCCACCCTCTTCAGCAATTAAGCCAACCTCCTCACGTTGTCTGCTTCTGGACTGGATGTTGTCAAGTGCGTAGTAGGACAAACCCAATGCAAGACCAAGATGGTAGTACTTATCAGTGTTCATCTCTTTTATGATGAATTCCTCATTCCGAGTGTCTTCAGCGTTGCTATAAAAGGAAATACAGGAAAAAAAAAAGAAAAGAATACCGTTATTCCAGTGATTAGTAAAGCTATTTAATATCATGACACAATATTCAAGTCACTTTTCAAATATTAGATACTACCCTCATCGTAAACCACCCGAAGATTTTCCTTTCTTAAATGAAATAGTTCTTAGTGTATGACTTTACTATAATGGTTATTTTTAGCCAGAATTTCAGATCTTTTGGATTATTCTGCATAAGTTCTGTCAATATTGCATTGGAATAAATGATTAATTTCATATCGTAAATATAGCTTTTAAGCTAACAAGATCGAGACTATATTTTTTCTTCCTGTAAAAGATATTTTACTAATAAAACGAGAAATAAAATAGTTTCAAGAGTATTACACAAAAGAAAAAGCAATGCTATTTGATAATAATTACAAAAAGGGTAAGATATAGAAATCAGCAGACATGGATTGACAAAAAGAATTGATCGTGTAAAATTTATTTTTAGAGTACTTTTACCTGAGTTCCATATTTGTTCTAGTGAGCATCTCATCCAGGGTAGAGTGTACATCGGTGGAGAATCCTGGGAGGAAAATATAGATTGTTCCGGTCAGTTTCGACAACTTTGCCAACTCAATTCATTCTGCGATAATTAATTTTAGCACAATTTAGCTTTGCCTTTCAGTTTGATAGTTCAAAATCGTCATCTGCAGATAAATTACACTTCCTATTCGAGTTATATGGTCTTAAGCAATTGGTTAACCTACCTACTCGTATCACTCAAAATACATGCTCAATTATTGACTTGGTTTTTGTCACTGATCCAGAGTTGTACTCTGAGACTGGCGTCTTTAAGACTAGCATTAGTGACCATTACTTAGTTTATACTGTGAGAGGTTTCAATAACAACCAAAAATCCGCTAAGGGCAAATCTACTAAATTTCGTTCATTTAAAAACCTCGTTGTGAATGACTTCTTATTAGATCTACAAAGAATTCCATGGAGATCATGCATAAATTGCAATGATATTGATAGAGCATGGGAGACGTGGCTTAGATTATTCATGGACGTTGTTGATAAACATATGCCGCTCTGTGAGAAAAGAATACGAAACAATGCGTGCCCTTGGACTAATGAGGAGATTATTGAAACGATGCGCGAAAGAGATCATGCCCACGATGTGGCGTTGAAGAGAGTTGACGACGCATCGTGGAAAAGGTACAAAGAACTAAAGAACAAGGTAAATCATCTTCTGAGAAAAGAAAAATAAATTATCACAGTGCTCAGATAGATGACAGTAAAGGAAATAGCAAAAAATGTGGCAGAGTGTCAAACATATTATTCCTAAATCTAATCAGGTCTTACCGTGCAGCATTGAAGTGAATGGGGATAAAATTACAGATGATAAAGGTATTGCTCAAATTTTTAATGAATATTTTGTTACATGTGCTCAAAATATAACAAGTGGTATCCCAAAAATTCTGAAATAATTTTAGATGACACTGAGATTATTAATACAGAAGGCAAATTTGAGCTACAGCAAGTCACGAGCGCATTTGTTTTAAAAGAAATCGAAAACATGAGTGATGATAAAGCAACCGGAGATGATGGAATAAGTTGCCGTCTTTTAAAAATGTCAAAGCATATCATTGTGGACTCCTTAACATGTCTTATCAATAAGTCAATTACAACAGGACATGTACCAAAAGGCTTGAAAAAAGCAAGGGTGATTCCAATTTATAAGACTGGTGATATGGCCACTCCCGGTAATTACAGACCAATTTCGGTATTATCCGTTGTGAGCAAGATTCTAGAGAAAGCTGTGCATTTTCAACTATGTGGTTTTCTAAACAAAAATGAAATATTGTATCCTAATCAGTCAGGCTTTCGTCCTCTTCACTCTACTGCAACAGCTCTAATGAAAATTATAAACCAGTGGGCTTTGAATGTAGATAACAATGAGTTAACAGGTGTTGCTTTCATTGATTTGAGGAAAGCATTTGACACTGTCGATCACGATATTCTGTTACATAAATTGACAGCCATTGGATGTTCTGATACTAGTATTCAGTGGTTTGTATCATATCTGTCCAACCGAGAACAGATGGTTTGTTTTAAAGGGGCTACTTCGAGTTCCTCAAAAGTTATGATGGGAGTCCCACAAGGTTCGATTCTAGGGCCACTCCTTTTTCTATCTACATAAATAGTTTACCCAAATGTATTCATGATGGCATTGTTGATATGTATGCTGACGACACAACTCTAACAGTCAGAGGGAGTAATGTCACAGAAGTAGAACAAAAGCTAACCAAAGGTATGGAAAACATATTTTCATGGGTAACAACAAACCGTCTAGTTCTTAATGCGGATAAGACAAATGTGATGCTTATTGGATCACGATCAGTTCTTAACGGAGTAAATGATTTTTCTGTCACACTAAACGGCAGCTGTTTGAAAAGAGTAAAAGTGGCAAAATGCCTGGGTGTCATGATTGACGAGGAGTTACGTTGGACGGAGCATGTGGAAAAAGTTATTAAAACTGCTCAAAGAAATATAAGTGTAATTAAGCGAGCCAAAAGTTATGTTCCAACAAGATCTCTAAAACTTCTGTATAATGCCATCGTACTTCCTCATTTTGATTATTGTTCCTCGGTGTGGTCTGAGCGATTTCAAAGACAAACGATTAAATTACAAAAGGTTCAAAAACGAGCTGCACGTGTAGTGCTGGGAGAAGGATTTGAAGTATCTTCAAATGATATGTTTAGTCGCTTAGGATGGATGCCTATTCAGACACGTTTCCAGTTTGGACGTGCAGTGATGATGTATAAATCAATGCATGACATGGCACCAACATACTTAAAACAAGATTTACATCATGTTAGTTCACTACATGATCACAACACAAGACATGCTGTAAGGGATGCATTGTGTGTACCAAAATTTAGGACGGACACTTATAAAAATAGTCCTCTAATTTCTGGAATTAGAGTATGGAACCAACTTAAAAGTTCTGTCAAAATGTCACCTACTTTGAACAGTTTTAAACACGCTCTAAAAGCCCTGTTATCTGTAGAAGACGTGTAAGTGAACTTTTGGGGTTTCGTGCGAAGCTAACCATTTTTTCCTATTTGCAAAATTATGAAATTTGGTTGACATGGTTATCGTTATATCATGTATTCATACATGTAATGTATCCATTTTCAGCTATCTTGTAAACAACCTAAGTGTATTAGTTAAAGAGCAATTGAGTGTAAATATGTATATAACAATTTTGGTATCCCGTGCGTTAAGCTATATCAGATTATTAAATGAACGTTTGTAAATTTTTTATTTAATTTGAAAATTCCATTCACCTATTTCTTGTAAATGATCAAGGATGATTCTTGAATGATCAGTTATTTCATGGGGATACCAATTAATGTGTATTTTACCTGTTTATATGCTTGTGTATTTATCTATTTTGTTTTTGATGCTGTTATTTGTTTTATTGTTACCAAACAGGGCCTCATGGAAGACCACCAAATTGGTGATATGTGCCACCCTGTATAAATATCAGAAATAAATAAATAAATAAATAAATAAATCTGTGCATTCAAACTCGCATTTTAGTCATTCAGATTAACATGTTTCGCATTTTAAATTCATGATTTCGCATGCTTTTCGTCAAGGATCGGTTCATAGGTTATAGTCGGGTTCGTAAATTCGAATTCATTTTGCAGCAACTAATTTAACATTTCGTTCATTCAAATTAGTCCAAAATTATTTTTTTTTAAAAAGAAGAAGATATCAATATGTATTTTGCAAATAAGTGTTACATTGTGAACTGGTTTAAATTTGCTTTGACTTCAAGCGTAAATGAGAATTATTATATGAATTTAGATGAAGGTTATGAGCGTAGCTTTCAAGGATATTTATCGGTCAATGTGTAGGGGTTGAATATCACGTGAAAGACTAAACTGTAATAGATTAAGTTTCTGTCAGTGCTATTTTAATAAGTTCATAAAGCAAGAAGTACCCTCTGATTTTATTGAGCGACATAAACATTATTATAGAAACCCATAATTAAGTAGGCCCACACAATTTTAACTATTGATGCTGCAGCTGCTTCCAGGCGCGGATCCAGGGGAGTGGGCCTTGCCCCCGCAAAAATAAGAGAGAGAGAGAGAAGGAAAAGAAGGGAAAGGGAAAGAGGAGAGAAAGGGAAAGAAAGAAGAGGAAGAAAAAAAGAAGAGGGGGAAACTAAGGAGATCGGGGGGCCGAAAGGGCCTTGCTTCCCAGGCTGTAGCCTCCTCCCCATCAAAAATAAAAATAAAATAAGAGAGATCGAAGGAAAGGGAAAGAAAAAAGGAAAAGAGGAGATAAAGGGAAGGGAAAAAAGAGGAAGAAGAAAAAAAAGAAGGGGGATATCAATTGCAATTTTCCCGCCAACAAGTTGTGGTTCGGGGGGCCAAAAGGCCCTTGCCTCACTCACCCCCACCCCCGCCCCCGCCCAAAAAACGAGAGAAGAAGGGAACGGGAAAGAGGAGTCAGAGCTAAAAGGGAACAAAAAAAGAGGAAGAAGAAAAGAAAAGGGTGAAAAGAAGGAGAAGATCAGTTGCGATTAATCCCGCCAACGTGTTGATCGGGGGCCCGAAAGACCCTGCCTCCCCCAGCAAACCTAAAAGAGAGAGAGAGAGAGAAGGAAGGGAAGGGAAAGGGAAAGAGGTAGAGAAATGGAAAGAAAAACAAAGAGAAACAAGAAAGGTAGGGGAGATCAGTTACGATTTTTCCGCCAACAAGGTGTAGATCGGGGTAGGGGGGGGGGGAGACGCCCCCAAATTCAAACGTGGATTATTTCTAATTCGATACCGGTGATTTACAAATTTTTCTGAAATGACATCATTTTCCGAAATTTGTCCTCACTTTATAGTAAATTATACTTTTTGATGCGTTTGTTGGAAAATGACAGATTCCTAAATTAACAGTCAGGCAAGAAATATGCTTATTTAGAGGCCTACATGTCAGGACACTCAGAACGGCGGGGCTCGGGGGCCTCGAGCTCCCCGCCCCCACGTTTTTTGAAAAAGTATATGAAAGAGTAAAAGAAAGAAAGAGAGAAAGAAAGAATAGTGACCTGCCAGTGTCACAAAAAATGAGGTATCAAAATGACCGTAATTAAATGCCTAAAACCCCTGCGCTTCCGGGGGCTCTGCCCCCTGGATTCAACCTAGGGCCCTAAGGCGGGTCCCTGGATGCTCATCTGATGTTAACTTAATGCATAAAACCCCTGAGGTTCTGGGGGCTCCGCCCCCTGGACCCCACACCATTTAGTGTCCTGCCAGTGTCACAAATAAGGTATCCAAAAAAGGCTCATCTGACCGTAATGAAATGCCTAAAACCCCTGAGCTTCCGGGGGCTCCGCCCTTTAAGGAATATGATATTCCAGGTCAGGATAAACCAAAGTATCCTCTCATTATAAAGGCAATTTCTTTGCATCGAATGTGAGGAAAGAGATCCTTATGATTTATTGACGGGAAAATTCTACAAATCTCTCTAAATTGTATACAATGTTTAAAGAACCACTATTACCTTACGTGAAATGTAGAAAATGGAACTATATTGTTGTTAATACTGATAATACTGTTAAAGAATGGTCACTCATTTATAATGTTTAGTTTATATGTACAATCGAAACTACACTGTAATCTTTGTATTTCAAGATATTTCATAAGGCTAAAGCCACTAATGATTTATATCATATTCGTAATATGAGTTATTATATGGTTTACCTAATTAAGATAAAGTGATCTGATAATAATCTTCATGATTCCAGCACTTTATGATGGGGAACTTAAATATCAACCTGCTTAGCGCAGATGAAAATGTGCACTGTCAAGATTTCTTGGACGCCATGTAATCACACTCTTTTATTCCTCTCATCAACAAACACACAAGATTAACAAATACCTCCACTACGCTCACCGATAGTATGTTCTTTAACCCCCAGGAAAACTTTCGTCGGACATCAGTGATCACTTCCCAGTGTTCTCACTCATCCCTATTACAAAAATAAGCAAAAACTCCCACCATCGCAAATTAACAGAAGAAAACATGAACTAATTCAAACATAGTTTAGAACTAGTAGATTGGTCGAATGTACATGTATTACGCAGCCGAAATGCCGATGGAGCATTTGAATTATTCCTCGAAGTCACCATGATATAGTACAACAGCGACATACCTATCCAGCACAACCCTTGCACTACTCAATACACAAAGACACCACGTAAACCTGGGGTAACACAATCACATACGCTGCATAAACAGGACAAACAGACTATTCTACAAATATAAAATAAATCCATCTAACCACAATGAACATTGATATAAAAGCTTTTAACAAACAGCCTAACCAGCCTTTAACGACTTGCTAAGAAATAATATTTCTCCAACCAATTTGAAACTCACAAATATGTTCTTAAATGTACATGGAAAGTCGTCAACAATGTGCTTAATAAATCCCTACCAAATCGCACATACAGGAAATTGATATACAAGGCACTACCTTTACAGACCCAGTTGAAATAGTGCAAAGCTTTCAAATGATCGTGTTTTATATATCGGCCCGAACCTTGCCCAAAGTATCCAACCCTCAAATAACCACTTCTCCACTATTCTCGAAAATCCCAATCCGAATTTTATATGTTTCGTTCTTGTACTAGAAAAAGAGGTAATGGACATCGTAAATAACCAAAAATATCAGAAAAGCCCCTTATTATGGAATCACGAATAACATTTTAAAACACGTGATCCCAGAAACTGTTACTCCAATTACACACATATTTAATTTGTCGATAACATGTGGCATAGTGGCCTCCCACATTAAAAAAAGTCCAAATTATCCCCATATTTAAAAAAAAGTTATATACATGTGAGCGAGGAAACTATAGACCCATATCTTTACTATTAAACATCATTTCCTAAAATATTAGAAAGGACTGTTTATACCCGGACCATTAAATTCATACACGACTGCAACATATTCAACGACTCACAATACGGCTCCCGTGGAAAGCACGCAAAAGTTCAAGCTAAGCTTATACTTATAAACAAAGTCGCCAAAGCAATCGATAACTCTTCCCAGACTATTGGAATTTTCGTGGACTTCTCCAATGCTTTTAATACGATAAATCATGATACGCTGTTATACAAACTTTCACATTATGATGTGGCTCCGAATCTGACATCATTTTCTTTCATCGTGATCCGATAACCATACTAAACACAATAAACTCAGAACTGAATTCTGTTGAAAGCTGGATACTCAAATTATACGTTGTTCAGTAATTCAATTAAAACACTCGCTGATGACTTAATCATAAATAGGTTAGTAATTGAATGTCTTAAATCTACGAAATTCTTGAAATAAACATCGACAAAACAGTATCATGGAAAACCCATGTCGATGTTCTATGTATAGTGATAAAAAACATCGGTTTAATTAATAAGCTTAAAACACATTCTCCCAACAAAGTGCTTTTAACCATTTGTTCGAAACTTATTCTTCTTTATCTAAACTAGTACGGTATACTACCTTGGGGTAACTCACAAACATCACAACCAAACATATCATTACTATTGCAAAGACGAGATCTAAATATAATAGAAAAGATTTATTTCCGCCCACATACAAAACTTTTTTTTTTGGAACTTCTAAAGATATTCCAACTATCTCACAACCTATTCCAAACTGTCATCACCTCATTCTTCACGATAAAAAAAATGAAAAACACCATTTTTCTTCCAAATCCTACTAATATTTAACCATCTGGAGGCTCTACTCCGTGATATCGTGACTCTCAAATTTTTAAAAACCTTTTTCTAACTCACGCCTTTTTCTCTTTTAGATGTGGGACACGTCAATCTTTCTTCTTTTTTTCTACAATTAGTTATCTATTTATATTTACCCTTGTAACCTGTCCTCATCAGGAGAATAGCTTAAAAAAGTGAGCAATTGCCGCTTTCACCAATACATTAAAAAAACACCCGTATGTTACGTTTAGGCCTCATTTCAATTGCACTCTGGGATAGTTTGGTGACCAAGTCGCTTCCGGTATATTTAGCCCGGCTGCGCTGTGCATGCCGGCATGGATTGTGTGTGTTTGTACTTTATTTTAACGACAGTAATCACAGTGATTTATCTCGTTTTTCAAGCGATTTCAATAGTGGATCAATACGAAAAACGTATGAAAATATGTTAAACATACTAAATAATAAGATACTTTGGGTGTGAAAAAGGCAAAATCAAAGAGAAATAATAATAATAACGTCAACTTTCTTTGGTTGTGTTCGTTGGCAAGTGCGAAAGGTCAACTAAAATACTAACGGACGGGGCTATACAATAAAGGTTTCGTTGGCTCGTTTAACGCCGACACACTACGTTCTGATTGAATATCGATATTCTAAACTCAAGACCATCATTTCTTCGAAGTCGATATGATTTGGAGTCTTGTTTTCGTTGATGCCGTCACAAAAATTGAGGTACCTAGAGATGGCTTTCAGACACGAACATATATGCATAATACGTGTACCGCGCGCGTGCCGCCGTACGCCGAAAGTATGTAAGTCCCGGAAGTAGCTCGAAATTATATCCAAGAGGCTACATCCGGGCATTATGGGCGTATTGGCGATAGCGAAAATTACATAACATACACCAATCTACTTCATTCATAGTTCTTGAACGTACTATGAAATACCATGGACCTACTATAAATCACTCACGGTTAGGTTCTCACCAAAGTCACCACTCTGAATTATCTTAGAATCTAAATATAATGACAAAAATGCAGTGATCCTGGATTCCATGAAAATCAAAGAATTGAAAAAATGTTAAAGCAATACATTATGTTGTTCCTAATATCTTTTCAAAAGGGAGTAGTAGAATAGGGAGAAGAAGAAGAAGAAGAAGAAGAAGAAGACGAAGAAGAAGAAGAAGATTAACAAACCATTCCGTATAGCCATGAACGCCATGCTAGTTTTTGGTTGGTTGGTATTTGTTGAAACCGAGATGTTAATCATTTGCGTTGTGCCATTGCTTTCCGTCGTGATGGGCATCGAAACTAGTGTCTTCTGAAGGTTGAACAGTGCATTCGCAGAGATCATCTGTTAAAATATGATTTTACAATATTTAGGGTTTATTTCTTCCAACAGCATTGGGGGCAATGTTAAGGATGCTGTGGAAGTATTTACGACACTCGCTCCTGTCCAAGTTCTGTCCGATTTTATATATGTATTATTATTCAATTTTCTCAGCTGATTGGGTGCGCTACAATGTAACAGTCCAGGCAGTGGACTACACTTGCTCCAGCGCCAATTGCTCCGCGATAATTTTCAACACTAATCAAATTCAACCCTGGGCCCAACATTATCCCAAACACTACCTTAATCCCTACACTAGACCGAACCCAAAACCAAAACGCAACCCTGACGCTTACTCTATACTTTTAACGATAATAAAGCCAGTAGCGAGTGTAGCGCGAAATAAAAACCTGAATTTTATCAACTTTTGTTTGTGACACACAAACGTATATATATATATATATATATCATACACACATGGGCAAAGCCGAAAATAGAGACATATCCTATTTAAAGTTTACTGGAAGTTAACTCAGCATTAGCAGGCAGCTAGCAGCTCGACTAAGGAAATCGATTTGCATCTCCCGACTAACATCGAGCAGATTTGCAGAATAAAATGGAGAAGGTACAGATAGCATGGATATTAAAACATAGCAACCATATTAGAATGTATTTACCTCCTTTTCCTCATTGCATTCTAGCTCCAGATCACTTGACTCAGGTTCAAGTGCAAAACATCTTCCTGGATGTACCCTACGGTATAGCAGATTTTTCTCTTGTTCCTGAATTTTCTGTTTAAAAAAAAGAGAAAAGGAGAGATACACAAAAACAGTAACGATCAAATGTCTAAAATTAATGTATATCTGCTTACACTAATCATTATTTACTGTACTAATGTTGCCCATAAATGTGGATTAAATTTGTATTACCTCTCTTCATGAAATGATTGTGACAATTTAATTTAGTTTTCAAAAAGTTTACATCTTCTCAGAACTTTTCTTATATATATATATATATATATATGTATAAACCGTAAATGAATCTAACGCAATTTCAATAACCTTGTGCGTCACTTATTGAGATGTGTGAATATTATAATGACGTTAAACGTATTCCGAACAGGATCCCAAAGGTATATACAATAGTTATTGCAATTTACCTTGTGCTGATTTGTTAAAGTCGTTGTTGCGACCGTTTTTACCTGAACAACGTAAGGTATGTCTTCATGAATGTACATCCGGAGTATTATGGCTTTCCCCTGTGCCATGTCAATGGGAAGGAAAGGGGTGCACGCCATTCGTTTCCCAAAAGCATGATTAATCTTAAATGGTATCCAAAGCTGTATCTTGTCCTTGATATCAGAGGTTTCGTAGATGGTCAGCTCGACTTCTTTTTCTTTAATGATACATTTCGTATCACTCTCATCCAAGGACTTTTTACGGTGAACTGTTAACAATTGGTGAAATAAACGTCAAATACAAATCTGTTTTTAAACATGTTAGTGTTTGCTTTCATTTGTATGACTCGAATTTAAAAGGAAATTACTTTCTATTATTGAACTTTTTGCTAGATGCTTGGTTACATCCATGTTCAGTTAACTTATGTTAAGTTGAAGGAATAATGATATGAGCATTCGAAACAAAAAGAAATATATATATATATATATATATACAAATACGAGAGTGAGAAATTTGAACGAAAAATAACTTCTTTGAAAAATACAGCGCATTTCTACTTTTACTTCATAATGTTGACGTAACCATTACTATTTTACTTTTCCAATAATTTATTTGATTCCAACGTAGTAGATCCTGAAAAGCGTTATTTCCATAATTACAACTCCCTTAAATATTCCTATTGAGAACTAACCTGAGGTTGATTCAGTTTGTTTCCAGATAATGTCAGCGTGAACATCGTTTGACTTCAGCAATGTTGCGGCATGAGGGAGACTTAACGTTATAGGCTGGATCTCGGAATAGCGCCACTGTGCAGGTAATGTGATTCCAATGCCGTGGCCTGTAAGAAACTCCCTCTCTCGGATAGGTGGGGGATCATCAGTAAGTAGAGCTATATTTACATCGTGGCAAGAGCCAGCCTGCACTGTCATTGGTGGAATCGACATTGTGACATCACAGCTGTCCAAATGTAGAATTCCTCCTTCACATCCAATATTGCGACGACTCTCAGTAGATATTGCAATCGGCAGATCTACATTTTTTTCATACAAAAAAGAGGGACAAGGTAACCAGATAGGGGGAAAACAGTGGATTTTTGTGAAATCTTAGTGAAAAGTAAAGCCACTGAAAATCAGATAACATACATACCGCGGAATTCATGAACATCATCTTCGGATAAGCTGCCAAAAGAACAACAAAAAAAGTTGTACGAGTCTATCTATAATTGGAATGTATTACTAATCATACATCCATGTTTTACGTCATAGAATATCTTGTTTTATATTAAAGTGATGTATCAACATTGTGTCGATTATTAGGTCTTCAATACCACCAGATATTAATACACAATAAGAATTGTTGTCTTTAAGTACTGTTTTTTGCGGCAAAATGAAATAGGCAATCGACAAATCACATGAAAACTCCATCAATTTATCAGCAGGGCCATACAATAATTGCAGGAAATTTGTATATGATTTATATGTTTATATTTATTAGATTTTATTTCCTTGAGTTGATGTATTTATTTTTGATAAATTTTAAGCAGAATCGTATTTTACGGAGCTTGGTTAACTAATTCGTTTTAATTTTCTCACCTCCGTAATGCCATTTGCCTAATGCGTTCATCTCTAGCATACTGTACCGGGGTAAAGCCTTTGTAATCCCTGATGTCGATCTTGGATCCTTGATTTATAAGGAATTGTATCAGAGCCTCCGCGGGGGATATGTCATCATCACTCTCTTGTTGTATCTTTTTCGTTAATGCATGAAAAGTTTAAGGTCTTATGATTTCGTAACTGCAGGAACTAGATTATTGTAAAACACACAAACAAACAAATACAGAATGTCTACATTAAGTGTTTTTATTACACTCCTACATGTTTTCTACATTTTCGATTACAGAGAATAACATTATTACGATTGTACTAAGTTTAAACTTGCAGCAATCTATTCATATGGCATTATCTACCTCTAACATAAAATGATGATGACAATGACAATGATAACGACTATGATAGGATTACTACTGCTACTACCACTACCACTACTATTAATAATAATAATGATAATAATAATAATAATGATAAATCTACATGTCCATATAAATGAGCACGTGTAGCCCTATCGTCATTCGATGGCTTCGCCCACACATCTACGAATACACAAGACGCACACGCACACAAATTACCTTGTGAGTCAGTGAGAAGATTGTAAAATAGTAACCATAAAATAAAAAAATATTACTAATGCTAAGCCTTTCTAAATATTTATTATTTAACAACAGGAAACTAACACACACACACACACACACACACATAGTAAAACACACGCACATATATCGACGAATATTTATATATAGTGTTCATAATCAAGTATATCCTTGGCTTTCCCATATCTAGAACGGTCAGATATTAAGAGAACCGGTTTATTAAAAATGTAAAGAAATCATACGCACACGCACACGCACACACACAGACACACACACACACACGCACGGACATATATGAGTGTGCCCTTTAGAAAGACAAACAGGTCTCTGTAAAGAAAAAACTAAAAAAGAAGTTCTTTAAAAAAATTTAAAATACGTAACCTGCCGCAAAGATGTCGTCACTTCAACCTGTCTTTTCTTACAGTGGCATAGTCTTATGGCAACATGCAAGGGTGTCTGGCCATTGTGTGACTGAGGATTTACACCAGCACCTAGTGATACCAACTCCTCAATGATTGATGATAGCCCGCTTACAGTAGCAAGGTGAATGGGTGTTAGACCAGCATTGTCGCTGTGATGTATAGATGTAGCATCCTGTGAAGAAGAAAAAAACTCACAAATAAACAAATAAATGATGGAATTAAAATATTGTCACGCGATGATTGTGTTACCTTTTATAAATTTTGGTTCGGTCAATTTATTTATATATACATGCACACATTTACTTTCCTTAATATAGAGTAGAAGACATAAAAATGATAGATATTGCATTGTTGTCTATCATTACTATCATTATCATTATTATGATAAGGTAATATACCTGTACTATCGGCTTGTTAACACCATCCTAAAAAAGGAAGACACTATTCCCGAGTGCTATCTGGAAGCCTAACAGTAAAACTAAGGAGGTCTTGGTGTTGATGAGCTGTAAACAGTAGAGGTAGTGGGAGAGAGTTAGTATGAGTGATGGCGGTACTGGCGGTAATGAATCAGATGTCACAGTAATTAATATAATAATCTGAATGAGTTACAGCATTTACCTCATCAAGATGTCGAAGAAGAACCCGTGCAGTATCAGTTTTGCCAGAGCTTAGTGCAATACTTATTGGTGACTGGCCTGTTCTTGAAAGTCTCGTGCTCATAAATGCTTTCCGATCCAGTAGATTCTCCATTATTGTTTCATTCCCACTTTATTAAAACAATTTAACATAACACGCATTTATGTATATATTTTTACTAACTTTATGTTCAAAGTATTTATGATCACTGTCAATGTTTTTGACTTGTTTTACTAATACATGTAGCATGATTCTAAAATAAAAAGGAAATTCTATTTTCTTTGAGATTTACTTATCATAATTATTTTCGCATCATGTTCCCCCATCAAACTACACACCTTTTTTTAAATGTAATTTTTGCGGGACTTTTCGTTGTGTCTCCTTCATTTTCAAATCTAAATGTCCTATGCAACCGCTGATAAACCTACCGATAAAATGGAATCTAAAGAAATAACATGTTAATAAACGATTTAAAGAAAAAATGAGATATAATATTTTGCTTTCATGATAAAAAAGATGAATGTTTTTGTTGAATGAATCAACAATACAGTTGAATCATATTTTGTGATACAGTCATGGAGAAATTTAGTAGTACTATTAAAGTATGAAAAATGTTGTATAAACATTTCACCTTGCTGCAGCATAATGGAGGGCTGTCCATCCTTCTGCATCTTCTGTCTCGATATCTGCATTGTTTTCGAGCAGCAGACGTACACAGTCAAGATGTCCTCCCCTTGTGGCAGCCATAAGTGGCGTGACTCCTTGAAGGGTCTGTATAAGATAAATAATATCGGTACACTGCCTATACAGTTTTAAGTAGGCCAACCATAAGATACATGTAGTCCTACACTAATTTCATCGATGAATACATTTTGCCCTACATAAGAGACAATCAGGGAGAATATAGAATGCTTACTCACTTGAATGATCATTGAGTTGATAGAATAATATCTTAGACTTGAAATGTTTTTATTCGACAATTAAGATTAAAATGTTATCATAAGAATTCAATGAAGATTTTTTTTTTAACGCATATCTTCAGCACTCCTGGAAATCAATATTATTTCGAATAAGGGGATACCTCACTTGTGAGATCCTATTAGCCAGTCCAAATCCCAAATTTAGAACACTGTTTAATGTCTTCCCCGGTAAAGGATTTGGTGTTTCCTTATTTGTCTTTTGTATTGCAAGGAATAAATTGGTATGTTAAAATTTAACGTGGAGCCCATCCCTGGTAAAAAGAACATATAAGCTTTTCACACATTGGACATATGTCTTATGAAGATGCATGTTGAAAACTATATCACGTATTAACCACTGCATTTGCTCGCATGCCATACACTTTTTTTACATATTTAAAATTTGATTGGCTTTTACTAAACGGTCGAGTGGCGGCGCGGCTCGACGAACTGGCTGAAATTAGCCACCATTTTTGTATGGTGTCTTCGAATGTTTGTATTATTGCGAAAGTTAAAAACGCGGCCCTCTCCGAATTATTTTCCCGATTTCAGGCTTTCAGATACTAAAGTAAAGATGTGAACTATAACAATGAAAGATTGAAGTCTAAAAGTTGTGAAAAGTTGAAAAATCGTTTATTTAAACTTCTCCCACCCAATTTTAGAGTCTTATTCATTGTTCTCATGGACTCCATATTTCGGATAAATGCTGAATCTATAAAACCAACACCATGTTTTTCTACATGATGTTATTCTTATTCTTATCTCCACTCTTGCTAATCTTTTCAAGTCCAAGTCCACTCCAAAAATAACTTACTTTCAATAGAAGCAGAAAAATCAGACAAACCAATCATAAAAAAGTTTGAGCAAATCGGATAACTAATAAGAAAGTTATGAATTTTTGAAAAAGTATGTAAAACTATGGAACAATGGAAATCACTACACAAATTGCCAATTTGGTAATCAGTTTGTGACGTCATGTCCTCACTATTTATCAATTGCTTTATATAGTTTAATCCCATTAATTTCCTTTTATCCCCAAAACTTGATTTCCCATGCCTTTGCCCAGGTTATATGATTTGTATCATATTGCGTGCATGACATTTCACAAAAATTTTATGAACTTTGAAGAATTGATACTATTTTCTGAATATTGTATATTCATAATTATTGATTTTTATATAAATAGTTTATCAAAATTCACATTTTTCATGATTTAACTGGAAAAAATTACTCTATATTAGTGCATCCACACAAAAACATATTACTATCAATCTAACTTGGATGCTGGTGTGAAGAAATAAGATTCTTAGGGAGAAAATAGGAAATTTATATTATCAATATAAAGAAAATAATTAGTGGATAGTGAGGACATAACGTCACAGACTCATGAGTGAGTTGCCAATTTGTCTAGTGATTTTCAAAGTTTTTCATGTCATTAAAAATTCATAACTTTCTTATTAGTTATCCGATTTTGCTCAAACTTTTTTTTGATTGGTTTGTCTGATTTTTCTGCTTATATTGAAAGTAATTTTTTTTTTTTGAGTGGACTTGCCCTTTAACATCAAAGTTATGAGTAGACAGCAGGCTTGTTATTGAGACATTTATAAGACTGCAGGCATCCCCGGACAACTACCCCCTGGACAATAACCCCCAAGAACAATTACACCCAGGGTAACTAAACCCAGGGCAATAATTCCTGGGGCAATTACCTCCCAGTAACGTCTTTGGTGGTAGTTGTCCGCGGCTACAGTTTATGTCTCAATAACATGCCTATTTGAACATATCGAGTCCATCAGAATAGTATATAATTCATGGACTCAATAGTAACTTTTTAAAACTGTTTGGAAGAGGTATAATTTAGGAATATTCAACTTTTTCGCAGGTTTTCGGTTACAGTAATGTCTCAATAACATGCCCTTTTTAACATATTGAGTCCATGAGAACAGTAACTCATGGACTCTATAGTAACTTTATACAATTATGTGGAAGAGGTTTAATTAAGGAATATTCAACTTCTTGCAACGTTTAGACTTCATTCTTTCATTAGAATGCTTTAAATCCTTACTCGAGTATCTGAAAGACTGAAATCGGGTAACTCGTCCCCAAGGATCTGGTTTAAAAAATCTTTCGTAAACAGGTTTGCTATTACTAATGTTTCCTGTTTCTGATTGGCTGATATGGTTTACGTCATTAGCAGCTTGGAAATAGGTCACAGACAATTAGACTTTGATTATTTATTGCTTGGCCTCACTATTTATAAAGGCCAAAAATAGGACGGAATAATTACTGGGATTCGAACCAACAACTCTAAGATTGTAGTACGCTGACCTTACCGATTGAGCCAACGTTGGGTTGATAAAAAAGTGGGTTTGCATCATGACTATAATCCTCACCGTAACCCTAACGGTTACGTTATTGCTAATGACGTAAAACATATCAGCCAGTCAGAAGACTGGAAAAGTTTAGTAATAGCAAACCTGTTTGGGAAGAAAAAAAATCCGCGCACTGCGCTGCGCGACCAGACTATTAAATAAAAGCAGTTTGAATTGAGCACAATACCTGAAGTCCAACTTCAAGAGCGTTGTAACTATTTCCCGATTTACCGCTAGTGTTTTTTCTTAAGAGATATTCCAAGGATTCCAAATGACCATCATCTGCTGCGAAATGAAAAACTGTCCAACCGAAAGTATTACGTGCCTCGATATCTGCTCCTTTCGTAATGAGATATTTTATAATGTCAAGATAGCCCCCGCGAGAGGCAGCATGAAGAGGTAGATCACCATCAATTGCTGTTTTGTTTACATCTCCTCCTGCACTCACAAGACATTCAACGACATCGAGATGACCCACTTGTGAAGCAGCATATAGAGGTGAATAGCCGTCGTTATCAATAGAATTTGGGTTGGCTCCTTGAGAAATTAGATATTTTACAATGTCTTCGTGACCATCATATGACGCCGTATAAAGAGGTGTCCAGCCTTGCTCCGTTCTTTTCTTCATATCAGCTCCTGCATTCACTAGACATTCAACAGCATCGAGATGACCTTCTTGTGAGGCAATGTACAGGGGTGAATAACCATCGTTATCAACAGAATTCGGGTTCGCTCCGTGAGAAATTAGATATTTTACAATGTCTACGTGACCATCATATGACGCCGTATGAAGAGGTGTCAAGCCTTGCTCCGTTGTTTTCTTCACATCAGCTCCTGCATTCACCAGACATTCAACAGCATCGAGATGACCTTCTTGTGAGGCAATGTACAGGGGTGAATAACCATCGTTATCAACAGAATTCGGGTTCGCTCCGTGAGAAATTAGATATTTTACAATGTCTACGTGACCATCATATGACGCCGTATGAAGAGGTGTCAAGCCTTGCTCCGTTGTTTTCTTCATATCAGCTCCTGCATTCACTAGACATTCAACAACATGAATATGACCCTTTTGTGAAGCAATGTACAGGGGTGTAAAACCATCGTTATACACCAAATTCGGGTTGGCTCCTTGAGAAATTAGAAATTTAACAATGTCTAGGTGACCATTATATGACGCCGTACGAAGAGGTGTCCAGCCTTTCTCTGTTGCTCTCTTCACATCAGCTCCTGCATTCACTAGACATTCAACAACATCGAGACGACCCTCTTGTGAGGCAATGTACAGGGGTGAAATGCCATCATTATCAACAGAATTCGGATTCGCTTCATGAGAAATTAGATATTTTACAATGTCTACATGATCATAATATGACGCCGTATGAAGAGGTGTCCAGCCTTTTTCTGTTGCTTTCTTCACATCAGCTCCTGCATTCACTAGACATTCAACAACATCGAGACGACCCTCTTGTGAGGCAATGTACAGGGGTGTATAACCATCGTTATCAACATAATTCGGGTTCGCTCCTTGAGAAATTAGATATTTTACAATGTCTACGTGACCGTCATACGACGCCGCACGAAGAGGTGTCCAGCCTTTCACCGTTGCTCTTTGCACATCAGCTCCTCCATTCACTAGACATTCAACAATATGAAAATGACCCTTAGGTAAGGCAATGTACAGGGGTGTATAACCATCGTTATCAACATAATTCGGGTTCGCTCCTTGAGAAATTAGATATTTTACAATGTCTACGTGACCGTCATATGACGCCGCACGAAGAGGTGTCCAGCCTTTAACTGTTGCTCTTTGCACATCAGCTCCTCCATTCACTAGGCATTCAACAATATCGAAATGACCCTTTTCTGAGGCAATGTACAGGGGTGAACGACCATCGTTATCAACAGAATTCGGGTTCGCTCCTTGAGAAATTAGATATTTTACAATGTCTACATAACCCTCAAATGACGTTGCATAAAGAGGTGTACTGCCTTTCTCCGTTGCTTTCTTCACATCAGCTCCTGCATTCACTAGACATTCAACAACATCGAGGTGACCCTTTTGTGAGGCAATGTACAGGGGTGTATTACCATCGTTATCAACCGTATTCGGGTTCGCTCCTTGAGAAACTAAATATTTTACAATGTCTACATGACCGCCATATGACGCCGTACGAAGAGGTGTCAAGCCTTTCTCCGTTGCTTTCTTCACATCAGCTCCTGCATTAACTAGACATTCAACAACATCGAGATGACCCTCTTGTGAGGCAATGTACAGGGGTGAATAACCATCATTATCAACATAGTTCGGGTTCGCTCCTTGAGAAATTAAATATTTTACAATGTCTACGTGACCATCATATGACGCCGTACGAAGAGGTGTCCAGCCACGCTCCGTTGTTTTCTTCATATCAGCTCCTGCATTCACTAGACATTCAACAACACGAAGATGACCCTTTTGTGAGGCAATGTACAGGGGTGTATTACCATCGTCATCAACCGTATTTGGGTTCGCTCCTTGAGAAATTAGATATTTTACCGTGTCTACCTGACCATTATATGACGCCGTATGAAGAGGTGTCCAGCCACGCTCCGTTGTTTTCTTCATATCAGCTCCTGCATTCACTAGACATTCAACAACACGAAGATGACCCTTTTGTGAGGCAATGTACAGGGGTGTATTACCATCGTTATCAACCGTATTCGGGTTCGCTCCTTGAGAAATTAGATATTTTACAATGTCTACCTGACCATTATATGACGCCGTACGAAGAGGTGTCCAGCCTTTCTCCCTTACTTTCTTCACATCAGCTCCTGCATACACTAGACATTCAACAACATCGAGGTGACCCTTTTGTGAGGCAATGTACAGGGGTGTATTACCATCGTTATCAACCGTATTCGGGTTCGCTCCTTGAGAAACTAAATATTTTACAATGTCTACATGACCGCCATATGACGCCGTACGAAGAGGTGTCAAGCCTTTCTCCGTTACTTTCTTCACATCAGCTCCTGCATTAACTAGACATTCAACAACATCGAGATGACCCTCTTGTGAGGCAATGTACAGGGGTGAATAACCATCATTATCAACATAGTTCGGGTTCGCTCCTTGAGAAATTAAATATTTTACAATGTCTACGTGACCATCATATGACGCCGTATGAAGAGGTGTCCAGCCACGCTCCGTTGTTTTCTTCATATCAGCTCCTGCATTCACTAGACATTCAACAACACGAAGATGACCCTTTTGTGAGGCAATGTACAGGGGTGTATTACCATCGTCATCATCCGTATTTGGGTTCGCTCCTTGAGAAATTAGATATTTTACCGTGTCTACCTGACCATTATATGCCGCCGTATGAAGAGGTGTCCAGCCACCCTCCGTTGTTTTCTTCATATCAGCTCCTGCATTCACTAGACATTCAACAACACGAAGATGACCCTTTTGTGAGGCAATGTACAGGGGTGTATTACCATCGTCATCAACCGTATTCGGGTTCGCTCCTTGAGAAATTAGATATTTTACCGTGTCTACCTGACCATTATATGACGCCGTACGAAGAGGTGTCCAGCCTTTCTCCCTTACTTTCTTCACATCAGCTCCTGCATTCACTAGACATTCAACAACATGAAGATGACCCTTTTGTGAGGCAATGCACAGGGGTGTATAACCGTCTCCATCACCAGTATTAACGGCCGCTCCTTCACGTATGATATATTTTACAGCATCGATATTACCCTTGGAAGATGCATTAAGGAGAGTAGTATGGACAGTATTAGTACGTCCCAGATCTGCTTCCTTAGACATGAGAAATTCTGCTATATCATGTTGATTATAACGTAATGCTATACTTAGTGGTGCATAACCATCGTGTGATACTTTGTTTATATCTGCCCCTGCATTTACGAGACACTCAACAATATCAAGTTGACCTGCCTGTGAAGCAATATGAAGAGGTGTATAGTTATTATCATCAGCACATGTATATAGATCTGCACCTTTAGATATGAGGTAATTTCACAACTTGTATATGCCCCCCTTGCGTTGCTCCATGTAACGGTGTACCATGATGTCCTGATGCTTTGTTTACATCTGCTCCTTTATTCACGAGACATTCAACAAGGTCAAGAATGCCTTTCTTTGATGCAAGATAAAGAGGTAGTCAACTTTACTGATGAGATATACGACAACATCGAGGTAACCATTAAGAAACGCATGGCGAATTGCCGTTGTGCCGATGTCATCTCTGCTCCCAATATCTGCCTCTCTAATGATAAAATGCAGTACAAGTGACGTACAAGTTCAGTAGGGCTCTCCCTCCTAACGCTTCAAAAATGCGTGATCCTATCCGGTGACGTACGAGTTCAGTTAGGCTCTCGATCCCTACTATAGCTTCAAAAGGGCAATAATCCTATCCGGTGACGTACAAGTTCAGTAAGGTTCTCCTTCATATCATTTCAAAAGGACGTTTATCCTATCCGGTGACGTACAAGACAGTTCAGTAGGGCTCTCCCTCCTAATAACGCTTCAAAAGGGCGATAATCCTATCTGGTGACATATAAGTTCAGTAAGCTAGGCTCTCCCTCCTATCATTTTCAAAAGGCGTTTATCCTATCCGGTGACGTACGAGTTCCAGTAAGGCTTTCTCTCTCCTATCGCTTCAAAAGGGCGTTTAGCCTATATCAGGTGACGTACAAGTTCAGTATAGGGCTCTTCCTCTTATCGCTTCAAATCGCATGACTTGATGGTGGTTTAAACACAGTTATCATAATTTGTATTTGATAAAGATCCAAAGTCTATACAATTCAAACAGGCTATGCCCCAAGTAAACATGCCATATTAATTTTAGCACGCAACAAACAAAATCACAATCACCTTTTAAATAAAACTTAAAGGGGAACTGAATAAAGGCCTTAATTCAAGGTAAACTAAGATTTTCACATTTCTTTATTGTCATGTATAAATTATGGTAAGCCCCAGAACTAACGATCAGACTAGCTAGCACCATAAAGAGATAGGTGGGAGATAGCCAAACATACAGTTTCGATGGGAGCAGGGAGGGGCCCCAAGCATGGAAGCAGGGGTGTAGACACTTTACTCTTTATTCCAAAATAGCTCTTATGGCCACATAGTTACTACCAAGCGATATCAAATTGGATATACCTATTTATATACCGCATGATAATATAGGTCTCTAATTCAAAACTGCAGGCATAAAATTCGTTAGCGACTGCTTGGCGAAAAAATATTGACGTGTCATAGTTTATATTTAATTGCATGAACAATGCAAGGACGCGATGATTGCGCGTCACGTTAACAATGGATACGTGCAGTGAGATAGAGGAGTATATTTCCTACAAACAAATATATTTTGATAGGTATATATTTTTTAAACAATAAATCTCCTTTAGGGAGTTGACACGTACGCGGGATGCGGTATATGAAACAAATATTGAATGATTATTTTTCGGGTCACGGTTAAACTATAGGTCCTTGGGGATCTCGAAACTGTACTCATATCCTCCCTCGGCTTCGTCCCGGCACACAGTACAATTTCGAGATCACCTTGGGCAGTAGTTTTAACCATACACCTCAAAGCAGTCAATATATTCATAGTATTTTTCACCTGATTTATTTTTTCACCATGCCCAAATCGGCAACACACAATGTCATTAACTAATATTATCATTGCATGACGAAAATCGAATGAATCAATATTTACTCATTGGGTGCATGGCTTCAAAAACAGATAAAAATATATTTCTCGACTTGTCTAAAGTGTTTACAAATCACGTGTAGGCCTACATTAAGTATGATAAAGTACCCTGAAATAATTGACGTGAAATGTTTTATGTCGGCAGTAACATACATAAACAACACGAATAACAGCAAGACATATTATATAGGTCGGTGTGCCCTTACAAAGCCTACTCTCAGTCACTTTTGTACATTTTCTTTTCTCGTTTGAATCTGTTGAACATTAATCCACACAAATTAGTCATCAATGCTGCCAAGTGGGCAAGCATTTTGAATATTGAAAAGAGTCAGTAGGAACGAGAGGTTGTGTTATTTTTTTCCTTCATTTGGCCAGGCGCCTGCTCATTGTAATACTTTTTCTTTCTGATGAGCATTGTTTGTCTCTGGTTGTCTCTTGAAATCTTATGTGATATCTTACAACTAGTAATCGACAACATAGGTGCAGATAATTAATGCGTGATCTACCCCCGCCCCCTCCCCACTTTATTTTGGGTACGCGTATGCATGTTCCCTCCCTTTGAAAGCCACCCCCCTACGTCCGGTGTGTAAAGTCAATACGGGCCGATTATTTGTGTATTACGAGCCGGACTTTGTTGCGTGAAAAGTACCCCTTTACCCCTTTAAAGATTTTAGGAACATGAATGCGGTCCCTCCTTTCCCGGAGTGGGGGGTGGGGGGGGGGGTGGATCTACCGGTCAGCATTACCCACGTATATGTCCCTCTCTTCTCAGGTGTACATGTATACCGGGAAATGCAGGGGTAATAGTACATGTAATTACAATAAGGGCAGCATTAATACCGATGACCCAATTATTATTTCAGTATCATTATTAGTAAGTTTTCGACTCACATCATGATAAGAGCCCATATAATTATGTACATACTACCGACGTCAACAGATATGTTAAACTAAATCGTCGGTTACCTGCAAAAAAGCCGTAAGAGCTGTATTGACTATTGTCAATGACAAGAACGGCTCTCTTGCGGGCAGTCTACGAGTTGTATTAATATGGTCTGTTTGCCTATGATAATTTGCCCTGAACTTTGAAGCAGCATTTCTTTACGAGCGCATACAGATAATACAGGGATTATCCGTCTAGTACCGATTCATCATGCTTGAGGAAGACTGATCCTGCTGGTTTATTTAAAATATCAACTTCAATGTTTGCCTTTACAATACAAACAAGTTCTATACCTCAAGTAAATATGCCATATCAATTTTTAGCACACATCAAAAACAAAATCATAACCAAACGTAAAAGGAAGTCAAAATGGCAATTGAATATAGTACATGACTGTACTTGATTCTAGGCAAACTGAGATTTTCTCATGTCTTCATTACCATGTTACTCTTGCGTTCTGCTGATATCTTTCGAGTCTCAACTTAAACAATTGCCCATACGGAAACCTGGAGATTCCTGAATGATGACAATGGGCATAATACTCATGATAATTGTTTTTTGTTTGTATATAGCGCTCATATCTGTCAGACTTGACATTCATAGCGCTCCACAATTATTCCCCCGCGGCTTTAGCATTGCTGTCATGATGGCGCTGTAGCATTTTGAGGAATAATTAATTCCAGCACAAACCAATACCTACAAGGTTGAATGTGGCAGAACAACTAATGTAGGGCAATGTCTTGCCAATTAAAGGACATTAAAGAATGCAGTATTCATACTACTACGTACTACTACTACTACTACTACTACTACTACAGTCAAACCTGTCTATAGCGACCACCCAAGGGAAACACAAAAAGTGGTCTTTGTAGGCAGGTGGTCTTTGTAGACAGGTTCCTTTAGTACATGTTTCAATGGGAAACCATTTTCAAGGGAAACAAACAATGTGGTCTTTGTAGACAGGTGGTCTCTGATGACAGGTGGTCACTAAAGCAGGTTTGACTGTACTACTACTACTACTACCTCTACTACTACTACTACTACTACTACTACTACTACTACTACCTCTACTACTGCTACTACTACTACTACTACTACTACTACTACTACTACTACTACTAATGATAATACTGATAATACTGATAATACTGATAATACTGATAATAATAATAATAATAACAATAATGATACTATCAAGGATAACAGTCACAATAATCAACACAATAATAATAATTATGATAATAATAATACTGATAATACTGATGATAATACTACTAATAAAAATAATAATTATAACAATAATAACAACAATAATAATAATAATGATAATAATAATAATAATCATAATAACAGTAATACTAAAGATGATGACGATGTTGATAATGATAATTCATATATTATTTTGTTTACCAAGGGAAGCCTCATCAAGTTGCCCTGCAATTATTATTACCAAAGCAATTTCCAGGTACCACCAGTGGCGGATCCAGGGGGGGGGGCCCGGGCCCCTCTCCTGACCAAAAAAACAGCCTTATCTGTTAAAAAAAAGAAGACGGGCCCCCTCCCCTGTTGCTCAAGGGGGGGGGTGGATGTTGAGTAAAACAAAAATAACACTGTCCCCCGTTGAGCAAAAAGTTAAGTGCACACTAGCCCCTTATCGCTTATTCACCGGCTGGCTGAGTCCCCGCAAAATATTTTCTCACGAATTGGACAAAAAAAAATTGCTCATTACCACCCCCCGCTTAGTCACCGGCTGGCTGAGTCGTCGCTAAATATTTTTCCCCGAATTGGACAACTCTCTGGCCCCCTCCCTTGCCGCCGGTTGGATCCGCCCCTGGGTACCACATCTGAGTGGAGATACAAGTGGAAAATGTGGATTGATATCTTGTCAAAGGACATGGTGCCGGGCTGGGATTCGATCGAATCATCAACCTTTTGGATTGAGAGTCAGATCAAGTGAATGAAGTATACCACAGTTTACAAACTATACAACAGGATCGAGAGCAGAATGGAAGACCAGAAAGGAAGTCCCTTTACTCTAAGATTAACAAATATAACTAATTCGAACAGATAAGTCATCTCAAACAATTTAGAAAACCTGAACCCTTACACCTTGACAAGAAAAGAGGAAAATCCAACAAGCCCTTGTGAAATTCAATCCATGCCTAATACACAAAAGGCATGGATTGATTTTCACAAGCACTTTTGATTTAATCTAATAAGGTAAAGTGAAAATTACACGGTTTTACATGGCTATATTGTAATTCTATTATTGCAAAATTATGTCCTGAAGTATGTTAAACTTTAACTTATGTGTATTTTACTTACTTTCTTGAATCACTTGATTGTCGTATGCCCACAATATTATACAATTTTCACACAACTGCGCCAAGAGTGTCAATTTTGACAGACATGCAAGCATGGCGCATTATAAATGTTCACTATTATTATTATTATTATTATTATTATTATATAGGCTTATATACGTCTATTAAAGCTCTGTTAGATTTAGCCACTTTTTAAAATCTGAATTGAAGGCCGAGCATTCGAAATTCTGGAACAATTGTATTTTGTAATAGAATTATAGACTATAAGGTAAAATAACAAAAATAACGTGTTCTCGTCCGGACTTTAAAAAAGGAGGAGGCAGGGCATTACTATTTACTATTTTGGACTTTTTTGCTATTTATTTCCAAGATGCCTGCCATGCTAGTTATAGCTGGCCAAACCTATATGTATTCACACATATTGTGCTATGTGAGTCTACTGATGCAATGTATGACAAAACAAATGATTTGTACCACTTTAGAAGCTATTAGTTAAACGAAATGTAGGCCTATTAGGCTATATCACATGCTTTTTTCTGAATAGTGAATAGTAAAAAAGAAAAGAAAAAAGGAAGCGGCGGCCGAAAAGGAGGCGGGCGGGGGGACGAGAAACACTTTCTTTTTGTTATTTAGCCTAATGATGATCCGCTTTATAGGGAGCCGACAGCTCCCTTCCGGATCCCCCCCCCCCGGAACTCATTGTGCATTCCTATATCACTGCCTATCTAGATTCTAGTATCTATCGATCTGCCTCTATATCACCAGCCAACATGCTTCCCCTGAAAAAGAAAACATGACTAATAAAGAGAAAAAGTTACTGGGGTATAAAAGTGCAAGACGGACCCCCCAAAAAAAGACTTTGACATAGGCCGAACTCCCTAGCGGATAGCTAGCGCGCGCGATCGAGCGTCGCATTCACACAACTTTTTACTAATTTCTTGAAACAAGACTATCATTACTGATTGGCCATCAACTCGGAAAATTCAAAGAAGTTAGCTGATTCCTGTAATAATTTTGCCTTAAGATGACAGATATCAGGATTGTGCCTCTAGGTATGTATGTTCTCTGCTTATGAATCCGTATTTGGGGAATATTAAGGAAGTTTTAATGCTTTGGTAATCGGCGATATTTTTTGTACAGTCCCATGTGTTGCTTTTTGTGCTGCAGAATCAGACTGGACGCCTAATGTCATGAATGGAATTTAAGAGAATACGTTTTTAATTCGATTTGTTTTGTTGATGCAGTGATTTATAATAACAAATAAATATTGAGACATTCATATCTCTTTCATTAATGAAACAGATGTAGAGTCTAACTTATAATGACCCTGTGTAGGACTCGTCGCTCGTACCAATCATTGTCATTGAATCAATGATAATTTCAATGAATAATTCAACGAATGAAAATGTGCCATTTAAACTAAAGTTGGACCCTATTTATAATTTAGATTTAATTAATTTAAACTAAAGGCTTTAGCCTTTAAGTTTAAATTTAATAACTATGCCTATGGTCAAGGCATTACAAAAAGTGTAGTAATGTAGACATTTTGAATAATCGGCATGTAATATCAGGCCCGTTTCTCGAAACCAACGACAAGACAGTCGTACCTTTATCCGCCAACTACGCACGTAAGTCCCCTGCGTGCTCTCTGTGTGCGGCGCCATATCTACTATAACGGCACTCGTAAATAATTAAGAAACATAGCCGATGAAAACTTTATGCTAATAGTAATAAAATTAGCTCACTCTTTACCATCCAACAATACAAGTAAAATTATGTAAAGGAAGGTTTCCCTACCCCCGAATGAATATTCATATTGCCAATTTGATACATAGTTTTCAAATGAACATTGAAGATAACTTGACGTCTATATTCAAATTTTAATAAACCATAATTTTGGCAAAAATCACGAAAATTGACATTTTGGTGTAAGGTTGTAGAAAAATGATTATAAACTCTTCATCTCAATTTTGGTATGTCATATCATTTTAAAAGCATATGAATGAGGATGTTTACTGAAATAGTCCATAATTGACCTCATTTTCGTTCCATTTTTTTTTGGCATCATGGCCTAAGTTTGAATACGACAGATTTTGAGGTATTTTTTTATTCATTGGCACTACGCGCATTTCGAGGCCGTGTGCGTCGGGGTGTCAGTCACATTCCCAGTTCCTGTCAGGCCTAGTTAGATCTACAATTGACTGAGAGGGATCTCATTATACTATAGCTATATCTATATATAGACTCTAGATTTTGTTGTTATTTCTTTAAAATTTGCTTTATATGACAAAACTTCAACATTCCAAACGTTAAACTATTCAGTTTACACATTTGAAGATAGAATTTATCTCAAAATTAATATGGGTCTGAAAACTAGAGAATACACTTCTGACTGGACTATGGCTTGCCTGCTGCACGGCAGATTACCCATCCCTTCGATGATTTGACAATGTGGAAATAAAGGCCTATAATCAGTTTAGTTATGTGGAAAAAGCCTTAGATATAAACATGGCATATTTTCATAAGATTTTCACATATAAAAAAACGATGACTCCCTGTTTAAGTGAATGTGTAGAAAGATCGTGGCTGGAGGATTTCTTGTCCTTTTTTGCCAGCCATAGTGTACCCAATAAATGACATGTGACGGCGCTGCTCATCAAATAAAAAGTTACAAGTAGTTTGATTATGTCATAATTTTCAATGTTTTTTATTGCAATGATTTTGTTTTGATAGGGGCCGGTCAAGATGTGGGGCGTAGCTGCATACTCCTGACAATAGGGAGCAAGAACATCATGTTGGATTGTGGTATGCATATGGGCTTCAATGATGAAGTGAGTATATGGTATTTAGAGAACTTTATCATACATCTTCTTCTTCTCCTTCATCTTCTTCTTCTCCTTCCTCCTTCCTCCTTCTTTTTCTTCTTTTTCTTCTTTTTCTTCTTTTTCTTCTTTTTCTTCTTTTTCTTCTTTTTCTTCTTTTTCTTCTTTTTCTTCTTTTTCTTCTTCTTCTTCTTCTTCTTCTTTTTTCTTCTCCTTTTCCTCCTTCTCCTCTGCCTTTTCCTCCTTCTCCTCTGCCTCTTCTTTATCTTCTTCTTCTTCTTCTTTTTCTTCTTCTTCTTCTTTTTTCTTCTCCTCTGCCTTCTTCTTTGTCTTCTTCTTCTTCTTCTTCTTCTTCTCCTTCCTCCTTCTTCTCCTTCCTCCTTCTTTTTCTTCTTCTTCTTTTTCTTCTTCTTCTTTTTTCTTCTCCTTTTCCTCCTTCTCCTCTGCCTTCTTCTTTGTCTTCTTCTTCTTTTCTTCTTCTTCTTCTTCTTCTTCTTCTTCTTCTTCTTCTTCTTCTTCTTCTTCTTCTTCTTCTTCTTCTTCTTGTTTTCTTCATGTTCTTTTGCTTTCTAATCTTCTGCTTGTTTTGTTATTGTTCTTGCTGTATTTCTTTCTACTTCTTGATATTTGACTGACTTACTGACTTAGATGCATAGGACGGGTTGTCCCCTTGTACCCCTACTAGAAATCCTGCTCCATTCTGATCTGCCCTGGACTTGTTGTTCTGCTTCTTGTGTGGGTAATCCCACATCGCACCAAACTTGGTCCTTCCAAGTCGTAAGAGGGTGTCCCCGAGGTCTACGTGCATTTAAGTCATTCTGGTATGCTTGGTATGGTAGGCGGTGATGCGGCATGCGTACAACATGGCCAAACCATTTCAAGACACATTCAGTTATTTCTTTGCATATGGTGCTTGGGATGTTAAGCCTCTGCCTGATCTCTTCGTTCCATATTTTGTCCATTAGGTGAACTCCAAGGATGGTCCGGAGACACCTCATTTCAAATACCTCAAGCTTATTCTATCTGATTTACGGAGAGTCCAGGATTCTGCTCCATATGTGGCAATAGGGAGGATGAGGGCTCTGTAGATCCTGACTTTGAGTCTCCTAGAAATATCTTGGTTCAGTTGGTTGGACCAGATGGCACTTTTCAGCCATCCGAATACCCAGTCCTATTCATCTGTAATAATATTACATTTAATAATAATAATAATGATAAAAATCATCATAAAAACGGTGCTTATAAAGCGCTTTCCATCAAAGTCTCTTAGCGCTATGGAAGGAACTATGCTGCCGAGAGAGACAAGTTTATCCACTTTCTCAACATTGGTGTTGTTTAGTGAAATATCTTGTTGGTCCTCTGTCATGATTTTGCACTTTGTAGCATTGATTTTCATTCCCCATCTTCTACATGCCTTTTCCAGTTCATTTGTTGAGATTTTGAGGTTTTCAAATATGAGTTCCATGAGGGTGGTGAAATCTAAGGAAGATTAATTACATTGTGAATGATTTGCATTTGTATTTACCTATTTTATTTTTTAACAGAGAAGATTTCCAGATTTCTCGTACATCAACAAGAATGGCAGATTGACAGAACATTTAGATGCTGTCATCATTAGGTATGTAAAAAACCCCAAAACTGACATTGATAGTATATGTTTTAAAATGGTAATATCAATCTAATACCTTCAGTGATAGCACTTGAAATATGAGACCATTCAATATTCAAAGTTCTTTTTGCAGATGTTCTAGTCTCTGAAATTTTCAATTTATATTTCTCCTAAATTGTTTTACTTTATATCTTCATTTCTAATCCTATGAAATATTTGAGTAAAGGTGTGCAGAGATGTTAAAGGCCAATGTCATAACAAGTTTGTTTGTTTTTAATAGAAGAAAAAACAGGTTAACATATAAAACAATTTTAAAGAAAATCTGACAAGTAATAAGTAAGTTAAGACATTTCAAAGCTATTTGAGGCTAGTGTGATCGACCCTCTCTCGCCCTCTTTCTATCTTTTTCTCTGTTTCACTTTCTCCATTGTCTGTTCTTTATGGGGTTTTAAAAGATGCATATCTGTCTAATTGAATTTCCCCATCTTCAGTCATTTTCATCTAGATCACTGTGGAGCACTCCCTCATATGTCAGAGATTGTTGGTTATGATGGACCTATTTATATGACACAACCCACCAAGGCTATCTGTCCAATACTCCTTGTAAGTATGCTGTAATGAAGGAATGAATGAGTGAGTGAGTGAGTGAGTGAGTGAGTGTGTGTGTGAGTGAGTGACATTGTTGGTTATGATGGACCCATCTACATGACACAATCCACCAAGGCTATCTGTCCCACACTCCTTGTAAGTATGCTGCAATGAATGCATGGGTGAATGGATGAGCGAGTGAGTGAGTGAGTGAGTGAATAACTGAAGGAGTAAAAGAAGGAATGAGGGAAAGAATGAATGAATAAATTAATGAATGAGTGAGTGAGTGAGTGACATTGTTGGTTATGATGGACCTATTTATATGACACAACCCACCAAGGCTATCTGTCCCATACTCCTTGTAAGTATGCTGCAATGAATCCATGGGTGAATGGATGAGTGAGTGAGTGAGTGAGTGAATAACTGAAGGAATAAAAGAAGGAATGAAGGAAAGAATGAATGAATAAATTAAAGAATGAGTGAGTGAGTGAGTGAGTGACATTGTTGGTTATGATGGACCTATTTATATGACACAACCCACCAAGGCTATCTGTCCCATACTCCTTGTAAGTATGCTGCAATGAATCCATGGGTGAATGGATGAGTGAGTGAGTGAGTGAGTGAATAACTGAAGGAATAAAAGAAGGAATGAAGGAAAGAATGAATGAATAAATTAAAGAATGAGTGAGTGAGTGAGTGAGTGACATTGTTGGTTATGATGGACCTATCTATATGACACAACCCACCAAGGCTATCTGTCCCATACTCCTTGTAAGTATGCTGTAATCATACCGATAGCTCACTTGTCACTTTCCTAAGGATAGTGAGCAAATTATTACTGACTACTGATTAATGATTTGAATAGTCATATGATTACAAAAATAAAAATTTCAATTGATTTCAAGCTTCCTTGGAGGAGGAATAGCTAAATCGGCTCAGAATCTTAGTGAGGTCTGAGTGCAGTTGTGTACGATTTGAAGCTGATTCAGCTTTTATTCTGACTAGAAGGCATAAATGAACTCTTGTAGAAATCTTATCATTGTTTAGAATCTAAATCAGGAAGATGATGTTTCTTCAGATTTCTATATAATTGCCATTTCTTCAAAAATCAGATCGCAGCAAGATTGCAGAGTGTGTGGTGGGCTTAAGACATGCGGCGGCGGCGACATGCGACGATCACCAAAATGGCATCCTTTGATGATTAGAATACTTGCAGCTACCTTCAGTCTGTCAGTACTCGTCTGAGGAAGGTGTTTTTTTTAGTTAATATATACACATTCAAGTATGATGATTTATGATATTCTCTATGTTTACAATGATTTAAAAAAAACAAATCATTTTATTCATTTACTTTTTCATAGGAGGACTACAGGAAAATAACTGTTGAGAAGAAAGGAGAAACTAATTTCTTTACATCAGCTGTGAGTATATTTAAATCAACATCAGAGACAAAATACACATAGTACAGATGATACATGCATTATTTTAACAAGATAAATACTGTACAGTATATATTAAAAAAGACAAAAGTCATGCCTTAGAGCGTGAAGAAAGAACATATAAAGTAGGAGAGAGAGAGAAACCTGTGACCAACAGAAAAAGAAGAAAAGGTAACATTCCTATAGCCAATCCAATTTATACAAAATCAGGAATAAATACAACACACAATTGAACATGAGTACAAAATGGTATAAGCCTAACATAAACATACATGTGCATGACAACAGTATCACCACCATCATCATCACTATCACTGCCAGCATCATCATCAGCATCACCACAATCATCACCATCACTACCATCATCATCATCATTACCACCACCATCACCACCACCACCATCATCATCATCATCATCATCATCAACATCATCTTGTGACCTAGGCAACAACGTTACACTACTCTCATCATAACATTAGAATATCGTGCTGTTTGTCTATTCTCCATCTCTATCTGTGATGACAACAACAGTAGTACATGTACAGTAGTACAGTAGTACAGGAGAGATAGAGGAAGAGAAAAACATATATGTATTGGGTGAAAACAGAAGGAAGAAGGAAGGAACATAAGTAGAGCAGAAAAGACGTGTTCAAAGTATTCACATTGTTGTGTTTGATATTATAGTTATATCGACTGCTACGAGAGGACTAGCTGTTTCTATACGCTCAAGGGATTCAACTATCCCGCGAGCCAGTATAGAAACAGCTAGTCCTCGAGTATTAAAGCAGTCGATATGACTTTATATGCCGAATTAAAACAAAAATCTACCAAGAATTCTTACCTTAGCCTTTTAGGGAGTAAACATTTGTTAAAACATCACAGAAAATCTGAAACACTGTCTGTTAATCTTCGCTTAAAAAATGAGTGAAAGTTTCAATCATTTGGGAATCGCAGACAAAGAGTACTGTATGGCGTCCGTGCTCGCACGTAGACAATTTTAACATGCAAACCAATGCGGATGGCAGTAAACCAATGGGAATCGCAGGATAATGAGGATGAGGGTAGAAACTTTTAACTATGCCCTGTGAGTTGGGCATGGCTTGAAATCACGACTCCAATTTCGACCAATCAGATGGCTAGATTTCTAAAGTGAGGTATATAATAATTTATAAAGATTTTTGGAGAATACATTAAAGGTAGCTCAGATATCTTTCCAATCCCAGGTTAAGAAGGAAGGAATTTTGCAGTAAGCTGACAACTACATGTATTACTTGGTCGGATTACTTTTTAACTCGGGTAAAGACAATGTCAATCTATTCAACCCTATCAGGACAGGATTTATTTTTAGGGCTAAATTCATCGCATATTGTTCTTCAAATTGGCAACAGTACTATTTTCTCTTATTGCTACTTTGTGAAAATAAAATGTAATGTCTCTGAGAACAAAATACATCTAGGCGAGAATATTGTGAAAAAGTTGTAAAATTTGCAAATTTTGATCGAAAAACAATGATTTTGAATCTCTTAACATATTGCCAATTTAAGGATTTTAAAGCTTATTTTCCTTTTTAAAATTCCTGGGATCAAATGCAATATAGTCATGTAACAAACATGGATGCTGTGTGTGCAGAAAATGTTAGCCCTTTCTACTCATACATCTGACATATTTTTTAGGGCTCTGAATCGAAATTTATTGAGCCAAACCGCAAAATGTGAAATAATTGTACTGAAAGGGTTCTTGTACTGCCAATGTATTTGAATTTGAGCAGATGGCATTAAGTGTAATATATGCCATTATATTCTTATTCTCCTAAAACTTCTCCTGTGGCTACATTCTGTTCTCATCTTAATCATCAATCTATCCTTTCATCCACAGATGATTAAAGACTGCATGAAGAAAGTTGTGGTAGTAAATCTACATCAAATTATCCAGGTAAGTTTCATATGATAATATAAAAAATGATAATATAGAATAATATCCTGGGTTTATATCGCTTTTAAAATACATCAATGATTTGTGTTAGCGCTTTACAGTCAAAGACTGCATGAAGAAAGTTGTGGTAAAAAATTTTGAGTCTAGAAAATAAATATCTGGAATTAAACATTCAAAATTTATTAATAGAAAGACTATTTCCATTTATTTTTAATAAGACACCTCTTCAATATACTATAGGATTCATAGAACTTGAGGTTTTTTAGGTCAGCAAAAGGTACAAACCATCTTTAATTTCTGCTTCATTTTAACTCCCTAACAGAGTAGTTGGTCCACATGGCCAATCTCTTTATTATGTTCGTTTGATATTTGTACCATTGCAGGTAGACGATGAGTTGGAGATCAAAGCATACTATGCCGGTCACGTACTTGGAGCAGGCATGTTCCATATCAAAGTTGGGCAACAGTCAGTTGTGTACACGGTATGTCTACTGGCAGTGTTTTATTCACATCATTTGTTGTGTTCCGGATGTTTCTTTTCGTGCCGCTTTAATTCACGAAGCTTACTTATATGTGGTTACATGCATATTGCTTCTTTTTTATTGTAATAAAAGGTCTTGTGTGTGTAATTGGGTTTTTACAGACGTGTATCAATCAGATATGATAATTTAAATCTGGGGACCAACCTTAAACATTATCATCCGAAAGATCTGACTCAGTTTCAAATTGGGGTCTGCCTGAGTCGGAGATAGTCCTAATACCTTTCATTCTTACCCTTGCAAACGGTCCAGTCAAATTTGCCAATCTCCCCGAAAATCTTCAGGGAAAGTAAACACGCCAATAAAGGCTACACGCTGTTCTTTTTGTTGATGGTTGTAACTGCATGGGATGCGTGTAATGAAGGAGGACAAAGATGATTGGAGAATAAAAAAATTATAACAATATATAAATGCGGAGAGAAACTGGACTACTCTCGCTAAGCATGAGAGAGGTTGTACTTGATAGATAGTAAGAAACCACCAAATATTTTGAGCGATGATTTCTAATGAATTATCAGATAGTAGAAATAGTACATTAATTCTTTGCTGAGTGTTGAACTAATCATTTTTATTTATTCATTTATTTCTGACATTATACAGGGTAGCACATTTTCACTAATGGTTGTGGTCTTCCATGAGGCCCTGTTTGGTAACAACAAAATGCAATAACATTCATAAATATATACTGATAATGGTAACAGAACAAAACACAGAAGAAAATAAGTATATACATGTACATATAAATTCTTTGGTATCCTCGTAATAAATGTGGACATTAAAAAAAAATACTGTTACAGATTTGTAATATCTTTAATGAGAGTCAGCGTTATTTGTCATTACTATTATTTTTACTTTCTATATTTTACAGGGAGACTACAATATGACACCGGATAGGCATTTAGGGTGAGTTATAGATTACAGAATGCAGGTTTCACTTTTACAACTGACATGTATAATTGGCATTCCTTTAAAGGGACTTGGTAACATTTTTCAGATGAGAGATAGTGGTGCTAAGGTAGTGACTTCAATGCTAGATGTACAGTTAAATTTGGCCCAGTCTTGGTAAAAGTAACAAGCACTGTACACAGAAAGATGTATATGGGACTACACAAACATTTGACATAAAATGAGGTCCTAATTTTTATGCTGTTACATGTTATATTTAGAATATGAAGGCATTTGAAGAGCTTTTCAGGGAACATTTTCTCTGATGTTCTTCCACACTTGCATAATAACACTGAAAATGCTCACAAATTATTTGTCACCTCTCCCCAGAATTCAACTTTCTCTTTAAGCTGTTTAAGCCGAAGATTGACTTTTTTTCCTTTCTTTTTTTGGTTTGTTTTAGTGCTGCTTGGATAGACAAGTGTAGACCCAATGTCCTCATCACAGAATCAACATATGCTACCACAATCAGAGACTCAAAGAGGTAAGAAACGTTTCAATACTTTTGCTATTGTAGATGTCCAATATCTAATAAAAGTAAAATGTAATTATGCTTTTGAAACACAAAAAAGAACTGCTGGACATGATGTTGACTGAAAAGCACCACTTATCTTTTACATATGGGAGATAACCAGCTCAGTTTTTGTTTCTTTGTTGTTCATTAAGGCTTGTTCACATATGCTATTGTGCTGAGTCCTGACATTTTTATCTTTTTGTGTACTAAATAAATAGCAAGTGGAGATGGATACCTAGCTGTGTGTGCAACAATGGTCTTATGCATACCGGTACTCAACTATCTGTTTGTTATAACAAACACAAAAAAAGAAAACAAAGAAAGATGCAAAGTGCATTACATTTAAGTACTCATTTTCCCCAATGGACTGTAGTGTTGTGAAAACCTGTTAGGAAAACGCAAAATTTGATTTTGATTTCCAATCATAAATATCTTGATAATCAGACAGGCAATCGGCTTGTAAAAGTCATGGGATTCCTGACTGACCTAAAGGTTTATAATTATGATTGCAGCATGAGCTAAATCCAGGATTTTGTTTCAGAATCTGAGGCAATTTTACTGAGTCACTTTAAACCTAGCTTCAGGTTTGAATTTTATTAGAATACCTGCCTTCGTGATTTGTGTGATACTTGTGTAGTAAGTTATTTTCCATCATTGCCTGCTTACTTTAGCAATATATTATTTTTTGTGATTTATCTCTGATAGGTGTAGGGAGCGAGATTTCTTGAAGAAGGTTCACGATTGTGTAACTAACGGAGGGAAGGTCCTCATACCGGTCTTTGCGCTGGGTAGAGCACAGGAGCTCTGTATTCTACTGGAATCATATTGGTAAGGATAAATGGTTGTGATGATGATGATGATGATGATGATGATGGTGATGGTGATGGTGATGATGATGATGATGATGATGGTGATGGTGATGATGATGATGATGATGATGGTGATAATGAACATGATGATGTTGATGATGATGATCGTGTTCATGTTACATTATGATAATGCTGGGTTTACTGCATCGTTCGGACTGTCAGTCATATTAAAGGTAGGCCTACTTAGAGGCAAAAAAGTTGTATATTTCAAGAATTAATTTTACCACTACTTGGTTTCGTATTGTGGGAGAGTTTGTCCTGTAGTCTGGGTGATTAATGCACACACTGATATAAAGAAGATTATAACAGATTACTTGTGTGTTCTACAAACCAGCTTTTTCTCTGTAAATGAAAATTTGCTTCCCAGTTCTAATTCCTCACTCTATACTTCTCTTATACAGGGAAAGAATGAACCTCAAAGCTCCAATCTACTTCTCAACAGGGCTCACAGAGAGGGTAAGTACCGTATTTGCTGGCGTAATTGTAAAGGCCGCAGTATTTTAGAGAGATATAAAAAAATCTGGGTGCGGCCTATGCACCACAACAGTAAAAAAAAAAAAAAATCGGCGGTCAAAAGTACAGCATGTATTCATACATATGGGACTACAAATACAATGACTATACCAGTTAATGTACAATGGTACAGGATATTTCTAGAATAACTCCACACATCTTACCTTATATCTTACATCTTATATTGTTGACATGAAGTTTTGTCAATCTCATGAATAAACTTCATAATTTACCAAACAAAAACTACCGGTAGATCTAGATCTAAGTTCGTGCCATCGCTAAAGCAACCTCAATCCTCGCAGCCCTCGTGCGCCCAGATATGGCGCAATATACGACTGTGACTGCCGCCGGAGAGGGCAGTATTTTTTTTCTTTCTTTTTTTCCTTTTTTTTTCTATGAAATGTCAAAATGGGGGGTGCGGCCTATACGGCGCTGCGGCCTTAACGCCGGCAAATGCGGTATCTCTAAAATGTTAATGGTCACTATCAGAATACAGTCTCTTTTGTCTCTAGGTACAATGGCTGGTTAGATGACTTTACGTGATCAAACATTTGCTCCAGTGACACTTCCTCCAGGCTTTATTTTGTCAAAGGTATAGGGTTAGAATAAGGACTGCAGTTGGGTTTCAGGTTAGGTTTAGGGTAAGGGTTAGGTATAGAGGACAATGGATTTTATTGATTCATACAGTCTTTTTTGAAGTGATATGTTATTGCCCAAACATGTGGAGAAATGTGTGCAGCACTTTGTAACTGCAAGGAAAAAGCACTATTTCACATACCTCTTTGGATAGGATTGAATCGGATAGTGTTAGGCCAAGGGTTGAAGCTGGAAATAGGGAGCATATCTCACAAAAGCATATTTCACAAGAGCATGTGTCGTACAACATAATTTTGATTAATAGAAGTCTCATGAATTTGTGCTTTACCCTTTTCCGTTGATTTGTTGACTTCATCGAAATATTGTAGCATCATTCTAATATTACTGGTCCTGATAACCCCGTAATACTAACAGTTTTTTATTTACTACATGATCAACAGCTCCATGTAGTCTTGAGAAATCTTTTCCAGAACGAAAATTCTATACTTGAAAACCAAAAACTTCCGTGAGCATTTCATCAGTTATTCCGAGTTTGAAAAAATTGAATTATAATTGACATAGTGTTAAACTTTTGCCATTCACAAAAGTTTCTTGCCATGAAAATGGCAGTTCCTAACAAGATGCAAAAGTTTTGTGTTGTGAAAGTTTCTTGGTTTGCAGTATTTGACCTTTGAACTTGCTTTTTAGGCGAACCATTACTACAAGCTCTTCATCACTTGGACCAATCAGAAGATAAAGAAGACGTTTGTCAAGCGAAATCTCTTTGAATTCCAGCACATCAAGGTACATATTTGTTTGTTTGTCTGTTATTTTTTAGCTCACTGCTAAGAAAGTATGTGTTTGCTTGTATGTAAACGACACGGGGACCAACAGCTTTAAGTCCTCTCCGAGGGACTTGGTAATGAGGATTAATGCCTAACCAAAGGGCACTAGCACAGAATTGGTTTCGAACCCGGTACCTTCCGGTTACGAGACCACTGCTCTACCACTGAGCCATCGCACCTCCTTGTAGACATCTAGGATCTTGTAGAGTGTTTTAACTCTTCATATGCCACACAAATAATCTCCCTGTGCCACATTGTATTTATCATGGGCAGATACACCATAGGCTTGAAGAGTATTTCACTGTTTCCAGTGCATAATTAATCTACACCGGTGTTAACGTTTGTCATGTAAAGTGCCCATGTGTTAAAGGGTACCAGTAGGAAGGAATTCCTTGCATGATGTGAGTTTGACGACTTACCTGGGCCCTGTTGCATAAAACTTACCATTGATGGTAACTTTGCCATCAATGGCAACTACCATGGTAACAGGGCTCAACAGCCAATCAAAGTCAAGGTTTCCATGATAGTTACCACTGATGGAAAGTTACCATCAATTGTAAGTTTGGTGCAACGGGCCCCTGGTGTTGGGGGTTTATACCCTGGCGTTGCAATTATATATTTTCTGGAAAAGGCACTTTATAAATCCAATTATCATTATTATTATTACTCTTTGTTAATCCACAGCCGTTTGACCGCGGGTACATCCACAATCCTGGCCCGATGGTTGTGTTCGCTACGCCCGGCATGCTCCACTCTGGTCTGTCCTTGCAGATCTTCAAACAGTGGGCTTCAGGTGAGAAGAACATGCTAATCATGCCTGGATACTGCGTGGCAGGGACTGTCGGTCACAAGGTACTCAGCGGGCAGAAGAAAATAGAGATGGAGAATAGACAAACGGTACGATATTCTAATGTTATGATGGGAGTAGTGTAACATTATTGCCTAGGTCACAAGATGATGTTGATGATGATGCTGATGTTGATGATGATGTGGTTGTCATGTTGATCATGCCAGGCTACTGCGTGGCAGGGACCGTCGGACATAAGGTCCTCAGCGGGCAGAAGAAGATAGAGATGGAGAACAGACAGACGGTACAATATTCTAAATGTTATGATAAGAGTAGTGTAACGTTGTTGCCTAGGTCACAAGATGATGATGATGATGAAGTGGTTGTCATGCTAATCATGCCTGGATACTGCGTGGCAGGGACTGTCAGTCACAAGGTGCTCAGCGGGCAGAAGAAAATAGAGATGGAGAATAGACAAACGGTACGATATTCTAATGTTATGATGGGAGTAGTGTAACGTAATTGCCTAGGTCACAAGATGATGTTGATGATGATGCTGATGTTGATGATGATGTGGTTGTCATGTTGATCATGCCAGGCTACTGCGTGGCAGGGACCGTCGGACATAAGGTCCTCAGCGGGCAGAAGAAGATAGAGATGGAGAACAGACAAACGGTATGATATTCTAATGTTATGATAGGAGTAGTGTAACGTTGTTGCCTTGGTCACAAGATGACGCTGATGATGGTAAGGATGATGATGCTTATCGTGATGATGGTGATGATGGTGGTGATGATGATGGGGATGATTGTGATGATGGTGGTGATGATGAGATGATGCTGGTCGTGATGATGATGATGCTGATCGTGGTGATGGTGATGATGGTGATGGTGATGGAGATGTTGGTAATGATTTCAATGATAATGATGATCATGGTGATTGCGGCTGTGATGATGATGATGATGATGACAGTTATGCTAATTGTGTTATTATGGTGATGAAGATGATCATATTGAGGATGATGATAATGGGCATTTATACTTTGCTTATGTCATTTTGATGTTTACATTTGTCATTTTTAACAGATTGATGTCAAGTTGTCTGTGCAATACATGTCCTTCAGGTAAGAAATCTTAGCTTTGTTTTCAATTAAAAAATCTTTTTAAAGAGAAATTATGATATCTCATTGCCTCCCTTATTTCTGTGTCACTTTGCTTCTGCTTTTGCCTAACTCTCCTTCTGTCTGTCTCCCACACATAACCTGATGCAAGGATTTCATGCAGTCAAAGAAAACGTGATCATACTTTCTCTCTCTCTCTCTCTCTCTCACTTCTCGCTATCTCTTTCCCACTCTCTCTCTCTCTCTCTTTATATCTCTCTCTTTATCTTTCTCTCTCTCTTTATTTTTCCCTCTCCCTCTCTCTTTCTCTCTCTCTTTCGCGCTATTTCTTTCCCTCTTTCTGGCTATCTCTTTCCCTCTCTCTCTTTTTTTCTCTATTTCTTTCTCTCTCTCTCTCTCCCTCTTATTCTCTCTTTCTCAGTCTTTATTTTTCTTCATGCACATGTATCTACCTGTCTGCTGTCTGCCTTTCCCTGTCTCTTTATCAGAGATGGTATTTGTTCACAAATGCTGCGTTGAACCGCAGTTTTTTTTTATTTTTTAATGTTTACTTAAGCATACTGCACTTTATACTTTTGTATCTTATAACACACATATAAGTGAGTATGCATACATGTACATGTACATGTAAGACCATTGTTAAGCACAGCTTTGTTTTTTCTGTCCACTTCCCATTCATTTATTACATACAAAACCTGCTTCGGTTAATGAGACTTTATAGACCCTGTTGGTAGTAAAAAATAAAATAGATGAAATATATATCACGGAAAGCTTATACGCCGGCATAGATTACAATAATATCAAATGTATGCTATTTTAGTGTGTCAGAGGAATAACAGCTCTCTGAAAACTCGAAATCTAAAGCTATGAAAATCGGTAGTCGTCGACCCCAAAACTAGCTATCGATTTGATGACATCATCTTCCACGGAGTACGCATATTTACAATGACTTTGCATTGATTAAGCAAGGCTCATCACCTCAGCTAAATAGGCGAGCTGATCGGGTCCAAATTGTATGTCGTCACAGAAACTGCTGCACACATGACCCCTGTTGACCTGTAATTTGGAGGGGTGCGGAAAATGAGGTTTTAATTTGCTTTTTTCCATTACTGAAGAGGAAAATATATTTTATTCTTTTACATTTGTACCTAAAATCATTCAGCTTTCCATTGATATAGAGTTGTATTTTCATTGGATAGGGTCTTTAATGTCTGTATTTCTGTCTGTCTCACACTCGCAATCTTACCGCTCTCTCTATCCCACAGCGCCCATGCCGATGCTAAGGGTATCATGCAGCTGATCAGGATGTGCGAGCCTAAGAACGTCGTCCTGGTCCACGGAGAGGCCGGCAAGATGGCCTTCCTCAAGGACAAGATCTGCAAAGAATTCAGTAAGTTCAAAAGGATATAATAATAATAGTTGCATCTGTATAGCGCAGAATTCTACCTTTCTTAGCGCTTTAAATTGTAATTATTATTACCTGGGTTATTGGATTAATTTGCTCATCCGCATATGATAGTGCACAAGCTCCTCTCCCTTGAGAGTATTCCGGTTATTGGATTCAATTGCTAATCCCCGTATGATGGTACACATGCTTCACTCACTGGGGAGTATTCCGGCCAGGTGCCATTTTACAAGTGCACACACATGCTCATCCAACCTCATTAATGTTCACATCATACCATGTACCTGCTTAACACCTGGGTGGAGAGTGGCAAATGTAGATTAATGTCTTGCCAAAGGACATTAGTGCAGCGGCGGAATAGTATCGAACTTCTCTTCTATGATAATGTAAAAAGGCATGATTCCTATTAAGGACATATGGTATCCTCAAAAGGAAGCAGTCAATTTTTTATCATGCAACTTCATCGTGAAAACAAAACATCTGGGGGTGTTTCACAAAGACTAAGATCTACTTTAAGTTGGACTTACTATGGCAGGCCGTTCATGCCACTGTTTGCTCTCACCATTTACTGGTATTGGTTTCTCAAGGGACGTATAAATCGTGGTCACAAATCTACAGAATTTACATATTTTGATAGTTAATTATTGAAGGTAAAAATATTATCTAAAGATCATAATTGAGAGACCAATAGCGAGAGCAACCAGTGGCATGAATGGCCTGCCATAGTTAAGTCCAACTTAAAGTAGATCTTAGTCTTTGTGAAACACCCCCAAGGAAGCAATTTGGACAGACTGATTACATAATATTTGATGTATACTATATATATATATATATATATATATATATAGAGGTGTCATGGTCTGATGGATACGTTTTCAGGTTGTGGATCACATGGTTCCCGGTTCGAGTCCTGCCGCAGCACTAATGAGCTCCTTGTGTGGTGGAAATGTGTGCTATAAAATATCCAATATTATTATTATTATTATTAATATACTGTGTACAGTGTAGTTTGGAATGGTCAAATGACATTCACTCATTCTTGCAGAAACTTACATGCACTGCACACAGAAATGGTTATATGGGACTACATACACATGTGGCATAAATGTGTGATCCAAACTTTTCAGATATTTCTGATCATATTTTGCATTTGAGGGCAATTGAAGACTATTCTTCTACGTGTAAGATATTCTTCCAAACTGACATAAAGAGAATAAGAAAAGCTCACCATATATTTTTCAACTTTGCCAGAACTCAAGCTTATCTTTAAATTAGGTATCACTGTTCTTGTAGTAAAAATGATGATTACAATGATCCTGCTGGTTCCCAAAAATTTTCCTGACTTCTTTTCAATTACAAGATCGAGCATGCAATCTTTATCTACTGGGTGCAAGCTAAAACTTTCTTAATGACCATTGAAACTTCTCCCAGGAAGCCTAACATTCAAAGCTATTGTCCTAATGGTGGACTGATGAATATTAATAAGTCAGAATGAGTCAGTAGAGCTGAGGTACCGTATTTGTTTCCAGTTCATCGTGACTGTGCCATGGACCAGTGATGGCCTGGTGGTAGAGTCGCTGCCCAGCAAGCAGTAGATGGCAGGTTCAAAACCCACTGGTTACAAGATTTTTTCTGACTTGTTTTCAATTACAAGATAGAGCACGCAATCTCTATCTACTGGGTGCAAGCCAAACAAATTATTTACAACAATTACAATAACATGAGCTTTGTCAATGTATTTCTATGTTTTCTTACAGAGATCGATTGTTTCATGCCTGCCAATGGAGAGAGCATTAATATACCTTGCAAGACAAATCTCATGGCCGATGTGTCGCTAGGATTACTGAAGAGGAGCTCATCTCTTGCAGGTATCTACCTTTAATATACATATATATATAGAGAGAGAGAGAGAGAGAGGGAGAGAGAAGGTGAGAGGGGAGAGAGGGAGGGGAGGGAGAGAGATAGAGGGGAGGGAGGGGAGTGAGGGAGAGAGAGAGAGAGAGAGAAAGAGAGAGAAGGGGGTGGGAGGGAGAGAGAGAGAGTGAGAGAGAGGGAGGGTGGAAGGGAGATAGACAGAAGGGGAGGGGGTGAAGAATCCATCAACACACCATGGAAAACAAAAACTGGCTGATGTTTCATTAGGACTAGTGAAGAGAAGTTTATCTCTTGCCGGTAAATGTACTTCTATGTTTCATGGACTAGTAATAGTGAGAGAGAGAGAGAGAGAGGGAGGGTGGAAGGGAGATAGACAGAAGGGGGTGAAGAATCCTTCAACATACCATGGAAAACAAAAAACTGGCTGATGTTTCATTAGGACTAGTGAAGAGAAGTTTATCTCTTGCCGGTACATGTACATCAGTAGCGTGATGGAAAATTACTCTCTCTCACTATCCCAGAAGGCTGCGTGTTCGAATCACGTCGGGGTCACCAAAAATAGAGTTATGTTGTTGTGTGATTAGTGAACACGCTTTACAATTTCCCTTCACAATTTCCCACACATACATATCTCTAAACATCTATGTTTCATGGACTAGTAATAGTGAGTGAGAGAGAGAGAGAGAGAGAGAGAATGAGAAACAGACCAATATCTCTCTCTTCAATAGAAACGGAGAAAAAGAAAATTTAAGATAACTATTTCAAGCAAAATACAATAGTAAGGCAAAGATGTGGAAATCATGTATTGAAGAAAAAAAATTTGAGTGGATGTTCATGTTGCTGTCTTTCCAGTTAAATGCTTGTCTACTTTTACATCTACCATAGGTTGTAAAAGATCCAAGGAAGATGTTAAACCATTATGTTCATTCTGTAATCAACATGGGCAACAATGTAATTATTTATGTACTGGTATAATTTATTTTCAACTTATTCTATTAGGCAACAATATAATTGGATCACAATATAAAGCAAAATATAATACCTTTGTTTTCCATCATCATGTTGGTAAAAGATACAATGTACACATTGTTGTGGTACTATATGAACAACACCAGTAGTTCATTGATGTGCGTAATGATGCCGAGATTGGCGGAGGAAATGAGGACTACCCGAATAAAGCACTTTCAAGATGGCCACTTATACATGAACATTGTCTACAATAATCTCTTATTTATCCGTCCATCTGATCATTCAACATGGTGGCAGCGGTCAAAAGGATTGCCATATTTATTACTATTAAACTGCAGATCACATAGAGCCAGCAATAATCTTGAATGACTTATGACAGATTGAGAAAGGACGTGTATTGAACTGCCGACAATCACACTCACATAGCCGCGTCTCCAATATGTGTTGGCGTAAAGTTGCGGACTGTATTATGCGGGCAACACAACGAGTACTAGTGTATTAATTGACTGTCAGAACCCTACATTCAGGACCAGAACTGATGCGGAGGCAGAACCAGAGCCTAGAGGCTCGTCAGGACCAGAGCCTAGAGGCTCGACAGGACCAGAGCCTAGAGGCCTGACAAGAACAGAGCCTAGAGGCTCGACCGGGATCAGAACAGGACAGTGCCAGAACTTTTGGAACTGAGGTCTGAGCCGCTCAGAGCGTCGCGTTGCGATTTGTGGACCGTGCAAGTACTGAAGTAGATCCAGGACTAATTGCTGGACTTGATCGGATCTGATTGTGGAGTGAAAACCAGATTAGACTCTCGATGGAATATAATATAAGATCAAGTTAATCTACTTAAGCAGATAATGTTTGGACTCAGTTTGGAACCAACCATAAGGCATAAAATCATTAATGAGCTTTGTTTAACTAAGCAGTTCACTATTTAGTACTAGACTACTAGGCCTACTAGGTCTAGGTCTAGTAAACCTAGACCCTACCAGAATCTAGATCTGGTATGACTATATGAGTATGACTGAGTATGATTAGTCTAGGCTACTATGAGTATATACTATTACTAGGTCTAGTCTATGCAGACCTGAGTCTTTGACTTGAGTATGACCTGTGTCTTTAATTGTCATGAGATATAATTTGACCGAAATCTAACTTGTTCTGTTTACAGTTAGGCCTAGATCTAGGTCCTACATGTATGACTATGATGTAGATAGGTCTAGGATAACTTTAAATGTTTTTAAACTTTAACAAATCCAATTTCAGTGAATAAGTCTAGAATGTCTGAGTTCTAATCTAACTTGACTTTTTGAGTATGAATGATACACGCATATCTCTTACGTGTATGTAGTGCCGATGTAGTGGTACTGGTAGACCAAACAGTGGTCCGTGGTAAAAAATACTTCCTGGTTGGGTCACATGAGTGAATGGTAGCAAGGATCAGAGGTCTATTCCCTCAAAGCGGGTCCAGGACCAGTTGTCTATGTTAGACCAATTACACAAGGGGGTCCAATTGTCTATAGACCTGATGTATTTTGATGCATTGTGAAGTTGTACATACAGTGTAAATGCTATGTAAGCCACAATACATGTATTACATGTACTTTTGCAGTCCCAAACCCCGTTGTAGAAACCAGGACCATGGCTCGCTATCCAGAGATGAAGTGGGACTCTCAGTGTGGTCTCGCTGGAGAATTCACTTTGTTTCGACAGCGAATGGAACTTTGCCTTCTCGATAATGAGGTAACTGATACTACAAAACAGGCAACGAAAATAAAGATAGCTCTTGGGAACGAAGGTTTACGCAGGATAAACACCTCTAGCCTCAGTGTAGAAGATCAGAAGGACCCAGGCAAGCTATGGGCCCTCATCGAAGGTCAGTTGAATGTCAACGTAAACTTGAGGATTCATCGCCTCGAATTGATGCGATACAAGCAGAAGTCCGGAGAAACGATCGACGAGTTTGTCAATAGACACATGTAAAGAGAAAGTGATTAGCAGGTTTGGCCTGGATGTTGAGACATTGAGACAGTGAGATAGAAAGACAGATTGAGACAGGCAGAAGAAGAGGGAGACAGTTCCCCCTCCCCTTTCTCCTAACTTTTCTTCTCTGCTTGTCTTTTTCATTGGTATAATTGTTTTGAAGGCAAACTGATGACTTATTTTAATTTCTTTGTTTGTTCCTCCTTTTTTTTTCTTTCTTTTTCTTTCTTCCTTCTTTTCTTTCTGATTTTCTTTATTCATTAATTCATTTCTTCCTTTCTTTTTTTCTTCCTTTCTTTCTTTTCTTCCTTTCTTTCTTTTCTTCCTTTCTTTCTTTCTAATTTTCTTTCTTTTCTTCTTGCTTTCAATTATTTTTCTTTCCTTCCTTTCTTTCTCATTTGAATCGCCTTGACAACCAGGCAACACGTCAGGTCCTCCAGAATCTAAGAGATGTCACACGATGCACGGAGCACTCGTCATCAGGGATGAGGTAACTAATATACATCTGTAGGGGAGCACAGGATTAGTTGCAGGAGCAGTCGACAATTTATTGCCGGAAAGCTTCAAAAGAGCTCTCTACTAAAAAGAAGCACAGAGAAATACTTTAAATAATAAAATTTCACTTGTACAGCATCAAATAAAAAAAATGCTCCCTTACATAGATAACCATTTTCCCTTTTTTTTACACTGGTTATGTGGAATATTCTTACTACACTGCTCTTAAAATGGAAGCAAAATCTTCTGAGTGTAATCCCAATTTTTGTTTGTGTGTATTTCTTGAGAAAATAATTCAGTTTGAGTATAAGCTTTGTTGGTGAAACAGAAAGCATATGCCTCTTCATGTATATGGGCACAATTTTTCGGGGGTGGGGAAAGGGCCTGACCCCTCTTTTTTAGACATCAGTTTTATTTTCTTTTTATAAGTTCAGCTTTTGATTGAGCACACATTTTGGACTTTTTGCCGTAGGGGAAGTTTTATTTTGCCATGTTGAGGTCACATGGTCTATACTTCATGAATTTGTGTAGCACATGGTCAATATTAATCTACATTTGCCGTCCTCCACCCAGGTGAGGTGAATGGCTACCGAAGAGGAAGTACTTCCAGGGCCCATTTGACAAAACTTGTCATCAGTAACAAATGACAGTTTTTGTTATAAGCTAGTGAAATCCTTGTTTCTTATTGCTTATCAGCAGATTTGTCACTGATTTTTGTCATTTGTCATTGAAAAAAGACTTTGTGAAACGGGTCCCAGGAACGCTTGAATGCTTTGTCATGCTGGCTCAGCTACAGACAGGGTATTATTATTACTATTATGAAGCATATACTAGGAAAGATATTCAAAATTACATATAAACCATCTCGCTGGCTGCCCAAGTATGGGATGGAGCAGGTCGCAACCCCATCCTCCCTTCCCCTTCTTTGATACATGTACCTATGGTCCTATGTGTTCTTTTTTTTTTTTGCTATAGAGGATACAATTAGAAGAGCCATCTAAAGTAATGCAGCAGCTAGGTCTGGTAGAGCATGATATCAGATTCACATCCACTGTGTCTACATCAGCATCATCCATGGAAGCTCTCACCAAGAAACTCAAAAGGTTAGTACTCTAGCAAAACTTTCCTACCCTTTGATGACGATTATATACAAGTACCATAACCCAGGATTTAAAAAGATAATAATAAAGAAATAAATATAAACCTTGTAAAAGCATATTAGTAGTAGAGGTTATTTTACCTGACTGCAAAGAAAGCATAAATGCTTGTTAGTAAGCAACCAGAGGACCAACAGCTTAAGATCCTCTCTGAGGGACCTGGTAATGAGGATTAATGCCTTACCAAAGGGCACTAGCGCATCGTCTTGGTTTTGAACCATATAGGTGGGCACCTAGTGTGCAATGGCTTTGTTAGCCCTGACATGATCTTACAAATAGATTTGTTGGTAGATTTGATGGACTTCATGGAATTTTCAGTAAGATGACCTGCTGAAAATGGTATACCGGTATATTAATTATGCGTGTATTTCAGAAGCCAGTCAAGCAACATACTCCTGACCCAAGACCCTTTGCTACCGTGGTCTTGCCCTCACTGCCTAAGAAAACTTGAGGCTGGGATTTGCCTTTATATCCACCTCCCAACCCACAAACCAGCTGTCATCTTCTTTTAAGACGCATGAACAACATGTATGGATGTAATATTCTGATGGCAAATTTTGCTTTTCTTAATGTCTCACAAACTCTTGGTTTCTTTATTTGTTTGTTCCTTGACCTTTGGAAACATCGTCCAGGAGATTCCCTCAAGAATCTGTTCAGCTCATGCCAGATGCTTCCATCATGATGGGAGCTATACTTCTCAAGGTGAGATGGTGACGATGATGATGACGACGATGATGATGATGATGATGATGATGATGATGATGATGATGATAAGAATATCAAGTCAAAGATAAAGCTGAGTTCTGGTCATGCGATTGCATTGTGAAGGAAACTGTTCTTATTGTTATGCTGTTACATGCCATATTTAGAATATTAAAGCATTTGAAGAGCCATGCTTTTCAGGGAACATTTTTTATCTGATGTTCTTCCACACTTACATAATAACAATGATAACGCTCACAAATAATTTTTCACCTCTTCCCAGAATTCAACCTTCTCTTTAAGTGATGGAGATGTTAGTGACTGTAGTAATGTATGATGGTGATGGTGTTGGTGGTTGTCATGTTGATGGTAAATTGTGGGATGATGATACTGGTGGTGCTAATGATGCAGGGATGATATCATTTAATGTTGATAATAGAAAATGATAAATTTAAGGGTGCTTGCAATTAAACATATTTCCCTTTTTGTTTCTATATCCTTCAGATGTCTGGAGAATCCGACGACAATTTAGATCTTCTTGTTTCATGGCCCTATCAGGTAGGTTATATTTATTTATTCTTATCTTATGCTGAAAAGGGCTGCATGATAATTAAACTTGCATCATTGAGACTGTGTCATGTTAGTTGTATAGTAGTTCATTTACTAGACTCTCAATCCAAGGGCTGAGGGTTCGTTTCCCAGCCCGGCATTAACGTCCTTTGGCAAGAAATTTAATCCACATTTGCTTCTCTCCACCCAGGTGTAGAATGGGTACCTGGCAATTCTGGGGCAATAATAATTGCAGGGCCCTCAAGAAGAATAGATTTGATGCTGATGATGCTTCCCCGGGTAAACAAAATTATTGTTCTTATTATCATTATTTTTATTATTATCATTATTGCTATCATTGTTATTATTATTGTTATATATTATTATAATGTTATTAGCATGTTGGGACATTTGATAACAATTTTAAAAATTGTTCAAAATTGAGTCTTTCTATTAATCTATGTTTCCAAGTTTTTTAAATGATTTCTGACGTACATGTAATCTGTCGTAAATTATGAAAGAAATTCTAAGGCAACTGTGAAGTTCTTTGAACAAGTTTTAGGTGACAGTTTGCAAAACCTCACCCACAATTGATGGGATATGCTAGTTGGATATGGGAAGGGTAATCATTCACCTTCCTAATCGTTTGTACTTATGCATAAAAAGTTACTTATCTCTGTAGTCCCACTCGTTCATTTTTATGAAACGTCCTTTGATTACTTGACCCATTAAATTCCAATGCTATTCTCTTTTGTATAATATTTAAATATATACAGGAAGAGGAACTTGGCAGTTCTCTTCTGAGCATGCTGCAATCACCAAAGACCTCACAGGCGGAATGATGACATCTGAAAAGATCACCGAATGGAATGAAGGATGGACAAACAGAAGGAAGATTGGATAGATGAAAGATAGACCATAGGAGGAAGAGGAAGAGGTGCAAAAGAATGGAGATGTCACAAAGAGAAAGACAGACAGTGATAATGGAATTATTAATGAAATTATCAGTGAAGTGAAAGAGTGAGAATATAAGGGAGAGAGGATGAGAGTGACAAAGAAGGAGAGAGAAAAAGAGAGAAAGAGATGGATGGAGAGGGAGAAAGAAAGTGAAATGAAAAAGAGAAAGTAACTATACATATTTGAAACAGGAGTTGGAATAAAAGGCGAAGTGAGAGAGGATGAGAGAAAGGGATTTACATAGTGAATAGTATCCACTGTGGCTCTCGTAAGAGAGACTAAAAAAAAAAAAAATCCCCTTTAATTCTTCACATTTTCATACACTTTGTTGTCGATGTAAATCCTGAACCCTTTAATCCTGTTCTGACTGGGCTTTTTGAGAGCAAGTTTTGACTGGAGATCTCGGCCGCAGAATGTTCAATGGATGTGTATACTGATTGGATCGGAATAATTTCTTATGTATTCTAATGTTTTTATTTCTTATCTAATTTCTTTGCTTTTATGATTTGTTATGTTTCTGAAATTTATCTTGATAAACATCAAGACATACAAGATCAAGAAAAATGCATAATAGACCTGGCCTTGTTATTTAGGAAAAGCAGTATTTTGTACTCAAATGTTTGCAGAAGGTCAATTTTCATTCAATTTTGGCCCGACATGTGACTATGAAATGTTGCGTGACCCAGCAATGGATTGTCCAATTTTTGCGAACTTGGGTTAAGAGATATGCACTTGTTCAAGCGAAGGTTGCGTTCTGGTAAAATTGACATATAATTTGAGATCTTTCTCATTTGTTTGAGGTCAGTTGGTTTTGGTTAGATACACATACTCCATAGAGGCATAAGCTAAGGTTGTCTTGCCCTGACTTGCACTTTATCACATTTAAAGCCTGTCTGCACTAGTTTGGCCAGGAGGGATTAGACCTCCCAGCATGGTCACTGACAGGTGGTTATCTCATCAACTCAGCTCTCAATTAACATAAGAAAAAGAGGATCATGGGAACCAATGGGCACCGCTTGGACATTGTTTTCTATATAGAGGGAGCAAGTAGCTACAAGTAGTACAGTGGGGCTTTAACTAGTCTGTTCAAAAGTTTCTGACCTTATATACTTGACCCAGTGATACTGATCTCATACTGATCAACAAGTGAAAAGGAAAGATAGGCTAACAAAAAGAATTAACTACTTTTGCATGCACATTATAGTTTTTATCACCGATTTTTCAGGAGAAAAAATCATTATGTAGAAGTTTCATGTTCAAGTAAATTGACAGGCTGAGTATTTTACATGAAAAAATTTGGTCTGTTGATTGTGATGTAATCAGTATAATCACAGACAATTTGTCCCGTTTGTTGTGTACAAAAATATTAATTTCTGTTTTTTTTTTTCTTCTTCTGTGCGCCTTCTCCCTCAAAGTATGTTATGGATGGCACGAACAAATCTGTCCTGATTCATACATTTTGAAAAATTGACATTTTAGTAATTTTGTGCATTGAAGCAAGCGGGAAAGTTGTCTGAAACTACTTCACAGTGACATTACTGATTTAGCCAATTTGAAGTGGTAAAACGTTTAGTGAATACAATTTCTGAAAATTCATTACTTTCTTATTTTTGCTCCGATTTGATTCAACTTTTCACCATTGAGCTTCTCCGATTTTTCTTCTTTCTTTTAGAGTAGTTTTCTTTTAGAGTAGTTTTCTTTTAAGGTTGGAATTTCCTTTAAGAGCCTTGTTTGGCTAGCATTATACCCAAGCCATGATGCTTCACACAAGCACGTGTGAGAAATGTACAGTTCATTTCTTTCATAAGCAGATGTTTATTTTAAGGAATAGTTCTTCACAAGGTAGTGAAATACATCGCTGTTTTCATACATGTAGGTTTTTATCTCGGCCAGATGGAGAGGGATGTAGTCCTTTTTTATAGATTGGGGCTGTTTATAAATAATTTGTAAATATACTTTGTACTAAAAATCAACAAAAATAAATCTGTTTAAAACAGTATTTGCGATTCTGTATGTTGGAATTTAGTACATTTTAAATTGGCCAATATAGAATGATAGAGATGAGAGAACAAGGAGTAGAAGAAGACAGTTTGAAAAGAAATTATGGAAACAAATGTCATTGGGGAGAGAGAAAGAAGGGGAGAAGAGACAGAGAGAGAGAGAAAAAAGAAGAGAGAGAGAAGAGAGAATAGATAGAGAGAGAGAGAGAGAGAAATAAAGAGAGAGAGAAGGGTGAGAGAGAGCAAGAGAAGAGAGAATAGATAGGAGAGAGAGAGAGAGAGAAATAAAGAGAGAGGAAGAGTAAAGATAGGAGAGAGGAGAAAGATAGGTAACTAGAGAAAGGAAAAAACCTTAAGTTTGTATCTGATCATTTATTTTCATAAAAGATAAAAATTGGATGAACAATTAAACATGCTAGTTTATGCATCAAATACCTCTTTCTCCATTCTCCCGTTTCATGCTCTCCCTCCCCTTACTCCACATATTTCCCCTTCTCAGCTCTCCCTCTCTCCTTTCCTCCCTCTATAATTTGCTCTCCCCCTTCCATTCCTCTCTTTTGGTCTTAGACACGGTACTCTTATTCCTTTCTTTTGCTCTTACTCTTTCACTCACTCTCCAAAAACACAAAAATAGTGAAACAGTAGCATGAACCTTTGTAAAACCTACCCCTTTAGGCCAACTAATAAAAGAAAAGGCTTGTGAAGCAAAATTAATTTGTTTTTGAGTTGCATTTTTTTCTTTAATTTCAAAGATGATAGAATGACAATGAATCATGAACTACAAAGCAATGAGCAATAAGATCAAACAAAAAAAATAAAAATACGCTAAAATTGTTCGAAAATTCCTTTTAAACAAACAACGATTATACAATATTCGAAGAAATGGAATTAAAACACTTATGATGATGTAAAATCTTAAATCTACGAAGAATTAACACACAATTTTCAACAGTATACATTGTTCTTAAAAATTCTTAAAGATGATACTTTCACTTAAAGTAAGGCTTAGAAATTACTGTTAACTTACATGCTGGTTAAATATGTTTCAAATTTAAAACAATTCTTTATATGCACTTAATAGAATAAATGTTTACTTTGGTGTTTAATGCACAGAGTTCCCAGAACATGCGAAATTCTTTTTCTGCTTTAATTATCGAAAGGAGTAGATTACCCCCTCCTTTTTCCTAACCTCCGCAACAAAGCAAGGTGGTCTGTTTTTTTATTTTTGTAATCATTTCATATACAAGAACAAATATGATGAATATAGATATCATTTGCATCTATATCTGAAACATCATTCAACTAATGAAATGTTAGATACATGTAAATGTATTATTGAAACCCATATGAGAAGGAAAGAAAACAATGTCCTTTTTTATTGCAGAAAATCATAAAAGTTCTTGAAACTCTGAGCATAAAGAAAACACACATTACACTCAAAAATACATATTCTTGTGGCAAATTTAAAAAAATGAAAGATAAAAATGCCACTCAACTGGCACTTGTAAAATTCTTTGGTATGTTTAGCCGTTTCTGATCTTAGGTTTATAATAACTCTCTGATTTTCGTGCAATTTTCTGATCATCAAAAAGCAACTTTTCTTTCCTCTTTTCCTGCATATTCGGTTACATTGAGGCTATCATAGTACATAGCTCAAAGTAGATATTGCATTGCAATGGAAAATAATACTTTTGGCATATAGTGCCGTGTGCAAAGAATGGAAAACTCATCTCAGACACAGCCAATCAGAAAGCACCTTTCAGCCTTGACAGCTTTTCATGGAATGTAAAACAAGCTTTGGGATTGGTGGGTCTAACTCTGGCAATCAGCCAATCACGGTCCACCTTTACTCACTTGGTGGCTACAAAGCTACTAGCATCTCACAAGCAATTTGATTGGCTAAGCCATAACCTGTCCAACTACAATCAACCAATCACAGCTCTCCATTCAAAGCCTTTGAGGCTATTTAGAATTGTCAGTTTTGTGCAGTGAATTTGATTGGGTAACTAGCTATACGCATTGAATGCTATGAAATTTTCCATGGCTTTTTTATTACCAGCTAGTGATTGTATTTGAATTCTGATTTCGTTTTAACTCTGGCTAAAATTGCTGTACAAAAAGTACAAAAATAGAACCTGAGAAATATTCTCTCATTTTTCTGTCGTCTTTTTTGGTGACGCATGTAGGTGGGGTTCGTGCAACGGTATAAAATAAAACATATAAAAGTGGGTTCTTAGAACCATATGACAAAAAATAAACAATATTTCTTTTGACAATATGACCAGTTATAGGTCTATACTGTGTTATAAGTCCCTGGTCTAACTCGGAGAGAGTCCTAATTAGGAAATCTGAGCCAAAATTTACATCAATTTTCAGAACGCGGCAAATTGAAAGAGTAAGTACGCAACATCATCGACTGATTGTGTAATTGCAACTGAAGACCAAGGACTTATAGAACATTGTGTGTTTAAAACTTCTCTGTAAATATACACATATATAAGCTCTTTTTTCTTAAAATACAACCTTAAAGTAAGATATACTTAACATAATACATGTACATGTCCACGTGGGGGCACTGCAGGCTACACAAAAAAATGCACAAATCAATTTTTCCTAAGATGATGAAAATGATGGAATATAACACATAAATTTCTACAATGAACGGTTTGCAAACTGGTGATTTTTTTGCTTTTTCTCGACATTGAAATGTTTTAAAGCGATACTGAACTGATGAACTGTCTGCCCTAGCGTAGTTTATTGCACAGCACCATCTCATGGTCAACTTGCCAACAGTGCGTATCCCTGCACCTAACTTCCACTTTGCACACAGAGGACTCAATGTGAGAACCAATAGCACAGCTAGGGAAGCAGTGAATTATGGAACCATAATTAAACAGCTGACCTGAGAGGGCGCTAGAGGGTATTTTGCGTTATTGCTTCCAGTTCAGTATTCCTTCAACCTCATTTTCTCTTAATACAGTCCTACATTTACATGGAATCAATTGATAAAGGGAATTCAACTTTGACTTTAAAATTGTTCTGTTGCTGAAAAAAGTAATCACTTCCTTAGAGGAAGTTGATGGGTTGTAAACAAGTAGTCAGATTTCTTTAAGTTGGGGCTAAATTCATCACATTTGAACAATATTAGAGGGCTGCAACAGGAGAGTATTATCTGCATGCTGATAGTGATTATGGCATCAACTACCACATTGAAATCATGCTCTTTTTAGCTGTCAACAAATGATTTGAGTTAGGTACTTGCCAGATTGGGTAACTCTTAGAACACTTTTCAGGAGTCTACAATTTTGAATTTTGTCTGCAAACTAACTTTCACTCCCCACAACGCATAAGAACATCCTACATCAGATTTTAAACATAACAAATCTTTTAGTATGCTATAGCAAGCATTTTGGGGCTCAAACTCAAGTCGAGGAGATATCGCAAAGTCTGAATTAGAATTCTCGCAATACACAGGGACGGCATTCCGATGTTTATGTCAATGTACATTTTATAAAACTATTTGTTTTCTTGCGTTTTACTTGTAAAGATGACATATACATGTAAGTCTCCGGACTTTTGCCACATTCTTTTCTTTTCTTTTTAACAATAAAACTGAAATTGAATTGAATTGAATAGGTAATCTATATCCAGCACACTGCATATCAAACCGCCTCAAATGGACGTCGTACAAGAACAAAATGTTGATGTTTAGAAAGCAGGAACTGTCAAGTGCTTTATATCTCTTCTACAAAAAGGTTTACATTGCATTGAGCATGCTTTGGCAGCTGAAGGCTGATTTAAACCTGAATACAAAAACTGTCCAACTTGAATACAAAAGGGCATATACAGACAGAGGCATCTTTTCTCCGTAATTTGATAGAGAAAGGGAGCTTATGAGGCGAGTACTGTATAAAACACACACAGTGTACATTTTTGGCAAATATCAAACCCGTTAAACATAGACACACTAATGCTACCAAGGTTACATGGGTAAAACGCCAAACCATTGTTTGATAAACTCAATCTGTTGCCATTTTGAAGTACCATAGATTTTTTTTTGGTGGTCTTTTCTCAACTCTGCTCTTAAGATTTGCTGTGCTAACTAATGCAAAGTTTTTAAACACATCGTTTAAATTGTTTTATACAATAAGGCAGTAACAAAGTCTTTTTTGTCCTCCTCATATGGCACGTATATTTCATTAAAGGCACTTAATAACATGAATAAATAAATTCTGCTATTACCTATTGGGTGTTGCAATTTCATACCCCAAACTTTTCAACCTTGAATTAATCTTCATTTACACTGAATTCATCCCAAATTTTGTCCAATTTTTTTCTGTCTTTACGAAAGGCAAGAGTAAACAACAACAAAACTTTCAAATATTTTTCAATTTTTCTTAAGTATCCCGGAAATTATTTGTATTAGCGGCAGGGTAAAATGGTTTACTTATGACTTAAAAGGGATATCTATCCATTTTTTTAAACTTCAAAAACACAGAATTATGCTGTGAAAATCTATCAAAAAATGTGGACTATTGGGCAAAACACTGGGAAATTATACAACAATAAGAGCAATATATATGTACATCAATGAATTTTCTTTAAAATCTAAGTTGTTCAATTGTTCAACAAATTGAAAACTCGGCTTAAGTAGAATGCGAGAAGAATTTAAGGAATGATGAAATGAACTTAGGACTACATTAAAAGTACATCTGAACGCTATCTACATGATGATAAAACATTAGGTGCTGAATTTCAAGATAAAACACGAACACATGAAAATGCTCTCTGATTAAAACTGCAATAAAACTTGTGAAATTCACTCGATGAAGTTGATGCTTTCTAACTTTCAATAATCAACACGAACTGTATTAAACAGGTAAAAAACTCCCAAATTGGTGAGAGCTGGGATTTCTTTTTCATTTTGGAAACATTTTCAATTGGTTTTTGTTAAATAGAGAAAAATAGGGTTAATCAAACAATGCATAGATATGTTTATTTAAATAACACCAAAAATAACTTTTTAGACATCTCTTTTTTCAATTGATTCTTTCTCCACCCTGCTCTATCAAAATGCAACTTATTCAAATTAAACAATTTAAATGTGCTTTCATAGGCTTTTCAAGTGTTCTTGCAGTTTTTATGCTCAATAAATTTCATGAAATAAGCAAATAGAAGATATATAGTTAAAGCTTTCATCTGCATACATCGTGCATGATCTTAATTCTAAATATATAAAGCAAATGACGGAAATATAATTGCAAGCAAATGTCCTGAAGATGATTCTGGATGAATAGTTACATCTATTTTATCATCGTTGAAATGTTAAACAATATTTCATTTTTTTGTTCAAATGAAAAGGAAAAAAGGGATTTCATTCAATCCATTCTAACAATAAAATATTTTAGTTTTAACCGTCTTAAACAGATTGCTATGACCCGCTTGATTTTGTTGGGCAAAAGGGCGCAAGTGTGATAGAAAGAAAACAACTGCTTTTAAACCAATCCAAGTTCTGCAATAACTATGTAACAGCACCTATTGTCAAAGACACTGTTGTGACTTGTTGTGCTTTAATGGACGAAAGTACACATGTGCGATAGATTTCAAAACCTAACCTATCCTATTTCATGGGTCTTTTACCTAAACAATTTTCACTGCACATCGACTCACAAAGGGATGTTATGGGAAAAGAAGAATATACTTCTAACTCGAAGAAGCTCGGGTTATATAGAAACTATCTGAACAAAAATCTGTCATTATGAAAGACACACATTTCTCTAACAGTTTGAAAGACAACTCAGAAAGACAGAATATCACAACAAGCATTTTATCTGACATTTTGCACAATATCACAAAGAAAGAAATATTTCACCGTAGGAATGTCACGGCAACAGAATGCCTAAACATTCTGGAAAGAGTAAGGATTATGAACACCTTTTTCGTTTTGCACAATATCACAAAGAAAGAAAATGTCATCGTAGGAATGTCACCACGGCAACAGAATGCCTAAACATTCTGGAAAGGTAAGGATATGAACACCTTCTTTGGTTAGAATAAGACTGCACACATTGTGTACTTAACTAGAAAATGGAAAAAGATATTGGTTTGGGAACCAAACTTGCTAGCTATGAGTAACATTCTTAACCCTCTGATTACTGAATTCTGTCATTCCCATTGGCTTAGTACATAAACAACCCAGTGTCCGTGGCAAAGGGTTAACAAAGCTAGTCAGAATATGCACTGAGTAGTTTTTGCACTTTTTCATGCTTTTGTTCAAAGACTTTTTGTTCTGGCAATGTGAGTTTTTTACAATATAAATGAAACTTGTTTGGGGAAAAAGAAAAATCATCAAGTTGATAAAAATCATAAACTCTATCTAAACATGAAAATTCGATGAAATAGCTAAAACTCAAACTTGTGATATATAAATTGTAAACTCAATATCTAAACACAAAATATTGTCTGTAATATCTATGAGAGATTATACAACACACACAAACATAAAGGAAAATATCGAGAAATCACGTAACATCAGTCGATCGAAAAGAATTGGAAAAGATAGGAATAGTCAGGTGCGTAGTAGTACGTCAGGTGGATGGCGATGAATTTGCAGCGTGGTTAGGTCCCTCAACCTTGGTAGACCTGGTAGATGTCCCCTCCTCCGTGAGTGTAGCCTCCTTGTTGGTGATAGCCTGACTGGTAGGGGTGAGGGGAGGAGCTGTTGTGGGCATCACCACCTGGAGGAAGAAATAGGGGTGTGTAAGTTGATAGATTTGGAGGGAAGCATTGAGTGTTAAAAATGAAAGTAGCAAGCCACAATTAAGTAACAACCATCGTCTGTTTGAAGCTAGAAGGGCGTTAACTCATATACTTTCACACAGAGTTAAAGATACTATGTCCCTTTTGCAGCCAATATCAAATTCTGTAGAACTTTGCAGGAATTCTGAATATGTCCAAATGTCCTATCTGTGAAATTTAAACGTTAGTAGTGCCCTAGTATTCAAATTATACAATGAAACCCGTTTACTTGCTAGACTTCACTGTCAGACACTATTGAGTGACGGATTGACTTGTTTTTTTCTTTGGTGACAACATACATAAATGAGCTGTAAAGGGTACATGAGCATTTGTCTACATCAATAACCCACTTCTTGTAATGGCCAAAATTGAACCGATTGAATCTTTGCGCAGCACAAAACGTACGACCATTCGGTACAAGAGTCTGAAAATCAGACCATTACTAAAATGATTGCAATCACTTAAGTCGGTTCGACAACTAACAGTCGTTATTTCCCACAAAAAGACATTTGCAAGCCCTTTCGTTTTGAGGGAAGTTCTAAATTAGTCTTATCTTTCAAATGCCGGTGGAATTTAACCTTTCATTTTTTTTGGCCTGCAAATGGGACATAGTACCTTTAAGGCCCATCGACTCTGAACAGACGATATAGTCTCCTGAGAGCCAGATAGCATTAACTCTGTATGGTGACTTGACATTTGCTCTGGACTGTGTTTTGTGAAATATATACAGTTAACAACTGAATCATTCATACCCTTACCAAGTTTTGTCATTGTTTTAAAGATAAAGTTGAGTTCTGGTCATGCGATTGCATTGTGAAAGAAACGTTGTGGAATCGATCAGAAAAGGTTGATCATCTAGCATATTAGTATTGGTGTGTACTTCAAGGTTCTGGAATCGTCAAAATGATAAGAAATTTGGCCCAGTCTTGGTAAAGTTACAAGCACTGTACACAGAAAGATGTATATGGGACTACACGAACATGTGGCATAAAAATCCGTCTCGATTTTTATGCCGTTACATGCCATATTTAGAACATTAAAGCATTTCAAGAGCCATGCTTTTCAGGAAACATTTTTTATCTGATAATCTTCCACACTTGCATAATACAATGATAACACTCACAAATTATTTTTCACCTCTTCCCAGAACTCAACCTTCTCTTTAAGTATGTGACATATTGATTTGTTCCTATTTATGTTTCTTGAGAATGTGACATACTACAGCTTACATCTAAAAGTATTCAACAAAGGCCATACTTCAACCAATCCACCTTTTGTTCTTGAGTTAGGAGAAACAAAAAAAGCATCAAATTTACAAGGGGTATGAATACTTCAGTTGTTAACTGTATGTGGGTTTAAGGTGGGTTTAAGGTAAGAAGTTAGGGTAGCAACTCAGATAAAAAGCTAGGTTTAGTTTTAGGGCTATGTATGTGGTCTGGGGTAGGGTTCGTAATTTAATCAATGTGGAGTGGTGTGGGAAATTGACCGCAGAGCAATTTTCACTGGACAATGTGTCAAAACAAATCCTATGCTACATTCCTTGATTGCTTTCAGGAGTTTTAAAGGGAAAACGTCTTATTTGAAGAGTAGAACATGAGGAATGGTTGAAAGGTAAACTTAGAATGTGAGTTAATATTAGTATGAGAAAATATTGCTATGAAATTTGAAGAGATAAATAATATTTGAGGCGCATAGCATTCCTGTAATAGGTATTACATGTACATCTACATGAATTTGAATATTTCATCAATTATTATCTGGACAATAACACTTGAATCTTGAGAAATTTGGGACCAGAGAATAAAGATACCTAAGTAACCTGTACTAATAACAACAAATCACATAATTTCAGTAAAATGTACCTTCCAATATGATAAGAAAAAAAGAAGCAACGGAATGATTTCTACCAGAATAATAGAGAGAATTGAATTCACATTTGTACTATAACTACTACAGATGACCAGGATTAAAAGAATTTTTTTTTTAAAGAAAAAAAAGAAAAAGAAATCAAACCCCTAAAATGAAATGTAGCATTCAAAGTATATTATAAGAGACAAAAGCATAGAAATATGTAATCTGTATAAAATAAGGGAGAGTAAAGATCTTGAACCATCTACTATAGAGCTAGATAAACTAAAGACAAATGAAATGAAATGCAGCAATCAAGTATATCATGAGAAAAGATAGCAATGGAATGTTCCATTTAGCATAGAATAGGGAAAAATTGAATTCATGCCTGCACTAAATACTACTGAGCTGGATGGACTAATAACACAATCAAACCCCTTAAATGAAATGTAGCATTCAGGAATATCATGAGAGAAGACAGCTATGGAATGTTCCATTTGCATAGGATGGGGGAGGATTGAATTCAAACTGCACTAACACAGATAAAGAAAGACTGACGAAAAAAAATACACCCCTACAATAAAATGTAGCATTCCAGTATATCATGAGAGAAGATAGCAATGGAATTTCCAATTCGCATAGAATAGGGGAGAGAGTGAATTCCTACCTGCACTAACTACTACTACAGAGCTACATGTACATGTACATGTACGATAAAATCACCCCTAAGATGAAATGTAGCATTCCAATATTTTTTATGAGAGAAGATAGCAATGGAATCTCCCATTAGCATAGAATAGGGGAGAAAAATGAATTCCTACCTGCACTAACTACAACAGAGCTAGATGGGTAAGAGCTATGATGTGAGCCAATTTGATGATGATGATGGATGGAGGCGGGGTATGGAGAGGGTGAAGGGAGGGGCTTCCTGCACAGGACTGTCTGATTGGCTCGTCACCTAGATATGCAAATGAGGAAGCAAAGCAATGGAAAGGAAGCGAGTGTCTGTGTATACATGTATAGAAGCATGAAAATACCTCGGTCACATTGAACCAATAAAAACAGAGTATTTGGGGCCGTAGAGTACTGAAGTATGATGTCATTCTGGTTGTCATGGTTGCTGGTTCCAAACAATTTTGTGCTTAACAATGGCGTGGTGATCACACCAGCGCCAAACACTAAATCTGCTGCGGTCTAGCCAGTTGCTTGAATGACTTCAGTCCAGTTACCTGGACGATGAGCAAATAGGATGTTAGCACTTCGGTACTCTACTGAGGTTCTTGTAAGTTCTGTTTGGTCTGGTGTTGACCTTGATGGTGTGACTGAGGTGACGTATGAGCAAAGCACAGATACATTTTTTTTAATGGAATCATGTACATGTTAAATTTTCCGAAGACAAAAAGAGTATGAAGATGGAAGGTGAAGAGAAAAAAAGTAATGTTGCAAGACAAAAATGATATTAAAAAGCTGAACTCAAAAAGAAAAACATGAAAATAAAATGAAATATAACAAAACTTGAGAGAAGAGACAAGAAGAGAAGAGAAGAAAAGAAAAGAATAGAAAAGAAATGAAAAATAAAGAAAGAAAGCATAAAAATCCATATCTTTTCAACCCCAGTGTCCAATTACCATTTTTAAAAATTGAAACTGAAGTTAATCCTGTATATACATGAGCTGTATTTCCATTAAATATTCTTCGAAGATTACATTAGAAATGAAAGCAAATGAAAAATCATAAACTTTTGATCTACAAGCAAAGTAATGAAGCAAAGAAGAGTAGGGGGGAGGGATAACAAATGAATAGTGGCACATGAATAAAAGAGAAGGCAAATTATGAAAAAGACGATAAAAGACTTGTTCAGATGTGCATTGGTAAACCCCAGCGTTTTATTACGTTTTCCTTTCTGCATATCTTATATCCCAGGGCTCAGTGAATATGCACCGGACCTTTGTTGCATGCAGCTGTCATTCATTTACAGGTTAATAAACCAAAGCATTTTTTTTTGTAATGTAAAGTGTAATGTGCTTCATATTTATATATCTTATTATAGCACAGAGCTAAGTGAATACGCGTAGGACCTTCGTCGCCATTCATTTTTCAATTAAAAAAACGCTGTTTTTTTTTTTTTTCTTTTTGTGAGGTGGTTTACCGCATATCTGAACAAATCAGAGCAGAATGTCCGGTGCATTGGCGAAAGCAGCTGGCAAAGGTAATATATTAGCACTTTATAATGTACATAACATGAGAAAGAATGGTTAACATACAGGAACATAACAATCGATTATCATGGATACAATCAAAGTATATGGATGGATTACAGAATGAAAAGGAGATCGATTCAATTAAAAAGATGCAATGTTGTTTATACAAAAATGTAATTTGCACAATGTTGCCCATACAGTATATAGAAAAAAATGACAATAGACTACAATTACATCTTTACTATGTTAACTTTCCTGCGATTCTAACAATCTATATGGGTTTAAAGCTTTTCAGTGATTTTTTTCTGAGGGAGGGGATCATTATACAAGCTTGCATCAAAAATTACACTAAATACACCTGTAATATCTCAAATTTACATGTTATATTGTTTTTAATGAATATGTGTTGCCATGAAACAGAATATCACTTTGCAAGCTAGCTAACATGGATTAAAAAGCGCATGGTAAAATGAAGTGATCATGAAGAGAATTATTTGTTGTCGGTTATTTACTAAATTTGCATTAGATACATGTGCTACATGTTTTCTATACCATTTTCAAGGAGGGGGCGAGGCGAGGGGGAGGGGAGGGGTGTAATTAGGGCATATTTTGATGAATGACAAAACAGGTCTTACATTGCATTCTATGGCCCTCTCTATTACAGCTCACCTACAGTATGCGTGCATTGTAAGACAATATAGAAACGAACGCAATTGGTATCGGAATACATGACGCCATTTTACACAAAATGTACGGTAAGAATGTGCATATTTCATGTGAATGTCTTTTGGTATTATATGAACAGCATTGTAGTTTTCAATGTTCCTTACAATGGCACATTATGAACATTTTAATGACCTACATGTACATGTAGCCTGTTTGTTTTTTCTTTTTTTTAAATCCAGTAGACACAACCACATTACACATACAGTACAATCTGTACATATATTTTTTTTAAATAAAGGAGCCCCCTAAAAAAAAGCAGTCTTTTTGAGCAGAGTCTTATTAAGTAAAGGGTACTTTTAAGTACAAGTTTCAAGTGAAAACAATGTTCAAGGGAGAAAAAAAGGAAAAAAATCTATCCATACAGGTGGCTGCTAAAGCAGATTTGATTGTATAATTATTAAAATAGACTCTGGATTGTCCCCCTCCCCCCCCCTAAACAAATTTAATTTTTTTTTTTAAATCTATCTACCACACTGAGAATCTTGTATAACGTCTAAAGCCCAGCGCACACTACACGATCCTCACGCGATCTGATTTTCTTAGAAAGGGTGATTATATTAGATATAGAAAACTAAACGGCCAGTATCCCCTGATTTAGGTTCAAAATAATGATGAGTATTAACAGCCAACATTTTTGTGCGTTTAACTCTTCTAGTCAGAATAAAAGCCAAATCGGCTTCAAATCATAAGACAATCACACTACTGGTCTGACGTCACTACGATTCTCAGCTGAATTAGCCCCCCCAAGGAAGCATGAAATCCTTTGAAATTTACATTTTATTAATCACATAATTATTCAGATCCTTGCTCATTACGATTTTACATGTTTGAATGTTCCTATAAAATGCTATCATTAATTTTTCTTTAATCGGATTGTTGTCATATCGTGTAGTGTGCGCCGAGCTTAATGTGTACTAGAAAATTGATTTGATTTTTTTTTTAAACACTTGACTGCTGAGCATGATATCACAGGAATTTGTTTACACGTACAAGGAAAACTGGTTGTTCAAACTTCTGAAAAAAAATTGAAGTTTTGCTTCACCCTGTAAGCAAACATACACCTTGGAGGTGTTTCACAAAGATCCTAAGTTGAACTTATCTCTAAGTTGGACTTAAAAATTATGGAAAGCCGTTCGCATCTACAAAAATATTTTTTTTAAATAAAAGGCATAAAATGTTGATTCAAATTATTTATATTTTCAATCATCAAGGAGATTTCATGTTCTTGATGTGGAATTTATAAAAAGTCTAAAATACTTGAATTTTCGCTTTTGAATATATTTTATTTTAAGGCTACAAATGGCTCTCCATAATTTTTAAGTTCAACTTAGAGTTAAGTTCGACTTAGGATCTTTGTGAAACACCCCCCTGTATTTAAAGGGAACACTTCATCCTTTGAGAGCCAGAAGGGCATTGAAGATGAATTTCTTTCATCTTCTCCTTCTTCCACACTTATCTAAAAAGAGTGCGAATCCTCACAAATTATTTTTCACCTTTCCCAGAACTCAACATTGTCTGGCTCTCAACGGACGACTTTAGAACCAGATGGAGTGAAAATACAATCCAACTTTTGTGTTTTCTTGTAAGCGAACATAATCATTTGCTGAGAGCCTGGAAGGCGCTAACCCATTGCTTAAAAAAACTGGGTTGCCCTGCGTTAAGACTATGGGGGAAGAGAAGTTGGTACTGTAACACAGAGTTAGCAACCTCCTGGCTCTCAACGGACGACTTTAGAACCAGATGGAGCGACATACATGTACCTCTTACCATCGACTGGAACCCCGAGGGAAGCTAGCAGGCACTCAGCGGCAAAGTTCTTGGCCTGGTCCGGGGTCTGGCAAAGCTTCTGGGGTGTGAGGCCATCAGGGTAGTTGGCCGTTAGACCTGGAACTGTCACCTAACGAAAAGAGGAGAGGAAAGTAGAAAAGTTGGTTAAACCATTGTCACCTTTGATGAGACAATCATAGAAGAGCATACACATGGAAAGACTGATTGATGGCCAGGTCAGGCGTCTGGCAAAGCTTCTGGGGTGTGAGGCCATCGGAATAGTTGGCCATTAGACCAGGAACAGTCACCTAAAGCAGGAAGGAACATACATGTAGAAAAGTTGGTGGATTCATTGACGCCTTTGATAAGATGATCGTAGAAGAGCATACACACGGAAAGACTGATTGATGGCCAGGTCAGGCGTCTGGCAAAGCTTCTGGGGTGTGAGGCCATCGGAATAGTTGGCCATTAGACCAGGAACAGTCACCTAAAGCAGGAAGGAGAGGAACATACATGTAGAAAAGTTGGTGAAATCTTTGTCACCTTTGATGAGATGATCAAAGAAGAGCATATGGAAAGACTGATTGATTGATTTATTTATTGGTTGATTGACTGAATGATAGCTAAATTCTTTGCCTGGTTGGGGGCCTGGCAAGACTTCTGGGGTGAGTGGCCTTTGGGGTAGTTAGCCACGAGACATGGTACTGTCACTATTGGGAGGAGACAAAGAAAGAACAGGAGAACATTGTAGAACATCAAAGAACATGGAAAGACTGATTGTTTTGTTGAATGATAGCATCAAGGTTCTTGGCCTGGTCTAGCACAGCATCTGGGTGTACTGTAGTTAATTAGCCGTTAGACTGGGTTCTGTCACCGTTGAAAGAAATAATCGTACAAAGAATGATCGACTGATAAATCGACTGACCACTTGATTGTCTGTGGAATAAAACATCTTCATCCTTGTGTACACTATACCGACTTCAGAGAGTTGCCAATTTATTGTGACGAAGGACTCCTATTATAACATTTTTTTAACTTATGAAAACAAGATCATAAAGCTCTCCAGATCTAGACTTGATTGTTGTACATGGGGTTTGTGGAGGGTCAAAGCAATGTTTCAATGCATCCGCCAAACACAGCGCTAGCACTGTTTTGACTCTGAACAGAACACGATCACAACTATATATATGAAAAATCAACTCAAGGGCAATTTCAATACTATATATTGTATGTCTCATAGAAATCATGTCCGGATTACATAATATTTCATTGCCATATGTTCTCACAATTCAAAAGGTGGCGCTCAAGGCTACTGAAATTGTTGTAAGTTGATTTCCTGTTAATAATAATATCTTTTGATTTATTTAACGCACACTAATTAACACTTAATTCTCTATACGCTTTACATTAATTAAAAGAATACGCTTTACAATCTACATCAACACATCTAAGAGGACAAATAACTGTACATGCACACCGACACATCCAAACAGGCAATAATATTGGTTTCATGACGATAAGTGAAAAGCAAAGGTGGAGAATTGCTAGAGGAACAGAGATACCTGTCTATACAAAAACCACCCAAGGGAGACAATAAAAGTGATCATTATAGGCAGGTGGTCCTTATGTACAGGTTCCTTTTAATAGTACATGTTTCAATGAGAAACCATTTTCAAGGGGGAAAAAAATGTGGTCTTTCTATACAGGTGGTCGCTAAAGCAGATCTGACTGTATTTGTAAAATGATTATTGGTCTTACCTTATAGATGAAGAGCTGGACATCACTGTTAGTACGATGAGAGAGGAGGGTGAAAGTGGGTGGGCCCCATTGGTTCTTGTTACACAGCTCCTCCAAGACCTGAAAACACCAATCAGAACATTATACCAGTAAACACCAACTATCACCCATCTCCACTGAACACCAAGATTTGATTGAATCGTTGATTGCTTTCAGTTTTATGTACACAGGATGGTCTCATTTCAAGTCCATTTCTGGATCTGCTCTTCTAGAGAGCCCTGGGGGGTGTTTCACAAAACTTGTCATCAGTGACAAATGACAGTTTTTGTTATAAGCTAGTGAAATCCTTGCTTCTGATTGGTTATCAGCAGATTTGTCACTGATTGTTGTCATTTGTCATTGAAAAAAGGCTTTGTGAAACACCCCCCTGCATTCACATTAAACTACAAAATACATATACATGTATAACACACAAGATATCAACACATCTCCAAATGGTTTTGATTTTGAGCGTCAACACCAAAGGCCGATTCTGGAATACACCACAATGATCTATGGTAGATGTGAATACACCGATTCCTTTGGTTAGGGGGTTTAAGGTGGTATGTCCCTTTTGCAGGTTTAAAATATAAACTTGTGTGAATCCTATGGTAAACAAGAGATAATACCAACTAAAAACTCCCCTGAAAAGATTTGAACTGGTAATTGCCTTTATTAAAGTGAAATTGTATCGAACGTTAAGAATTTTCGCAACGCTTCAAAATTATGCCTAGAGAATAGTCCGATTTTCAGACCCTTGTACCGTATGGTTGTACCTTTTGTGCTGCACAAAGATTCAATCAGTTTAATTTTAGCCATTACAAGAAGTGGGTTATTGATGTAGACAAATGTCCATGTACCTTTTACAGCTCATTTTATGTATGTTATTACCAAAGAAAAAAAGAAGTCAGTCAGTCACTCAATAGTGTCTGACAGTGAAGTTTAGAAAGTAAACAGGTTTCCTTGCATAATTTGAATACTAGGACACTGCTAATGTTTAAATTTCACAGATAGGACATACATGTATGTGACATATTCATAATTCTTGCAAAGTTCTACAGAATTTGATGTTGGCTGCAAAAGGGATACACTACCTTTTAAACGCCACTGTACTTACAACAAAAAGTTAAAACTAGGCTTTATATTTTTGGAACTACATGTACATGTACTGTATGCAGGTGATTTACATGAAAACATCAATTAATTGCAACCATGGTGTTCAATAGCATTTAGTATACTTATTATCTGTAAAGCGCTTTATAGAGACATCGTTGATGTATTGAGAGCTATATAAAAGCGGAATATATTAGCGTTGGTAACAAGTTTTTTTTTTTTTTCAAGGAACTAGGCAGGATGGAGTGAGGAAAATATTTAGATCTTTGAAAAAATGTTATACTTTATCTGTACAACAGCATTTACACATATATCAAAATTTACAAGAAATAATGTCAGACCCCAACATGAAATTCTTCAATATATATGAATGAAATGAATGATTACTGGTGATAATGGCGTTCTATACATGTACTGTAGATTAAAAAGAGGAAAGGGAATGTTGTTGAAAAAAAGTAAATAAATGGATAATGAAAGAGATGACGAAATTCATAAGCTGAAACACGATGAAGAGGGATGAGGAAGGTCTGAAAGAGAAATGGTGAATAAATTAATGAGAGTCGAGACATGATATCAGGCACTATTACATAAAGAGCTGAATGAAAGGAATAGATGACATTTGTATTTAAACAGTAATATGCATGTTTCTGTATAAGGTAATCACAATCACAGGTGGGAAATTGAAAAAAAAGATGGTACACATAAAATGAAAAGACGAAAGTAGACGGCATACATACATTTAAATATATGAAAAGAAAACAGTGCTGTGATTTTTTTTTTAAATGTTTGTTTTTAAAACCAATTTTTATATTAAAGTAAGAGTTTAAACCCTGCACTGAAAAGGCTCTTCACACGTTAATATACCTGAATGTTATTTCTCTATGGTTTAAGAGTAAGCTCAACGTTAAACTCCAGCCAACTCTTGAAAGAAAATGATTTCATCAGCAGTCACTACATGTACAACACACAACGAGCTACCTAATATACTGAAAAAGTTCTACCACACATGTTAGTATGTACCTGAATGTTATTTTCTCAAGTTTTAGAGTTACCTTTAGATTAAGTCCAATCCACTCTCAAAATAATTGATCATCATCATCATCATCATCATCATTTACTGTTTGAACAACACCCGATGAATGACTGTACAACGGAAAGGGTTCTGCCACATGTTAGTATACCTGAATGTTATTTTTCTCTGGTTTAAGAGTTACTGGGTTGGTTGGGGTCAATTCCATTCCGGGTAGGAGGTCAAACAGGCGTGGCTGGAGCGAGAGGGACAGTTAGAGGAACAAATTTAAACAAAGAAAAAGAAATAACAGAAAAATATTAGTAAAATTTAAATGTTATGGTCATATAAATACTAAGTGAAAATATCCATTATTTGAAAAAATAATAGAAAGTGTAAAAGTACATGGAAACAAACATCAATGCCTATATGTGGGACTTGATCTCAAGTCGTTTGGTCCAAACTATATTTGTATTTAATTCTCACTTCAATGATAACATACATGTACCGTCTGTTTGCAGCCAGAAGAGAATTAACTCTATATACATTTTGGTTAAAGATCAATAATTTTTGAATATCGCTAAATATGAATTTGTAATTCCTAGGGAAGACGTTTGCTCATCTCCGCTGAGCTCCCCAAAGCTGTTTCTAGCGATCGATAGACCTTAATAAGTTGCACAGCTTTATACAAAAAGACATTTGGATACTTCAGTGACACATATTATATGCTGATAGCCGCAAGGCCATACTTTAACGCAGAGTTAATGCCCTTCGAGGTCTGAACAGACGCCATCTAATATTAAGCTCATGTTTTGAACATGATTATCTGTGCAACCCAATGTTTAATTGTAAGAGGGAGCCTGTTTCCCATTCCAGATATTTGCCATTAATGGGAAGTTATAATAATTATTGATCACTACCCTTCAGGGTCATTAACTAGTTGCGACTCCTTAATTCTTTATAGGACAGTCAAAATGATCATCATGCCATGTTTTTCTATAATGGATCTTCCATTAAAGCTTCCAAATTAATTTGAAATTTAAGATATCACACTCTGACCAGGATGAGGTATTAGTAGAGTACTTTATATCAAATTTAAACAGGAAGCCAGTAATTACATAAAGCATTTTCATTTTACTGATTAATGAACAAAGCAAACAACTAACGTGTTTTGGTTTCATTTGGGGGCAAATTAATGCTAGACACAGCGAATTTAAATTGTCTAACAACAGAAGTCTTGTTAAAGTCCAAACAAAGATAAAGGGATGTTAGTCTCATTAGCTGACCTCCACAAACATAACAACCAATAAAATTTTAAAAAATTGTAAAATAATCTTGTTAGTTAAGATTTTGAACAAATCTAACGAATTTGATTATCACTTTTAGAAATCAAACACTTAAAATAAAAATTGAATTCTGCATGTTCCGACCTTAGTAGAAGAATTTCTTAAGAGGGGGCAGGTATTCATTCTATCGGAAAGCCGCAACGATACAAAGCTTCAGATGAACCCTAAGGTTGCTTGGAGAGATATAGTGGAACAAAAAGATGCGTCCGAAAAAAGAATATTATAGAATCTTTAAATATGTACCTCCTGAGGTTTCCTGTCGTATCGGTTGTATCCTCGTCCCATGCCATAGCTTCGGGTTCCGCCGGCACCACGCATACCGCCGGCACCACCACGACCTCTGGTACTGCCTCGGATCGGTGAGCGTTGCATCATACCGCCGCCTCTACCGCCCATACCCATCCTAGAAAATGTGAAACATCAAATAATGTTAGGGTGATCCAACAAATGCTCTGGTGGCAATTGCTAGAGGACATAATTCATAACAGTTTATAAGGCTCCACTGGCACCACAGATGATCGCCACCACGATCCCTGGTACCGCCTCGGATTGGGAAAACAATGCATCATACCAGCGCATCTACCGGCCATATACATGTATACCCATCCTAGGAAAAAAAGTATCAAATGAGTTTAGATACAACTGAATGGCATTACACACTGCCTCTATCAAGGTTCACCTGACACATGCTCCACCAGCTTAATGCATCAAAGGTACAGGGAGTAGGATTTCAACAGGGCCATCTAAACAGTCACCATAACCTCTGGTACTGTCTCGGTCCGGTGAGCGTTGCATTATACCGGTGCCTCTAAAGGCCAAACCCATCCCACTTTAATAAGAAAGAAACCAAAATGTCAAACAAGATTAGATGCTTGCATTACACAGAGCCCTATCAAAACACAGTCATCCCTTCAGAGAAAGCAGAATTTTGGTAACCTACTGCAGGGCTACAAACCCAAGTGGTGCAGGGGTTTGCAGTTACAACACAAATCCTTTTAACTGAAAGTGAGGACCCTAAATGCCAAAGTAAGGATACTGTAACTTACATTGGGGGCATACCAGTTGGATTACTGTAACCTGGGTAGTAGGAGGGGCTTGACTGCTGCTGCTGCTGCTCGTAACCATAGAGACCCTGCTGAACGTAGCCCCGCCCTGCGCCACGAGTGTAGCGGACGTAGTTGCCTTTGTCGACAGGCTTGGCTAGAACGACCTCGATCTTAGCGCCATCGAGTAAGGCATCTGTATTTAAGAGATGGGGAAGAGTTTGAGTACAATTCAATTGGGGTTACATGTAATCACATACATGTATACTACATGTAAGAAGAGTTTAAGTGGATTTGAAGTAGGCCTACTAACCTTGGTCGTTCTTGTGAAAAATGTGAAAAATAAAATTTTCAGCATTTCCTTGTTATTTTTATGGTATTTCCTAGAAAACCAGACTATTTTCTTTTACTTTCTTATGGAAGAAGAATAGAAAGTAGACCCCCCCCCCAAAAAAAAAAACAACATATCTTTAGGTTAAGGATTTAGAACAAAAGATAGAAGAAAAATTTATTCATAGCTGAAAATAGTCCCCCCCCCAAAAAAAAAAAAAAAAAAAAATCTGTGCTTTTTTGTCAATAATTTGTAAAACTATTTTTTGACTATTTTAATAGATTTCCAAAATGATTGCATAGTTGGTATCCATAAAAGGAAAGCTTCCCATCAGTTTAATTTTAATGTGCTTGATTTAAAGTTGATTGAATCATAATCATGAATGCAATCAAATCAGCCTAAATGACTGCTTTTCAAAAGAACACGGCACTTGGAAAGGGAATTTTGAAATGGGAAAGGGATGGTGAAAGCTTAAAATTAGCTTTAAAATATAACAAATTACCCCTTTCAAAACTGCTAACATACAGTTTATTAGTTTAAGTTTGAGGATCATTAGAAAATTCTTACCATCCATAGCATTCATGGCGTTGAGGGCATCCTCCCTGGTGAAGAAATGGATGAAGGCGAAATCTCTGAGCTTCTTCACCCTCTCCACACTGCCTTCCTTGAATGCATTGAACTCTTTGGCAATGGTCTCCTCAGTGGTGTGCAGCATAAGGTTTCTCACATATAAGATCTTGACCTGTATAAGGAAATACAAATAGGACAAATATGCATAAGATTTTTGTTGCTAGGCAAAGATAGGAATTATGAAAATAAACTCATGAGAATTTCATAGATCTATCTTAAATTATGAATATGATTAGTGAAAATCCTTCTATGCTGTATTTTAAACTTGTTAATCTTTGGCAATGGTCTTTTCTGTTGTGTATAGCATAAGGTTTCTCACATATAGGATCTTGACCCGTATAGGGAAATATAAATAGGACAAATAATCTTATATGCATTTAGAATATTGTTGATGGGGCTTGAAGCCATGGCCATTGCATCCCTAGTCGAGTCTGTTTATTAAAGACACTTGACTTCATATACAATACATGTACATGTATGTAACCCTTTATATTCACATTGTATCTGTTTGTAAACTGACCTTATTAGCTAGATAAAAATGCAGCTTAAAATAAAACTGCATTAATGCAATAAGAGTGTACAATGTACATGTACATTAAATGTACATGTACTGTACATGTTTTTGACTAACTAGTCTACATTAGGCCTAGTCTCCATATTTTGATTTAGCAGATATGATCTCTGTATGAAAGATTACGACCATAAGCTCATTTTACATAGCCAAAATGTACAAGCCCAGCAAATTCCAAAACGAACCATATCATACTTTGCATGGCCCCGTATAATTGTTAGACTTCACATGAATTCGCCATGAACGGCCTGCATGCATGCATGCGAGATTTAAAATATGGAGAGAGAAAAAGAGATATGTCCAGTATTGGCAAGTTACAAATTTAGCCATATCATAATTAGGGCCTATATAATTTTCAAGCTTCACATGAATGCGCCATTAACGCGAGGTTTCAAATATGGAGAGAGAAAATGAGGTGTGTTTAATTATACTGTAATATACTCCACCAATTCACAATGTACATGTATGCCCAATCTTTCTATCATGTTATGAGTAGTAAAACACACAAGTGTTCAGAGTTCAACTACATTGCCATTGATTCATATCTCTCATATTACAGAAGAAGACAAACCAAACATATACCTTGGTTTACTCAAGATACAACACTCTGATAAATATAGGTCAAAGGACAAAGCTAGCCTCTCATCAAGCCACCATCAAATAAAGTCAGAGCCTTGTAAATTAATGTACTCCCGGTACAACTACTATTCCCTCAAAATAATAGTTGAACTAATAATGCACAGTACATGTATGGATGCTTCAACAGACCATCATGCAGACTGTTACTAAAGGAAGAGTTTTTTTCTTCTTCAGATAACATCATTTTCAGAATACCACCCCAGGGGGTGTTTCACAAAGATCCAAAGTCGAACTTAACTCTAAGTTGGACTTAAAAATTATGGAGAGCCATTTGTAGCCTTTAAATAAAATATATTCAAAAGCAAAAATTTAACTATTTTAAACTTTTTATAAATTCCACATCAAGAACATGAAATCTCCTTGATAATAGAAAATATGAATGATTTGAATCAACATTTTGTGCCTTTTAAAATAACTTTTACAAAATATTTTCAAAGATGCTAACAGCTTTCCATAATTGTTAAGTCCAACTTAGAGATAAGTTCAACATAGAATCTTTGTGAAACACCCCTCAGGAGTACATAATTCATTTGTGTGTTTTTTTTTCAAAAATGAAAACTGAAGCCTTTTTTGTTAAAGACCAGGGGGGTGTTTCACAAAGACTAAGATCGACTTTAAGTTGGACTTTTTAACAAGTATAGCAGGCCGTTCATGCCATTGTTTGCTCTCATCATTTTACTGGCATTGGTCTCTCAAGGGACGTACAAATCATGGTAAAAAATCTACAAAACTTACATTTTTTGATAATTCATTATTGAAGGAAAAAATATTATCTAAAGATCATAATGGTGAGAGCAAACAATGGCACGAACGGCCTGTTATACTTAAAGAGAAGGTTGAGTTCTGGGAAGAGGTGAAAGATATAATTTGTGAGCGTTATCATTGTTATTATGCAAATGTGGAAGAACATCAGATACAAAATGTTCCCTGAAAAGCATGGCTCTTCAAATGCCTTAATATTCTAAATATGACATATAACAGCATAAAAATCGGGACGGATTTTTATGCCACATGTTTGTGTAGTCCCATATTCATCTTTCTGTGTACAGTGCTTGTAACTTTACCAAGACTGGGCCAAATTTCTTATCATTTTGATGATTCCAGAACCTTGCAGTACACACCAATACTTATATGCTAAATGATCAACCTTTGCTGATCGATTCCACACTGTTTCTTTCACAATGCAGTCGCATGACTAGAACTCAACTTTATCTTTAAGTCCAACTTAAAGTCGATCTTAGTCTTTGTGAAACACGCCCCGGTTTGGTTACATCGAGGGATAACATTTTTACTTTGTTCTTAATTTTAATTCCTAATTCTGAAATGAATAAATAAGACTGAGTTGGTAATTTGTCCTCGAGTTTTTCAGTTTTCAAGAAATCTTTCTAATGAAGAACTTTCCACATAATCCATGGTAGCCCCACCCTAAACAAAAACATAACATGAAAAAGAGGAACAAAGTTGTACATGTACAGTACATGTACTGTATGTGCTCATATACAGTCAAACCTGTCTATAAAGGCCACTCAAGGGAAACAGAACAAGCTGGCCATCTCTGTAGACAGGTGGCCTTTCTAGACAGGTTCTTAAACATATTTCTCTACAGAGGGAGATAAATGCATGGCCACTATAGACAGGTGGTCTTTATAGAGAGGTGGCCACTAAAGACAGGTTTGGCTGTACATGCTAGGCAGAGACAGATGTATTTTATTCCACATTGCTTTTTAAGATTTCAAGATTTTAAGAATACCATTTAGAATTCTTTAGCCACAAATTGTGTGCAGCATATCCTGTTTAATATAAACTGTCTCCATAAATTCAAACTGAAATGCAAAGCCTTGTAACAAGGCTACACCAAGAGCTCCCAGTATTGAATCAATGTTAATCATCAACCTGCATGTAAATAAAGAAGCTCTTGTCTGCCGTCTCAATTTATGCCATATCTGCATAAATTTGAGCCCTCGTACCTGGTTCAAAAATTATCTGCAGCTTCCTGAGGGCTTATCCAAATACAAATTCACCCATCGCCATCATTATCAGACGATAAAAATGAAAGAAATGATATATAAAGCGCAAGCAATGGGTGCATGACATAGTCAGATTGTAACAATCAGATTTTTTGATACAGAGGACAAATCAGAGTTTGATAGGGTACAAGGCAAGGGAAGGTCAAAATGCTATCAGATGAAATCTTCAAGTCTTAAGACGCGAGTGCTAATTGTTTATCAGCAATAAAAAAAAAACTGACTTTAATTGATAAGGCAATACACATGTAGGTCAAAATTAAACAGTCGTTAAGGTTTTGGAGTCACATAAATGTACATGTACATGTAGATATTAAGTCTACATAGAGAACTAACAGAGAATATATTTTTACAATAGTGCCTTGAACCTGTAATTCATTGCAATAGTTTCATTTTTAAAGATTACATGTACTGTAAGCGACCACGTCACCAAGGCCTTGTTCACACCTTGATGCAATAATCCACCCCCCCCCCAAGAAAAAAAAGAGAAAATGTAATGGCAGTGTAAATAAAAGTAAATGAAATAAAGATTTAAATAAGTGAAGTGTGCTTCACATTTCAGTATTTTACTAATTCCAAGTTTGTGATTAGGAATATAAAGGTTATTTGTTGCATGCTGCTAAATTACACACTTTCCATTCATTTACATAAAATGGTGCATACATGTATTTTGCCAGGTTGGGTTGTATTTCAGCCAGTTTTAAGAGGTCATGTGTGAATAAGCTATCAGATTATCACCTTTTTTCAAGAACAATCCATTAAAATATATACAATGTATTTGCATTGATATCTCAGCTCGATGTACATTGTACTTCTGAAGAAAGAAAACTGTTTGCTTTTCTTTTGCTCTGAAAGTCATTTTCATTTTGGGGGTTAAATCTGTCAGTTTCAATGCAGAGCCTGTGACTATTAAAACACAATGCCTGAACTTTATAAAGATAATCAAATATGAGCATTTCACACATTCCTCTAAAAGTTACCTGCAAAAATGGGTCCTTTTCATAGATAACATGTATGTAGGTCCTACAGAAGCAAGTTGTTTTGGGTTGATATTTGAAATAAAGTTAACATTGCAGAATAGGATTTATAAAAGTTAATAGTGTGCCTGCATGACAACTGGTAATCTTCAATACATGTATATCAATCTTCAAATATTCTTTATAGACTGCATGGCCCTTTCAGGCTTAACAGAATAAGAAGGAGGAGAAGGAGAAGGAGCAGGTGGAGAAGGAGAAACAGGAGGAGAATGTGGAGGAGGAGGAGAGAAGAAGGAACATGAGAAGAAAGAGAAGAAGGTATTAATGGAGAGGGGAAGGAGAAGGAGAATGAGAAGAAAGAGAAAGAGAAGAAGGAAATGGAGGAGGAGGAGAAGGAGAAGGAGTAGTAAGAGGAGAAGGAGAATGAGAAGAAAGAGAAAGAGAAGAAGGAAATGGAGGAGAAGGAGAAGGAGAAGGAGTAGTAAGAGGAGAAGGAGGAGGAGAAGTAGGAGGAGGAGGAGGATGAGGATCAAGGAGGAGGAGAAGGAGTAGTAAGAGGAGAAGGAGGAGGAGAAGTAGGAGTAGTAGGAGGAGGAGGAAAAGGAGAAATGAGAAGAAAGAGAAAGAGAAGAAGGAAAAGGAGAGAAGGAGAAGGAGGAGGATGAGGATCAAGGAGGAGGAGAAGAAGAATGAGAAGAAGAAAGAGAAAGAGAAGGGGAAGGAGGAAGAGGAGGAGGATGAGGAGAAGAAGAGGAGAATAATAATAAGAAGAAGAACATTGCTCGTGTTTTAAAGCAGAAAATAATAATGATACATTGCAACCTCCACAAGTACATGCACTCGTGCCTCCTCGAGTGTTTAGGGTCCTATTTCACTTCTCTATAAATAGTGCTAATCACTACCTTTAAATCTTGTAAATATCTCATTACAAAAGGTCTCAGATGTTTGATTTGGGGGAAGCAAATTAATTCTATTCAGAGGTAGAGATAGGTTTACAACTGCTCTATTCATCATAAAACCAGTGATGTGTGGGGAAAAAATTAGGAAAAAGTCATCTCTCATAGGTCGCGTTTATCGACCAAATTTTTGCCTAGAATAAGCGTTTTCAAACGTCTTTCAGGCAAATTTTTAAGGCGATAAACGCAAAGCCCTATTTCAAACGTCTTTAGATATGGGCATATTGTAACGCCGAAAAAGGTGCGTTTTGAATGTGACATACAGCCAGAATCACGTTTCTGAGACACGATAAACGCAAAGCTGTTTTGAACCCCACATACAAATCGGACCTTACCATATAGCTCTATGGACCTTCCCAGGCTAATCTGCTTCCAGGGTCAAACGGCGCAAAGCAGCTGCGCAGAGACAAGGCCTTTATTTTGAATCGTGAAGAGACGATAAACGTGACATCCCGAGAATCACGTTCGTATAGTGGGGTTCGATAGTGGGGTTCGATATGTACATATCTGACGGCAAGACCCGATAAACGCACCCATACTCACACAATTCCGTTTCCGAGAGTCAATCTAACTTTATTCAAAATGCCCTTACATGTACATACACAGTATATACATTAATACATGTACATGTACATGTACATGTAGGTTATTATTATCATCATTATCATAATCATTATTAGCATTATTATTATCATTACATTTCAAAATTAAAAGGTTTCAGATATTCTGGATGTGAAATGCACTCTTAAGGGGTATTTTAGGAAATTATACAGTATGCAAGTCTATCATGGAAAAATATTTAACATCCACTTTGATTCTGCAAAATGATATACTGTACACATGTACATGTACTGTACTGCGCTCAAAGTCCAATTATTCCCGGCAGCAGAACCCAACGTTGGACAAAATACGACACATATACATGGACATGAACTTGCATATTTCGGTCTATAAATTTTCGTCCATACTTGTAGCTCATATTGTAAGAATCATGTGTGCTCATAAAATGATGCAAGTGCTATAAATAGGCCCAACATAATATATGCATAGTCATCAAGAAAACCAGGCGAAAGCCAGCAAACAATAAGGCTTTAAAAATTAAGAATTGATTGATGGCAAGGTAAACAATGGATTCAACCACTTTTAAAAAGATGGAATCGCTCTCCAAAAACATAGCCAATTATAACCCAAGCCTCATAACAACATTTCGCATAGATTGGACAGCATAATTGCTAATTGCTGTTGAAGATTTTAAAGATTACATGTACATGTACATGTACGTTTAGTACTGTCATGAGAGTAAGTAGAGATTAAATGCAGATTACAGGTGTATCATATATAGCCACATAACACTTAATTGAAGATTGCATGTACAGGTGGTGTACGTGTATATATGGGTACGGAACATCATGATTTCTTAATACAGATATTAACCCAGGGGATACTCACATATTAAGACATACAGTACATGTACACTACATGTACGGGTGTGCCGCTCTAATAATGGGTCACTTTTCACAAAAAAATCCCTAAACATGGGTCCCATTTTTAACAAAAATATCCCTAAACATGAGTCTGTGTTTTCAAAATTTCCAAAATTTTGAAAAATGGGTAGGGTTTCGAGGTTTTGAGGCTTCAGCGGCACACCCCGGCCAAACCAAATCTGAGTACCCCCATTAAACACCCATCTTGTTCACAGCAGTTTGATAAATGTCTTTAGGTATAAATTGGTAATGTTTTAAACTTTTAAACTAAAATTTATATGAAGTTTATGTTCAAGTACTTCTCTTCAGTTTCAATGTTTTTAATTACAAATGATATAGAATTATTAAAAAGAATATAGATGAGTTGTCAATTTGATGAAAACATTAATTTGAATTGGATTGAGTTGCAAATTTATCCCATACAAAATTGGTATCCTGAAATATTTAAGATTATCAATTTGAATTGAATTGAACTACGATTAATCCCATACAAAATGTTATCCTCATAGAATTAAGATAATCAATTTGAATTGAATTGATCTGCAAATTAATCCCATACAAAAAATAATTCCTCAAAGATATAAGATTATCAATTTGAATTGAATTGAACTGCAATTAATCCCCCAAAATTTACCATCCAATAATTATCATGGTAGAATATGCAGCCACGTGCGATTACAAGTTTTAATCGTCCACGTTGGCATAAAAGTAACACCATGGTACTGGGTACGCCTTTCCACTCCTAGGTAAATTTACACAGCTCCGCGGATTGACCCTTACCCTCCCTCATCACAGTTTTTTGAAGGAAGGCAAATATATCAAACAAATATATATCTTCAGAGATGGCTCTACTGTGTGTTACAGTCAGCTATGGAAGTGGGTAGAGAGTAAAGATTATACAGTATGTATTGTAGTAAAGCTGTGTATCATACTCAAGCACACAGACAGGATTGCCTGGTTGCTTTTCACACATGGGGGAAAAATATATTTTGGGCTATTTTCTCTCTATTTTTATGTTCTTTCCTAGAAAACTAGACTATTAAAAATCGAATCTATTTTCTTATGGAAAGATGGAAAATAAACAAACCAAGATATCTTTAGGTTAAGCATTTGTAACAGAAGATTACATGTATATTCAGAGTTGAAAATAGTATCTTTAAAAAGAAAAAAAAATTATGTGCAGTGTTTTCACTATTTTTCGGCTAGTTTTATACTATACTATTTTGAGTAGGGTTATTACAAGGGAGCAGAAATACTCTGTGTAATATTTAAATGAGTTGCTGAGTTAGTGTTTCACCTTGTATAATACCAAAGCTTTGTATTTAATCACAGAACAATATTTTAGCCTAGATGTAGAATAACTTGTACATGTAGCTTGAGTATGTTTTCAATTTAGTTATTCATATTTATTCATTACATTCTCATTCATTGTTGCGATACTGTTGTGTGTTTAATAGTGGTACCAGACACGATTAGCATTTAATGCTATTTTCTGGTCCCATTTATCCATCCAATGTTAAACATTCACATTTGATTGTTATATTGATGTACTTTTTGTTTGGATAATAAACTTCAAACTTCAAACTTGAGATACAGATTTTTTTGTAATAACTATGATTCCATTCATTTGGGGGCCAAGACACAGTAATCCAGATACATTGCAAGTGATTCTAATCCCTAGAAAATATTTGGCTTTGTACATTACATGTATGTACAGTCAAACCTGTCTATTAAGGCCACCCACAGGAAACAGGGAAAGTGGCCACTGTAGACAGGTGTCCTTTCCAGACAGGTTCTACAGGGTACATCACTTTTTTGTTTCTTGAGGGAGGCAAAATATATGGCCTCTAAAGACATATGACCACTATTAAGACTGCATGGCTGTATTTAGGAGTGGCAAAATGTTCATTATATATTGGTGGAAGATTACAAAAAGACCTTTTAGCTAGATTTGATTCAGAATCATCTAAAAGGTCCCCCCCCCCCACCTTGTCAACCAGAAACATAACTTTGTGTTTGTACAACTGTAAGTAGGACAACTTTGTAATATACAATGTACATTTCATAGAATTACATTGATTGATATGAAAATGTCCCAAATAAACCCTCTCAAATCTGCAATCCAGCAAATTAAAAGAAAGTTATTTTTCACTTTCCATGGCACAATTACAAGCTTTATTGTCACCTCACAGTAAACATACATGTACAGGTACATGTACAGTACATGTACTGTACATGAGGCCTGTTTTCATCAGCTCGAGATTGCCAAATAACCCGCAATTTTAACTATCTCGATCGCAAATTATCCAGCTAATTTGCGTTTTCATCAGCCCGCAGTTGCAATTAGCGGGATATTTGGTCGAGGTAGTCATCCCAAGATATCTTGGGCTAGTTTGCAAAATATCCCGCTATATGTCCGGTGCGTCTTCACCAGCCCGAAGACTCGCACTATGCGCGAACGCTGAGCAAAATAATTTGAGCTAATTTCTCAACGACTCAAGCTCGAGATTCATGAAACTCGAGCTGATCATGAAACTCGAGCTGATGAAGACGCGATTTGTAACTTCGGGCTTATTTCCCAAATCAGAAATAGCGGGCTATTTGGAAATCTCGAGCTGATGAGGACACACCTACATGTATGTATACTGTATGTACTGTACATCAACAGACCCTCACTCTCCAAGGCCTGGTGATCACATGGCAATGTTTAGACCCTGTTAAATCAGGCATGGACAAGCTGCACTCTTCAATCACTCAATTACCCTCATTGACAGTTACATGGAATTTATTAAGGCCAATAGGATTAACCTAATCTCTTACAATTACCCCCTGAGGGTGTTGTCTGGAGGGACATTGATATCCCCTCTTTATCTCTGCCACATAATTGGGGTTGAAAGTGAGAAAGTGATAAGATATAGGGGCAGTGTCTCAGTGTCCTGAATAAGGTCACTGCCCACAATATGAAGTTGTTACTGGTCTCACTCTCTCTCTCTCACCCTCTCTTTCTCTCTCCTCTATCACTCTCTTTCTCTCTCCCTGTTCACTCCCTCACTTTTCAATTTCATGTTGTTGATGGTACATGTATACTGATGGCAATCACAAACTACATGTATGTACATGTACACCCTGTACATGTACATGTATTTGCTTCTCCTTTTGTGATTGCATATATTGATTACAATTTTGTGTATTGACATTTCAATAATTAATTAATTTGCATACTTTATGATTTTTTAATTGAACAATTTGTAAATTATTTTTTAAATACTTCTTGTGAGTACAGGTGTACTTCTTAACATGTGCAAGGGTAGTATTCTGTTGTGTGTTATCTGGTGGTGAGTTTTTTCATTAGCTATTTAACTAACTAACTATTAGTTCCATATGCTTACATGTAAAATGCTTTCAATATACAGTGTACTGTACATGTTGTATTCCCATGCACATCTTCGGGACTAATCTAAAATTGGTTCAAAAGACAAAAGGGTAGTAATCTGTTGTGTGTTATCTGGTGGTGATTTTTTTTTCATTAGCTATTTAACTAACTAACTAGTTTCATATGCTTACATGTAAAATGCCTTCAATATAACAGTGTACATGTTGTATTCCCATGCACATCTCCGGGACTAATCTAAAATTGGTTCAAAAGACAAAACGTAGTAATCTGTTGTGTGTTATCTGGTGGTGAGGTTTTTCATTAACTATTTAAGATGGCCATCTGTTTATTCAAAGATTATAACTACATTACGTTAACCTGACTACTGGAGTTTAATGGCTGTGTACTTAAAATATTAAGGAGGAGACCCACTTTATACAGTATGTACACACACATATACTTTATAATTAACATGTAAAGAAATTGGGTTCCAATCTAAAATTGAAAAGACCAGACATTAATGCAAGTACATGTATGTGTCATACATCTTGTAACAAGATGCAGGCATTGAATCAAAGACATTATATAAAGGCTACAGATAAAACCATGCCCTTACAAATATTTTAAATCTTTACAAGAAAATTGCCTTTTTATTCACAAGAGCCCACTTGTACCACTCATAAAATAGTGGAACTGTATATCATTTATGTTATCATTATGTTTAGTGTACCTACAGGTCCATGTCTTTTAATTGATTTCATTTGTTTTCTTTTGCTGGACTACAAGCAAAGCAATGCAATTACATGTAGACCAAAGGTTTGTGATTATATACATGTAGTTAATATTAAATTATCACAGAGTAATTGTATTTAACTTGTACAAGTAAAGTTTAAAATCAAAGAAGACTACTTTGTTTGCACTTTGTAGGGATATATAGCACACACTGTTTATCCCAAACATATCAACAAGAGACCTGCAGCTAAATCAAGTTTAAGATCAAAGGAGACCACACATGTCTTTGAACAGCAAAAGCTACTGATTCTATGTGTGGTTATAAAACATAACAATAGCTCGTTATAACAGAGACCTGCAATCAAATCAAGTTTAAAAGCAAAGAAAACTACTCACCTCTTTGTAGGGAAAAGCAGACCCTGTTTGTTCTAAAACATAACAATGGCTCATTATAATGGAACCCTAAAATGTCAAGTTTAAACTAAAAGAAGATGACTCATGTCTGTACAGGGATATCATACATACAAAAGCAAAGAAAACTACCCATCTCTTTGTAGGGAAAAGCAGACCCTGTTTGTTCTAAAATATAACAATGGATATTATAATGGAACCCTAAAATGTTAAGTTAAACTAAAAGAAGATGACTCATGTCTGTACAGGGATATCATACAAGCAAACACTATTTATTCTTACAGTTTATTATAATGGAGAATAGTCAAGTTTAAACATCAAAGAAGACTATTCAGTCCTTTGTATGGAAATATACACTACATGCATCAACAAAATGCTAGTATATTTAGAGGCCTTCAGTTATTAAGTAAAGTTTACGATCAAAGAAGACCACTCATGTCTTTTTTTATGGATTAGGGAAAAAGCAGTCCCTATTGACATTGTTCTAAAACATAATAGCTCATTATAATAGAGACCTTCTATTCAATCATGTTTCAAATCAAAGATGCCCATGTCTTTATAATTATAGGGATAAAGCAAATATTATTTTATTCTAGTTCAACATAACAATCGTTTATTAGGCCTATCATGGAGAATAGAAAACCCTATTTTTTTCTAAAACACAGCACAGAGACCTGGAATTAAGTTAAGTTTAAAATCAAAGAAGACCATTCATGTCTGTCGGGATTTTATAGCAATCATGATTTATTCTGTAACATAAGAAGAGCTCATTATGATAGAGACCTGCATTTCAATCAAGTTTAAAATAAAAGACCACCCATGTCCTTGAAGGATATAGTAAACACTATCTATTCTAAACCATAACAATAGTTTATTTTTAATGGAGAATACTCAAGTTTAAAATCAAAGAAGACTGCTCTTGTAGGGATTTAGCAAACAATGTTTATTCTGAAACATAACAAGAGCCTATTATGAAAGAGACCATGGCAATTCAATTATTAAGTTTAAAATAAAAGATGCCCATGTCTTTGTAGGGAGATAGCAAACAATATTCATTCAAAAACGTCAATAGCTCATTATAATGGAACCCTGCAAATGGCAATGAAGTTAAGTTTAAAACCAAAGAAGACCACTCATGTCTTTGCCCAGATAAAGCAAAGATTATTTATCCCAAAACATAACACTCCAACCCCTAACCATTCTGATGGGTTTTTTTAATGATGGGCTCTTCCCATAAAAGCTAAGCTTTTTACAACCACCCTACTTTAAATATGAGGTCACTGGTATAAAAGTAAAGGCTTGTGACCAAATCTGCATACATCTCTTCATCACCAATAGCTATATCCATCCATTCATCCTCTATTTGTCTGGTAAGATTGAGTGCAATAAAGGGGCATGTTTACTCTTGGTCTTTTTTTAGCCTGAGTTCAAGCCAAATGGAGATTTCTCCTTGTGCCCATAATGTGCTTCTAAAGGAAAAATGCAGGGCAATTTTTGCCTTTGCAAGAATTTATGTACAATTGTATAGAACCAGCTTCTAATTACCCAATGTGTAATATATGCAAAGATCTACATCTGTTTTATACTGAACAAAGAGAATGATACATGTACTTCATGTTTGATTTCAAATCAATATACACTGTATTGGAATTATAATTGTTATTCTATATTGAAATTAGTAGTGCCTTTATTTTTGTTATTTAGCTTACTCTCTGGCGTTAGAAAATTTAAGAGCCCTATGTAGTTAAAAAGGAGAATATTGCCCCTCCCCCAGTATGGCAGTATCATAGCCATAAAATACCAAAAGAGAGAGAGGGGGAGGGGAGAGAGAGAGGGGAGGGGAGAGAGAGAGAGGGGTGGGAGAGGGAGAGAGAGAGAGAGAGAGAGGGGGAGGGAGGGGGTAGGGGTATCAACACTTGTATGTATCTATAGAGGAAAGCCTACACATCCTTTCCCAATCACATCATTTTCATTGAACACATGTCGAGATCTCGCTCAGTCTGGAACCCAGGCTATCATTCATTTCTCATGTGCATGATGATGAGCAATCAAAAGAGTGGATGTTATATATATTGTGTGTTTGTTTGTGTGAGTGAGTGAGGTAAAAAGCCACATGCTCATAATTCAGGTTTAAATGCCAAGCTTCGGACTCTGACTGAATACTATAGATGGATGGATGACTCAGTACTTTTAGCAGCCCCTCTTTGACTGAGTTTACTTAGATATTTTTTGTTTTGCCTCCCAGTCTTATGAATGAAAATCTATTACAATGTAGCTACAGGTTGTAGGAGAATTATAGGCAATGTAATAGTTCTAGGTAAAAAGTCACATGCTCACAATTCTATATGCTACACTTTAGACTCTGGTTCTAAAATAGGGATGACTGACTGACTGACTAAATGACTCAGTACTTTTTATCAGCCCCTCTTTGAAGTTTACAATAGATTTTTTTCCCTCCCAATTTTATCAATGAAAATCTATTTTAAGCACTTTGTCATCCACCAGCACTGCTGTGTTTCTGGGTGCATTACCAGCCAACTTTGAGGAAGGGTTTTTGATGAGGATAATTATATTGGTAAATTTTCATCTTCACACCCAGGAGGAAAATTAAAAATAAACATGGATCATAAGTGTAAATTTGGTAGGCCTAGATCTCATATACCCTGTATAATCTATAATAGTAACAGCAACTACACATGTATGCAGTGCTCAAAACATTAGACAGACAGTTCTGTCTGCTTGGAGGAATTTTAAAAACATTGTTTTGTGTTTGACGCTCTCCTCCAAGACAAGGATTCTTCTAACACTACATATAATCATGTGATGTCAACACAGAATTTGCAGTATGCATCTAGTGCCCAGAGATGGTAAGAAACATAATGCTATTATATACATGTACATGTACATGTACAGTACTATACAAACAAAATATTGTTATTATTATTATAGTAATTAAAGTTTGTGAGGCCAATGGAAATTAAAGGTAGGAATAACATGCACTGTGACTGAATGTCCTACTCCTACCCAGCATGTGGTCTAATTCTAACTGATTAGGTTGGACATTGATATATATTTCCTCTTTTTATTCTTCTTCATCTTTAAAAAAAAAAAACCCTGAATCTTTCATGAACATTTGGTAGGCCTATCTCACATATAAATTGGGCTATTACAAGAACATACACTGTAGATAGGAGAAAATAATGTAAGTATTTGGGTCAAAAGACAATGTCTAAATAATAAAAAGCACTTAATTTCTTGCATGGCATGCAGTCTAAATTTGACTGCTTAGCAATGCACTTGATCTATAACGGCCCGCATTCTGTAACAGTCATTGTTACCGACCTCATATTTGGGTGCGGAGAAATAGAGCACGAAATTCGTCTATTGAACTTAACATGAACTATAGATTACACCACACGTGTGTAATACTTACAGGTACATTTATAATATACATGTACGATACACCTGTACATGTGTACAGTACATGTACATGTAAGTGCATCGAGGAGACTTAAAAAAATAATAACATAGAGGCAAATCTGAATATTATGACTACACAAGGTCAGTCAGTATACAAGTACATGAACAGGTACATATGAGAGAGAGAGAAAGAGAAAGAGAAGGGGTGGAGTGAAATGAAAATTGAAATACATTTCATCCATGTTTTTTTAAACAATGTTTAAATTTGCAGATTATAACCCCCCCTCCCCACACACACACACACACACAAAATACACATGGAGGTGGAAGAAAAACAAAATCACATACTGTAACATGATTCATCAATTTATTCTGGCATCTTCACCTTTCTAATTTTAGTTTTGGTAATATTGAAGGATTTATTTTCAATTGATTTCCATGCCTTATTTTTGTTTGGGGGTGAGGGGATGTTCCTTTGTTTCTCCTTTTTGTCTAGTTTACTTACAGTGTATCTGTTTTAAAAATGTATAAACAATCAATAAATATATATATATATATTTTTTGTTGTTGAAAGTTCTGAGAAGATTTAAACTATATCTAACAAGTTGAAGTCAATAACAATTATTCCAACTTTATGGGCAACAGTGCATTTTTTTTTCATTGCCAACAAGCACATTTTAATAAAACACTAACTATTCAGGGTTCACCTGTATGCAAAAGCCACCTTTGACTGTATGGCATGTTTTTTCAAGAGAAAGAGAGAATGATGGGGAAGGGGTATCCTACTTAACATTTATGTTATCTGTTGATTTTGCTAACAAGTACTTGTGAGGTTTCAAGTTTAGGTCAACTTCAATTTTCAAACAATGCACAATGAACTATAAAAAAAAAAATACAAAATGGTCTCCATTGTTGATGATAAAGCAGTTGATTGCATCGAGTGTAACCCCACCAAACATACCCACACACACACTTTTTGTTCCATGACCGAAATGAGATGAAAGCCAAAACCCGGCGGTACATAGAGCCACAGGTAAATACCACAAAGTCAACTCGGTCAATCTTATTATATGAAATGGCCTGGATTAGGCTTAAAAAGTTAGGCAACAGAAACCCGTTAAGAATAGGGGTAATGTTTGCTCGGTGGGGTCGAAACCTTGGCATAAACAAACATAAGCGCCGGGGATAATGGCGCGAGAACACACGAGGCTACGATGGAACTAGCCGACTCATCAAACGAAGCGAGAGCAGATCTGCCGCCCCAGCCCACGACGACCCGATTCGGACGGCCACATAATCATGCAACGATTGAGCGCAGAGCTAGCACGCGTGGCAGTAAATTTATGGCCAGAGGCTGTGGGGGCCGGCGTCACTTGCACCTTGGTTCTAATAACATTTGATCTTAAATCATCTTGATTTTATGGAGATTAGAGTCCTAGAGGTCTACACTAAATTCTAAACACATGCCTCTCTTTAAAAAGAAATAAGATGTCAAACTTAATGTACATATTGTTACTAAATTTACAAACGACAGTTAGTCTACTCTTGAATTAGTCTTACTCTTTAGTAGTCTTAGTCTTACTCTTTTAATAGAACTGACAATATTCCTAAATTAATTTTATATTAGAATTAGTCTAGATCTAGAGACTAGACTACATAACTTACAGTCCAGTTTTGCAATGACAATGCCATGGTCAAAACTTGGAAAAGGGCTAAAATTAAAAAGGGGGTAGAATCTCGATGTAGACCTAGATCTAGGCTAGACTGACAATAAATCACCATTTCATTCCTCATGTTTTTTTTTTCTTCCATCAGAAAAATGAGTAAGTTAAACTTAGTTAAAGTCTTAATGCTTAGCCTTGGCTTTGGCTTTGGTTTATAAACCCTGCAAGTAAGTAAACATCCAATTCCAAGAACATTGATTGAGTTTGAAAATTCCTGATATTAAACCGATTTATTGAATTGCCGCCGCATCACTGGTAAAAACTGTACTGGCAATGGGTAACAAACCCAACTTGGGATCAATTTAAAAATGTTAGACTTGGTCTTGGATTCGTTGGAGCTTGGAGTTGCAGTCGGACCTCCAAACCCATCCATGCCATTTATTGGTGTAGAGATCTAGATTTTCTAACTGTAAGTTTTAGATCTAACAACACGTAACACTGTAACATAAATTTCTAAAGCGAGTGGGTATTTGATTAAAATGAAAAGGAATCATTTTATCCTGCTATCTTCTGAAGAAAGTAACTTACCCCTCTCATCACATCTTCATCAACGTCTTGCTCCGGTTCGGCCCAGTCCACCATAATCTGATGACCCCACAGCTGGATACGACCTGGGATGAGCTTGCGTCTCGCCATAGCAGCAGCCCGGTGATTCTCGTATTCAACGAAGGCAAATCCACGATTTTTGGCCTTGTCATTGATGGAAGGGTAGACGATAACGTCGACGACTTGTTCCGTCACTTTGGCCATCTCGGCAAGGATTTCTTCTTGCTTCTTGTTCTTCGGGATGCCGCCAACGAAGAGCCGGCAATTATCAACAGACGGGCAAACTCCCAGATATCGCCCCTTTCTGATCTCATAATTGTTGAGCTGTTTCACGGCTTTCTTTCCATCTTCCCGGGTGGTGTACATCACAAAGGCATAGCCACGATTGCTGCCGCTAAAGTCCATCATCAAACGTAATTCGTAGATTTTCCCAATTTTCATGAAGACGGGAACAAGCTCATCTTCGAATAGATCTCGAGGGATCTTTCCGACGAAGACCTCGCAACCCCGGCTCGGCTGCGGGCCTTCCCAGCCCGGGGGAGGTCCTCCATATTTCCGCTGCCCATTCTCCTGAACGATGTGGTAGCCGGTACGCTCCATCAAAGTCAGGAGAGCGGCCTCGTTTCGAGCACCAGAAATTCCCTCGGGGTCTGACTTAGTTGGTGATCCTTCCATCTTTTTCTAATCTTCTGTCGCTACTAAAATCACAATTAGAATGGTTAAAGTTGATTGTGATTTGAAATGATCGTCCAGCCGGGTTGATTATGGCTGAAATTGTGATGATCTTTGGGCCGGGTTGATCCCCAATCAATTATAAGCGCCGATAATATATCCCGCGGCGATATTTGTCTTATCTACTCAGAGCATGCGCAGAAACTCTGTCGCCTGCTACATAATAATTATTCACGTTTTGCATGCACGCGAGAGATTGAGAAATGCAAACATTCATCCAGTTTTCAGGTCAAAAGAGGATAAGGTTTGTCCCATTGTGGTTACAATACTTCGTCATTTTATTTAAGGGAAATGTAAGTTTGATGATTGGACTATGTGTGGAGTCTTGCCACGGCTCATTCAAGTAGCATCTTTCTTTTTACACTTCTTGTTCTTTTTACTCTTCTTGTTCTTTTACTCAGGGGCCTCATTTTGTTTTTCTCTCTTGGTGACTAATTTCTTCTTCTCCTTCTCCTTCTCCTTCTCCTTCTCCTTCTCCTTCTCCTTCTCCTGCTTCTTCTTCTCCAGATCTTTCCCTTCATCCTCTGTTTCTTCGATTCCCCCAATTAGACCCATATTTCATGTCTGATTTCTAATCTTACAATTATCTTTTCTTTGGCTATGTTCTTATAGCCTCTTTTCCTGTTTCTTTTTCTTTCTCCTTTTTCCTTAGTTTCGAAGACGTATTATATTCAATGCCCGTATTTCTTTAAATGTTCCATTGGGGCTTAATTAAGACTCGTAATATTAATTCATATCACTATTTTCTATCATGTCTATAATACTATAGCTAAGCAACGCACCAAATTATTCGCAAGAATTCGGAAATGCCACGTGGGTTTTTATTTTTGGTGGACACGCCCCCTAACTCGAGCTGTTTACACAAACTTTGCTTTCTGAACCGACTCGGTCCCCTAGTTTCTTTCTTTCTTAATTTGTCTTCTTCTTTAAAAGAAAAGAAATTGGCAAATGTTATCATTTAAATAAGAGTTTAGAACGAAGATCTAGATCATAATAGTTTTAAAGGGAAAAGAAGATTTGTCTATATTCACCTAAAAAGAAATGCCCCGACAGTATTCATTATTTTGTCTATAGGCAAGTATACAAGAAAGGCCTATGTAGTAATTTGATGTCGTGTTTGCCACAAGGTATTGTAAATTTCTGAACATAATATACTGGCAGCAAAGGTGTGTTTTAATTTCCTATTTGGTGATAAAAGTTCCAGGGTTGTACTGAAAAACATAGATGTGGTTTGTTACGGGACAATAGCTTGTATACTTGCCCTTATTTTGAGGAAAATATGCTTAACCAATATAATAAATTTAATGGCCTTTACACGTTAATAAACAATTGTTAAAACCATAATTAGTGTCTGGGCCAACTCCAGTATATAGACAGGTAAATTGGAAATACCATAAAAACCACCCGAAGGTGCAAAACTGTATACTGTCAACAGCGGCGTAGGCGTATATAGGAGACGGTTGGGAGGCGGGGGGACATACATGCCTCATCGCAAGAATAGATGGTCCGCGTAACACTAACTTACTATTTAAACAGAACCTAACAGAATAGGGTCTTTACTCCGCTAATTGGTGATACATAGCGGTCCCTCACACCTGTATATATAGCGTGCAGTCCAAAATTTAATCTGCGATTGTTCATAAGAAAAGGGCCGATAGAGATTAAAAGAGGGTACCACTTCACCCCTCGGTAGAGATTAGTTGTTTTCCCAAACAGTGGTTTCACAGATTGATGATTAACCTATTGTTTACCAAACATGCCTTCTTATCTTCATTCGGGTGGAATTTGTCCTGCTGTGCTCGGTTTTTTTTTTTTTGGTGTCTCTGCGAAAACTTTGCTGCTGCTTGCGAAGTAGGCAAAGTACAGCCGCGTGTTTTTACTATACAAGCATGTATTTTATGCGTCTATACGAGTAGGCATCCTTTATACAGAGTATAATAGATGAGTCAATTCCCAAACAGGTAGTTTAGGACAGATAAACACGGTTTAATTTGTAAATGAATAGGCATATAATTTTGTAAAGTTAATTAGTCACAAGCCGTGAATGAGACCAAGGAGTTATAAATGTATTCATAATTAAATAATACACGCTAAAAAGTAAAACAACAACAACAACATATAACTCCTTGATGTAGAGGCGGCGGAGCGACTTCCAAAGTGGGGGGACCAACAAAAAAGGGCACTTTCTGGAGAGAAAAAAGTGCACCTACAAAGGGAAATCTCAAAACGAAACTATACAGTTTTTTTTAGACATTGGTATATACCCCTACATTGTGATTACATTATCAGGGATGATTTCAATTATGTTTCTCTTTATGCATCATACAAGATAATAATAATAATAATATTCCGCTTTTATATAGCGCCCAATACATCGATCCAACGATGTGCCTAAGCGCTTTACAGATATATTATTACCCCGGTCATCGGATTCAGGCTTGCCCGCACACAATGTATGTACATTTTCCCCTCCCTGGGGAGCATTCCAGCCAGTCGCCATTTTACAAGCGCACACTTGCTTATCCAACCGCATGAACTTTCCTTTGCAGGTGGGTGGGTGTGTGTGATGATCTGAATATACTTTTGCGAGCGAGCGAAGCAAGCGAGAAAAAAATGTTAAGATTACATCTTATAAGGAGGAAAAAGCCCAATCCTGATGGGATTATAAGCACATTCTCATAACGGAAGACTGAAAAGACCTTTGATAAGAAGCATAATTATTTATATCATCTATAAATGCGAGCGAGCATAGCGAGCGACCTTTGGTGGAAATTGGTCTAAGTCGTAGGGACACGGCTTTTATGATGAGAGGAAAAGGGGACACTTATCGAAAGGGATAAAGACACTTATTAGAAAAGAAAAGGAGCACGTGTCAAAGTACAAAAGGTGAAACTGGGCACTTCTTACACCTGTAAAGAGGCACTCAGCAGAGATGAAAAAAGGCACTTATGAGAATGGCAAATGGGCATTAGTCGACGGAAAAGGGGCACCCATCGGCTTTTGATAGAGGCATTTATCAGAGGTGAAAAGGGGCAATTATGAAAAGGGTAGAGGTCCCTTATTAGAAAGGAAAAGAGGCACGTATCATTGTTAAAAGGGAAATTTATCAGAGGTGAAAAGGGGCACTTAGGAGAATGAACAAGGGGCACTTATAATAAAGAAAAATGTGCATTTGTTGAAAGAAAAGGGGCACCGATCAGATTTTAATAGGGACATTTATCAAAGGTGAAAGGGGGCTTTTATGAGAAGGGTGAAGTGGCTCTCATTAAAAAGAAAAAGAGGCACAGTCATGTTGAAATAAACGGGGCACTTATCAGAGATGAAAAGGGATAATTATGAGAAGGGGAAGGGGCACTTATAAAAAGGAAAAAGAGCATTCATTAGAAAGAAAAGGGGCACGTGCCAAAATAAAAGGGGCATTTATTTAAGTTGAAAAGGGGCACTCATGGGAGATGAAAAGAGCACTTATCGGGAGGGAAGGGGCACTTGTCAAAGTAAAACGAGCATCTCTCAGATTTGAGTAGGGGCAATTATCGGAGGTGAAGGGGGCACTTATCTGAAGTAAAAACGAGTAACTTCTCGTACCAGAAAAAGGTCATTTGCCATAAATGAAAAGGGGCACTTATGAGAAAGGGAAGGGGCTCTCTTTTTTAACGGGGGCACTTATCATAAGGAAAAGGGGAACTTATTAGAAAGGAAAAGGGGCACATGTGAAAATAAAAGGTGCGCTTATCCGAATTAAAAAGGGATAGTTTTATTAAAAGGGAAAGCGGCACTTCTTACAAAGGAAAAGGGGCACTTTTCGAAGTAAAAGGGGCACCTCTCAGACTTGAATAGGGCAATTATCAGAGGTGAATGAGGGCACTTACCAAAAGTAAAGAAGGGGCACTTCTCGTACCTGAAAAGGGGCACTTACTAGAGATTAAAAAGGGCACCTATATGAGAATGGAATATGGACACTTATTACAAAGGAAAATGGGAACTTGTCGAAGGAAAATGGGCACGTGTCAAAATAAAAGGGGCACTTATCAGAGGCAAGAAGGAGAAGGGGCACTTATATAAAGTAATAGGGGTGCTAGTCAAAGTAAAAGGGCACTTTTCCTATGTAAAAAGGGGCACTTTGAGGGTTCTTGAAAAGGGGGCACTGTGCCCCTGCCCCCGGAGCGCTGCCTCTGCGGCTCGATGAGACTAACCACTGAGGGGTCATTGTCGTCGGGGAGGGGGGTTACTGGGCTGACCGGTCTAAAGGTGTCTAGAGGTGTCGCAGTCGAGTGGTTTGATCATTTGACCGGAAATGCAAAGGTCATGGGTTCGAACCCGACACGACACGAAAATGTCTTTTGGCAAGGTATTAATCTATACATTTGCCATTATGCATATACCTATAGTATAAGAGGGAAATGGGAACCTGTTAGGATGACGCAAGCCTTTGTGTTAGTAATTGCCATATGCCCTCACGCCAGATGGTAGGAATATTGGAAGTGGAGATGGTGCACACTGCATGTGCGTGAGTGAATCCGATGACCAGGGTAATAATATTATATGTAACTTGCGCTTTGACCTGGTATATACTTATAGCGCTATAGAAATGCAGATGTATTGTTATATTATATTAAAGTCAGATGAAAAGGGAAAATAATAATACAAGATAATGAGGAAGGTCAACAATATTAGGGGCGTGGGGAGGGGGGGGGGGTGAGACAATTTCACCTGTCTTGATTCCTTTCTCAATTGCTTTCTTTATTTCTTCTTTCTTTCCCCCATTCTTTCTTCCTTTCTGTATATTATGTTTTCCCCCCTTTCTATCTTTTCCAGGCTTTTTTCGCCATACGATGGGAGGAAAGGGCAACCAAGTGCCCCTCCATAAGCCACTGGTGAGTATACCCCTTTTCACATCTTGAGACAAAAATAATAATGAGATTTTCACTTCAAGATCTAAGTTTAATTAAATACATTTTTCTGCGTTATTTTTTTCATTCCTGTCATTTTTGTTCACTAATTCAACTTCAGTTTTTATTACCATTATCAAGTTTTTAATACCATTCTGTCAACGTTTTATGAGCCTTTTTGTTGTTGTTGCTTAAGCGACCTAGTCTCAATTTCAGTAAGTCCACCCCCCCCCATCTCTCTCTCGGGGCACTACTCGCACCTGATAAGGGATACACTCACCAGAGATGAAAGAAGGCACTTATATGAGAACGGAAAAGGGGCAATTATCAAAAAGTTAAAGGGGGCATCTCTCAAAATTTTGATAAGGGCACTCACTGGAGATGAAAAGAGGCACTTAAAACTGTCAAAATAAAAGGGACACCTCTCAGATTTAAAAAGAGGCAATTACAAGAGGTGAAGGGGCACTTATCACAGGTGGTAAGGGGCATTTCTTGTACCTGAAAAGGGCCATTCACCTGTGATGAATAGGGGCACTTGTGAGAATGGAAAGGAGCACTTTTTACAAAGGAAAATTGGCGCTTGTCGAAAGAAAAGAGGCACCTATTAGATTTAAATAGAGATATTTATCAGACGTGTGAGAAGGGGCATTTATGAGAAAGGGAATTGGCTTTTATTAAAAAAGAAAAGTGGCATTCATCAGAAGGAAAAATGGCACTTATTAGAAAGACAAGTAGCACGCGTCTAAATAAAAGAGGGCACTTATGAGAGGTGAGAAGGGGCACTCATCAAAGATGATAAGGGGTAATTTTCAAAAGGGGAAGGGGTACTTATTACAAAAGAAAACACTTGTTAAAGTGGGCACCTCACAGATTTGAATAGGGGAAATTATCATCGGTGAAGGGGGCACTTATCAAAGGTGGTAAGAGGCACTTATAATAATGTGGAATGGGCACCTATTAGAAATAAAAAGGGGCACTTATCTGAAGTAAGAGGGGCACCTTTCCAATGTATAAAGGGGCACTTTAGGGGTACCTGAAAAAGTTGTGGGGTCACTGTGCCTCCTGCCCCCGGCTTCTTTGCCAAAGGCCAATTGTGCCCCAGCGGGACTCGAACCACGAACCATGTGGTTCAAAGTCCGACGACCACTAGACCACGACACCTCCCCCTCTCTCGATCTCTCTCCCACTTAGTCACTTCTTCCTCTCCCTCCCTCCCTCCTCTTCCTCCCTCCAAGCTAGTCTCCCTATATGAATATATTAATTAGGCCTATTTTGCTCCTGACTTGTATGAATGAGTGACTTCTACAAATATTGTGAACGATATTCAATATCCGCTTGCATCATTGAACAAGTTACGAAAAATGCGTTCAATCCATGTTGAAACAAATTCCGAAGACGTCGATGACCTTTTGTTTTTACCCGCCCATCCCTTCTTCCCAATAAAAACCCCTTTCACAGAGTTTTGTTCAAAATAGCGTAAAAAATTGTTCTCTCACGACCGCGCGAGGGCGGCGTCTTTGAAAGTTGAACACACGTCAACATTGTCGGCGCGTACATAGAATTTCTCGGTAGCAAGCCGCTTTTATGTAAGCGACAAAACCGTGAGAATTTTATCTAGCTGTGATTGACGCTATGCATGTTTTTGTCATGTTAAATGGCTTTTAACACGAATGGAAGGATAGCGACATAATATTTATCGTTTGTTTGGATTCAAGCGATTGCGAAGGACACATGTTTTGACCACGAATGATTTCAGGCGGTGCTGAAACAGACACGATACATTCAACAATAACAAGGATTATTATAAATCATAATCAGAACTCTTTTTATTTGATCTTTTTAATAAGGATTAATAACAATAAATGGTCATTTATACTGCGCTATACACTCAAAAGTACCATAGCGCTTACATATGGTTAAAAACAATAATCTTTCTTTCGTCCAGGCGCGGATCCAGGATTTCTTAGGGGGGGGGGGAGGCCCAAATTTGAAATTGTGCGAGCCAAATATTGGTACGTAATGGTGACCAGCAGTGGCGTAATGAGCAAAAACGGGTTTTTTGGGGGCAGACAAAGAATCTGCATCTCCCCACTCTTACCTCCAGGCCCCACTGAACATTTTTCAAAGTGGGTGGGGGACGCTAAAGTATTTCTGATCAAGTAGAGCGTAGCGCAAATTGGCGTGGGGTCTAGGGGCAAAGCGCCGGCGGGGATCAAAGTGCGGAGGCCCTGGATTTAAGGCATTTTATAACGGTCAGATAAGCATTTAGGGGCCTGCCTTAGACCCCCTGGTGAGGTCGAGGGGGCGGACCCCCAGAAACCTAGGGGTTTTAGACACTTAATTACGGTCAGATGAGCATATCTAGATACCTTATTTGTGACACTCGCAGGTCACTAATTTGCGTGGAGTCCGGGGGAGGAGCCCCGAAGCTCAGGGTTTTAGGCATTTAATTACGGTCAGATGAACATATTTTGATACCTTATTTGTGACACTCGCAGGTCACTAATTGGCGAGGGTCCAGGGCGAAGCCCCGAAGCTCAAGGGTTTAGGCATTAAATTACAGTCAGATGAGCATTTTTGATACTTTATTTGTGACACTGGCAGGACAATAATTGGTGTGGGGTCCAGGGGCGGAGCCCCCAGAAGCACAGGGGTTTTAGGCATTTTATAACGGTCAGATAAGAATTCAGGAGCCGCCTTAGGGCCATTGGTTGGCTCTAGGGGGCAGAGCCGCCGGAAGCTCATGGGTTTTAGGCGTTTAATTACTGTTAGTTTAGCATATTTTGATGTGACACTGGCAGGACAATAATTGGTGTGGGGTCCAGGGGGCGGAGCCCCCAGAAGCTCAAGGGTTTTAGGCATTTTATAACGGTCAAATAAGTATTCAGGGGCCGCCTTAGGGCCCCTGGTGGGGTGAGGGCGGAGCCCAAGCTTGGGGGTTTTAGGCATTTAATTACGGTCAGATGAACATATTTTATACCTTATTTGTGACACTCGCAGGTCACTAATTGGCGAGGGGTCTAGAGGGCGAAGCCCCCGGAAGCTCAAGGGTTTTAGGCATTAAATAACGGTCAGGTGAGTATCCAGGGGCCCGCCTTGGGGCCATTGGTTGGGTCCAGGGGGCAGAGCCCCCGGAAGCTCAGGGGTTTTAGGCGTTTAATTACGGTCAGATGAGCATTTTTAATACCTTATTTGTGACACTAGCAGGACACTAATTAGCGTCGGGTCCAGGGGGCGGAGCCCCCAGAAGCTCAGGGGTTTTAGACATTAAATTACCGTCAGACGAGCATCCAGGGGCCCGCCTTAGACCCCTAGGTGGAATCAAGGGGGCAGAGCCCCCGGAAGCTCAGGGCTTATATAGGCATTTAATCACGTCAGACGAGCATATTTTTATACCCCATTATTTTGTCACAATGGCAGGTCACTATACTTTCTTTCTTTTTTTCTTTAATATACTTTTTCAAAAAAAGTTGGGGGGCTCGAGGCCCTCGAGCCCCGCAGTTCCGCGGGTCCTGACATGTAGGCCTCTAAATAAGCATATTTCTTGCCTGACTGTAAATTTAGGAATTGTTATTTTCCAACAAACGCATAAAAAAATATAATTTACTAAAAAAGTGAGGAAAAAACTTGGAAAATTGTGTCATTTCAGCAAGTTTCCCTTTCCCTTCTCTCTCTTTTAGGTTTGCTGTGGGGGGAGGCAAGGGCCTTTAGGCTCCCCCTCCCCCCGATCCACACGTTGTTGGCGGAATTAATCGCAACTGATCTCCCCTTTTTTCACCCTTTTATTTGTTCTTCATCTTTTTTGTTCCCTTTTCCTTTTTTCTTTCCCTGTTCTTCCTTCTCTCTTATTTTTTTTTGCTGGGGGAGGCAACAGCCTGGGAGGCAAGGCCCTTTCGGCCCCTCCCCCGATCTCCTTCTTTTCCCCTTTTTCTTTTCTTCTTCCTTCTTTTCCTTCTCTCTATCTCTTTCTCTTTTTTTTTTGCTGGGGCAAGGCCCGCTCGGCCTCCCCCCTGGATCCGCGCCTGCTTTCGTCATCATCATAATCATCATCAGCACCATCAGCATCAGCATCAGCATCGATCATCATCACATTCTCATCATTCCTCATCCGCATCATCAATCATGACCCCATCGTCATTATCACCATCAACATCCTCCTCCTCATCAATCATTACCATCATCACCACTATCACAACCATTATCATTATCATCTTTATTATCACCATCATGATCATCATCATCCTCCTCCTCATTCACCATTAATGACTCTATCATTATCATTACCCCCATCATCATCTTCAGCACCAGCATTATCACCATGACCATCAAATCACCACTTAACCTTACTAACTTAAATTCAGCAAGAAACAAAATTAAAATGTCACACAATTTTATTCAATTTCATTCCATGAAAATACGACCATTTATTTACATAACATGAGTTTAAAGGAATGGGTTTCAGTTGCTGCCAACAAATTCATGAACAAGATTCTTGGTTTGTTAACACACACAAAATATGATACATTACTTTAATACATGTATGCATGCTCTCTCTCTCTCTCTCTCATGCTCTTTCGCTTTCACCCACTCTCTCTCTCTCCCTCTCTCTCTCTGTCTCATGCTCCCTATCTCCCGCTCTCTCTCTCTCTCTCTCTCTCACCCACTCGATGTAAATTCTGCAATGTCGTATTCACTTACTATCAAAAGAAATCAATAGTAACCAGTTTTACAAGGGTCCAAGGCCCTTGTAAAACTCTCCATGCATTTTAGTCTGCTATTAAAGATAAAGACCAGTTCTGGTCATGCGATTGCATTGTGAAAGAAACATTGTGAAATCGATCAGAAAATGTTGATCATCTAGCATATAAGTATTGGTGTGTACTGCAAGATTCTAGAATCATTAAAATGATAAGAAATTTGGCCCAGTCTTGGTAAAGTTACAAGCACTGTACACAGAAAGATGTATATATGGGACTACGCAATATCTATTTGGTCCCAATAGATATAATAAGTTACCAAATATATCAATTAGCAGGCGGTTTCCCGGCAAAATTTGTATCATCAAGTATTGGTCAAAACATATTCTTTCACATGATTGGTAATGAGAGCTTTCATTTCATTTTTTGAGAGAGGGGCGTTTCCAAAACTGGTCTTTACCTTTAATGCTTTCAAAACCTTTTTCAATCATTAAGCAAAACTAAGTAAAGTGCTTGAAACCTTCATTTTCAGGGCAGATGTATTTTCACTTCCAATCTAGAGCGGTGTTGTGGTCTAGTGGATATGTCACTGGACCATGGATCCCACAGTTCAAGTCCCGCTGTGGCACTAATGTCCTTTGGCAAGACATTAATCTTCATTTGCCACTCTCCACCCAGGTGAAGGAAATGTAGGAAGAAACTCTTTGACCTTATTATGGCAGCTTAGCTAAAGCCGGGGCAATAATATGATATTTTGTATTAAGCGCAGTAGAGTATATTCATATAGAAGCTGCGCTATATAAATTGACCTAAATGGACCTAATATTATTATTGTCTGATTTTGAAGGTGTCATTCACATCCGGATGAAAAAAGAAATAAGCGAAAGCAAAACTACCATCCTGATCTTTCTTAGTAAACAAATATTTGAAAAATAAGTCTTATGGTATGCGGAAACCATTAATACAGAGCTCTGATATAACGAGGTATCCGTTATAACAAGGTCATTTTGCTGGTTCCAGCTCTTTATATTCTTTTGTTTTTTTACCCCGATATGTTATAACAAGATTACTGACATAACAAGGTAATTTCCTTGGTCCCAAAGACCTCGTTATAATTAGTTTCCACTGTAGCAGTCTCACTTGAGGTAATTGTGTGTCCTGATTATGACGGAATAGCAATTTTCATGATTCAAAGCAACCTTACAAACCCCAAAACTGACTATTTTACACTATAAATAAATCATAAATACCAACCAAGTTTGGTTGAACAAGTTAAATAGCCAAGTGATGAGCTAAACAGGGTGACAAACTTGGCCAATGAGAACAGAAGACAGGATCGGCAGTCACCAAGAATAACAGACCATGAGACTAAAATATCAGTTTAGTGGACCTTTAGACATCTTCTCTAAGGTTAAAGGCATCGTTTAACAATGTTAAATCTTAGATGCATGGCCCTACATGTTATCAGTGTCTGTGATATGGTGTAATGTTGAAGCCCTACAACAATTACGCTTCAAAATGATCATGAAGTGCCTCAAAAAAAAAATCTTTGAGTGACCGGCTTTACCATACTCATTTTCCCCAATAGACCCCAATTTTTAAATTTCGATTTCCTATCATAAATATCTTGATAATCAGACAGGCGATCGGCTTGTAAAAGTCATGGGGTTCCTGACTGACCTAAAGGTGTATAATTATCATTATAGCATGAGCTCAATCCAGGATTTTGTTTCAGAATCTGAGACAAAGTTACCCAATCCCTTTAAAGAGACCAACGTTGTCAGTATTGTAGGGCTATTCTTTGCAATGTGTCCCATACAACATATGAAATTAAAACCTGTCTATTAAGGCCACCCAAGGGAAACACAAAAAGTAGCCTCTGTAGACAAGTGGCCTTTTTAGACAGGTTGTTCAATACACATTTCGTTCTGAAAGGAGGCAATACTAGTGACCACTATAGACAGGTAACCTTTATAGAGAGGTGGCCACTAAAACAGGTTTGACTGGATTTCATCTAAAAATGAAAATCTCTATATATGACCAATTACAAATGGATATTTTTGGTATAACTAACATCATTAAATGGTTATATCAAGACATTTTTCCTTCATGGATGAAATAAATGGAAGAAAGACAGACATACACTGTATGTCGAACAGGACAAAGTGCGCAGAATCGCCCAAAAGCACATTTGGTTTTGTTGAATTTGCTTTCCACCAAGCTTGTTGATATTTTACAGATCAAAGTCATCGATCTATGCAAAGTTTACTTCAATCCTGTTTCTTCCTAAAATCAGAGTTCCCAGCATTTTATGACAACAGATTTGTCTGATTGTTCCCTGATTTTCGTACAAAAGTCTGGGTCGAAGTTAGGATTTGGGGTTATCGTAGGAATTGTTGCGGGAGCACGGGTTGTACAGTTCAGGCGTCATTCAAAAGCGAGATGGACATTCCTCTCTTGGTCTCTCTTGATCATCTCGTACTGCCTTGTGACCTCATCGACCTTTCGCTGTACAAGACCTGACAGAAAATAAACAGATACAAAATATGACGTTACAGTGGAACCTTATTATAAAGAAATAATGAGGTATCTGTTATAACAAGGTGATTCTGCTGGTCCCAGCTCTTTATATTCTTTTGTTTTGTTACCCTGATATAACAAGATTCCTCATATAACAAGGTAATTTCCTTGGTCCCAAGGACCTCGTTATAACGAGTGTCCACTGTATTTATCCATGTAACACTGCAGTCTCATCAGTAAGTAGTTGCAACTGGGTCTGAGGTCAATTACTTTGATAAATCATTACATTCCTTCCAGATCTTTCCGCTCTCTCAAAACTCAGGATATCTTGTTCTTCGTAAGCTCACTACTACTTGGGGGAAAAGCACCTTTGCTCACGCAGGGCCTTGTCTGTGGAATGCTCTTCTGCAAGAGATTTGTAACAGCAGATCAGTATAAGTGTTTAAAACTTGATTGGCCTGGGCCCCATTTCACAAACTTGTCATCAGTGACAAATGACAGTTTTTTTTTAATAAGCTAGTGAAATCCTTGCTTCTGATTGGTTATCAGCAGTTTTGTCACTGATTTTTGTCATTTGTCATAGAAAAAAGGCTTTGCGAAACGGGTCCCTGTATGGAGCTCTCCTTGCAGGGACTGCTGGTGTTAACAGCTGCCAATGAATATCCATCGATACCTGAACTGGCTATTGCTCAATTGCACAATATATTTATTTTAAAAAAAGAATTAAAAATGAGTTGGTTTTCATACCTGTGTTTTGATCGATCCATTGTAATGAGTTCATATGAGCATTCAAGATCTTGGCAACTTGGTTGACCTATACAAAAGTAAGGAAATTAGAAAAATTGAATTTATTATATACATATCAACAGTGATTATTGAAACATAAAATACTAATAATATGTCCATTTTAATAGCACAGCTACTTCATAAATATATTCTTCTGCCCTTAATACAAAGTATCACATTATTACCACGTCTGTAGCTGAGCTGCCATGATAAGGTGCCAAAGCATTCAAGGAATTTCTTCCTACCAGGTATTCATTTACATCAAAACATAGATTAATGTCTTGTCAAAGGACATTAGTGCCGTGCCATGGCGGGGCTTGAACCGCGAACCATGCTTCCACATCGATACACATAAGATTGTTTGTAGAATGCTACTTAAATTTATGCTAACAATACTACAGGATAAAACCTATTTATATCTCAATCTCTCTCTTCCTTTACCTCCTCTTTCTTTCTTCAAATTTGCTCTCTTGATTTTCACACTCTTTCCTTTTCTCTTCATCTCTCTCTCTCTTAATCTCTAGTTCTCTACCAATCACTTTATCTATCTCTTTCTCTCTCTGTACACAAGGACAGGTTCAGCTTTGGTCATATAATCCCTTGCTTCCCATCTCTCTCTCTCTTTCTCTCTTACTCTCTTTCACTCTCCTCCAGTCTTTTGCACATCCACATGAATCTCTTTTACACTTCCCCTTCCTCCCTATCTCCCCCTCCCCCCTTCTCCCTCTGTCACACAAGCTAGTGTGAACCATAGCTACTTGAGATATATAGGTATATCACCGGAAGTTGCTTCTGATTGGTCAGTTATTTAATGAAGCTCCAAATAGTTCCTTCTCATAGAGATTGTACATGGGAGGGAACTATTTGGACCAACATGATTTTACCTATGACCCCGCTTGCATACGCTTAAATGCACGTGTCACAACCATCTCACTCAACACGCTATGGTGTGAACGTAAATTTAAAAAGGGACTTACCGGATCTGTCTGGTCCATCGCTGTATTGGATGTGTTCATGTGATCGATGATCTCCTTCAAATCTTGTACCATTCTCTTCAGTTGTGAGTCTATGCTCTCTGACATCTGATAACTATCAACATAATTATGAAAGGACATTGAGCATTACATAGGTCATAGATTGTGTTCTCAGATATCTGATAACTATCAAGATAATTATGAAAGAATAGTGACTATTACATAGATCAATGATTGTGTTCTCGGATCTCTGATATTGATTAACCCAATGCCTACTGGAACCGGGCGATTCCTGTATTGAGTTGATGGGAATAGGAGACTTCAGTAGTCAACAGGCTAAGATAATTATGAAAGGATAGTGATAGATGCACGGATAAATGATTGTGATCTCGGATAACTATCAAGATAATTATGAAAGGAAAGTGATAGATGCACGGATAAATGATTGTGATCTCGGATAACTATCAAGATAATTATGAAAGGAAAGTGATAGATGCACGGATAAATGATTGTGATCTCGGATAACTATCTAGATAATTATGAAAGGATAGTGATAGATGCACGGATAAATGATTGTGATCTCGGATAACTATCTAGATAATTATGAAAGGATAGTGATAGATGCATGGATAAATGATTGTGATCTCGGATAACTATCTAGATAATTATGAAAGGATAGTGATAGATGCACGGATAAATGATTGTGATCTCGGATAACTATCTAGATAATTATGAAAGGATAGTGATAGATGCAAGGATAAATGATTGTGATCTCGGATAACTATCTAGATAATTATGAAAGGATAGTGATAGATGCATGGATAAATGATTGTGATCTCGGATAACTATCAAGATAATTATGAAAGGAAAGTGATAGATGCACGGATAAATGATTGTGATCGCGGATAAATGATTGTGATCTCGGATAACTATCAAGATAATTATGAAAGGAAAGTGATAGATGCACGGATAAATGATTGTGATCTCGGATAACTATCAAGATAATTATGAAAGGAAAGTGATAGATGCAAGGATAAATGATTGTGATCTCGGATAACTATCAAGATAATTATGAAAGGAAAGTGATAGATGCACGGATAAATGATTGTGATCTCGGATAACTATCAAGATAATTATGAAAGGAAAGTGATAGATGCAAGGATAAATGATTGTGATCTCGGATAACTATCAAGATAATTATGAAAGGAAAGTGATAGATGCAGATAAATGATTGTGATGTCTGATAACTATCAAGATAATTATGAAAGGACGGGGATAGATGCAAATAGTAAAGACTGGAAATATTTAAGTAGACCCATTTTTCATGAAGATTTTTCAAATTCAAGAATAAAAAGGATTCCCTTGGGCCTTTAGGGCCATTCAAATGTTACAGTACGAACTTGCCCATAACACTTACGTTCTTTCCCTCTCCACATCTGTATGCTGCCTATAGAGGGAGCCCTCTTGTGTCTTGCAGGCGTCTTCCAGCGGGACCAGAATGTCTTCAAGTTCCCTCTGCTGTGCTACGATGTAGTCACATTCATGCTCAAGCCTGGATCAGAAATCAGAAATCAGAAATGCATGTTAATCTCAATACATGTGTACCAATGGGATGTCAGCGAACTGATGGTTTCGTAAAACGATGCTCTGAATGTCTTCTAGATCTCTCTGCTGAGCTACGAAGTAGTCACAATCCTTCTCAAATCTGGATCAAAAAAGCAATAAGCAAGAAAACCCTTCAATTCAAGCAGGAGCAGGGTATCAGAGCTGCCAACCTTGTGCGACCCAAAAAAGGAACCATGTGGCCAAAAAAAAGGAATAACCACGCGCGACACACTTCCAAAGTTCCAATGCAGAAATTTCCATTCCTCATTGTGTTTTTTCCATATTAGGACCTATAGTTTATTTACAAGTAGATATTTGTTTGTTACTTTGGTATTATCAGCGTTTCATTCTTTTTGAAAATATTTTTTTCTTAGTTTTATATTGAATTTGTAATCAAATCAACATTTTAGGGCAGTTGATTGACATGCGGTATGTAAAAAAAAAAAAAAGTATTTTATAAAGAAAAACCGTACTACCGTAATTTGGAGTAAAAAACAGAATAATTCTGGGAAAAATGCATGTGAGTTTCAATACATGTGTATCAATAGGAGGTCGGCAAACTTGCACTTATGACGGCTTCATAAATTGATACCCTGAATGTCTTCAAGCTCTCTCTGCTGGACTACGATATAGTCACAATCATGTTCAAGTCAGGATCAGAAAAAAAACAAGAACGAAAGCATTATATTAAATAAGCATAGTAAATTAACCTAGATTATATGATGCAGGACACTGCCAAATTGCATGGCAAGTGGGCTCCTAACTTAATTAACTCATTGACTATTGAATTCTCTTATTCCCATAGGCTTTATACAGGGACCACCTGGGGGGTGTTTCATAAAGCTGCTCGTAAAGTTATGCATGACTTTACGAATGACTTTACAAATGACTTAAATATGAAAAGCCAAATGGGATGCTCAATCATTTTTACTGCATCAACTAAAGTTGAACTGTGCAGATGTAGATTAACATTCTTATTATAACAAACATTTATAATGCAAAGTATATTTTTGACCATATTTTAATTGAGGTTATTGGAAATATAGTCGCATTTTGTTAAAACATCAGGAAAAACTTTGGGCATCCTATCTGGCACTTCATATTCAAGTCGTTTGTAAAGTCATGCGTAACTTTACGAACAGCTTTATGAAACACCCCCCAGGTTCATGTAGGTAATGTGTTAATTTATATGAAAAAGGTATAAGCTACATGAAAAGTATGAAAATCTAGAGCAATAAAGACTTTCACACGAATAGCTCTGTCTTCTTCAACTGCTGCATGAGGATATGTGCATGTAAACAAAAAGAAGATGTTTCTTTCTTGGCAGAAAAGTAGCAGAAATAATAATAGGAGAGGTAACAAAGAGGAAAAGAAGAAACAAGGAAAGAGAAGAGGAGAGATAGAGAGAGAAAGAGAGAAAGAGAGAGAGAGAGAGAGAGAGAGAGAGAAATATTAAACTTACCTTTGCTGGTCTGCTTTCACCTTTTCCAGATCATTGTGAAGTAATGTGATCTGACATATAACAAAAAAATTTAAAAAATGTAGTTTCATTGAAGATTCAAGTAATTTTGGCAAAAGCACTTGAGAAGTTTAACAATTCCTTAACATTTTCCTTCACTACGATACAATTCTTAAAATAAGTCCTTTTTTATCATGAGCACTGCACACTCTCTTTTCTTGCAATGCAGCCTCGCCAATTTTTCTTTTTGAGAGTGCTATCATGCCATCCATTCACTAGGGCAGCTTGAAGTACAAAACTCTTATTGTAAGTTTATCATCATAACTACCAACACCACCACCGTCATTATAACAAGATAATGATCATGATAATTGATGTCATCACCCTTATCATCATAACAGTAATTAGTGAGCACAACATCATCATCGTTACCAATTCACCATCATAATCATCATGACTTCTATCACGATCATCATTAACATCATCATCACTCTCCTCCTCTTCCTCCTCATCATCACCCCAATATCTTCCCCATAATCATCATCATCATCATCAAAATCACCATCAATATTATTATCATCACCACCAATTCACCATCATCATCACTCTCCTCATTATCACCCCACTATCTTCACTATCAACATCACCACCACCATCATTATCATCATTACCACCGCCATCATCATCATCATAATCTTACTACCACCATTATAATCATCACCATCATTATCACCACCACCATCAACATTGTCATCATATCCATCACCATTATTATAATCACCATCATCACCACCATCACCATCATCATCATCGCCACCACCACCATTCAAATCATCATTATCACCATCACCATCCTCCTCCTTCTCCTCCTCCTACTCTTTCTCCTCGCCCCAACTCCACCATTATCTACCACTTACTTTCTCTCCATTGACGACCAGTGTTCTATCCCAGGCATTGACCTGAGCGGCTTGATGAAGAAAACTCTTTTCTTGCTCCTCCAGTTCCACTGTCCATTTATTGATAGATTCCTCAAGCTCCCTATACGACATCGTCTCTGCAGGACCGGTAGCGCTACATAAGGGTGGGCGATGGAAATGGGATAACATAATCATGAACTCAATCCTGCAATAAACATCGGACAATTAGCCTCATTTCAGATTGCTTATAATTAGTCACTGCTTTTTTGTCTTTCACAGTTAGAATCATGAACAGACATTTTTGGTAGTTTTTCAGTCTCCTCAGCGCCTTTGAATAGGCAACTATATATAGGCACTTTATGAATTTCCTGGATTGGATTGGATTACCAGGAAGCCATGCGTCTAAGGTTTTGCTGGATATAATACGAAGGAGGATTGGTTATTTCACAAACGGAAATATTGCTGATGAGCTGTATGGCTTTGTGGAAGGCAAAGGAACTGTAGATGCCATTTTTGTTTGTTAAGGAACATCATGGAGAGAACTATGAAGTGGCAAGACCAGACCCCGAGGCTCCTCTTTGTGGACTACAGCAGGTGAGAGAGAAACCCGACGGCCTGGAGGGGCTACGGTATAACAATAACACAGTAGTAGTAGTATCATGAGTGTTAAAGATAATATTGATTTATGGTAATGATGGAAAATAACACTTCACCATTTCAAATTCAAACATATTAAAACCTCACTTTTACTTCATTTTCATTTACCGAGTAATGCAAAGAAATGATATTTATCACAAGAATTTGGAGGAAAATGTTTCCGTAGCAGATTCCTGTCACCTTTTATTGATGGTTTATTATATTTATCTTTTGATCAAGAATGCTCTGAATTGCAAATTGTATGAGTATAAAGTAAAGAAAAATTGGTGGAATATTTGCTTCCATTCTGTTGCAGAACATTGTGCAGTTCATAAGTAAGAGTGATTTAATCGCAAATAATCATTGATGTCCCTAAATTGGCAATGCAGAGTAAAATTTATAATCACTATTTTTGCGTGCAAATTGATAAGGCTGAGTTACTTAAATATAGGGTTGAGTTACTTAAAGATTAGGTTAAGTTATTTAAAGATAAGGTTAAGTTACTTAAAGATAAGGTTGAGTTACTTAAATATAGGGTTGAGTTACTTAAAGATTAGGTTGAGTTACTTAAAAATGAGGTTGAGTTACTTAAAGATAAGGTTGAGTTACTTAAAAATGAGGTTGAGTTACTTAAAGATAAGTTTAGTTACTTAAATATAAGGTTGAGTTACTTAAAGATAAGCTCGAGTTACTTATAGATAAGGTTGAGTTCTGGAGAAGGTGAAAATATTGTTTTTAGCACTCTTCATATTGTTTTCATTCTCACACAGGCACACAGTAGAATATCTTGGATAACAATGCCCCGTGAAAGAAAGGACTGCTCCTGAAGTGCTCTCATCTTTCAAATACATTTACGACAATAAATCATCAAAACTCAAGGAATCAAATTCTCTGGCACTTTCTGCCAGTGGGAACACACCTAATTATAAGAGAGACATTGTTATATAAACTTACCCAGTAGGTGCTGTAGCTTTGACTCCAAGTCCTGTTTAAAAAAAATGGGGAAAATTTTACTGAAATTACTGAAATTACAGAAATCACCATCAATATCATCATCATCATCATCATCATCATCATCGTCGTTGTTGATGTCATCATCATCATTACCATCATCGTTATCATCATCATCATCATCATCATCATCATCGTCATCTCTATTATCATAATTCAGAATCAAGAAATTAGAGAACATAAAACCAAGCACACAGAATCCGAGGCAATGAGAGTGCATTTTCACTTGCAAAAATTTCTTCACATTAATTTTTATAAGTAATATTGGAAGCTTATATTTTTTATTATATACCTCACTTTAGAAATCTAGCCATCTGATTGGTCGAAATTGGAGTCGTGATTTCAAGCCATACCCCACTCACAGGGCATAGGCAGCAATAGGCCACAGGGCCTAGTTAAAAGTTTCTACCCTCATCCTGATCCTCCTGCGATCCCCATTGGCTTACTTAGTTTGTGCGGAGCGCGCGCGGCATTCCATACATTTGTTGTGCGATTAATTTGGTTTCTACAAACACATCGCAGACGACCGCCGATCTCGATTGTAGCTAGGCCTAGATCTACATGTAATGACGAGATGACGCCCCTTTGGAAATATAGAGCTGGACCTGCTCTTTCATATGACGCCTCATTTTTTGAGTATCACCTTCAGGATCACAAGCAATGAAGGTTTGAATCTGGATTTTTAATACTTTCACCAATTTGGCATGATCGCACAATGCACGTACTCCCAGTAGACTGCATAGGGATATGCGTGTAATCTCAATGGCCAACTAAGCAGGGAGCTGAGACTGCAAGTTTATCAATACAGGCTTCGATAGCGTAAACAAACTTGATTACCATGCATGATTGACCAGTAAGTCGCAAAAAAAAATATTCTATGACCCTGTTTTCAGTATATAAAAGTTATAATGACTGCTTTAATATTCGAGGCATAGCTGTTTTTTATTGCTCTCGGGGAGGTTACATCGTGCTATCACCCCTCGGCACACCTCAAGGTGATGGCACGATGTAACCTCCCGGTGAGCAATAAAAACAACTATGCCTCTCATAGCAGTCATTATTACTATAATATAATACAGTCAAACCTGTCTTAGTGGCCACCTCTTTATAAAGGCCACCTGGTGATAGTGGCCAAGTATTTTGTCTCCCTCTGTAGAGAAAGAAAAGTGTGTTGTAGAACCTGTCTAGAAATGCCACCTGTCTACAGTGGCCACTTTTTCTCTTTTCCAGTGAGTGGCCTTTATTGACAGGTTTGACTGTAATTCAGCATTTTGTATATTATACAAATGATGCATGCGCATGAGTTCATTATACGATCTATCCGCACTCGAGTTGAGGCTGTGTGTATCTATTGCACGAAGCCGTTAGGCTGAGTGCGATAGATACACACAGCAGCATTAACGAGGGCGGATAGATCGTATAATGAACGAATGAAAACATGCATCATTTGTATAATATACAACGAAACTCCTAGATCCTTGTTATTTGATGTAAAAATAATTAATTCAAGATTGTTTCGTTTATGGCCGACAAATAAATCTCAAGTTTTAATAAGTCTCAATTTAGTGCGCACACATAAGTATAGATATAGCAAACGCACCTCTATCTATACCTATTTACGCATAGTGCTGCGCAAGAATAGGCCCACGTGTACACGCAGTATTAAGCGCTCTAACCTCTACGTGCACTACTGCGCGGCACTGAAAAATCGTTGGATAGTAATGGAGAATATTGCACGCTTTTTCATGAAAAAGCGTGCAATAGGCTCAGTAAATGAATCACACGTGACCGCGCACGACCAATCATTTGATTAGGATCTGGGAGTGAGTTGTATAAAATTCCATAATTGCTTATTTTATATTTAAGGTGGGCCTTACCAAGTCCAGCTCCTGTCGTTGTGGCAGTTGCAGTTTTATGTCCTAATAGACCAAGTCCTGATGAGGAGCTAGTTGCAGCATTGGGTGCAGGTGTGCCGAGAGCTAGACCTGTTCCTGCTGGCTTAATTCCAAGGCCCCCTCCAATCTTTAGACCACCTGTAAAAGGAGAAGAAAACAAAGAAAGAAAACAAAATAAGTGCTAGGTTTTTTAAAAGATTTAAATGAATAGGATTTTCCTCCTCAAGTAGGCAATAATTATTTCTATCTTCCACTCTTTTTTAGTTTAAAATAAAATCCAATGTATGTTAAATGAAGGAGTGTGAATGAATATTACAAAAAAAAATCAACAACAAATTGCCAAATGTATACGAAAAGGGAGTGTCTCCATACGTTACAGACTACATCATGGGTAATTACCTCCTAATCCTGGTGCTGAGGTTGTGCCGGCACCTAATGTCAAACCACCCGTTGGAGCTGAGTTTGTCATTGTGCCTAACTTCAGACCAGCGGATGCAGCTGCTGATGAAAGAAAATGTGACAAGAAATCTTCAAAAAATAATATATACATATATATATATATATATATATATATATATATATATTATATATACAGTCAAACCCGCTTTAGCGACCACCTGTGTACAAAGACCACATATTTTGTTTCCCTTGAAAATGGTTTCTCATTGAAACATGTACTATATGGACCTGTACATAAAGACCACCTGCCTCTAAAGACCACTTTTCCTGTCTCCTTTGGGTGGTCTTTGTAGACAGGTTTCACTATATATATATATATATAATTATATATATATATATATATTTTTTTTTTTTTTTGGGGTTATTAAATCAAAACAGAATTGCAATATTTACAAATAGTTGGAGAATCATTACAATTTGAGAGTATCACAATACATGAAATAGGATATTATATATCAGGTAGCATATCGATAAAACCAAGCCCATGAAATCACACAAGGAACATTGAGGAAGTCAGTCCAAGACCATGGGCGATATCGATCTCAACTACATGTATATGCTTCAATAACGTAGAAATGATTAATGAGAAATGCTTTTCAAGGGAAAAAGAAATTATGGTCTTTGCAGACTGCTGGTCTCTATAGAAAGGTTTGGTTAATACCGGTACATGCTTCAATGAGAAATGCTTTTCAAGGGAAAAAGAAATTATAGTCTTCGCAGACAGGTTGTCTTTATAGACAGGTTCCTTCGGTACATGCTTCAATGAGAAAAAACTTTTCAAGAGAAACAGAAAAAAATATGGTCTTTGCAGACAGGTGGTCTTTATGGAGAAATAAAATGAAATTGTCAAAAAAAGAGTTTTAATTTTTTTGATAGAACTTTCAGGAATTTGGAAGAAGAGAAAGCTGTAAAATATGTGACTAGTTGCAGGGGGGTGTTTCACAAAGACTAAGATCGACTTTAAGTTGGACTTAAGTATAACAGGCCGTTCATGCCATTGGTTGCTATCCCAATTGGTCTCTACCGGTAAATTATAATCTTTAGATAATATTTTTTCCTTCAATAATGAATTATCAAAAAATGTAAGTTTTGTAGATTTTTTACCATGATTTGTACATCCCTTGAGAGACCAATGCCAGTAAATAATGATAGCAAACAATGGCATGAACGGCCTGTTATACTTAAGTCCAACTTAAGTCGATCTTAGTCTTTGTGAAACACCCCCCAGTTCTTTATCCAAGGTTGAAGCGATCTATTAGCCAGGCGGATTGGCGAGGGGTAGTACCCTTGTACAGTCAAACCTGTCTATAAAGGCCACTTGAGGAAACAGAAAAAGTGGCCACGGTACACACTTGGCCTTTTTAGAAAAGTTCTACAACATACATTTATTCCTCAAGGGAAACAAAATACTTGGCCACTATAAACAGGTGGCCCTTATAGAGAAGTGGCCACTAAGACAGATTTAACTGTATTTATACACTAGCTGTGCGACTTGTAATGAGCAGCAGGCAAGCTGAGCTTTCCTTTGGCACTAAATTTTCAGATTTTGTAAAGATTTTAGTCGAAAAATAGAGGCAAATTCATCATGATGGAGGGATGGTACCTATGGTAGCCTAGCTAAATGAAGTGACACAAAAAGATGCGTCCTGAACGCAAAATGCATGATTGTTGAAAATCATAGAGTAAGAACCACAGCACACCTTTAGGTTATGGAGCTGGTAAATACATATATTAGCTTTCATTGAGATATGTAAAAAAAGAACCTTTTAATCAACAAATATCACTAACTATTATGCCTTTTGCATTCCTAACACATCTTTTAGTGCCTCTACATTTTGCTACTAAAGCTACTTAACACAGAACAGAACTCATTGGTTTTACCTGTGCTTTGTGGCGTAGCGGTCGGTGCTCCAAATCCAAGTTTGATCCCTCCGCCAAGACCTCCTCCCAGACCCCCGCTGCAGGAGTGGATGTGGCCGCCTGATTGGGTTGAGTTATGGCAGCTGGAAGAATACATTGTATAAAAAGGGGGTATAAAAATCAGTAGTAGTAGTACCCAGGGAGAGATATGCCTCTTATCATGAATATTTAAAGATTGTAACAAAACTTTGGATATTATAATTAAAGGACAATCCAACTTTTGTAATGAGTTCATTTGTATGAAAGCAGAATGGTAAAAGTGTGAACAAAATTGGATCAATCAAATCACTTATCCAGACTACATTTATCTTGCACACGTATCCATCTCAGGGTATGCTTGAGGTGCCTTCAAAGTAGTATTATTATACTGGCTTTAAAAGCATTCAAGAAATACATTCTTACCAGGTACCCACTTACTACACCTGGGTGGAAAGTGGCAAATATAGATTAATGTCTTGCCAAAGGACAGTAGTGCTGTGACAGGGTCTCGAACCCCGTACCTTATGATCCGTAGCCCAACATAATTTTGTAAAGAAACACTAAAATATAAACTTCACAATCATCATGGCTTGTGCTGCATTGCTACCTGTAGAGGCTGTTCCAGTAGCCAAGAGTCCTCCCAACGAGAACCCAGGGGCAGCTGTTGAAGCAGGGGGAGCTGCTGTGGCACCAGAGGGGTTGGCTCCGAAGGCAAAACCTCCTCCCCCAGGTGTGGCTGTAGAGAGTGAGGAGATAGGAAGAGCGGGAGAGCATGAGAGAGAGAGTGTGGGAGAGAGAGAGTGTGGGAGAGAGAGAGTGGAAGAGAGAGAGGGAGAAAGAGAGAGAGAGAGGGAAAGAGAGAGAGAGAGAGAGGGAGAGAGAGAGAGTGGAACAGAGAGAGAGAGAGAGAGGGAGAGGGAAAGAGAGAGGGAGAGGGAAAGAGAGTGTGGGAGAGAGAGAGTGGAAGAGAGAGGGAGAAAGAGAGAGGGAAAGAATGAGAGAGAGAGAGAGAGAGGAGAGAGCGGGAGAGCGTGAGAGAGAGGGAGAGAGCGGGAGAGCGTGAGAGAGAGGGAGAGAGAGAGAGTGTGTGGGAGAGAGAGAGAGAGAGTGTGAGAGAGAACAAGAGAGGAAACAGAGAGAGAGGGGGAGTGAGAGTGAGAGTGAAAGAGAGAGATAGGGTAAAAGCACTGAAATGAATCTTTCGTCTACAAAGATAGAGTGTTATCTGTAATGACAATGACTCATACTCTTTTACACGGCCTACAGGAATATCAAAAATAGGCTTAAATTAATCAACGTTTTATGGAAGGCATAGATGATTCTCGGTATGAATGAACATATTCATGATTATCATTGTTTGCCATTAAAATTCTACTGCCAGGCAATGCATGGAAACACATCAAAGAATGGTGAATGTTAGGCACAAATTAGCTCTAAACGTTTTGCTGCGCATTGCATTTAAAAAAAAAAAAAAAAAAATGGTGGATAGTACTTGAAACTATTGCATGTTTTTAATTAAAAATTGAGGGATAGTCTCAGTAAATGGTTTGTGTGATGGTTATTTAACCTGACTGCTAAGAAAGCATAAATGCTTGAAGGTAAGCAACCAGACGGACGACGGCTTTAGGTCCTCTCCGAGGGACCTGGTAGTGAGGATTAATGCCTTACCAAAGGGCACTAGCGCATCACTAGCTAAATGAATCACAAGTGACTGGGTAAGACCTATTGACATATCACCTGATAAAGATCTAGGAGTTATTAAAAAAATTTGTTTAATATGGCACTGAATTCTCTACATAACTCCAACATAATTCCAATGACCACCCCCCTCCCCACCTGTTTGTTTTACAATGTTTACAATGAGATATGATTATTTTGGGGTTTAACCCTGACAAGGAAAGTACTGGTTTATCATCTTCACTCATTATTTCCCCCTTTGTCACTTACTTCTTTTTCTTTTTATGGATGTATTCCTTTGTATTTTATAATATACATAATTTTGAATTTGCTGGTATTTTTATAACTGGAATGTTGGAAAACTAAATGAAATGAAATGACATGTATAATACCTAATGAAAAGCTTGAAGCCGGTTGCTGAGACTGCGCAGGGGCCGGTGCGGTTGCACCGAATGGAAATCCTGATGTTGTGGTAGTAGCAGGTTTGGTTGTGGATGCTTTCATGCAGGAAAATATAAAAAGAAAAGGAAGAAAAACATGCAAAGAAATAAACATGCAACTTTATCATCTTACTAATTATTTCCCCCTTAGCCGATTACTTGTTTTTCTCTGTATGTATTCCTTTGTATTTTATAATGTACATTATTCTGTATTCGCTTGTTTTTTTTTAAACTGGAATGTTGAAAAAATAAATGAAATGAAATGAGTTAAATAATACCTAATAAAAAGCCTGTAGGAGGTTGCTGAGAAAAAATAAAATGAATGAAATGACTTGTATAATACCTAATGAAAAGCCTGTAGCCGGTTGCTGAGACTGTGCAGGCGCCGGTGCAGTCGCACCGAATGGAAATCCTGATGTAGTAATAGCAGGTTTGGCTGTGGATGCTTTCATGCAGGCAAATATAACAGAAAAGAAAGAAAAAGCATGCAAAGAAATAAACATGCAATCAATCTTGTATGATCACACACACACACACTAACTACATATTTTACCGACATTAAATAAATTGAACCTAATCTTAGCTACAGTAGCTCTATGATTTTAAACCTATTTTGAAGTATCAACTGTTATTTGATTGTGGTTTGTTAATCAATAAAATCAGAAAGAAAATAACAACTTTTTTTGAAGTCCATGTAAGAAAGAATCCAGTGTGGTCCAGTGGATAAGTCTCTGGACTGTGAACCACAAGGTACGGGTTCGAATCCCTGTTGTAGCACTTATGTCCTTTGGCAAGACATTAATCTACATTTGCCACACTTCACCCAGGTGAAGTAAATGGGTAATATTGTCAGCGGACATGGCTATCACAAGCACAAGACACATTTTTACATATGTAAATACAATTTTTTTTCCTTTTTATTTACATTTAAAGTACAGTGTAAAGCATAAAGTATGAGAGCATGAGAGCTTGTTACAAACAATCACATGCATAGACCTTCCTGAAAAGCTTTTTTTTCAGCATATTTCCCATATCTGGGGGGTGTTTCACAAAGATTACTTTAATAGATCGACTTTACGTCTGACTTAACTATGGCAGGCTGTTCATGCCCCTGTTTGCTCTCACCATTTACTGGCATTGGTCTCTCAAGGGATGTACAAATCATGGTCACAAATCTACAGAATTTACATTTTTTGATAATTCATTATTGAAGGAAAAAATATTATCTAAAGATCATAATGGTGAGAGCAAACTGTGGCATGAATGGCCTGCCATAGTTAAGTCCAACTTAAAGTCGATCTTAGTCTTTGTGAAACACCCCCATCTAAATCACTTATCCGGACTGGTGCCGGTCCCGACTTGGGCGGATAAAAGAGGCCAAAATGTACCTATATTTGTTTGCATGTATCCATCCCCAGGGGATGCTCAAGACGCCTACAAAGTATTATGTTTACCCTGGCTTTAGCCAAGCTGCTCTAAGGCTCTAAAAGCATTCAAGAAATACATTATGACCAGGTACCCACTAACTACACCTGGGTGGGTAGTGGCAAATCTAGATTGATGTCTTGCCAAAGGACACTAGTGCTGTGGCAGGGTCTCGAACCCTGTACCTTGTGATCCGTAGTCTGATGACTTATCCACTAGACCACGTCATCTCTACCATCACATCATTTTGTAAAAACACACTCAAATATAAACTTCACAGTCATCAAGGTCTGCATTGCTACCTGTAGGGGCTGTTCCCATAGTGGAGAGCCCTGCCAACGAGAACCCAGGCTTTGCAGCATTAAGGGTAGCTGTTGAAGCAGGGGGAGCTGCTGCTGCTGTGGTTCCAAAGGCAAAACCTCCTGCTGTGGCTGTAGGAGCAGTTGGCTGTTTAGGGGCTTCCCCAAACTTGAATCCTCCTGGGGCCCCACCCCCTGTGAAGAGAGAGAGAGAGAGAGAGAGAGAGAGGGGGGGGTGGAGTAGGAAGAATGGGAGAGTGAGAGAGAGAGAGTGAGAGAAAAAGATAGAAAAATGGAAAAAAAAGATAGAGAGGAAGAGAGAGAGAGGGAGAGACAAAGATATATATAGAGAGAAAAAAAGAGAGGGAGAGAGAGAGAGAGAGAGGGAGAGAGAGAGGGGAAGAGAGGGAGAGAGAGAGAGGAACAAAGAGAGGGTGGAGAGAGAGAGAGAGAGTGGGAGAGAAAGGGGGAGAGAGGAGGTACAGTAGGAAGTGCGGGAGAGATAGAGAGTAAAAGCAATGTAATTAATCTTTTTTCCACAAAGGTAGATTGTTATTGTTATTCGCTGAGCTCTGTGTTATAAAGGTAATGCAAAGTTTTGGGAAATTTTGAAATTGGACGGAGAGTAATTCTTTAAATTTTTGATATATATTTGGATGCCCCTGTGGATGTATTAAAAGCACTAAAAAATTTAGCCTCTAAAACACTTCTGCTTCCGAGCAAATTGAATAATCAAAATTTACTGCCTAAGGCCATTCCATGGTAGCTGCGACCATGAAAATTTCAGAATATGCAGTCCTGATATATAATTTCCAAACGGGAATAGCAAATCGGTCGATTGTAGTATAGAAACATTGTTTTAAAGCTAAAGTAATATCAGTCTTGAGAGGGCGCTATACAACATAAAGAGTTTATTATTTACAATTTCATCACTTTAGACTCGATTTCAACTGCGACAACGATCATTGAATATTGTAAGATCGCACATGCTTCCAATATGTTCATTTGAACCAAATTCATGACCTATTACCAAAACTTTGTATTACCTTTATAAGATACTAAAATGTTTTGCCGCGTCTTATCTGAATGTGCCTTAAAGGTACTATGTCCCATTTGCAGCCAACATCAAATTCTGTAGAACTTAGCAGGAATTATGAATATATCACGTATGTCCTATCTGTGAAATTTAAACGTTAGCAATGTCCTATTATTCAAGTTTTGCAAGGAAACCCATTTACTTTCTAGACTTCACTGTCAGACACTATTGAGTGACTGACTGACTTTTTTTTTCTTTGGTAATAACATACATAAAATGAGCTGTAAAGGTACATGAGCATTTGTCTACATCAATAACCCACTTCTTGTAATGGCCAAAATTAAACTGATTGCATGTTTTCACAGCACAAAACGTACGACCATTCGGTACAAGGGTCTGAAAATCAGACTATCACTAAAATGATTGCAATCACTAAAGTCGATTCTACAACTAATGCTCGTTAATTTCCCACTAAAAGACATTTTCAAGCCTTTTCGTTTTGAGGGAAGTTCTGAATTAGTTTAATCTTTCAAGTGCCGTTGAAATTAACCTTTTCATTTTTTTAGCCTGCAAATGGGACATAGTACCTTTAAGATTTATTCCTCTGACAGCAATTGTGCCCTAATAATGGCTGTCAAAGCTAAAGCCATCTTATGGATGTAAATAAGAAAAATAGTGGTACAATTTCTTACAAATACAGACGATTACACATGCCTCAACTATTCCTGCAAAGAAGCACCCAACAATTTTCGCTAACGCCAATACCGAAATGCCCGGATGTAAATATCATGTCCCCATTTCCAATGCACTCTGGGAAAGCTTGGTGCCTTAGTTGCTTGATGTCCATTTCACGCAGCTGTGTACGTGAAGTCGTAGCTGTAGTCACAGAGCTAGCTAGCTGCCTACATGCTACCTTTCACTTCGTTTTCGGCTTTTTTTGGTAGTACATCGTAAGTAATTTTCTACTTTTACGAACTGAATTGTCAGTTGGAATATGGTGTGAAACTGTGAATCTGCTTTGTGCTGGTCGCACGATAATAAATGAAAACACCTTCAGAAATATCCCTGGATGAGAGATGTGACTTGGGTAAAATTCCAAACAATCCCTACACAGTGTGTGACATGGAGATACATGTAGTTGCTCAGAAGGCAAGACAAGTTTGAAATCACTGCATGATTACGAGTTACATGTTGACAAAGAATAATTACAAAATGATGGACATTCTTCTGGGACAATCATGGACTTGTAAAATTTTCAAGGAGGTCAGTAGCAGCCGACAAGAAAGCTTTCGTTTACGTATACTGCACATATATATTATGTGTAACGCGAGCGCGCCTCATGTATGCACCTTATCACCGCGGCCGTGATCTGGCAAATCAACGTATGTCGTTTTTCAACCCTTTACAGGTTTTTAGAGTTTTGGATATATAAAACCAATCTTTTTCATCCGTCAAAATTCAGTCTACAAATCGATTTAAATTTTAAGAAAATTGCATCTAAAGTTCAGCAATTTTCCCATTTTTATCCGCATAATCTGGCAGAACAACGTATGTCGACTAATATGTTGTTTTGCCAACCTGATTCAAAGATAGGTCAACAGATTGAGCCATGCTCACGGCAATCGCACTGTGTTTGTTTACAGTTTCTTTGACGGCTTTATCATGATGAAAGATAAGTAGATAACGAACAATGAGCTATTTCAAAACTTTTTTTTACTACCGGGTTTTGTTACCGGGTTGAACCAGAAGATGTCTGGCCCGAAACGGTTTAGAATCCGGTAGGCCTTCCGAGCTACAACGGCAGTTCCAATTAAGCAATAAAGAATGAAGATAACTGTAACTACAGTGAAATCTGTATATAAAGGCCGCTCAAGAAAGACAAGAAATGTGGTCTTTATAGACAGGTGGTCGCTAAAGCAGTTTTTACTGTATAGTGTTTGGTTCAGAGTTAGAATTCGGTAGTGTTGCAAGAGCATGTGTTATACAAGTTTCTCACTATGTAATAGTACCTGCAACTGAATTACTACTCAACGTAAAAAGAGGACGTGGCCTGTGACTGCCGTTGTACAAACTCTCTTACCTGCAGCTGTGTTGCTATTAAACGAGAAAGAGGATGCAGCCTGTGCCTGCTGCGGTTGGGAGGGGGCAGTGCCAAAGCTGAAGCCTCCTGGCGCTGCAGCAGGCTGGCCGGTCTGGGGCTGCCCAAAGCCAAATGCACCACTGGGGACAGATCCTGAGCGATAACAATGAATGGAATAGTAAGAAGAAGAAGAGGAGGAGAGGAGGAGGAGGAAGAGGAAGAAGAAGAAGAAGGAGGAGGAGGAGGAGGAGGAGGAGGAGGAGAAGAAGAAGAAGAAGAAGAAGAAGAAGAAGAAGAAAAAGAAGAATGAGAAAAAGAAGAAGAAAAAGAAAAAGAAGAAGAAGAAGAAGAAGAAGAAGAAGAAGAGGAAGAGGAAGATGGAGAAGGAGAAAAAGAAGAAGAGGAGGAAGAGGAAGGAGAAGAAGGAGGAGGAAGGAGAGGAAGAAGGAGGAAAAAAAAGGAGAAGGAGAAGGAGTAAAAGGAGGAGGAAAAAAGAGGAGGAGTAGAAGGCGGTAGAGGAAGAGGAAGGGGAAGGAGAAGAAGAAGAAGAAGAAAAATAAGAATAAAAATATTAATAAACATTTATACTGCACACGCATTGATCCCAGGGGATGCTCAAGGCACCAGCAAAGTAGTATTATTGCCTTGGCTTTAGCTCAACTGCCCTAAGGCTCTTACATATTCAAGGAATCAATTCCCAACAGGTACCCTTTTACTACACCTGGGTGGAGGGTGGCATATGTAGATTAATGTGTAACCAAAGGACATTAGTAACATGGTGCGACTCAAACTGCTAACCATGTGAACCAAAGACCAGTGACATATTCCCTAGACTACAACACCTCAACTATCAGCGTTTTCCCAAAACTCCAGACATGAATACTATGATTTCAATGTTTCATATTAAAGCAAATAAGTTTTAAAAATGTATCCAACACAGTCTGAAGAAAAAATTGATACCCCTAGACTGTAAAACTGCAACAAAATAAAAAGTTCAAAATCCTGGCTCTGTTTTATAAAACTTGTTATCAACAACAAATGATAAACTTCTATGACAATTTTGCTTTCAGCCAATGAAATGCCACATTGTCAGTAGCTTATACAGTCAAACCTGCTTTAGTGACCACCTGTCTACAAAGACCACCTGTCTACAAAGACCACATTTTTTGTTTCCCTTGAATATGGTTTCTCATTGAAACATGTACTAAAGAAACCTGCCTACAAAGACCACCTGTCTACAAAGACCACTTTTTCGCTATAGACAGGTTTGACTGTAACATTTATTGTTGACAAGTTTTATGAAACAGGGCCACGTTTTTTTTCTTCTCCATCCAAATAATCATGGACAACGTACATCTAGTTAGCAATGTTTTCCCTTGTCACACATGAAATAAAAGTGTTGCCAATTTGATGAAGACAAACTAGTACTCAATACCTGGAGCTTGAGCTGGAGCTGTTCCACCGAACCCGAAGCCTCCCCCTGGCTGGGCAGTGGGGGCGACTTGGCTTCCAAACAGATTGCTGGGCGTTCCCTCGGCCTTAGGCTTTCCAAACATGGCAAAGATATTTCTGCTACCTTCAAAAGAAGATCTGTACACAAAAGCGAGGAAACAAGAATCGTAAAAATTGAAATCATAACAGGAGCACAAATGATATTTTATAGAACAATTTGAATTTAGTCTTGGGCCCCGTCTTACAAAGAGCTGCGATTGATCCAAATCAATTGCAATTTGCAAGTCCTCCAATCAATCGCGGGTTTGCAGTCATCTTTCTGATATGTACATGTACATACATTGTGATTGATATTAATTGCGATGAATATCAAATCATGACTTGTTTCTTGCCTGTTATGGTCCATTTTGAGCACTATTTCAGTAACGCAAAAAGTCTAGCCCGTGTAAGCCTATAGTCCCACATACGTATGTGTACGTAGATTTACAGTAACTGGCCTGGCGCTGGCCGGCCTTGCGCTTGCGTGCGCTTGCAAGCGCATAGTCTGCTGTCAAAGACCCTAATCAATGAAAATGGCTTTGTGCTTAATAGATCTAGTATGTCTCGTTCTAAAAATACACAAGAAAAATAGTTTTGTGCTTATAAAGCTAGACGAGTATTGGTCGATGGTCGTTGGTCGTTGGCTACCTTTATTTAATATTTGTCAGCCTCTTCGTCGATGGTCGTTGATCGTTGGCCTTTTTCAACAAATGTTTGGTCGATGGTCGTTGGTCGTTGGTTTCCTATTCATGGTGCTTACTATTTGGTCGTTGGTCGTTGGATTCTTTTATTCAATAAAAATTTGGTCGATGGTCGTTGGACTTTTTCACGCAATACTATAGTATTTGGTCGATGGTCGTTGATCGTTGGTTACTGCATGTGCATGTGCTGCGGTTCTGTGCTCTAATATTTGTCAGACTGTTGGTCGATGGTCATTGGACTCTTTATTTAATATAGATCTAGTCTAGATCTAGTTTAATACTCAAAACTTGGTAGCATAGAAAGCCTGTAAAAGCGTGGTAGGGTATTCTGCAATTGTTCCAAAACTCAGGCAAAAGTTCTACGTGTCAGTCACTCAGTGCAGTGAGTGTACGACAAAGTCTGACTCTGAGTCTGAGACTGAGCTGATCGCTGAGGAGTGAGGGATTCGACTTTACTTTTGTTAGAATTTGCTCAAAATGTTATTATCTATACATGCGAGAATCCCGTAAAAGTGAAAATAAATCTGGAATAAGAGTAATGAAATTGAATTTTGTCTTATAAAAAACTCGTCCCAAGTTTCCGCAAACCACAGCAGTCACTCTACCGGCCCAAGTAAAACTACACAAAAATGAAGGAGTGGGACTGTAATGATGTGACTGGCACCAGGCCGACGACCAAAATGTTCATTACTACCCAATATCAACGGGAATACCAAATTAGAAATGATTGTACGTCAATGAAAAGTTTGAAGAATATAATAAACATCACACAAAGACAATCAAACACAATTATATGTGTATATTCACCTTATTTTTCTTCAAATGTGGGCTAATTCGGATTTATTTTCTGCCGCCTGTTCTGTCGCCCTCTTGCGTTATCAGTTGTACATATTATTATTATTATTATTATTATTATTGACTGCGCTGCTGTTGGGTTCTCATCTTCCTGCTTTTGGCGACCACAAATTCTGCTTCTTCTAATTCTTTGACTTCGTTTGGTGCTATATAGGCTTACTGGCAATTACAGTAGTCAACTTTGACTATTGTTGCCAATTTCGTCGCATCTGTTCCCCCTCTTTCTCTTAATCTTGGTAAAATTCGTTTTTTCCATCTCATTTGAATATAATATTCAGTCACTCATAGTCTATCTATTTTTATGTAATAAAATAGAATAATATTTCAAATTAAACCACGATCCGCACACAGTTCCAACTCAACTCATATTGATATCGATTATAAAGAGATTTGTAAACTTAGAGTTAGAACTATTTGAAGAAGAAAAGAGTGAACAGCATTACAGCAAGAAAACAAGTGAATGAACAGTTAATGATTCTTTTGATTTTATAGTTGTCACAATTTTGCTCTTATTCCTTTATTAAGATTTTTGTTTATGATGTGCATGATGTACTTCCTGTTTCAAAAGGAAATGGCGTGTAAAATTTGTGTATTTTTCCCATTTATTATGAGGCATAAAGAAATATATATATATATCTATATCTATTGAATTGTATACATTAAAGTTGTGTGCTTGTATTTATGACTTTGAGTTAGTATCTCTTGTGAAAAATTCAATGATTTAGGTTAGGCATTACTGTATAGAAAGGATCTGATTGACTTGATGGCTGAACACAGTTACCCCTGGGAACCAAATATTTGTACAAGCATTGCTTCTTTTTGGTTCCCTCATATTTCACGTTTTGTTAATTACAAACAAATTGTTGATTATGTAATATTTTATTGTACTTTAGTCTTCAATTTATTCATTTAATTGTATTTCGTTTTTGAATGTATTGTTTGTTTGTATAATTACTTGTTCAAATTTATTTGTGAAATATGGAAATAAATTCAAATTCAATTCAAATTCAAAAGATTGGGGAATGCTTTTGAGATATAAATTATGTAGGTCCGTATTCAAGACTTTGTGTTTTTATATAATCTAATGTATAGAAATAATGGAAATGTATTTTTTGACTAATGATTGGGCAGTGAAACCGGTTCAGTGTAAATTTAACCATGTATATGTTGTAAGTTAATGTAAGAATATATTAAAACCTTTTTGTTTTCTCTATCTCATTTGAAATAATTTGAAACCAGTGCAAAGCAATGGTGTATTCTAGCTGTATTAGACCTTTAGGACTATTTTAGGATATGATATTCATGAATACTGATGTGTTTCCTTTAAAACCCTGTTCCTGTTTGGTAATCACGTTCTATCACAACTAAACTGTACTATATGCATGTATATTGATCATCCCTCCAACCAGACTTTACAGGCAGAGCTCATTATAAAAGTATAAGTCGTGGAAAGAGAGAAACGTATAAGTTGTTACCTGCGAAAAAAGTATACTTTGCCAGCGCATTATTAATTTATGCTTCGTGTACAACTTGATATGTTAAAAGTACATGTCAAACTTTTTTTCCTCCTTCTTCTTCACCTCTTTTTTGTTTTTCTAGCAAGAAAGTGTGCCAATGATTATAACCATACATTCTTTAGTTGGAGCCACTGATGTGTACAGATTCTTTATGTAAACTTGTATATAGAAAAAATGAATAAATGAAGATGTTGAGCTAATTTTCTTTCCTCCATACTCATACAGACTCCGGTTAATTGTTCATCTGTTATGCATGTATGGTTGTACTGCTGTTATACAAATAACTCACACATACTGTTGGTCAAGTGTCAAAAGCTAATCAAGGAATTTGCTCTTTCCTTTTATGGGGGAGGGGGGGGGGAGGAGGGGAGGGTTGAATATCTTTGTTATTAAAACAGAACTCTATGTATGCCTACTGTACGTTCACTCACGGATCAATCGATTTTTTTTTTTGGGGTTCAGTATATATCTGACTACAGTGGGCAATTTAAAGAGATAAATGTATGCATTGAAGAAGCATTCAACACAGTTTCCTTTCGTAAAACAACTGTTCTTGACCAACACCGAATTAACTTTCACTCCTTTCTTATACACTGCTCTTGATTTTGTGATCGAGGAAAAGTTCGGAAGAGAGACAGAGAGAGGGGGAGAGAGACAGATAGATGAAGTGGAGACGTACCCCCCACATGAGGTACGTAGGTGCAGAAAAGAGGATGGATAGAATATGGAGGAGAAAGTACATAGTATCAGAAAGAGAGAGAGAGATAGAGGAATTGGAGAGGAGCTCGCAATATACGTCACAGTGTTGCCAATTTGTGTTTCACTGATGACAACTTAAAACATTCATGACTTTCCTTTTTTTAATTTGGATGTTGCTTAATTAAACTTCCACTAATTTGTTTCTCTCTCTTTTCTGCTTTTAAAACTAACTTAATATCAGGGTGGACTTCCCCTTTAATTCAAGAGAGGGAAAGTTAATCGGAGAGGATGGGTTTTCGAGAGAGAGAAGAGGATGGGAAGAGTAATTAATGGTCGAAGACGATAAGTGATAATTCGGAAGAAAAAGAATATAAAGGGAAAGAGTTTGAAAGGGAAAGACAGGGGCGGCGCGTCTTCCAAAGTGGGGGGGGGGCACCAACAAAAAAGAGCACTTTCTGGAAAAAGGGGTACCTACAAAAGGAAACCGCGAAGCGAAATTTCTTTAGACATTGGTCATTACCCCTATATACTATCATATTCATGATTGTGATTACATTATCAAGGATGATTTCAATATTTGTTCCTCTCTTTACATGGTCCAAGATAATAATTAAGCATCATACTTTGCATTTGGTTGTGATGGTCTAAATATTCATTCGCGAGCGAGCAAAAATTGTAGTATTTGTGAGGTCGTGGTGGAAAAATTTAAATCTTATAAAGAGAAATAAAAAACTCCTGATGGGTTTTAATCACAATCTTACCATAAAAGACTGAAAAGACCCTTAATACGTAAAATAATCATATCAAGTATAAAGGTGAGCGAGCGTAGCGAGCGAGCTTTGGTAGAAATTATAGAAAAAGTTGCTCTAAGTTGCTTTAAATTATGGGCGCATGCTATCGTGAAAGGAAAAGGGGGTACTTATTAGAAGGAAGAAAAGTAGCACGTATCACAATTAAAAGGGCAATTATTAGAGGTGAAAATGGGGCACTTCTCGCACTTAAAAAGGGGCAATCAAAAGATAAAAAATTAGGCACTTATGAGAATGGAAAAGGGGCTTTTGACTAGGGAAAAATAGACACCTATCAGATTTTAATAGGGCCATTTATCAGAGGTGAAAAAGGCATTTGTGAAACAGGGAAGGGGCTCCTATAAAAAGGAAAAGGGAATATTATCAGAAGGAAAAAAGGCACTTAGTAGAAAGAAAAAGGGACACGTGTCAACGTAAAAAGGGCAATTATTGGAGGTGAAAAGGCACTAACCAGAGATAATAAGAGCACTTATGATAATGGAAAGGGAACACTTATTATAAATGAAAAGGGGCATTTGTTGAAGGAAAAGGGGCACCTATCAGACTGGAATAGGGGCATTTATGATAAGTGGTAGGGGCTCTTTATAAAAAAAAAACAATTGGGAGCACTTATCAAAATGAAAAGGGGCACGTGCGAAAATAAAATGGGCCATTAATCAGAGGTGAAAATGGGTATTTATTACAAGGTGAAGGGACACTTATTTAAAGGAAAAGAGGCACTTTTTAAAGTAAAAGGGAACTCTTGCTCTATAATGTAAAAAGTGGCACATTTGGGGATCTTTAAAAATTGGGGACATCGATGCGCCCTGTCCCCGACCCCCCGTGAGCGCCACCTCTGGAGAAGGAAAATGGAAAAAATAACAGACAGAATTAGTCTAAATCTGTGAACGGTTAGAAAAAAGATAGAGAGAGAGGAGGAAGAGATAATCTGGAAAAAGAGGAAGTTTCGATGCCTGTATAGAACTTATATAGGAGCGGACATGGAAAAAAAAAGAAGATTTTCATGGGGGGGGGCGATCAGTCGTTTGCAGTGTATCGTGTATTTTGCATTTCCTTAATCGTTCGTGGCGTAGCGTCTTAGCGTCATACAGTGTGAGATAACATGACATGCTAAGAAACATGTCAAGAGATTTTACAGCGTATGGACTGGAAATGTGATCCAAGCTGGTAAGGGTTAATAACACCAAATTCTTTTATCACCTCAATAACGATTAAACAAATAGAATCAGTAGCTTTGTTATTGTGATATTCTTGTGATTTTAATTTGGATATATAGGCTTAAAGTAATAACAATTAAAAGGATACTATAACATTATAGATGTCAATGTCACAAAAGACAAGTATAATCTAGATCTTCCACAAAATTTAATATATACAGTTTATGTCAATAATACTGTGTTTGTACAAAGAAAAATGAAAATGTTAATGCAATATATAGGCTACATTAACAGCGGGTACATATTTCTATAACTAGTTTCTAAGTTAAGAAACAAGAGAACGTAGAGGAAAATTCAAAATACGAACTTTGAAAAGGCAATCCAACACTTGAAATAAGTTTTATTGGTATGAAAAAAGAAAAATAAGATAAAGAGAATGGCGAAATTCTAAAATAAATTGGACCAATAATAAGAACGTTATGAATGTTTTAAATGAGAGATCACTAAGTCTATGTGTATCTCAAATTGGCAGATTGGTCAGTGCCAGTGGATTGTGACGTAGTGACTGATAACTCTCCCGTTTGTCGTATACAGGTATACAGAAGAAAACAAAATCATTATTATTTCTCTTTTTTCGCGTAAGCGCCTTCTCTCTTTGGGCACTACTCAAAATATAACATGGATGGCATATTGTTATAGGTCCTCATGGAAATAGACCGTCCTGAGTCATATTCTTTTTTTTTTCTTTTTTTTGTGGTCATTTTGTGTGTTAATTGGAACAAATGGAAAAGTTGCCCGCCACTACATCAAAGAGGCCGATTCAGCCAATTTGAAGAGCCCATATCTATAGTGATTAAAACTTTCAAAAATTCAGAGCTTTCTCATTTTTGTCCGATTTCATTCAAACTTTCACCAGTCTACTTTTCTGATTTGTCTCCTTTTTTTTTGGAGTGGTTTGATAACAAGGTCGGATTTCCTTTTAAATGTACTTAAAGGTACTTTGTCCCTTTTTGCAGCCAACATCAAATTCTGTAGAACTTTGCAGGAATTATGAATATGTCATGTATGTCTTATATGTGAAAGTTAAACGTTAGCAGTGCCCTAGTATTCAAATTATGCAAGGAAACCCGTTTACTTTCTAGACTTCCCTGTCAGGCACTATTGAGTGACTGACTGACATCTTTTTTTCTTTGGTAATAACATACATAAAATGAGCTGCAAAAGGTACATGAGCATTTGTCTACATCAATAACCCACTACTTGTAATCGCCCAAATTAAACGGATTGAATCTCTGTGCAGCACAAAACTTACGACCATTCGGTACAAGGGTCTGAAAATCAGACGAATACTTAGGTGATGGCAATCACTTGTGTCGATTCGACAAGTAATGGTCCTTATTTTCCCACAAAAAGCTATTTTCAAACCCTTTCGTTTTGAGGGAAGTTCTAAATAAGTATTGTCTTTCAAATGCCGTTGGATTTTAACCTTTTCATTTTTTGGACCTGCAAATGAGACATAGTACCTTTAATCAAACTTTGTGCAAAAAACAGTACATGGGCCAGTAGACTGTCCCGAAATAGTGGTCCGATTTCCCCCATAAGAACTGACCGAACAAAGTTGCTTAGACCATCGATCCATGCCATCTACGAAGAAAATATTAACCTGGACATTGTCCTCGGGTTTGGTCCCCGAAAAGGGTGCAAGTCGATCACATTGGGTCCCCGCATCTATACCCATGCAACAAACTTTGTCAGGAAGAAGTCGTAGGTACAATATTTAGACACAAAAACTGAAGAAGAAACAAAATCTAAGGTATGGATTGGTTTTCAGACAAATTAACATAAGAAAAAGAGGATCATGGGGAACCAACAGGCACCGCTTAGGCATTGTTTTCCATATAGAGGGAGCAAGTAGTACAGTGGGGTTTAATATGCACAGGCAGTACATTCTACGATACACGGGAGGAAGTTTAATTTTCAAGGGGGCAAACAAAAGGTAATCATGAATCACCTCCATCACTTTGGCCGTCATTATTCTAAAATGGGAGTGGGGCGTCTCCATGTGTAAAAGATCTGTGGATATTTGGGGATCGTATTGTGTACAAATGCCATCTCCGTAGTGGCTTATTTCACTGCATCTAGCTCATTTACCAAAACAAAATGAAAGCTGTATGACTATACTTTACCAAAAACATGAACTAACAAAGAATGTCTTACGAGATGCCGTTATTAGACCCCCCCCCCAACAATTTGTTTAAAGAAATGAAATAAAAGAACGAGAGAAAAATTCTCATAAGTTAAGCCGGGACTAAGTCCAGACTAAACAAGAATTTTAGTTCACACTTCTATGGAGTGCTAGGTGTCATCTTCCTCCTTCAATATTCAGGACAAAGATAATCTACCAAAGACTTTATTGAAATTCAGTTCACACTCATATTATCTTTTTCTTCCCCTTTCATTGCAAAATTATTTTTTTGGAGACATTTCATTGCAGCATTGAAATAATCTGTACAGGGTAAATAAATTGGCAACAGGCACTCCATAAAAGTGTGGACTAAGTTAAGCCAGGCTTAACTTAGTACGCGCTATCGGAATACCACCCAATGTGTTTACCTAAGAGTAATACTGACAGAGAATTGAACGTTGTAATAACTATCGCATTCTGGTGTATATATATAAAACGTTAGTCTTCCGGAATAGGTATGATAGGTATTTGAAAGAGAAATTAAAAAAAAAAGACTTATCGTAAATCAGAAGCCAGACAAAAGATTACAAGAGAAGTTGATAAAAACACTTTAGATGGTAAGTAGAAAAATATTGTACAGTCGAGAAAATATGTGTTTTGTATTGATAACTATGTACTTCATTTACATGTACATTTGCTCTCACAAATTTATTTTCGAATGTAAATAGACACCTCAATTATTGAGCCACAAACACAAACACATTCTCTTTCCAATTGTGTCCTTGAATACAAACGTGGTTACAATGGTAACATCACACTTGAGTAGATCGTCTGTCAATATCATGCAGTTTGCTATTTTTGATGAATGGAAGTGGGTTTTCCCACAGAGCGTATAGTCAGGTGGCTTAGCGTCAAATTTATCGATTATCGTTACTTGCCGGATAAAAGCACCATTTTTGGTACAGGGCTTCCTTAGGACTTACTAAACGACATAAGGCTAGGAGCCTCCGGCAAAAAAAAAATCAATTTAAGGGTGTGGGGGCGGGGCGTCTTTTTGGAGCCCCAAATAATTTTATAACATTGATTTGTTGTTGTACAAATGCCATTTTTGGTACAGGGCTTCCTTAGGACCTACTGAACGATATTAGGGTTTGTTAGATTTGTTGTTGTACAAACGCCATGGGCCCCAATCACACATATATGAATATGTATGCCGGGGGCTCCTACCCTACCATCATTCAGCAGGTCCTAATGAAGCCCTGTACCAAAAATGGCGTTTGTACAAAAAGAAATCAATGTTTTATTACCTTACAAATTATTTGTGGACTACGAAGCGACGCTCCTGTCCCACACCCTTATATGATATTCTTGCCGGGGGCTCCTACCCTAATATCATTCAGTAGGTCCTAAGGAAGCCCTGTACCAAAAATGGCATTTGTACAACAACAAATAAATGTTATATTACCTTCTAAATTATTTGGGGGCTACGGGGCCACGCCCCCGCCCCACGCCCTTATATGATATTTTTGTCGGGGGCTCCTATCCTAATATCGTTCAGTAGGTCCTAAGGAAGCCCTGTACCAAAAATGGCATGTGTACAACAAATCAATGTTATAAAATTATTTGGGGGCTCCAGAAGACGGCCCCGCCCCACACCCTTTAATTGAATTTTTTGCCGGGGGCTCCTAGCTTAATATCGTTTAGTAGGTCCTAAGGGAACCCTGTACCAAAAAATGGTGCTTTTATCCGGCAAGTAACGATAATTTCACTAAGCCACCTGACTAGTATAAGCACCTTTGAACTTATCGGCGGTATTCATCATTTGCATCTATAGAGGGTGAATTATTTAAGCTTTCAGTGGTGGATATATTATTTTGGAGATCGACTTTATTAGAATCCTGGATAACAGAGCAAGACGTTTTATTTGCTTTCATTACTATATTTGGAAGAGGAAAGGACGGTAACTACACTTTTTCACCCCCTCTTTCTCCACTATTCTTCCTTTATCTCCGTCCATTTCTCTCTTTCTCTTCCTCTTTCTCTGTCAACCATTAAAGGACTTTTCCAGTGTCAATAACGTATGCAGACAACGAAATAATGTACACGTAGTATAGGCTAGGTTTACAGCGTATACATACTTACTATAACTATTTTCTAATTGAAAAAAACAAAAAAAAAACAAATGAGGAAAATACAAAATACGAAATTTGACACATGAGTATAAGGTACTTTACAAAACTGTGTACACAAACAGTATAAAGACCAGGAGTGTGTATCGAAATAGTCACCCCATTTTACCCATAAGAATTTACTTTCTTTTTCACCTAAAACATAAAGTAACACCATTTTACATCGAGATGCGGTTATCACACCCCTCTCCGAAAAAAGGAAAAGAATACAAGACTTATAATTATGAAAAAAAGGGGGGGGGGATTGGTCCCAAAGCTACATCGTTTATGCATGGAATATCTTCGATGTCATCCACTTCAGAAACATTATTATCATGGGTGTCATTTTTTGATGATGGGGAAACATTAAATTATGTTTTCTCCAGTTTCATCCCTGGGTTTGCCATGTATGTCTACTAGCATGACCACAGGTGTGTAGGTGTTTAATATCATCATCATTTCCACAATTTATTATATGATAAACATAATCCTATCTTACCTCATTCTCTTACTACGGTACCGTTATATAATGCAGATGAAGATATTCCGAATTCCACGTCACAAATCGATAATCTGTATATTTTCAATTAAATCGAATTTAATTACCGGGGGTAAACGGAATCGAATTGAAGCGGCAATTATTTTGAAATAGACAACTGCCGAATTAACATGAAATATTCAAAGTGAAAATCACTAATTATAACAGAATTGCTGTAACATTTTAAAAAGATATCCTAATATTCTCACATTCCTTACGATGTTTAGTCAAGAAACAGAACTTCCGACTGTTAAACTAGGCCTAATTTTTGTTAATACATTGTTCTTCTCTACATCATAGCAAATTAATCTTTCATATTATCAGTCCCCAGAGCATTCAATGTAATAGCTTTCCAGACAGGGTGCAAACTGTATACAAAGGGATTTTTAATGGAATGCAGCAATATTTACACCATGGTCCTGTAAGGCTTTAAAAGAAATTTGATTTGATGAATTAGTCAAGTTCAATATAACATAACTACGAAGAGTAAAATGATATTAAAAAATGAAAACAAAACAATAATACCAATGACTTGACAGGATGACCCATGAAAGCTGAAAAGCTTATTTACAATTGGGTCCTAATAACAAAGTCAGTATTAATTGTTACTTCATAAAAAAAATAATAATCACAATAAAAATTGATAAGAATAATACCAAACAAAATAAACTGTTAAATACATTTAGAATAACAGCCTAAGGGAAATAACACTTATAAGAAGTTAATCAATATTTTAACAATTTTCAAGTTAAACATAATATGATATCATATCACTTGGTTCTATTTCTTGTGTCTCAAGTGGTAGGTGCCTCTTAAATTCAACTTCAAAGTTTTTAAAGTTTTGAATTGCTTTAAAGTAGCATTAAATTTTGTTACGATAAAATAGTAGGAAAAGGGATAATGGAATATTGATAACAGACGTTAAACATATTTTTTTGCTCTAAAGTACAATATTCAGTCAGTAGGCTTATGTACTTTGTCACACAAACAAACAAATGAAAATACTGACTTACTAAAAGATTCATTTTGCACTCATTAGAAAAAAAATCGCAAAAAAAGATTAGCCAAAACATTCAACAGTGTGTCTGTAGCCGTTTTTATTTTTTGATTTTGCAGTAACAATCATTTGTTAAAATTTCAAGAGTAAACAATTATACAACGCAAGAAGTATATAGTTTATATATATTTTACGTTTTAACATATCATTTCGATAGAGGGACGTTATTATTATATTGGATAATGTCAAATGTATATAGAGGCAACTAAAATCTAACGAGAGAATGGACATCTTCTCATTCGTTTAGTTCACATAATGAACAATATAATATGACACATTATAGGCCCATATTAGAGTAGAGCTGGAGCAGAGAGGTATACACACCACCAATAATGGTAATATCGTGTGACATGGATTACAGTGATACCTTGATAAAATGCAACTTCTTGCCACATGCAAACGCGAGCATGTCTAGAGAGAGGGAAACCAAGTAACACCAATCACAACTACATGTAAGCTTCAGATTAAGTACATTGAACTCAACTCTCTCCTTCAGGTTCAGCCCATCAAGGTCATAGAGCCTGATCGCCACGTTACCATTCTTACCATTAAAACTCGCTACATACACCCTGTCCTGCTCATCCACGGCAGCATACATGTAGACATTGGATGGAGCTTGTAGAGACTTACCAGCATTCCCATCTCTGTCATAGACTGCCACCATGCTTGGATTGGCGTAACATGAACTGGTGACAATCAAACCCGACCTGGTAGAAGATACCTGCCTCGCCATGTTGTGTTTTGTTGGAACAGTGTGTTTGAGAGTAGATCCAGTCGGGTCATAGATATAGACTTGATTCCCATTTTTAGTGGTGAGGATTTCATCTGATGGACTTCTGTTTAGTCTGATAGAGGCATTGCTTTTTATATGGATGGTTGATTTCCTGGATCCATTGGGAGAATATATGTGTGCTTCAATGGTACCCGTCGATATGCATAACGACCTGTCTTGTTAAAACACAAGATCATAACACCTCATGTTACTTGGCATGTTTGCATACTGCTCCTGTTTACCAGCTGAATCAATGATATCTATACCATGCGCACCATTATATCCGATACATGGGTGTCGATCACGGGGGGGGGATATATCCCCCAATATTTCAGGTGGGGGATGGCCTGTACAATCATCCCCCAATAATTCACCATCAAAAAAAAAAAAAAATGAAGAGAAAAATTAATGATGAGAGCCCAATGAGAGTAGTTAATGGTTATATATATAAATAGAAAACGAAGTAAATGAGACAACCGTATATGAGACAAGAATAAATTGAATTCTCGCTCATACGGCTTCATCAGGAATTGATGAATTTATTCAATTTATTCAATCAACAGCATCATAGAAATGCAGTGCGCCAAATGCAAAGCCGCAGCGTTAAAAAGCAACGAGCTAAATGTTAAGCGCGAAGCGCAAGAGTGCAAAAAAAAGTAGAGAGTGGGAGAGAGAATAATAACCCAGGTAGCAAGCCCATGTGGGACCCACATGGGTCCCATATTCTCTGAAACATGGGCCCCATATGGAAAACCATCTGGGGCACTAAGGCATCTGCACCCAAGAAGCATATGGGACCCATATGGGTAAACCCATATAAGACAGATGGGACCCAGATGGAACCCATACCAAACTGGGCCCAAATGGGTATGCCCAGCTTAATCCCATCTGGTACCCATATTGGTTAACCCAGATTTTCCCCATGTGTTACCCATATGGGCATATTCATATTCTACCCATATGTGTACGCCCAGCTCATTCCCATCTGGGACCCATAAGGGCTGGCCCAGATAGATCCCATATGGGTTACTAAATATTGGCCCCATATGGGATACATATATATGGTTCCATTTAATAGCCCAGATGGCACGAGTGACCCAGATCATCCCCATATGGGCCCCATATGGGCTTGCTACCTGGGAAAAGGGGAAGAAACGGGCAGAAGAAAAAGGAAGGGGGAAGAGAAAAGGAAGAAAGACAAGAGAAAGCCGGGACATATATATTCCAGCATTTCTTCAGGATACTGATGTGAATGGGCGATGAACAAAGAGGTTGACTTTAAAGTAACCTACAATGAAATATTGCTCATGTTTATTTCTTACAATGTCAAAATTACTTTACGGGATCCCCTCCCTAAAAAGCTTAGGCATGGGTGATGGTAGGTATGAGGTTAATGCATGATCAGGAATTAGTTGAGTGGATGGAAAAGAAGTGAGAAATAAGCTGAAAGAAACATGGAAAATTGCCATGGAATGATGGAAGGCAATGTGAGACAGGCCCAACATGTTCTAAAACAAGTAATAATATTCAAGAATAATTATGATTTCTTTCACCTAGGAGTTCTTAAAAAACTAATTAAAAACGAATAAATAATCAATGCCACATTATTGACAGGGCTTTAAGGAATGTGAAAAGAAACAAAAAAGAAACAAAAAATATTGAATGAAATTTGGGACTGATTGTGAATTTCAATACGCGAAATTTACAAGCTCAGGCATTCGCGCAGAATGTGCCTCTTGAAAATAAGCTCTTTGTATGTACATAAACAAGCAATACAACAGAATACTCCAGTTCGATATTTTGGAGAAAGATTATGTCACAACTTATTTTTGTTTTATTGAAAAGCTGATGTATAGGCCTATGTATTGTATTCAAACGTAACAGGCATAAGATTGTTAAGGTGTTTTTGAAAGTTAGAATGTTATTAAGTTTGAAGTTTTGTTTATAACACCCTTCCAATAATAATGCACCTTCTAAGACTGGTTATAGTTTTTGAGGAAAAAATAGTGCTCTGGTCAGGGCCTTAGGGAATATTATGCTTATATTTTAGAGCGTATCTGGTATGATAAGTATATCTGGGTGAAGAAGGAGATAATGGAAGTTTGTTGTTTGGTAGTTGGAACGTAAGTTTTATATTATGTTTTTAAGAAACAGACAGTTTGTATGAGATCAGGAGTGGAAATTTTCTGTCATTTTGAGAACCAAATTTTGCATCAGTGATATTCTGTTTCATTGAATTGAGTTTGAGAGATTCAGTTGGTTTAATTAAAGAAGGAAGAGAGTCAAATGAAGAACCAAAAGCAATATGTTTTTCATTTACTAATGAGAACTATGTTTTTGAGATCTCCTTACACAGAATATTGGAATGGGTTTTTCACGATGAATGTTGTTTGGAGACATCAATATTCATAAAATGTATGTTTCTATCACCAGGAAATAAAGAATTTTCTGTCTACATGAACCTTTCCTGGTTGCTTATTAATGCATTTGCCCACTGGTAACATAATACTTTCACAAGTTGATATCCCTCACCATTGGATTTTTTTGGTAATGTCTAAATTTCGTTTAAAAATAGATGATATCAGTCTGGTAGGCCTACACTGCAGGCAAGAGTCAGGACTAACATTTAGCATGTTATTAATTTTATTACCACTCTTATATTCTCTGAAATGTTATCTTTATTGAGGGTGACTTGAAAAAGTTAATAACTTGGAAGGGAGGGTGCAACCTGCCACACGCTTCTACCTCTTGGTTGCTTTGATCCATTGCCGAAAATATTTTGGCACCTATCATCCCCAACCACGGATACAAATCGACACCCCTGATCCGATAGCTACACTATCGACAGAGTAAAGGGTCATACCCGACATCGGTCCCCGTAGATCTACACATAGAATGACTTGCAACTTGTGATTTGATTCTGATATGCTCCCGATGTCCAGACGAGTAGCATCTGCAGGCTTGAACCTCTTCTCCTGTGCTTTCTTCGTAATGGCTGCCGCAGAAGTGTGATCAATAGCCTTCTTCAGCATGTCATCCAGCTCCTCACAGAGCAAGGTATGAGCAGACAAACTGTCCGTCTCAAGACGACCCAGTCTGTCATTAGCTACCAGTGTTATTGAACTACAAATACTCTTGATCCTCTTTCGATCGTTGGATTTCAAGACGTTGAGGTCGTCATCGAAACTCCGCTTTATTGCATTGATGTGCTCGATGAGATTTCGATGATTTTCTTCAAGTTCTTTGGCCTTGATGCTGTATGCTTGACTGACATCGCCCAGTAGTCTCTGCACGGCAGTGTATACTTCATGGCGTTGTACTTCCACATTCTGAATGTTCTTCTCCAGTTCTGATTTCTTAGTGGCACATCGCTTGACTAGGCCGTTCACCTAAACAAAACGAATAATAGAGAAATGAAAAGAAAATTTTGTAGAATGAGATGTATGCCAATTACATGGAGCTGTTTTAAAATTTAAAGGGAACCAAAACCCTCAGCATAAGTTACCTTTATTGTAAAGTTTAAACGATTTGAATAAGATTAGTGAAAAATTGAACAAAATCAGGCAAGGTATATAAAGGAAGTTAAAGCTAAAGAAATAACTTGTCACAAGAGGGCGATATTTAATTTGATCGCGTCATTTGCCGATACCTCTCCATGCCTTCTGAACATGGAATTTCACAATTTTTTTCATTTTCTTCGTATTCATTTGTGTTCAATATCCGACTTCATAAAATGTGAAGTAGAATATCATTCTGCATTCTATATCTTGTTTTCAGGGGAGTAGATTATCTCAATCACAAGAAAGAAGGAAAAACATGAAATTCCATGTTCAGAAGGCTTGGAGAGTTGTCGGCAAATGACGCGATCAAATTAAATATCGCCCTCTGGTGACAAGTTATTTCTTTAGCTTTAACTTCCTTATTCCTTGCCTGATTTTGTTCAATTTTTCACTAATCTTATTCAAATCGTTTAAACTTTACAATAAAGGTAACTTATGCTGAGGGTTTTGGTTCCCTTTAAACACGAGATTTTGCGCACTTTTGCCACGACCCACCCCCCCCCCCCAAGCCCACATCATATATCATACAAGGACAGAGGAATTGAATACATTTTTGTTTCTGCGTTCTCAAAAAGCAATCCAACCCTTAAAATAAGTCCATTTCTATGAATGCAGTAATACCAGATAAACAGAATGGAGATAGGCCAAATAGTAATAGTATAATAATAATAATAATCATCATCATCGTAATGATGATAATAATGATAAATAATAATTAAGTAATACTGACTGCCTTCAGGGCAATACGACATATATCGCCCGAACCAAAGGTGAGGGTGATATATGACAAGTCGTATTGCCCTGATTTAGGCTGTCAATATTACGATTATTAACCACATGAGATCAGTGGCGTAATGAGCAAAAAAGTTTGGGGGGCTGGCAAACAAAAAATCCGCATCACCCCACTCTTACATGCAGGACCCACTAAACGTTTTTCAAAGTGGGTGGGGGGAGGCTAAAGTATTTACGATCAGGTAGAGCGTAGTGTAAATTGGCGTGGGGTCTAGGGGCAAAGCCCCGGCAGGGGTCAGGGGCAGAGTCCCCGGAAGCTCAGGGGGTATGGGCATTTAATTACGGTCAGATGAGCATATTTTGATACCTTATTCATGACACTGGCAGGTCACTAAATGGCGTGGGGTCGAGGGGGCTGAGCCCCCTGAAACTCAGGGATTTGAAGCATTTTATAACGGTCATTGAGCATTCAGGGGCGCGCTTTAGGCCCTCTGGTGGGGTCCAGGGGGCTCTGCCCCTGGACCTCAGGGTTTTAGGCAATAAATTACTGTCAGATGAGTATCCAGGGGCCTGACTTAGGGCCATTGGTTGGGTCCAGGGGGCAGAGCCCCTGGAAACTCAGGGGTTTTAGGCGTTTAATTACGGTCAGATGAGCATATTTTGATACCTTATTTGTGACACTGGCAGGGCACTAATTGGCGTGGGGTCCAGGGGCGGGGTCAGGGGGAACAGAAGCTCATGGGTTTAAGGCATTTTATAACGGTCAGATAAGCATTCAGGGGCCTGCCTTAGGGCCCCTGGTGGGGTCGAGGGCAGAGCCACCGGAAGTTCAGGGTTTTAGGCATTAAATTACGTCAGATGAGCATCTAGGGGCCCGTTTTAGGGCCTAGGTGGGGTCAGAGGGCAGAGCTCCTGGAAGCTCAGGGGTTTTAGGCATTAAATTACCGTCAGATGAGCATCTAGGGGCCTATAGGTGGGGTCCAGAGGGCAGAGCTCCTGGAAGCTCAGGGGTTTTAGGCATTTATCACGGTCAGATGAGCATATTTTGATAACCTATTAGTGACACTGGCAGGTCACTAATTGGCGTGGGGTCAGGGAGCGTAGCCCCGGAAGCTCAGGGTTTTAGGCATTTAATCACGGTCAGATGAGCATATTTTGTGACACTGGCAGGTCACTATTCTCTCTTTCTTTCTATTTCTCTTTAGCAGGGGCGGATCTAGCTTTTTGCTAAGGGGGGTTGCAGCGGCGAGGCGATTTTGGGGGGCTATTTTGAACCCCCCCCCGGCCCGTAAGTGATGTTTTCCTGGCATCTACTAACACAATGGAGACCATAAAAAGCAGTGCTTGATAACGTCTTTTAAATCAAGTAACAGTTAAAACAATTTGACACAATGACGATGCAGAGCATCGTCCACGAGCCGCGTAGCGGCGAGGCGATTTTTTTTTTTTTTTTTTTTTGGGCTATTTTGAACCCTCGTAAGTGATGTTTTCCTGGCATCTACTAACACAATGGAGACCATAAAGCAGTGCATGATAACTTTTTTTAAATCAAGTAACAGTTTAAACAGTTTGACCCAATGACGATGCGGAGCATCGTCCTCGAGCCGCGTAGCGGCGAGGCGATTTGGGGGGGCTATTTTGAACCCTCGTAAGTGATGTTTTCCTGGCATCTACTAACACAATGGAGACCATAAAGCAGTGCACGATAACGTCTTTTTAAATCAAGTAACAGTTTAAACAGTTTGACCCAATGAGGCAATGACGATGCAGAGCATCCTCCACGAGCCGCATAGCGGCGAGGCGATTTTTGGGGGTTATTTTGAACCCCCATAAGTGATGCGGAGCATCGTCCACGAGCCGCGTAGCGGCGAGGCGATTTGGGGCTATTTTGAACCCCCGTAAGTGATGTTTTCCTGGCATCTACTAACACAATGGAGACCATAAAAAGCAGTGCATGATAACGTCTTTTTAAATCAAGTAACAGTTTAATACACAGTAATATCCAGAGTTATCATGTGTTTGGTTAAGTTACCAGATGAGTTGAATATCTTCTGACAATATGTGCACTTGAAAGGTTTCGCTCCAGTGTGCGTTCTTTCTTTTTCTCTTTTTGGGCCTGGAGCCCTGTCGTTCTGCGGGCCCTGCCATAGGGCTTTGTAGCCTCTAAATAAGCATATTTCTTGCCTGACTGTAAATTTAGGAATTTGTAATTTTCCAACAAACGCATAAAAAGTATAATTTACTAAAAAGTGAGGAAAATCTCGGATAATTATGTCATTTCAGCAACATTTGTAAATCACCGGTATCGAATTAGAAATGAACCACGTTTGAATTTTTTGTGACACTGGCAGGACACTAATTGGCTCACCCCCATCAGTACGCATGCAGTGCCCCGATCTACACCTTGTTGGCGGAAAAATCGCAACTGATCTCCCCTATCTATCTTCTTTCTCTCTTTCTTTCCTTACCTTTACCTCCCCTTCCCTTTCCCTTCTTCCTTCTCTCTCTTTTAGGTTTGCTAGGGGCAAGGGCCTTTCGCCCCGATCCACATGTTGTTGGCGGGATTAATCGCAACTGATCTCCCTTCTTTTCACCCTTTTCTTCTTCTCTTTTTGTTCCTTTTAGCTCTCCTCTTTCCCTTCCTCTTCTTTTTTGGCGGGGCAGGGGGGAGAGCAAGGGCCTGTTGCCCCCCCGATCCACAACTTGTTGGCGGGAAAATTGCAACTGATATCCCCCTTCTTTTCTTTTCTTCTTCCTCTTTTTTTCCTTCCCTTTATCTCCTCTTTTCCTTTTTTCCTTCTCTCCCTCTTTTTTTTTTGCGGGGGCAGGCTGCTCCCCTGGATCCGCGCCTGTGGAACATACCTTCCGGAAATGACCCTCTTGCCACATCCAAAACAAACCCTGCGCATTCCCCCGCGTACCGCCTAGAGCTGCCGCGGTCTTCTCTAAGCTCTTCTCTAGGCCGTATCCAGACGTTTCGCTAAACTGGATATACGGTTATCTACTAGTGTTAGTGTTAGTGGACAAGGCCCATTAGTGACTATAAAAACATATGCTCTTCCTGGCTATTTGGGAATGTGTCAGTTTGCAACAGAAATGGAGAAACGCGCATTTTGTTGAAAATCATGTGATATCACGAACATTTTATAAATCTCTTGTATGGAATTGAAAATAAGTCATGGTTTAATTTCATTTGGGGGGCTAGCGCCCCCAAGCCCCCCACCAGTACGCCAGTGCATGAGATATCTAGAGCAAACAAGAAACTCTTACTATCTTACTCTTAAATTATGCACAGAGATTCCTACCATGAAAAGTTGCAAAAACATTGTCAAACCAGCACTGTGCATCCAGTGAGTGCTTGACGAAATTTTCGATACACTGCAAACAGTGTGCCTTAGGTGTGATTATTACGTCACAATAGAGTGCGCAGGTTCTCATACGCGTAATAGATGCGCAATGAAAATTACAAAACACCCGGATGTTGGCTCTACTTTTTGCCTGCTAGTTTAACACGCATTTCGCCATTGACTTTTGTGATCGGGCAATATAATTTGTCCATTGGTTAACTTTGCATTAATATTGACCGGCAAATTACACACAAAATCTCATTGAATTTTCTGAGCAGTCAATATATATATTTTTTTTCGCGCGTAGTTTTGTTGGCTTATCAAATAAACTTAGAGGGCAATACATATTAACAATTGCCCTGCTCAGATGTCTGATACGCTTCATAATAATGCATATTAGTAATAACAATAATAAAAGCAAAATAATGATAATGAGAAGGATATCAATACTAATTCTATTACTAATTATGGTGATGATGATGATGATGGTGAATATGATGATGATGATTTTCATTAACATTATTCCTATTATTATCATGATCATAATTACTATTCTTCTTATTCTTCTTCTTATTATTTTTATGCAAAATGCTTACAAAAGATAACAATTGCTATGGGCCCTTTTGCACAAATACCATATAATGAAGGTTCACCGATTCCTTACATTTATCTTTATGATTTTCGAGGATTACAATTTTCAGTTCCTAACAAGGCGTAGCTACGAAGTTATCTGGATGGTCTGGGCAAGTGTCCCTTTCACCCATTAAACGGTAAACCATAAAATGGAGGAGGTAACGAAGAGACGGAGAGATTTATAAAATCATAAAAAATGAAGGGAGAGAAGAAAGAGTTATATGTATTGAGCGCCCAGTTTTTATCAAGCCTTGGCTTTTAGGAGCATCCTTACCATTTATTTTGTATTCTTGTTAATATTACATACTTTCTTAAATTGTATTTTAAATGGTTGGAAAAAAAATGAACTGAACTGAACTAAATTGAATTGAGATGATACCATGAACCCCTTCGGACCTTTATGGGGGGTAGCAAACACTGGATTATTTACAAGGATTTTTCTTTTACTAATGCATAGCTGTGAAATATAGCTATGTTTACTACCTTCACATACCCTCCCCCTCCTAAGCGACAAACACAATTTCTCCTTTCAATCTTATGTTTCTTGATATTTATAAAGAATAGTGTTTTTAACTTTCAACATAAAAAAGAAAGAGAAAAATACATTGAATTCCTCTTTTTTGTATTATTGGATTGGAATGTAGCTTTCTTAAGCATATGTTTAGAAACACAGAAGCAGATTTAAGAATTTGCAAATTGAAGCATACGTAAAGTTATATTTTTTTATAATGACATAACATACCTCATATAAAATTGTTTCTATAATATTAATGATCATATACACGACAGAAAGTTTACTATTACGTGAGGAAGTGTAGCGACCGAGCGAAAAGATTGCTTCTGTGAAATTGAAAAGTGTAATCAAGTGTTGTTTGAAACACCACTAAAAATCCCAGCCTACTTCAAAATAATGATTTGCATAAAGAGCTTCATGTCTTGTGAGAGGGTGTGGCGAAAGTGTTGTCCCACCTTACTAGAGAGAAGTATTGGCTTTCTCGTTGTACCCGCTTCAAGACCATGTATAATAGACAGGGCTTGTATAATGATACGAAATATTCCAACTATTAAAATGCGAGGAAGCCTAGTGACCGAGAAGAAAAAAAATAGCGTTTTATAAAGTTGATTCCGTAGTTTAGAGCACTCAGAAGCTTTTCTATTCTGCAATATTATCACATGTAATTGTGCTAAATTGTCTAACGCGCCGGTGGTGCCTTTGCCTGCTCCACCTTTATAAAGGCCTTGGGGTAGAGCGTTTTGTATTGTCTATCTGCAGCAGATTACTATACATTGTTATACATCATATCTCGTTCGTGCCATTTCCTCGATTTTTCCTTCTTTTTGTTTTTTTAGAACCTCTTGTTAATGGTTATACTGCAAAATTAATGATGTCAAACGTTTGTTCCGGCAAGGGTGCCACCCCTCCCCGCTTTTGGCGCCTATGGTACCTTAAATGAAACCACGATTACCTTAAGCCGTAACTCCTGCTCGAAATCAGCCTGATTCTTGATTTTGTGAATTTGATGACCGATGATCACGCACTTAAAACAGACGTGGACCTTACAATCCTCACAAAACATATCTTTGTTCTCTTGTTTGTGGATGCCGCACTTCTCAGATGGATGATTAATGCTGACCTTCCCGTTGGTGATATCCTGTATGGATACAATCTCGTGACCTTCAAAGACGACTGTAAGATTTTGATGACAATCCAGACACTTTTCACACATGTAGTTATTACACGTTCTGCAGAATAAGACAGCATCTCGCTGAAACTTGCACGCAGTGCATTTTGGATTCATCTCAAGGACAGCATTCATCCCTCCACACTTAGCGTGGTAATCTTCTACGAGTCCGTTGACCGTCACATTGGTGAGGAAATCATCGACACGGTTCGCAAACAACTTGGTGATAATCCTGCAGAGAGGACAGATCATGTGATCAAGGTCCTGGTGGGACAGGTCATAGTTCTTGAGACATTTCCGACAGAAGGTGTGTCCGCATGAAGTCAGGATGGTTGACTCGTCGAAGATATCAAGACATAGTGGACACGTCAGGTTCTGTGAAGAGCTTGGAGCTTTCTCTTCCTCGGTCTTCTCAGCCATTGGTAAAAATGTCGGATGTTTGGCTTATAACAAAAACGAGCTCATAATACGCATATATCCAATGTACAATAAAGCTTACAGTGTGATCAGCTAATGTGTACTTAAAGCCAACAGCCAGTTCATGCAAGCACAAACAATATGCGGTGACGTAGTAGATTATACCCATATCCTGAGTCTACGTAACAAGTGCGACCTAACTGCATGTATAGTTCTGTATAAATTTCTCACGTTGTATATGTAACTTTCAAAAGTACAGAGTCTCTATTCAAGTGTATATATCAATACAAATGTGATTACAATGCTAAACTCACACTTAAGTAGATCGCGTGTGAAAATAATGCAGTTTGTGCATCCTGGCCTATGCTATTAATAGCAGCGTACATGTACTAAGCACCTTTGAACTTAATGCATGCATGGCGGTATTCATCAGTTTTATCTATAGAGTGCGACCTTTTTTAGTTTTTTTTGTTGTGGATATATTGTGTTGGAGATTCACTTTTGCTTTTATTTGCTTTTATTGCAATGTTTGGAAGGGTAAAAGAGGGTAACCACACTTTTATTTCACTCCTTCTTTCTTCACTATTCTTCCTTTATCTCATTCCATTTCTCTCATTCTCTTCCCTTTTCACTGTCAAAATTTCTCTTAACTTTTTTACGTATGGAATCCTACGAGGCTACACTTATTACAATGCAATATTCGCCTGAAAATTTTTTTTCACCATTTCTTCTCTTATAAAAAAATATATTATAGGCTAATTTAGGCTCATAACCATGATAATGTGAATCATGTCTGTCTCAAGAGCTGATAATGAGAAAAATTATATCAAATATAATATGTAAGCCATATTGCACGGAAATATGATTCATTTGAAATAATAATGTATTAAAAGTAATAATAAGAGTTCTGTTTGTGAAACTGCATTTTAAGATAAAAAATATGTTCATTGTAAAGTGAATGGGTTATTTTGGACCAGCAAAATAGCAGAAAAAGTCTGAAACAGTGCTGGAATCAAATATCTCTGTCCAATGGTTTTCACTGGTTGTGTTCTCAGCAAGATTAATATTATAGTGTTATCATTAAAATGATACCTGAATCTCACAAAAGGCCTACACAATTACTCCTATATACTGCATAATCAATATTTCCCGATAACTTTACAGTTTCCAATCGCTTCTGGACAGTTTCTCTCGTACATGTCGTGCAGTTAAATTTAAATGACCAGCACTCATCTTTATCTGTAGAGGTTTCAAAAGTTTAGTCTCTCTGTTTAGATTATTCCAGGTATTCAACAAGAATCTTCTGTAATTTCTGTAAATTAGGGGCTAATCAACATAAGTGTTTATGAATCTATATTTGATTTGCACAGGATGCCGGTGAGAGCAGTATGTCTCATGTATTTTTGTGACTTTAGGTATTTTAAAAGCACTTAAAAGCACTCTAGATGGTAAGTAGAAAATATTGTACAGTCGAGAAAATATGTGTTTTGTATTGATAACTATGTACTTCAATTACATGTATATTTGCTATCACAAATTTATTTTCGAATGTAAATAGACACCTCAATTATTGAGGCACAAACACAAACACATTCTCTTTCCAATTGTGTCCTTGAATACAAACGTGGTTACAATGGTAACATCACACTTGAGTAGATCGTCTGTCAATATCATGCAGTTTGCTATTTTTGATGAATAGAAGTGGTTTTTCCAACAGAGAGTATAGTCAGGTGGCTTAGCGTCAAATTTATCGATTATCGTTACTTGCCGGATAAAAGCACCATATTTGGTACAGGGCTTCCTTAGGACTTACTAAACGATATTAGGCTAGAAGCCCCCGGCAAAAAAAAAATCAATTTAAGGGTGTGGGGGCGGGGGCGTCTTTTGGAGCCCCAAATAATTTTATAACATTGATTTGTTGTTGTACAAATGCCATTTTTGGTACAGGGCTTCCTTAGGACCTACTGAACGATATTAGGGTTTGTTAGATTTGTTGTTGTACAAACGCCATGGGCCCCCAATCACACATGTATGAATTTATTATTATTATTTATTATTATTACATTTATTATTATTATAATATGTATGCCGGGGCTCCTACCCTACCATCATTCAGCAGGTCCTAATGAAGCCCTGTACCAAAAATGGCGTTTGTACAAAAAGAAATCAATGTTTTATTACCTTACAAATTATTTGTGGACTACGAAGCGACGCCCCTGTCCCACACCCTTATATGATATTCTTGCCGGGGGCTCCTACCCTAATATTATTCAGTAGGTCCTAAGGAAGCCCTGTACCAAAAATGGCATTTGTACAACAACAAATCAATGTTATAAAATTATTTGGGGGCTCCAGAAGACGGCCCCGCCCCACACCCTTAAATTGATTTTTTTGCCGGGGACCCTGTACCAAAAATGGTGCTTTTATCCGGCAAGTAACGATAATTTCACATAGCCACCTGACTAGTATAAGCACCTTTGAACTTATCGGCGGTATTCATCATTTGCATCTATAGAGGGTGAATTATTTAAGCTTTCAGTGGTGGATATATTATTTTGGAGATCAACTTTATTAGAATCCTGGATAACAGAGCGAGACGTTTTATTTGCTTTCATTACTATATTTGGAAGAGGAAAGGACGGTAACTACACCTTTTCACCCCCTCTTTCTCCACTATTCTTCCTTTATGTCCGTCCATTTCTCTCTTTCTCTTCCTCTTTCTCTGTCAACCATTAAAGGACTTTTTCCAGTGTCAATACCGTATGCAGACAATGAAATAATGTACACATAGTTATAGGCTAGGTTTACAGCGTATGCATACTTACTATAACTATTTTCTAATTGAAAAAAACAAAAAAACAAATGAGGAAAATACAAAATACGAAATTTGAGACGTGTGTATAAGGTACTTAACAAAACTGTGTACACAAACAGTATAAAGACCAGGAGTGTGTATCGAAATAGTCACCCCATTTTACCCATAAGAATTTACTTTCTTTTTCACCTAAAACATAAAGTAACACCATTTTACATCGAGATGCGGTTATCACATCCCCTCCCCTCTCTGAAAAAAGGAAAAGAATACTTGATTTATAATTATAAAAAAGGGGGTGGGGGGAATTGGTCCCAAAGCTACATCGTTTATGCATAGAATTTCTTCGATGTCATCCACTTCAGAAACATTATTATCTTGGGTGTCATTTTTTGATGATGGGGAAACATTAAATTATGTTTTCTCCAGTTTCATCCCTGGGTTTGCCATGCATGTCTACTAGCATGACCACAGGTGTGTAGGTGTTTAATATCATCATCATTTCCATAATTTATTATATGATAAACATTATCTTACCTCATTCTCTTACTACCGTTATATAATGCAGATGAAGATATTCCGAATTCCACGTCACAAATCGATAATCTGTATAGATTCAATTGAATCGAATTTAATTACCGGGGGTAAACGGAATCGAATTGAAGCGGTAATTATTTTGAAATAGACAACTGCCGAATTTACATGAAATATTCAAAGTGAAAATCACTAATTATAACAGAAGTGCTGTACCATTTTAAAAAGATATCCTAATATTCTCACATTCCTTACGATGTTTAGTCAAGAAACAGAACTTCCGACTGTTAAACTAGGCCTAATTTTTGTTAACACATTGCTCTTCTCTACATCATAGCAAATTAATCTTTCATATTATCAGTCCCCAGAGCATTCAATGTAATAGCTTTCCAGACAGGGTGCAAACTGTATACAAAGGGATTTTTAATGGAATGCAGCAATATTTACACCATGGTCCTGTAAGGCTTTAAAAGAAATTTGATTTGATGAATTAGTCAAGTTCAATATAACATAACTACGAAGAGTAAAATGATATTAAAAAATGAAAACAAAACAATAATACCAATGACTTGACAGGATGACCCATGCAAGCTGAAAAGCTTATTTACAATGAGGTCCTAATAACAAAGTCAGTATTAATTGTTACTTCATTTAGATATACCAAATAATCACAATAACAATTAATAAACATAATACCACACAAAATAAACTTTTACATACTTTGAGAATAACAACATAAGGGAAATAACACTAATAAGAAGTTAATTAATATTTTATCAATTTTCATTTGTTAAAATATGAAAGAGAAAACAATTACACAACGCAAGAAGTATAGAGTTTATGTATATTTTACGTATTAACATATCATTTCGATAGAGGGACGTTATTATTATATTGGATAATGTCAACTGTATATAGAGGCAACTAAAATCTAACGAGAGAATGGACATCTTCTCATTCGTTTAGATCACATAATGAACAATATATTATCGGCCCATATTAGAGTACAGCTGGAGCAGAGAGGTATACACACCACCAATAATGGTAATAGAGTGTGACATGGATTACAGCGATACCTTGATAAAATACAACTTCTTGTCACAAGCAAACGCGAGCATGTCTGGAGAGAGGGAAACCAAGTAACACCAACCCCAACTACATGTAAGCTTCAGACTAAGTACATTGAACTCAACTCTCTCCTTCAGGTTCAGACCATCAAGGTCATAGAGCCTGATCGCCACGTTACCATTCTTAAGATCAAAACTCGCTACATACACCCTGTCCTGCTCATCCACGGCAGCATACAGGTAGACATTGGATGGAGCTTGTAGAGACTTACCAGCATTCCCATCTCTGTCATAGACTGCCACCATGCTTGGATTGGCGTAACATGAACTGGTGACAATCAAACCCGACCTGGTAGAAGATACCTGCCTCACCATGTTGTGTTTTGTTGGAACAGTGTGTTTGAGAGTAGATCCAGTCGGGTCATAGATATAGACTTGCTTCTCATTGTTAGCGGTGAGGATTTCATCTGATAGACTTCTGTTTAGTCTGATATAGGAATTTCCGTTCACGTGGATGGTTGATTTCCTGGATCCATTGGGAGAATATATGTGTGCTTCAATGGCACCCGTCGATATGCATAACGACCTGTCTTGTTGAAACACAAGATCATAACAGGTCATGTTATTTGGTATGCTGGCATACTGCTTCTGTTTACCAGCTGCATCAATGATATCTATACCATGTTCATCAGCATATCCGATAGATACACTGTCATCAGAGTACGCGGTCATACCCCTCATCCGTTCACGTAGACCTACACACAGACTGACTTGCAACTTGGGATCTGATTCTGAGATGCTCCCGATGTCCAGACGAGTATCATCTGCAGGCTTGAACCTCTTCTTCTGTGCTTTCTTCATAAGGGCTGCCGCAGAAGTGTGATCAATAGCCTTCTTCAGCATGGCATCCAGCTCCTCACAGAGCAAGGTATGAGCAGACAAACTGTCCGTCTCAAGACGACCCAGTCTGTCATTAGCTACCAGTGTTATTGAACTACAAATACTCTTGATCCTCTTTCGATCGTTGGATTTCAAGACATTGAGGTCGTCATCAAAACTCCGCTTGACTGCATTGATGTGCTCGATGAGATTTCGATGATTTTCTTCAAGCACTTTGGCCTTGATGCTGTAGGTTTGACTGACATCGTCCAGTAATCTCTGCACGGCAGTGTATACTTCATGGCGTTGTACTTCCACATTCTGAATGCTCTTTTCCAGTTCTAATTTTTTAGTGGCACAACGCTGGACTAGGTCGTTCACCTAAACAAAACGAATGATAGAGAAATGAAAAGAAAATGTTGTTGATGAGATGTATGCCAATTACATGGAGCTGGTTTGAAAATTAGAAACCGCGCCTAATGTTTCACAAAAGTTAGAACCACGACCATAAGCGCCGGAAGTGTGGGGGGCGGTCGCTCCCAATCTAAAAGTGAGGGCAAAACGCATTTTCGCCCCGAAACAAAAATTAGCAGTAAAGGAGTAAAAATGGTTTGTATTTTTTAACCAAAAAGAAAATAAAAAGTAATAAAAACCTGAATTAAATCACATAAAAATTATATTCCATTCAAAGAAAAGGAGAGTAAACAGGAATTAAATTTTCTAAACATTCCGCATGCCCCAATATCTATCAATGAAGGATTTTATAATAGCGATACGCGCATATCGTGGAAATATTGTGAGAGGAAGGGGAAGCGTGTGTGTTTTTTTATTATAGGGGCGAGAAGACATGAGCCCCTGAACACTGGCTTGCTGATGGGGGCAGTTGCCCCCCAAATAGGATTCAAACGTGGTTTATTTCTAATTCGATACCAGTGATTTACAAATGTTGCTGAAAGGACATGTTTTTCCGGGGTTTTTTTCTCAATTTTTTTGGGTAAATTATACTTTTATATGCGTTAGTTGGAAAATTACAAATTCCCAAATATACAGTCAGGCAAAAAAATATGCTTATTCAGAAGCCTTCATGTCAGGGACTGCAGAACGGCGGGGATCGGCGGCTCGAGCACCCCCTCACTTTTTTGTAAAAGTATGTTAAAGAGAAAAAGAAAGAAAGGGAGAGAGAAAGAATGAGTGACCTGCCAGTGTCAGAAATAAGGTATCAAAATATGCTCATGTGACCGTAATTAAATGCATGAAATCCCTGAGCTTCCCGGGGCTCCGCCCCCTGGAACATCACCAGGCGCCCTAAAACGGGCCCCTGCATGCTCATCTGACCATAATTGAATGCCTGAAACCCCTGAGCTTCAGGGGGCTCCGCCCCCTGGAACCCCGCCGGGGCAAAGCCCCTGGACCCCACGCCAATTTACGCTCCACTCGCTACGCTCTACCTGATCGTTAATACTCCACTTTAAAAAACGTTCCGCGGGGCCTGAATGTAACATGTAAGAGTGGTGGTGATGCCGATTTTTCTTCTGCCCCCAAACGTTTTTGCTCATTACGCCACTGCCCCTGAAAGGTGAGCCCTATGGAATGTTTGCCCCCAATCCCAAACTGCTTCCGGCGCGCCTGACCACGACCCTGCATCATTATCATACGAGGACAGAGGAATTGAATACTTAGTTTTTCCGCTTTCTCAAAAGGCAATCCAACCAAATAAGTCCATTTCAATGAATGCAGTAATATCCGATAAACAGAAATAGCAATAGTATTATTATATTAATGATTATAATCATCGTCACGATTATAATAATGATAAATGATAATAATACATAATATTAATAACAATAATAAAAGAAAAATAATGATATTGAGAAGAATAATGATACTACTACTTCTTTTAACAATTATGGTGATGATGATGATGACCATGATGGTGATGATGATAATGATGATTTTTTTGTTTGTTAACATTATAACTATTATTTTCATTATCATAATTACTATTCTTCTTATTATTATCAATTTTATTGTTATTATTATTGATGAAAAAAAAGAAGAAAAAAAGGCGTAGCTACGAAGTTATCTGGATAATCTGGGCAGGTTCCCCTTTCACCCATTAAAAGGTAAACCACAACATGGAGGAGGTAACGAAGAGACATAGAGATGGAGAGAAACAGAAAAACAGAGAGAGAAGAAAGAATAATATGTATTAATTGCTCCGTTTTTATCAAGCCTCGGCTTTTAGGGGCATCCTATCCATTTGTTTGATTTTCTTATTACTATTACATGCTTCGAATATTTTATTTTAAATGGTTGGAAAAATTAACTGAACTGAACTAAATTGGATTGATATGATGATACCATGTACCCCTTTGTACCTTCCAGGCGCGCCGGAACCGGCGTTCCAACTTTATGGGGGGCAAACACTCTGGATTATTTACAAGGATTTTTTTTACTAATGTATAGCTGTGAAATGTAGCTACGCTTCAAATACCGTCCCCCTTCTAAGCGACAAACACAGTTTTTCCTTTTAATCTTATGTTTCTTGATATTTATAAAGAAGAGTGTTCTAAATTTTCAACAAAAGAAAGAGAAAAATACAATGAATTCCTCTTTTTTGTAGTATGGGATTGGAATGTAGCTTTCTTAAGCATATGTTTAGAAACACAGAAGCAGATTTAAGAACTTGCAAATTGAAGCATATGTAAATTTATAATCTATTACAATGACATAACATAACTCATATAAAAGTGTTTCTATAATATTAATGATCATATAGCTCGACAGAAAGTTTACTATTACGTGAGGAAGTGTAGCGATCGAGCGAAAAGATTGCTTCTGTGAAATTGAAAAGTGTAATCAAGTATAGTTTGAAACACCACGAAAAATCCCACCCTACTTCAAAATAATGATTTACATATGCGAGCAACAGAAAGAGCTTCATGTCTTGTGAGAGGGCGTGGCGAAAGGGTTGTCCCACCCTATTTACTAGAGAGAAGCATTGGTCTTCTCGTTCTACCCGCTTCAAGACCATAAATACTAGACAGGGCTTGTACAATGATATAGATATATTGACTGCTATGAGAGGCATCGCTGTTTCTATAGGCTCTCGGGGACGTTACATCCTGCTATGACCCTGAGGCGCGCCGAGGGGTCATCGGCAGGATGTAACGTCCCGAGAGCCAGAGTATAGAAACAGCTATGCTTCGAATATTAAAACAGTCCATATATCTATTTTATACCGAATTCACACAAAAATCTACAAAGAATTCTTACCTTATCCTTTTCTTTAGTAAAGACTGCTTAAAACATCACAGAAAATCTGAGACACTGTCTGTAAATCTCCGCTAGAAAGTTGCCTGAATGTTAAGATCATTCGGAAATCGCACACACACTGCACTGTATTTTGTATCCGCGCTCGCACAAAGAAACTTTTTACACGTGAACCAATGGAGATCTCAGCAATTACAAAATCTGAAATTAGCAACCAAAGCAACGGGCATCTTTAAAAAAAAACTATTGACCGGTAGGCGGGCATGCGGGCATCTTTTAAAAAAACTATTGACCGGTAGGCTAGCATGTGGGCATCTTTAAAAAGACTATTGACCGGTAGGCGGGCATGGCTAAAATCACGACTCCAATTTCTACCAATCAGATGGCTAGATTTCTAAAGAGAGGTTTATAATACGAAATATTCCAACTATTAAAATGCGAGGAAGCCTAGTGACCGCGAGGAAAACGATAGCGTTTAAAAAAAAAAGTTGAAACCGTATTTTAGAGCACTTAAGAGCTTTTCTATTCTGCAATATTATCAAATGTAATTGTGCTATTGTTTAGCGCGCCGGTTGGGCCTTTGCCTGCTCCCCCTTTATGGGGCCTTGGCGTAGAGCGTTTTGTAGTTGTGTAGCTACAGCAGATTACTATACATTGTTGTATATCATAGCTAGTTCATGCAGTTTCCTCGATTTTTCCTTTCTCTTACGAAGAGCTACATTAAGGGAGTCAATATGGATTACTGAAACATGACTTTTTGTATCTATTCAGAACTATTAAAAACTAATCGATATACGGCCAAATTAAATTAGCTGCAACCTTGATAGAAAAAAATCATCAGCCTTCTCGCTTTGATGCTGCTGGAACTTGGAAGAAAGGGTACATCTTTTAATGTACGATGAAGCGTAGCGACAGAGAGAGAATTTTAGAATTTGGAATGGTCACACTTTGTTTTTTAGAACCTATTTTTAATGGTTATACCGCAAAATAAATGATGTCAAACGTTTTTTCCAGCAAAGGTTCGCCCCCCCCCCCTCCCCGCTTCTGGCGCCTATGGTACCTTAAATCAAACCACGTTTACCTTAAGCCGTAACTCCTGCTCGAAATCAGCCTGATTCTTGATTTTGTGAATTTGATGACCGACGATCACGCACTTGAAACAGACGTGGACCTTACAATCCTCACAAAACATATCTTTGTTCTCTTGTTTGTGGATGCAGCACTTCTCAGATAGATGACCAATGCTAACCTTCCCGTTGATGATATCCTGTACGGATACAATCTCGTGGCCTTCAAAGACGACTGTAAGATTTTGATGACTATCCAGACACTTTTCACACATGTAGTTATTACACGTTCCGCAGAATGAGACAGCATCTCGCTGCAACTTGCATGCAGTGCATTTTGGACGCATCTCAAGGACAGCATTCATCCCTCCACACTTAGCATGGTAATCGTCTACGAGTCCGTTGACCGTCACATTGGTGAGGAAATCATCGACACGGTCCGCAGACAACTTGATGATCTTCCTGCAGAGAGGACAGATCATGTGATCAAGATCCTGGTGGGACAGGTCATAGTTCTTGAGACATTTCCGACAGAAGGTGTGTCCGCATGAAGTCAGGATTGTTGCCTCGTCGAAGATATCAAGGCATAGTGGACACGTCATGTTCTGTGTAGAGCTTGGAGCTTTCTCTTCCTCAGTCTTCGCAGCCATTGGTACAAATCTCGGATTTTTGGCTAATAACAAAAACGAGCTCATTTTACGCATATATCCAATGTCCAATAAAGCTTACAGTGTGATCAGCTAATGTGTACTTAAAGCCAACGGCCAGTTCACGCAAGCAGAAACAATATGCAGTGACGTAGCAGATTATACCCATGCATATCCTGAGTCTACGTAACAAGTGCGACCTAACTGCATGTAGTTCTGTATAAATTTCTCACGTTGATTACAAATATGTAACTTTGATCAAAAGTACTGAGTCTCTATTCAAGTGTATACATCAATACAAATGTGATTACAATGCTAAACTCACACTTAGATCCCCTGTGAATATAATGCAGTTTGTGCATCCTGGCCTATGCTATTAATAGAAGTGGGTTTTCCCACAGAGAGCGCGCGCAGCGTACAAGCATGTACTAAGCACCTTTGAAATTAATGCATGGCGGTATTCATCAGTTTTATCTATAGAGGGCGACCTTTTTTAGTTTTTAGTTGTGGATTTATTGTGTTGGAGATCCACTTTTGCTTTTATTTGCTTTTATTGCAATGTTTGGAAGGGTAAAAGAGGGTAACCACACTTATATTTCACTCCTTCTTTCTGCACTATTCTTCCTTTATCTCCTTCCATTTCTCTCATTCTCTTCCCTTTTCACTGTCAAAATTTCTCTTCATCTTTTTACGTATGGAATCCTACGACGCTACACTTGGCAATGCAAGGTTCGCCTAAAAAAATTATTTCACCACTTCCTTTCTTATAACAAATATCATAATTTAGGCCCATAACCATGATAATGTGAATCTTGTCTGTCTCAAGAGCTGATAATGGGAAAATTATTTCAAATAGAATATGTAGGCCATATTGCACGGAAATATGATTCATTTGAAATAATGTATTGAAGTAATCATAGGAGTTCTGTTTGTGAAACTGCATTTTAAAATAAAAAAATATTTTCATTGTAAAGTGAATGGGTTGTTATGGGCCAGCAAAATAGCAGAAAAGGTCTGAAACAGTGCTGGAATCATATATCTGTGTCCAATGGTTTTCACTGGTTGTGTATTTCAGCAAGATTAATATAACTATAGTGTTATCATTAAAATGATACCTGAATCTCACAAAAGGCCTACACAATTTGGTCTAAACAATTACTCCTATATAGCCTACTGCATAATCAATATTTCCCGATAACTTCATAGACAGTTTTCAGTCGCTTCTGGACAGTTTCTCTCGTACATGTCATGCAGTTAAATTTAAATGACCAGCACTCATCTTTCTCTGTAGAGGTTTCAAAAGTTTAGTCTCTCTGTTTAGATTATTCCAGGTATTCAACAAGAATCTTCTGTAATTTCTGTAAATTAGGGGCTAATCAACATAAGTGTTTATGAATCTATATTTGATTTGCACAGGATGCCGGTGAGAGCAGTATGTCTCATGTATTTTTGTGACTTTAGGTATTTTAAAAGCACTTAAAAGCACTCTAGATGGTAAGTAGAAAAATATTGTACAGACGAGAAAATATGTGTTTTGTATTGATAACTTTGTACAATTACATGTATATTTGCTATCACAAATTTATTTTCGAATGTAAATAGACACCTCAATTATTGAGGCACAAACACAAACGCATTCTCTTTCCAATTGTGTCCTTGAATACAAACGTGGTTACAATGGTAACATCACACTTGAGTAGATCGTCTGTCAATATCATGCAGTTTGCTATTTTTGATGAATAGAAGTGGGTTTTCCCACAGAGCGTATAGTCAGGTGGCTTAGCGTCAAATTTATCGATTATCGTTACTTGCCAGATAAAAGCACCATTTTGGTACAGGGCTTCCTTAGGACCTACTAAACGATATTAGGCTAGGAGCCCCCGGCAAAAAAAAATCAATTTAAGGGTGTGGGGGCGGGGCGTCTTTTTGGAGCCCCAAATAATTTTATAACATTGATTTGTTGTTGTACAAATGCCATTTTTGGTACAGGGCTTCCTTAGGACCTACTGAACGATATTAGGGTTTGTTAGATTTGTTGTTGTACAAACGCCATGGGCCCCCAATCACACATATATGAATATGTATGCCGGGGGCTCCTACCCTACCATCATTCAGCAGGTCCTAATGAAGCCCTGTACCAAAAATGGCGTTTGTACAAAAAGAAATCAATGTTTTATTACCTTACAAATTATTTGTGGACTACGAGGCGACGCCCCTGTCCCACACCCTCAGATGATATTCTTGCCGGGGGCTCCTACCATAATATCATTCAGTAGGTCCTAAGGAAGCCCTGTACCGAAAATGGCATTTGTACAACAACAAATAAATGTTATATTACCTTCTAAATTATTTGGGGGCTACGAGGCCACGCCCCCGCCTTTATATGATATTTTTGTCGGGGGCTCCTACCCTAATATCGTTCAGTAGGTCCTAAGGAAGCCCTGTACCAAAAATGGCATTTGTACAACAAATCAATGTTATAAAATTATTTGGGGGCTCCAGAAGACGCCCCCGCCCCACACCCTTAAATTGAATTTTTTGCTGGGGGCTCCTAGCTTAATATCGTTTAGTAGGTCCTAAGGGAACCCTGTACCAAAAATGGTGCTTTTATCCGGCAAGTAACGATAATTTCACTAAGCCACCTGACTAGTATAAGCACCTTTGAACTTATCGGCGGTATTCATCATTTGCATCTATAGAGGGTGAATTATTTAAGCTTTCAGTGGTGGATATATTATTTTGGAGATCAACTTTATTGTACACGTAGTTATAGGCTAGTTTACAGCGTATACATACTTACTATAACTATTTTCTAATTGAAAAAAACAAAAACAAATGAGGAAAATACAAAATACGAAATTTGAGACATGTGTATAAGGTACTTCACAAAACTGTGTACACAAACAGTATACAGACCAGGAGTGTGTATCGAAATAGTCACCCCATTTTACCCATAAGAATTTACTTTCTTTTTCACCTAAAACATGAAGTAACACCGAAAAAAATCTTTCATATTATCAGTCCCCAGAGCATTCAATGTAATAGCTTTCCAGACAGGGTGCAAACTGTAAACAAAGGAATTTTTAATGGAATGCAGCAATATTTACACCATGGTCCTGTAAGGCTTTAAAAGAAATTTGATTTGATGAATTAGTCAAGTTCAATATAACATAACTACGAAGAGTAAAATGATATTAAAAAATGAAAACAAAACAATAATACCAATGACTTGACAGGATGACCCATGAAAGCTGAAAAGCTTTTTTACAATTAAGAATATTGAGAATAACAGCCTAAGGGAAATAACACTTATAAGAAGTTAATCAATATTTTATCAATTTTCAAGTTAAACATAATATGATATCATATCACTTGGTTCTATTTCTTGTGTCTCAAGTGGTAGGTACGTCTTAAATTCAACTTCAAAGTTTTTAAAGTTTTGAATTGCTTTAAAGTAGCATTAAATTTTGCTACGATAAAATAGTAGGAAAAGGGATAATGAAATATTGATAACAGACGTTAAACATATTTTTTTGCTCTAAAGTACAATATTCAGTCAGTATGTACTCTGTCACACAAACAAACAAATGAAAATACTGACTTACTAAAGACATTCATGTTGCGCTCATTAGAGTAAATCGCAAAAACGATTAGCCAAAACATTCAACAGTGTGTCTGTAGCCCGTTTTATTCTTTGATTTTGCAGTAACAATCATTTGTTAAAATTTCAAAGAGTAAACAATTATACAACGCAAGAAGTATATAGTTTATGTATATTTTACGTATTAACATATTATTTCGAAAGAGGGACGTTATTATTGTATTGGATAATGTCAACTGTATAGAGGCAGCTTAAGGTGCCGGTTCAAAGAAAATCATAAATATGGCACATAACGTATCACTAGAATCTGGTAAGCTAACAGATGGCCATCGTACAAGTTTTATGTCAACTACATATCGGGTGATTTATAAAAATACATAAAATCTCCATAGCATCTGGGATATGCGGAAGATTCGCCAGAAAATTTGCGATGTTTTAATGCCGTCACAATATGAACCAATCCTGCCCAAGCAGACGACATCCCATGAAGAATGAACATAATTGCAATGCTATTATTTCTCAAATTATAATGAGTTTAGTGTATATAAATGTGATGGAATGTTATACCATTCAAAAAGGGATATGAAACCGATTCTGATAACTTAATTCTTTTGTTTGTAAAAACACAGGATAGGGGGTAATGAACAAAGAAACCACACTTTCAAATTCAAAACCCCCGGAATGATAGCATGGACGGCATTTGTTCCCTCTTGAAACGCCGAACATACCGCGGTGTATGCAGCTGAAAATACAATGGCCTGTTAGTTTGTTTACAAGCGACGGATTCCTTTATTTTGTTATCGTTGCATTTTTCATCAAAATAATAACGTGATCATAATAAATGATCAGAGTCATTCTGGGAGAGTCAAGGATAGACAAAACAATTGCTGGCATAGGCCAGAAATAGCGCGCGCCTTTTACAGCTGTTTAAGCGGTGCCTTTGTGGGACAGCGACATGTGAAATTTACCTCTGTAAAGAAACCGAAAATGCGCACAGCCAGTGAATCTACAACGGTGGAGTTATGCGCGCAGTAAGCGTGGGAACGCCGTGTGCAAGATTTTCTCACTTTCGACTTTATCTCCGCTCGGAGAAGTCCTTTTCGAGAAGGCTCTACAATTGAGTATACAGATAAGTCTAAATAACGAGAGGAAATCCCAGTATATCGAAAGATGGGAAAGCGGAAATCAAGCCAGAGCCGGGTGGCCCGCCAACCAAAGATTGCTAGGCCTAGACAGTCTACAAGATTAAGGCAGTCTAGCAACGACACCACTCAAGACGTACTCGGCACCTCAACTCCCCGGCGGGCGGGGCGGCCAAAACGGGCGAGACACTCGAGCGGTAACCCCAGCAGTGGACGCTCAGCCACTACCAGCATAAACCCGGCTCCGGAGACTGACGGACCACAATACAGTGGAAACGAGACAACTGGAGCGAACCAGTCATCAAGCCAGCCGCCTTCACATGCACAGCCAATGCAAGGTGAGGTAGACGTAGCTATGCAATCACATCTACCAGAAATATCACAATTTAGTGAAACAACAAGACATAGATCTAACAATCTTGAAAGCGAGAGGGAAAGCAACTTGGTGGTTTCCTTCCCCTCGATTGTACCAAACACCGGTAGCCTACACGCTGGCTTTCAATTACAAACTACACACAACGAGAGTGACACTAGGCCTAGAGCTAGTCATAATTTGAGGGATAATGAAGCCCATCCTCCCACACGGGCAAGCAGTGTCGGGCAACCGACTCAGTCAGGCGCTACTGCCTGGGATACAAGGGGAGCACAGTGGTGCACACACATATAACACAGATCAGTCGCCCTTGTTTCCGGTCACTGATAGACTGGGGACTAAAGTACACCCCAACATGAAGGAAAAAATATGGAGAGGGCAATATGTAGATTTAAACACACTTCTTGAGACACAAAACATAGCAACACAATCAATGCCAGAGGCAGTAGACGAACAAGCCCCTAACCTAGCAATATCTCACGAAGGGGAAGGTTAGTGCTGAAACCCGCTACCTCTAACAAAAATAAAATCGTGTCCATTGAACGGTGGACCGATGCATTTCTTGTATATACCAGTATTTATCTAGAAGCCAATCCAACTCGCTCACATGAGCTTCTGAAATATGGGCAACTAATCCGATCTGCTGCCTCTCGGTACTATGGGTATGGTTGGAGAGACTACGATGTCGAATTTCGACATCGCATGCACAGAAAAGGCGGGTTGTGGTCATCAATAGATGGGGAATTGTGGCTCCTTCACGTAATAGGTGGGGGATCTCCGCGAAACATGCGGATACAAGACCGCCCCCAAACCCAACAGGGATCGTGGGCAACCAAGCGGGAATGGGCCACACCCCGGGGGTCGAGCACAACAAAGTTCACACATGTACAGCTGGGCGGACCCAACTAAACATTTCTTAATTAAGAAAATGCAGGAAGGGAGCAGGCGCGACAGATCTATGGTAGACAGTAGAAGACCCATAACTTGGGAACTTTTAGAGACAATCATACCAACATTATACCTTGTATGCTATTCTCACTACGAATCAATGATGTTTCACGCATCATATTTATTAGCATTTTTGGGTTTCTGAGAGTGGGAGAATTCACGATTCAAAGGAAGGGCGATGACTTAAACAAGGTCATAGCGAGGATGACATCAAATTTTGCAGTGGCCCGAAGGGAAGCCTGCTAGTACGTATTAGATTCTCAAAAACCGACCAATACGGGCAAGGAACCACGATCAATATCGGTAGCAATGGGACAGATGAAAAGTGCCCTGTGAAAGCCATGAAAGCATACCTCCGTGTAAGACCTGATATAGATGGTCCGTTATTTTGTCATCGTGATGGGGCCCCTGTAACTAGGTATCAATTTAGTTCAGTTCTGAAGAAAACCCTACAGCACAACGGGTACAGTGGTAGCCAATATGGCACACACTCCTTTCGAATCGGAGCGGCAACCACAGCGGCCCTGAAAGGCGTTCCCCCAGAACAGATAATGGCAATGGGAAGGTGGCGCAGCTCTGTGTACATGCGTTATATCCGCTAAATATCAGGTGCAACTTAAAATTGATAGGAATAAACGTTATCATAAACATAATAATTATAAGGATAATAATAATGATAACTTTATATACAGCATAATATGTTACGATATCAACGCGCTCCACATAAATTATGCAATTAATTCCCAACAAGGCCACAACATTACATTAATAGAGATCACCATGACAAATTGGAGTTAAATTACTAACGGGCAAACGGGAAAGCAGTAATAATTCTACACAATTATTTAACCTAATTCGTTATAATACAATAAAAAGTTGAACACGACACAAAGTATACAACGTGCAGATCAATTATGTGAAGTGCTCATGTTAATAACCAGAATGGGACTGGAGGATCAACCAGGAGTTACTATCCTGATTAGACTCCCCCAATCATTAATATTGTCGTAACCCCCATCGCTGCTAGGTTTTACATGTAACACAGAGGAACGATCATTCCTTCCTTTTTTCCTTTTAATGGAAACCTACTATCACATACTTTCATAGTAAATTATAAGTGGGAGAATAAGTAGCCCGCGTGTATGATGATATGAATATGAATATAGAACACATTACTTTGGGGAGTTTTTTCCATCCTGTTTCAGAGACAACCGGCGACAGGATCTGGATCGTAGGCGACAGCTTGGTCAGACGTGCCAAGCAGAGGGCGAGCATGCTCAACCGCCAAGATCTGGGAAGAGCAAGAGGGACGGTCCAATGGCACGGTCAGGGAGGAGCGACGTTACAAGACCTTCCGCGCCTGGTGGAGAACAGGTTGAGATACAACCAACGAGCACCTGCGCTAGTAATCGTGCATCTGGGAACAAATAACTTGGGCCTGAATGATGCCTGCCAATGCAGAATCGCGATCGATATGGCTCTTCAAACCCTTCGGACAGCCATGCCTCGTACGCACATCGCCTGGTCGACCATCATCCCACGCCTATTCTATCATAGCAGTCGTGGTCATCGAACATCACAAGACGCCATGGATGGGGTCAGGAAATCGCTCAACAAGTACGCGAGGAGATTAATAGCCCGGCTGCCGAATGCGTCAGTTATTGCTCATCAGTTGGATCCATCCAATCACAGTTTATTTTTAAGAGATGGGGTACACCTGTCCGACAGAGGATCCGACGCTCTCATCGATAACTTCCAAGAAGGAATAGACTCGGGCTTGGGTACACATGAATAGAACATTTACATCCACGGAAACGGGACAATAACACTAATTCGGCTATTAATGAGCCTTGTGGAATCTCGGACAGACTGGGTTCGATGTGACAATGGAATTATTATAACACAAAAAGTTGAGGAACAGCGTGTTGTAACGTGAGTTACATATTCAGATATATACGCCTTCATTTTGGGATTCACATTAAACTTGAAACTTATTTAATTGCTGACAAACTAGAACCATATTTAAATTAATGATTGATTTTGATGTACTAGTATACGTCGTACATAATTGTTAAGCTAGCAGAGGGTGGAGTCAGAGCCACTCGGTCGCACAGTAGCCTCAGAACTACAAAGTGGGCCATAGGGAATTTTCCCCGACAAAGGAAATATAATTATTTTGCTCGTTAAACTAAGCCACAATGGCAATATTGTCGGGTTTTCGCCTCTATCACTGTCTGGCTAGCAGCAGGAATAATAACATAAGATTACAATATGTTACGGATTGAATCCATGATAAATACATGATAATAGTTAGTTAAACAGCATGGGTCCATAGATGGTAAGGAAGCAACCATGGCAAACCACGCCCAACCCCACAAAAAAAAAAAAAAAAAATGTGGGTGGAGGATTTCTTTTACTCGTGATTATTCCATGGTTGGTTCCGATTATCACCACTTCTTATATATGCGCTGGTATAGTAGCACCGGGATAACATTGGGGATACTGCAGGAGATACTATCCTGTCGGTGGGTCACGTAAACCCCAGGTATCTGGGGTGATCGGAGGAGTTACTACCCTTCCGCTGATCGCGTGACTCGAGACCCCACAAATATAGTGTTTCCATAACTATGTTATTTATGCATTGATGATTTTGTGAGTATTGAAAAGTTGTGGGGATCATCCGTAGGAGATACTATCCTACCGGCAGGTCACGTAAACCCCAGGGACCTGGGGTGATCGGAGGAATTACTATCCTTCCGCTGATCGCGTGACTCGAGATCCCACAAATATAGTGTTTCCATAACTATGTTATTTATGCATTGATGATTTTGTGAGTATTGAAAAGTTGTGGGGATCATCCGTAGGAGATACTATCCTACCGGCAGGTCACGTAAACCCCAGGGACCTGGGGTGATCGGAAGGAGTTACTATCCCTCCGCTGATCACGTGACCGGAGATCCCTACAATTTTGAGTTTCACTCATGGTACATGTACCCTTAAGATTGTTGAATCATATCACGTTTATACATTATTGTCGAATTGTTTATGGTGGACCCTCTTTATTGTGGTTATAAGATTTTGTTATTGCTTTTATGCATGTTACTTGTTTTACTTTGACTTTCCTACTTTACATGTTTTGAGGAAAAGGACTCCTAGTTTCGGAGCGGAATAAATGTCGAGCAAACTGCAAATCAGTCTAAAGTTGTCTTCTTCCTAGAATAACGTGATCATAATAAATGATCAGAGTCATTCTGGGAGAGTCAAGGATAGACAAAACAATTGCTGGCATAGGCCAGAAATAGCGCGCGCCTTTACAGCTGTTTAAGCGGTGCCTTTGTGGGACAGCGACATGTGAAATTTACCTCTGTAAAGAAACCGAAAATGCGCACAGCCAGTGAATCTACAACGGTGGAGTTATGCGCGCAGTAAGCGTGGGAACGCCGTGTGCAAGATTTTCTCACTTTCGACTTTATCTCCGCTCGGAGAAGTCCTTTTTCCCCGGCCCACCCACCCCTCTTTAGTTTAAGTAGAGTTGAAGAAGTAAACTACTTAAAGTTGATTGAGGATTAACAAATTGGAAGTACAATGTTGTTTTGAGTGATATAACGAATTGTATGTATTTAATATCATGGTAACACGGGGTTGACTGGGGAGGATTTCTTTACTCGTGATTATTCCATGGTTGGTTCCGATTATCACCACTTCTTATATATGCGCTGGTATAGTAGCACCGGGATAACATTGGGGATACTGCAGGAGATACTATCCTGTCGGTGGGTCACGTAAACCCCAGGTATCTGGGGTGATCGGAGGAGTTACTACCCTTCCGCTGATCGCGTGACTCGAGACCCCACAAATATAGTGTTTCCATAACTATGTTATTTATGCATTGATGATTTTGTGAGTATTGAAAAGTTGTGGGGATCATCCGTAGGAGATACTATCCTACCGGCAGGTCACGTAAACCCCAGGGACCTGGGGTGATCGGAGGAATTACTATCCTTCCGCTGATCGCGTGACTCGAGATCCCACAAATATAGTGTTTCCATAACTATGTTATTTATGCATTGATGATTTTGTGAGTATTGAAAAGTTGTGGGGATCATCCGTAGGAGATACTATCCTACCGGCAGGTCACGTAAACCCCAGGGACCTGGGGTGATCGGAAGGAGTTACTATCCCTCCGCTGATCACGTGACCGGAGATCCCTACAATTTTGAGTTTCACTCATGGTACATGTACCCTTAAGATTGTTGAATCATATCACGTTTATACATTATTGTCGAATTGTTTATGGTGGACCCTCTTTATTGTGGTTATAAGATTTTGTTATTGCTTTTATGCATGTTACTTGTTTGACTTTGACTTTCCTACTTTACATGTTTTGAGGAAAAGGACTCCTAGTTTCGGAGCGGAATAAATGTCGAGCAAACTGCAAATCAGTCTAAAGTTGTCTTCTTCCTAGAATACCGTGCGCGGGGTTTAGAGTGAGGCAATAGATTAAACATTTAGCCTGACGGTAGTGAAGTAATAGAAATAAGTGAAGAGAAGATGAAAAAACAGGCACTGAAAATGTATGAGATGTCATGGGACATCGTCTGCTTGTGCAAATCGTGTTCAACATGTGACGTCACACATCTCAGCAGCGATCGGAGAGCTTTTCAGGTGCTATGCCGGGGTTTCCAAGCATTGAATTTTGATACCCTTGTCCAATCAAAGTTTCACCTTTGCAATAATGACAAACAAGTTAGTTTTTAAAATCAATGAACTTTCTCTTTAAATCTATCGAGAGAATGGACATCTTCTCATACGTTTAGTTATAACATTTAATAAACAATATAATATGACACATTATAGGCCCATATTGGAGTAGAACTGAAGCAGAGAGGTATACACACCATCAATAGTGGTAATAGAGTGTGACATGGATTACAGTGATACCTTGATAAAATACAACTCTTTGTCACAAGCAAACGCGAGCATGTCCGGAGAGAGGGAAACCAAGTAACACCAACCCCAACTATATGTAAGCTTCAGATTAAGTACATTGAACTCAACTCTCTCCTTCAGGTTCAGACCATCAAGGTCATAAAGCCTGATCGCCACGTTACCATTCTCACAATCAAAACTCGCTACATACACCCTGTCATGATCATCCACGGCAGCATACAGCTAGACGTCGTCTGGAGCTTGTACAGACTTACCAGCATTCCCATCCCTGTCATAGACCGTTATCACGCTTGGATTGGTGTTATAACATGAACTCGTGACGAGCAAACCCGACCTGGTAGAAGATACCTGGCATGTCGTGTTGTGTTTTGTTTGAACAGTGTGTGTGAGAGTGGATCCAGTTGGGTCATAGATAAAGACTTGGTTTTCAATGCGTGCGATGAGGATTTCATCTGATGGACTTCTGTTTAGTTTGAGAGAATAAATAGCGTATTGCCTGTTCATGTGAATAGTTGATTTCCTGGATCCATTGGGAGAATATATGTGTGCTTCAAAGATACCCGTCGATATGCATAACGACCTGTCTTGTTGAAACACAAGATCATAACAGGTCATGTTATTTGGTATGTTTGCATACTGCTCCTGTTTACCAGCTGCATCAATGATATCTATACCATGTGCATCAGTATATCCGATAGTTACACTGTCATCAGAGTACGCGGTCATACCCCCATCCGTTCACGTAGACCTACACACAGAATGATTTGCAACTTGGGATCTGATTCTGAGATGCTCCCGATGTCCAGACGAGTATCATCTGCAGGCTTGAACCTCTTCTCCTGTGCTTTCTTCATAAGGGCTGCCGCAGAAGTGTGATCAATAGCCTTCTTCAGCATGGCATCCAGCTCCTCACAGAGCAAGGTATGAGCAGACAAACTGTCCGTCTCAAGACGACCCAGTCTGTCATTAGCTACCAGTGTTATTGAACTACAAATACTCTTGACCCTCTTTCGATCGTTGGATTTCAAGACGTTGAGTTCGTCATCAAAACTCCGCTTGACTGCATTGATGTGCTCGATGAGATTTCGATGATTTTCTTCAAGCTCTTTGGCCTTGATGATGTAGGCTTGACTGACATCGTCCAGTAATCTCTGCACGGCAGTGTATACTTCATGGCGTTGTACTTCCACATTCTGAATGTTCTTCTCCAGTTCTGATTTCTTAGTGGCACAACGCTGGACTACGCGTTCGCCTAAACAAAACAAATATTATAGAGCAATGAAAAGAACATTTGTAGAATGAGATGAACCCGAACTACATGGAGCTTGTTTGAAAATTAAAAACCGGATTTTGCGCGCGCCTAATGTTTCACAAAAGTTAGAACCACGACCCTCTATTATATATCATACGAGGACAGAGGAATTGAATACTTTGTTTTTTCTGCTTTCTCAAAAGGCAATCCAACCAAATAAGTACATTTCTATGAATGCAGTAATATCAGATAAACAGAAATAGTAATAGTATTATTATAATAATGATAATAATCATCGTCATAATTATAATAATGATAAATGATAATACATATTATTAATAACAATAATAAAAGAAAAATAATGATAATAAGAAAAATAATGATACTATTACTTCTTTTACCAATTGTGGTGATGATGATGATGATGACGATGATGATGATGATGATGATGATTATTTTTGTGAACATTATTACTATTATTATTATTATCATAATTACTATTTCTTATTATATACCTCACTTAAGAAATCCAGCCATCTGATTGGTCGAAATTGCAGTCGTTGTTTTAACCATTCCCGTAAATAAACGAAAAATGCCAAACCCATGTAATAGTTCGAGGGTAAAATCCCGGCAAAATTCCAGTTACCGGGAAAATAGTTCAGTCTTGCTGAAATACCCATAGGTTCAGTGTTAAAAATTGGTTTGAGCGATCGCGGATACCATACGTGTGCGAAGAATTGGTCGCTAGCTTAATTTACCATTTTTTTAGCGCAGACGACCGTACGGCAATCTCGATCGTAGTGAATTCCAAACAAGGCAAAAATGGCTTGATTAATTCTGCTGACAGCAAGAACACCAAAAATTCCGTGAAATTCTCCATGAAAATATTCGAAGACTTCCTGCAAGTTATCAACACAGCACAGACCTCGATAGCGTAGTCGTAGAGTCTAAACAAACTTTCAAATTCGGAGCTGGACAATGATATTAATTAGTAAGTTAATGGATCTAATTAGTAATACTTGATGTGTTTATGGTGTCTGTTTGAATGGTACAAATGATACGGATTTAGAAATGTAAGGTCTAATATGATTGTCAAATCCAGTCAGTGGATTCCCACACATTAATTGTTGGGTAGAGGGGTCTAGAGAACTATAGACCGAAAGCTTCAGTCTCTGATATCGACGGTTGTTCCGCTGAGATTGCATCTGGCTCCTCTGAATGGGAATGTCAACAAATGTCAGTTTTATTAAAGAATGACCCATACCAGACGGTTATTTCTGTCTAAGAGATCTAGACTAGGTCTACTGAGTATTAAACTTTACCGCACCACGGTATACGTAGTCTAGACTAGATTCTAGACCCTATGTGTATTTAGTATTTATTTCTGGTCTTCCTGTTCTACCAGTTGATTAGTAAGTTGACTCTTTTTTCGGCATATAAAAGTATTAATGACTGCTTTAATATGCGAGAAATAGTTGTTTTTATACGCTCTCGGGAAGGTTACAATTGGGCTATTGCCCTCGGCACGCCTCGGGCAATAGCACAATTGTAACCTTCCCTTGAGCGTATAAAAACAACTATTTCTCTCAAAGCAGTCATTAATACTTTACTATTATTATTATTGTTATTACTATTGATGAAAAATTATTATTATTATAATCATCGTCATCATAATCACAAAGAAAAATATTTCTGTATTGTTATTTTGATGCAGATAACGATTGCTACATGTATGGGCCCTTTTGCACAAATACTAAATGATGAAGGTTTACTGATTCCTTACATTATTTTATTTATATGATTTTCGTGGATTGAATTTTTCAGTTCCTAAAAAAGTGTAGCTACGAAGTTATCTGGATAATCTGGGCAGGTTCCCCTTTCACCCATTAGAAGGTAAACCACAAAATGGAGGAGATAACGAAGAGACAAAGAGATTGAGAGAAACAGAAAAACGGGGAGAGAAGATGGAATAATATATATTATATACCTCACTTTAGAAATCTAGCCATCTGATTGATCGAAATTGGAGTCGTGATTTTAAGCCATGCCCCACTCACACCCACTCACAGGGAATATCAAGTATTTTGTACCCTCATCCTCATTCTCCAACGATCCCCATTGGTTTACTTAGTTTGTGCGGAGTGCGCGCGGCATTCCATACAATTTTGGTGCGATTAATTTGGTTGCTACAAACACAGTGCAGACGACCGCCGATCTCGATTGTAGCTAGGCCTAGATCTACATGTAATGACGAGATGACGCCCCTTTGGAAATATAGAGATAAACCTGCTCTTTCATATGACACCTCATTTTTTGAGTATCACTTTCAGGATCACAAGCAATAAGGGTTTGAATCTTGATTTTTAATTTATTACTTTCACCAATTTGGTATGATCGCGCAATGCACGTACTACTACTAGACGTAGACTGCATAGGGATATATGCGTGCAATCTTAATGGCCAACCAAGCAGGGAGCTGAGACTGCAAGTTTATCAACACAGGCTTCGATAGCGTAAACAAACATGATTACCATGCATGATTGACCAGTAAGTCGCACACAATTGTATACTATGACCCTGTTTTCAGTATATAAAAGTTATAATGAATGCTTTAATATTCGAGGCATAGTTGTTTTTTGGCTCTCGGGGAGGTTACATCGTGCTATCACCCCTCGGCACGCCTCGGGGTGATAGCACGATGTAACCTCCCCTTGAGCAATAAAAACAACTATGCCTCTCATAGCAGTCATTATCACTATATTAAAGCCCCACTGTACTACTTGTAGCTACTTGCTCCCTCTATATAGAAAACAATGCCTAAGTGGTGCCTGTTGGTCCCCATGATCCTCTTTTTCTTATGTTAATTGAGAGCTGAGTTGATGAGATAACCACCTGTCAGTGACCACGCTAATCCCTCTAATCCTTCCTGGCCAAACTAGTGCAAAGGGGCTTTAAGTAAAGTGCTCCGTTTATATCAAGCCTTGGCTTTTAGAGGCATCCTACGATTCCTATCCATTTATATTGTATTCTTATTAATATTACATGCTTTGTATATTTTATTTTAAATGGTTGAAAAAAATTAACTGAACTGAACTAAATTGAATTGAGATGATGATACTATGTACCCCTTCGTACCTTCCAGGCGCGCCGGAACCGTTCCAACTTAATTGGGGGCAAACACTCTGGATTTTTGCAAGGATTTTGACTAATGTATAACTATGAAATATAGCTACGCTTACTACCTTCAAATACCCCCTCCCCTCCTAAGCGACAAACACAATTTATCCTTTCAATCTTATGTTTCTTGATATTTATAAAGAATAGTGTTTTGAATTTTCAACAAAAGAAAGAGAAAAAAAGCATTGAATTCCTCTTTTTTGTAGTATTGGATTGGAATATAGCTTTGTGAAGCATATGTTGAGAAACACAGAAGCAGATTTAAGATTTTGCAAATTGAAGCATGCGTAGAGTTATAATCTTTTATATTGACATAACATACCTCATATAAAAGTGTTTCTATAATATTAATGATCATATATCTCGACAGAAAGTTTACTATTACGCGAGGTAGTGTAGTGACCGATCGAAACGATTGCTTTTGTGAAATTGAAAAGTGTAATCAAGTATAGTTTGAAACACCAAGAAAAATCCCAGCCTACTTCAAAATAATGATTTGCATATGCGAGCAGCAGAAAGAGCTTCATGTATTGTGAGAGGGTGTGGCGAAAGTGTTTTTCCACTCTCTTTACTACAGAGAAGCATTGGTTTTCTCGTTCTACCCGCTTCAAGACCATGTAAAGTAGACAGGGCTCGTACAATGATAAGAAATATTCCAACTATCAAAATGCGAGGAAGCCTAGTGACCGCGAGGAAAAAGATAGCGTTTAAAAAAGTTGAAACCGTATTTTAGAACACTTAAAAGCTTTTCTATTCTGCAATATTATCAAATGTAATTGTGCTAAATTGTCTAGCGCGGCGGTGGGGCCATTGCCTGCTCCCCCTTGATAGGGGCCTTGGCGTAGAGTGTTTTGTGTTGTCTATCTACAGCAGATTACTATACATTGTTATACTTCATAGCCAGGGGCGGCCGAGTGACTTCCAAAGTGGGGGGCACCAAGAAAAAGGGCACCTACAAGGGAAATCTCAAAGCGAAAATATACATTTTTTAGACATTGGTATATACCCCTACATTGTGATTACATTATCAGGGATGATTTCAATATTTGTTTCACTTTATACACCATACAAGATATTGCTTAAGCATCATACTTTGCAGTTTGATGTGATGGTCTTAAAAATTATTTGCGAGCGAGCGAAGCGAGCGAGGAAAAAAATTAAGATTTGTGAGGTCGCAGTGCGAAAAATTACATCTTATAAAGAGGAAAAAACCCAATCCTGATGGGGTTATAAGCACATTCTCATAACGGAAGACTGAAAAGACCTTTGATAAGTAACATAAGTATATCATCTATAGATGCGTGCGAGCGTAGCGAGCGAGCTTTTAGGGAAATTGCACTTAGTCGCTTGAAATTAGGGGCGCGTTTAATGATGAGAGGAAAAGGGACACTTATCAGAAAAAATGGAGTATGTGTCAAAGTACAAAGAGTAATTATCAGAGGTGAAAATGGGGCACTTCTTACACCCTCAAAAACAGGCACTCACCAGGGATGAAAAAAGTCAGTCATGAGAATAGGAAATGGGCATTTGTCAGATCAGATTTTGCTAGGGGCATTTATAAGAGGTGAAAAGGGGCATTTATGAAAAGGGGATAGGTCCCTTAATAGAAAAGAAAAGGGGCACGTATCATTGTTAAAAGGGAAATTATCAGAGGCAAAAGAGGCACCTGAAAAGGGGCAATGACCAGATATAGAAAGGGGCACTTGTGTCAATGAAAAAGGGGCACTTATGATAAAGAAAAATGTGAATTAGTTGAAAAAAATGGGCACCGATCAGATTTTTAAAGGGGGCATTTATCGGAGGTGAAGGGGGCACTTATCTGAAGTGAAAAGGAGTATTTGCTCGTACTTGAAAAGGGTCATTTACTAGAGAAGGGGCACTTATGAGAAGGGGAAGGGACTCTTTTTTTAATGGGGCACTTATCATTAGGAAAAGGGGCACTTATTAGGAAGGACAGGGGGCACATGTGAAAATATAAGGTGCGCTTATCCGATATAAAATGGGGGTAGTTATTAAAAGGGAAAGGGGCACTTCTTACAAAGGAAAAGGGGCACTTGTCAAAGTAAAAGAGGCACCTCTCAGATTTGAATAGGGCGATTATCAAAGGTGAAGGGAGCACTTATCAAAAGTAAAAAGAGGCACTTCTCGTACCTGAAAAAGGGGCACTTACTAGAGATTAAAAAGGGCACTTATGAGAATGGAAAATGGACACTTATTGCAAGGAAAATGGGAAGTAAAAGGGGCACGTGTCCAAATAATAGGGGCACTTATCAATGTTGAAAAGGGAAAGGGGCACTTTTACAAATTAATAAGGGCACTTGTGAATGTGAAAGGGGCACTATTGCTATGTAAAAAGGGGCACTTCTTACAAAGTTAAAAGGGCACTTTTCTATGTAAAAAGGGGCACTTTTTGGATGCTTGAAAAAGTGGGAGGGCACTGTGCCCCCCTGCCCCCCCCCCGGGAGGGCAGCCTCTGATCATAGCTAGTTCATGCAATTTCCTCGATTTTTTCTTTCTCTTACGAAGAGCTACATTAAGGGAGTCAATATGGATTACTGAAACATGCATTTTTGTATCTACTCAGAACTATTAAAAACTAATCGATATACGGCGAAATTAAATCAGCTGCAACCTTGATAGAAAAATAAATCAGCCTCCTCGCTTTGATGCCGCTGGAAGAAAGGGTACATCTTTTAATTTACGATGAAGCGTAGCGACGGTGTGTTGGCTCAGTCAGTAGAGCGGTCGCCTCACAACCGGGAGGTCGTGGGTTCGAACCCCGGCCGCGTCATACCAAAAGACGTTAAAGATGGGAGTCGCTGCTACCTTGTTTGGCGTTCGACAATAAGGGGATAGAGCAATGTCGATCTGGCGCTGCTCAGTGGCTGCCGGGCTCACGATCAATTGGGCACAAAGAATTTCCATTTTCGGTTTAATAAAATTTGGAGTGGACTATAAATTATTATCATTATCATTATCAATTTTAGAATTTGGAATGGTGACACCTTGTTTTTTAGAACCTATTTGCAATGGTTATACCGCAAAATTAATGATATCAAACGTTTTTTCCAGCAAAGGTGCACCCCCTCCCCGCTTCTGGCGCCTTTGGTACCTTAAATCAAACCACGTTTACCTTAAGCCGTAACTCCTGCTCGAAATCAGCCTGATTCTTGATTTTGTGAATTTGATGACCGACGATCACGCACTTGAAACAGACGTGGACCTTACAATCCTCACAAAACATATCCTTGTTCTCTTGTTTGTGGATGCAGCACTTATCAGATAGATGACCAGTGCTGACCTTCCCGTTGATGATATCCTGTATGGATACTATCTCGTGACCTTCAAAGACGACTGTAAGATTTTGATGACTATCCAGACACTTTTCACACATGTAGTTATTACACGTTCCGCAGAATGAGACAGCATCTCGCTGCAACTTGCATGCAGTGCATTTCGGACGCATCTCAAGGACAGCGTTCATCCCTCCACACTTGGCGTGGTAATCGTCTACGAGTCCGTTGACAGTCACATTGGTGAGGAAATCATCGACACGGTTCGCAGTCAACTTGGTGATCTTCCTGCAGAGAGGACAGATCATGTGATCAAGGTCCTGATGGGACAGGTCATAGTTCTTGAGACATTTCCGACAGAAGGTCTGTCCGCATGAAGTCAGGATGGTTGCCTCGTCGAAGATATCAAGACATAGTGGACACGTCAGGTTCTGTGTAGAGCTTGAAGCTTTCTCTTCCTCAGTCTTCTCAGCCATTGGTACAAATCTCAGATTTTTGGCTTATTACAAAAACGAGCTCATTTCAAGCATATATATGTCAAATACAGCCAATAACAGTCAGTTCATGCAAGCACAAACAACATGCAGTGACGTAGTAGATTATACCCATATCCTGAGTCTACGTAACAAGTGCGACCTAACTGCATGTAGTTCTGTATAAATTTCTCACGTTGTATATGTAACTTTGATCAAAAGTTCAGAGTCTCTATTCAAGTGTATACATCAATACAAATGTGATTACAATGCTAAACTCACACTTAAGTAGATTGCCTGTGAAATAATGCAGTTTGTGCATTCTATGAATAGAAGTGTGTTTTCCCACAGAGAGTGCGCGCAGCGTATGAAGCACCTTTGAACCTAATGGCGGTATTCATCCTTTTTATCTATAGAGGGCGACTTTTTATTTTTCACTTGTGGATATATTGTGTTGGAGATCCACTTTAGTAGAATCCTAGGTAAAAGAGCAAGACATTTTATTTGCTTTTATCGCTTTTTTGGAAGAGTAAAATATGGTAACCACACTTACATCTCACCCCTTTTTCTACTACTCTTCCTTAATCTCCTTCCATTTCTCTTATTCTCTTCCCTTTTCACTGTCAAAATTTCTCTTAACTTTTTAACGTATGGAATCCTACGAGGCTACACTTTAATATTGCAATGCAAGATTCGCCTGAAAAAAATATTTCACCACTTCCTCTCTTATTAAAAAAATATCATAATTTAGGCTCATCACCATGATAATGTGAATCATGTCTGTCTCGAGAGCTGATAATGAGAAAAATTATATCAAATATAATATGTAAGCCATATTGCACGGAAATATGATTTATTTGAAATAATAATGTATTAAAAGTAATAATAAAAGTTCTGTTTGTGAAACTGCATTTTAAGATAAAAAAAAATATTTTCATTGTAAAGTGAATGGGTTATTTTGGACCAGCAAAATAGCAGAAAAGGTCTGAAACAGTGCTGGAATCATATATCTGTGTCCAATGGTTTTCACTGTTGTGCTTTCATCAAGATTAATATTATAGTGTTATCATTAAAATGATACCTGAATCTCACAAAAGGCCTACACAATTTGGCCTGAACAATTACTCCTATATACTCCTATATACTGCATAATCAATATTTCCCGATAACTTCATAGACAGTTTTCAATCGCTTCTGGACAATTTCTCTCGTACATGTCATGCAGTTAAATTTAAATGACCAACACTCATCTTTATCTGAAGAGGTTTCAAAAGTTTACTCTCTCTGTTTAGATTATTCCAGGTATTCAACAAGAATCTTCTGTAATTTCTGTAAATTAGGGGCCAATCAACATAAGTGTTTATGAATCTATATTTGATTTGCACAGGATGCCGGGAGAGCAGTATGTCTCATGTATTTTTGTGACTTTAGGTATTTTAAAAGCACTTAAAAGCACTCTAGATGGTAAGTAGAAAATATTGTACAGACGAGAAAATATGTGTTTTGTATTGATAACTATGTACTTCAATTACATGTATATTTGCTATCACAAATTTATTTTCGAATGTAAATAGACACCTCAATTATTGAGGCACAAACACAAACGCATTCTCTTTCCAATTGTGTCCTTGAATACAAACGTGGTTACAATGGTAACATCACACTTGGGTAGATCGTCTGTCAATATCATGCAGTTTGCTATTTTTGATGAATAGAAGTGGGTTTTCCCACAGAGCGTATAGTCAGGTGGCTTAGCGTCAAATTTATCGATTATCGTTACTTGCCGGATAAAAGCACCATTTTTGGTACAGGGCTTCCTTAGGACCCACTAAACGATATTAGGCTAGAACCCCCCAGCAAAAAAAAAATCAATTTAAGGGTGTGGGGGGCGGGGGCGTATTTTTGGAGCCCCAAATAATAATTTTATAACATTGATTTGTTGTTGTACAAATGCCATTTTTGGTACAGGGCTTCCTTAGGACCTACTGAACGATAATAGGGTTTGTTAGATTTGTTGTTGTACAAACGCCAGTTAACTTGGTGATCTTCCTGCAGAGAGGACAGATCATGTGATCAAGGTCCTGGTGGGACAGGACATAGTTCTTGAGACATTTCCGAAAGAAGGTGTGTCCGCAGGAAGTCAAGATTGTTGCCTCGTCGAAGATATCAAGACATAGTGGATACGTCAGGTTCTGTGTAGAGCTTAGAGCTTTCTCTTCCTCAGTCTTCTCAGCCATTGATAAAAATGTCGGATGTTTGGCTTATTACAAAAACTATTATGTTCTTATAAAAGACCAGTTAGAGAGCTTTGATTGAACTAAGAAGTTGTACAGAGTGACAGGGTGGACTACCTGTACACTCGCGACTGTACTAGGGCATTATTCTGTCCCTTAAAGCTGGTGTACTGTCGCTTTCAAATATATAACTTATTACGCGACAGTCCATATCTTTCAAGGTTGCGATTCACGATTGTGGAATTCTCCGTTGAGGTTGAGTGATATCTGTTGATTTTGTAATCAAATTGACTGATTAAATCCGGTTATACTGATAAACTATAACATGCAAATATATATCATGCTCATGTTATCCTGCAGTTATGTTTTAGAGTCCAAGATTAACTCTGTAACTATAAACTATTTACCAAACGCGAAAGTCTTTCTCTGTGGTTCGCTTTCATTTATTTACAAGTTCAAGCGATCTGGCGGTTTAATAACTCGTCCGCTTCTGGTTCTGGTTGATGATGTAGTAGAGCTTTCTTCAGATGCTGGTTGCTCTGCAGCTTCTGCACTGTTATCTCGCTCGAAGTCATCCTGTGTTGGTAGTGGAATAGACTCGGCTTCTTGTTGACGTGGGACTGGCCTGAGGTGACGTCTGTTTCTGCGACGTATCTCGCCTGTTTCTGTCTCGATCTGGTATGATCTGTTTCGATCCTGGACAGACCTGATGATACCACGTTTCGACCAGGTGTTGGTTTTTATGTCTTGGAGTACGACATGATCTCCAGGCTTTAGCTTTGACAAGTCTCGAGCACGTTTGTCGAATCGCTCTTTTTGCTTTACCTTATGCTCCTCCTTTCTTCCCCTCACTGATTGAGTATCGATCCGTTGGTTGTCAACAGCAACTTTTTCCCACGGGCGGTTCGGCACGGCATGGGGATGTAAACTTTCAGCCTGCTGTTTTGGTCTGTACATTAGGCATGAAGTACAACTTTGGACCATTTCAGTGATGTCTGTGTTGATTCTGGGCCAACAGATGACTTCTCCAGCACGTTTCTTACACTTCTCGATGCCTAAGTGTCTTTCATGGATTTTCTTTAGCATGAACCTTCTCATAGTAGTGGGAACCACTATTTTGCTGCCTTTGAAGATGATGCCATCTGCTTCAGAGAGTTCACTCCTGATGTTCCAGTATTCCTTGACTCGAACTGGACATTGCTGCTTCGTTTCTGGCCAACCATCTCTGATGATGCTTAGCAGCTCTTGCAGTTGACCATCTTTCTTCGTCTCTTCGACAATCTGATTTCGTTTGTTCGATGTAACTGGCATGCTCTTGAAAATAGCATCTACGTAGACTCTGATATCTTCCTCTGTTTCAGCATTCAACCCGGCCTTTGGATCTACTGCTCTGGACAATGTATCAGCAGTATACATGTACTTTCCAGGCGTGTACAAGACCTTGAGATCATATCTCTGTACCCTGATGAGTAACCTTTGAATGCGTAGAGGACAGTCACCCAGTGAATTGACAAACAGTGGAATAAGTGGCTTGTGATCAGTCTCCACTTCTACTTGTTGTCCATAGATGTATTGATGGAATCTTTCACATGCATATGTGATTGCCAGTAGTTCTTTCTCGATCTGTGCATATCTAGTCTCTGCATCAGTCATTGATCTAGATGCATATGCGATCGCGACCCAATTTTGATCATATTGCTGTAGTAGCACTGCACCAATACCATCCTTTGATGCGTCTGCTGACAGCTTGGTTGGTTTCTTGGGTCTAGACAGACTCTGAGTTGACCGTTCTTTTTCATCACCACCACGATGGAAGAAACCCAATCAGTTGGCTCATCAACTGGTGTGATTACGTCCATTCGTTCCATCTTATCTAACTCGTCTTTGAGTTTACTTTGAAGTGGAAATGGAACTTTGCGACATGCATGCTGAACAGGATGTGCGTTCTCGCTCAATGTGATGTGGTGTTTACCAGGAAGACAACCTAGACCTACAAACACATCTTGATAGTCTTGCACTACACTTTTACCTGTTACTTGTTCAATTTGTTTTTCAATATGATACACCCGTTTCACAAGATACAAGTCTTCACTCGTCCGTAATCCTAACAGAGGCTGACGATTTCCAGGAATGACTAGACACGGCACACTGCGTTTGACCCCTTTGTACTCAACTTGTACAACACAACAACCTTTGACCGGGATATCTGTCTCATAATAGCCTGTCAACATCACTTTGGCTTTTTGCAGCTTCGATTTTGGCTTCAATTTGTGAAAGATTGTCTCAGGAAGAAGATTCGCCTGAGCACCAGTATCAATCTTGAAGTCAACCGGCTGGTCATGGACTAGTAGATTAACTATCCATTCGTCCTTGGATTCTTTTGATTCGACAGAACAAATCATGAAATCTTCTGGATCTACCTCCAAGTGCTGCAGTTCATTGACCTTGGCTACTGGGGTTCTACAACATTTAGCAAAATGGTTTTGCTTACCGCACTTCTTGCATGTTTGACCTTGTGCGAGACATTTGTCTTTGCTATGTCGGTTTCCGCACCTGCTACATGCTTCATTTTTAGTACGACCTTGAGGTTTTGACCGTTTTGACTGTGAACCAGGAAATTTCTTCTTAGTCTTGCTGAAAGAATCTACCGGGATTGAGGCGTTTTCCCCTGCGGAACTCAACGCTTGTGCCTGCGTTCGAGTTTGTTCAGCCGCACGACATACTTGCAACATTTTATCCAATGGAAGATCATCTTGCCTCAACAAACGTTCTATTAGACTATCGTCTAAAATACCACAGATAATTCTGTCCCGAATAAGACACTCTTTCAACATGGAAAACTCACACGACTGAGCACGACTCCGCAATTCCGTTGCGTACTGATCAACACTCTCATGCACTAACTGAGATCTTGTGAAAAATCTATGTCTCTCATACGTTAAATTACGTTTCGGCATGCAATATTCCTCATAATTATTTGTCCAACACTTTCTCAAGCTTCATGCTCTCACCCTCAGCAAATACAAACGTATTATGCAATTCCAAGGCAGCATCACCAATCACGTGGAGAAGCATTGATGTTTGTGACTTTTCGTCTTTTTCAGACATTCCTGAGGCAACATTGTATAGAGTGAATTTCTGTTTGAATCTTCTCCAGTTCTCGGAAATATTTCCCTTTAAGTCGAGTGTAGGCGGTTGACTGAGATTTGCCATTGTGTTTCTTTTTGTTTCTTAGTCTAGTGTACTCGCATGAACAACGTAAAAATTGGCTTTTTCTTTTTGTATCTTTGCAACAATTACTTAAGCTCAATTATTAAACTTTCACTCAGTTATTCTGTATGTTCATGTCCCATATATGTCACGCTTACTGCCCGTTATACTGGAAATGGCCCGGCACAGAACTATGCTCTCCAATCCATACAATGACAGCGCTAACTATTATGGACATAACTACATTCACTGGACATACACTTAGACTCTAAGCCCTCTCATCATCTCCCACATCACAAAGAATTGGATTGAACTGGCCTGATTTCAATGATTCCTCCATAAAGGCTGGGTTGCTCAGCACAAACACTGACTGCCAAGTTCTGACACCATATTATGTTCTTATAAAAGACCAGTTAGAGAGCTTTGATTGAACTAAGAAGTTGTATAGCTTTATTGAGGCACTATCAGTCAGACATCTTTGTAGTCATGTCTTCATGTATTATACAAGTACTCATTGTTTCATAACATGACCTGGCATGAGTCATGGGTTGCAGGTCATTCTATAATGAGCTATACATGCTAGTCTGTATTTGCAGACTCTGTTTTACGCATATATCCAATGTCCAATAAAGCTTACAGTGTGATCAGCTAATGTGTACTTAAAGCCAACAGCCAGTTCATGCAAGCACAAATAATATGCAGTGACGTAATAGATTATACCCATATCCTGAGTCTACGTAACAAGTGCGACCTAACTGCATGTAGTTCTGTATAAATTTCTCACGTTGTATATGTAACTTTGATCAAAAGTACAGAGTCTCTATTCAAGTGTATACATCAATACAAATGTGATTACAATGCTAAACTCTCACTTAAGTAGATTGCTTGTGAAAATAATGCAGTTTGTGCATCCTGGCCTATAAGCCTTTTCGCAGTTGTTATTGCGCATGCGCGGAAATCGCCTGCCGACGAGTTTCTGGAGATAAACAAATAGAGTGGCGACGACGGCTACGGTTCGTACTAATCATGGATTGACAAAACTTACAAACAAAACGAGCGTAATATCTCCGAATTCTGACAGTTTCTTGCAACAAACATCGATGTAAGTAGGTTTGAATTGTTCTTCTTCTAATATGAAATCCCAAAATAACATGTAACTATTTTTAAAATGGTGTTTTTACTCATTCAAGGTGAATTTTGTTTCGGGTTTTGGGTCAGAACATGACACAGAAGTGTACAGATGGGAATGTAATAAAGGATGTACAGCATAAACATTACTATGCTAACGCTAACTTTTGGCTGATTATTTATGGTACCAACTGTGACATTGATCCTATTGAGGACATATTTCATACAAGTCTTGTCATTTTCAACATATTCATGAGAGATATTGTTAATTGTATGATTATTTCTCCCTTCTTTTTACATTTCACTTTCAGGCATCTTCTGCTTAATAATATAATAAACCATGAAGCTATGTGCAGTTGTTGGGTGCGGCAATGGGTCCTTCCAGCTGGAAAAGTGGAAGCAAGGATTTTGCAGCAAGCATCAGATTCGCTTTGGATTGGGATGTTGCGATTGCTCAACCCCTTTCAGACTATTTCCATTTCCCACAGACAGGAAGGATGCAGAAGCTACAAAGCGATGGAATACATTTATGAACAAAATACTAAAAAACGGATTAACAAATCCCATACTCCACCATTTAAGTTTATGTGCTCTAAAGTATGATTTGAAGTTAGTAATGAGTGATATTGTTTGTGGACCAGTAAAGATATATACCCATGCAGTCATACTTTTCTTTTCAATATGTTTTGTTCTATTAGAGTTAGATCCAAGATGATTTGGCGTATTGTTCATTACCTAAAAATAGATTACACTGTTAATTGCCCTCAAAGTCATTTTTATACAAAAAAAATCAGGACTATCCTAGAACAAAATTAGTTGCAGTCATATTCATTGTTTTTCAGAAGTAACAATCTTGTATTACATCTCTCTCTCTCTCTCTCACTCTCTCACTAACTCTCTCTCTTCCCTCTCTCTCTCTCTCTCTCTTTCTTCCCCTCTCTCTTTCTCCCCCCCTCTCTCTCTCTCTCACTAACTCACTCTCTCTCTCTCTCTCTCTCCCTCTCTCACTTCAAGACTACTAGGCCTACTACATCCTAGAACAAAATTAATTGCAGTCATATTCATTATTTTTCAGAAGTAAACAACTTTTATTAAAATTAACATGATATCCAGAATTCTGGAAAATTACCAGATCATTTGCCCTCTGAAATTTATCATTAACAAAGTAAATTTAAATAACTGTACATGTATACCTTTGCAAATCTTTATTCATTTATTGATATGCACTTTACATTTATATGACTATTAGCAGTTTATGATGCTGACATAATGAAGTTTACATGTAAAAATAACATGTGAAATCAATTATTTATTTACTGAATCATTAAAGACCATGCATGCATTTGCGGTGTGCCAGCTGAATGAGAGTATGACTGATGCATGGTAATTTATGGATTATTGGATAACTACACATTTATTTATCTTTCCATGGCAGTACATTCACATTTAAAGAAAACAATATACATTATAAACAGTACATATGAAAGTTATGCACACTTGTCTGTAGGCGGAGCTAGAAATTAGCACAAACCTGGTCCACTAAAAAATTAGCTTTGGGCCACCAAAAATTTCACTTCTTATTTTCTGGGATCCAGTTGTCTTTCAAGTCAACAAGAGGATCTGGAATTAGTTTTCCCTTAATGTTTAACAACTCTGCATAGTTAGCAGACCTCGATCTATTTTCCTCCACCTCACTAGTACTAACACTAGGTTTCACTTCGTAACCAAACTGTACAGCACTGTAGACCAACGCTTGTAGCTCCGCTTTTAAACCTCTTGTTTTGAGTCCTCTTATCCGTAGAAAATCCTTCAAAGCATTCACATTCCAAAGTATAATCTCTTCTAAAGTAAGTTCAGATACTTTTCCATCCATCATTCAATGAAAAAAACGACGAAAAAAATGTAATTTTCAGCGATACTATCGGGTAAATATTACGGCCGGGCGTTTACGCGAATTCGGAATTGGCTATTCACAATGTACACGCTAGTACGAGTACCCATGGGCAACGCTCTTTTGTTTATCTCCAATGACCTATGACCGAGTACCACAATGCATTGCGCGCTGAGATCGCGAATTGGCTTATGCTATTAATAGAAGCACCTTTGAACTTAATGCATGGCGGTATTCATCATTTTTATCTATAGAGGGCGACCTTTTTTAGTTTTTAGTTGTGGATATATTGTGTTGGAGATCCACTTTTGCTTTTATTTGCTTTTATTGCAATGTTTGGAAGGGTAAAAGAGGGTAATCACATTTATATTTCACTCCTTCTTTCTGCACTATTCTTCCTTTACCTCCTTCCATTTCTCTCATTCTCTGAGCTTTTCACTGTCAAAATTTCTCTTCACCTTTTTACGTATGGAATCCTACGACGCTACACTTGGCAATGCAAGGTTCGCCTGACAAAAATATTTCACCACTTCCTCTCTTCTAAAAAAATATCATAATTTAGGCTCATAACCATGATAATGTGAATCATGTCTATCTCAAGAGCTGATAATGAGAAAAATTATATCAAATATAATATGTAAGCCATATTGCACGGAAATATGATTCATTTGAAATAATATTGTTTTAAAAGTAATAATAAGAGTTCTGCTAAATATATTACTCATTGCGGATGTAGTATCGAAAATAATAATCCTAGTGATATTCGTTTGTCTCGCAATGTGGTCAATAAGGGTTTCTAAAAGATCACGACGTTTCGTGCGCCCCTGCAACACTTTTTCAGGTGATAAAAACTAATGTAAGCAAGCGTGTTTTATACTCTACGGGAGGACCGGCGCGGCGGTCAATAATTCGATCGATAATTGGAACAATAACGCACAAGGCCTATTGGCCGACGCACACGGTGCTCGACCAATCAGGAGGCCGCTGGTTCGGCTAATTATGCACAAGGCCTAACGGTCGACGCACACGGTGCTCTACCAATCAGCAGGCCGCTGGTTCGGCTAGCCTGCTGGGCGGAAGCAATAGCGAGCTCAACCAATCAACGGGCCGCTGGCTCGGGCCGTCTGCTGATTGGAATCGACCGGTGCTGGCCGGCTGGACGGGGAGTGTCATGGCGGCGTATCGTACGCATCCAAAATTCAGGGATATCGATCCCATTGTCTCTGTTGAAATTATTGGGATTGAGACGGATATTGATAGCTTCTTTTACCCTCCGTGTGTACCAATGCCGTTCCTGGGAAAGGCACTGAACCCCGTCCCAGTCTGGTTGATGCTGGTTATCCCAAGCATGTTCGGCTACGGCTGAGTTGTCAGTTCGGCGGAGCCTGACGTCCCTCTTATGCTCAGTGATTCTTTCTTTTATCGGACGGGCAGTTTCACCGATGTAGGATCTATCACATCCTTTGCAAGGGATGTTGTACACAATGCCGTCCCGTCTATGTGGAGGAATTCGATCCTTGTGGTGTGTAAGTTGCTGACGTAGGGTGGTATTAGAACTGATAACCGTTCGAATGCCATGGCTCTCTAGGCGGCGCTTGAGTTGTTGGGAGACACCATCAATGTACGGCAAGACTGTAAATGTCTTGTATACCTTCTGATCCCTGGGTTCCGACGATCTCTTCTTGGTATTGTGTACAAAACGGCGTGGGTAACCGTTGAGACTCAGGGCACTGTGGACACGGGTCCGTTCTTTGAATGGCTGTTGTGGACTTGTCACAATGCGTGAAGCTCTGTCAAATAGACATTTCACTAGACCTCTCTTCACCGATATGGGATGGTGAGAGTCAAACGCTATGTACTGGTCTGTGTGGGTAGGCTTCCTATAGACTGAGGTGGAGAGCCTATGGTTGTCGTGTTTATGAACTAAAGTGTCCAAGAATGCTATCTTCCCTTCACACTCTATCTCTGATGTGAACTGGATGGTTGGTTCGAGGCTGTTCATGTGTTTAAGCAGATTATCTGTTTCAGAGATGGGCACTATGATGAAGGTGTCATATACGTATCTCTTCCAAACACGAGGCATGCAAGTGAGGGGACATGTGTCCAACGCTTCTTCTTCAAAACTCTCCATGTATAGGTTGGCCACGACAGCCGAGACCGGACTGCCCATGGCTGCCCCTTCTGTCTGTCTGTGTTGCAGCGGCGCACGAAACGTCGTGATCTTTTAGATCCCTTATTGACCACATTGAGAGACAAACGAATATCACTAGCGATATTATTTTCAATAAGAGTTCTGTTTGTGAAACCGCATTTGAAGATACAAAATATTTTCATTGTAAAGTGAATGTTTTTTTTTAGACCTGCAAAATAGCAGAAAAAGTCTGAACCAGTGCTAAAATCATATATCTGTGTCCAATGGTTTTTACTGGTTGTGTATTTCAGCAAGATTAATATTAAAGTGTTATCATTAAAATGATACCTAAATCTCACAAAAGGCCTACACAATTTGGTCTAAACAATTACTCCTATATAGCCTACTGCATAATCAATATTTCCCGATAACTTCATGGACAGTTTTCAATCGCTTCTGGACAGTTTCTCTCGTACATGTCATGCAGTTAAATTTATATGACCAGCATTCATCTTTATCTGTAGAGGTTTCAAAAGTTTAGTCTCTCTGGTTAGATTATTCCAGGTATTCAACAAGAATCTTCTGTAATTTCTGTAAATTAGGGGCTAATCAACATAAGTGTTTATGGATCTATATTTGATTTGCACAGGATGCCGGTGAGAGCAGTATGTCTCATGTATTTTTGTGACTTTAGGTATTTTAAAAGCACTTAAAAGCACTCTAGATGGTAAGTAGAAAATATTGTACAGACGAGAAAATATGTGTTTTGTATTGATAACTATGTACTTCAATTACATGTATATTTGCTATCACAAATTTATTTTCGAATGTAAATAGACACCTCAATTATTGAGGCACAAACACAAACGCATTCTCTTTCCAATTGTGTCCTTGAATACAAACGTGGTTACAATGGTAACATCACACTTGGGTAAATCGTCTGTCAATATCATGCAGTTTGCTATTTTTGATGAACAGAAGTGGGTTTTCCCACAGAGAGTATAGTCAGGTGGCTTAGCGTCAAATGTATCGATTATTATTACTTGCGAGATAAAAAGCACCATTTTTGGTACAGGGCTTCCTTAGGACTAACTAAACGATATTAGGCTAGGAGCCCCCGGCAAAAAAAAATAAATTAAGGGTGTGGGGGCGGGGGCGTCTTTTTGGAGCCCCTAATAATTTTATAACATTGATTTGTTGTTGTACAAATGCCATTTTTGGTACAGGGCTTCCTTAGGACCTACTGAACGATATTAGGGTTTGTCAGATTTGTTGTTGTACAAACGCCATGGCCCCCAATCACACATATATGAATATGTATGCCGGGGGCTCCTACCCTACCATCATTCAGCAGGTCATAATGAAGCCCTGTACCAAAAATGGCGTTTGTACAAAAAGAAATCAATGTTTTATTACCTTACAAATTATTTGTGGACTACGAGGCGACGCCCCTGTCCCACACCCTTATATGATATTCTTGCCGGGGGCTCCTACCCTAATATCATTCAGTAGGTCCTAAGGAAGCCCTGTACCAAAATGGCATTTGTACAACAACAAATAAATGTTATATTACCTTCTAAATTATTTGGGGGCTACGAAGCCATGCCCCGCCCCACGCCTCCGCCCCACGCCCTTATATGATATTTTTGTCGGGGGCTCCTACCTTAATATCGTTCAGTAGGTCCTAAGGAAGCCCTGTACCAAAAATGGCATTTGTACAAATCAACGTTATAACATTATTTGGGGGCTCCAAAAGACGCCGCCGTCCCCACACCCTTAAATTGAATTTTTGCCGGGGGCTCCTAGCTTAATATCGTTTAGTAGGTCCTATTAAAAGGAACCCTGTACCAAAAATGGTGCTTTTATCCGGCAAGTAACGATAATCGATAAATTTGACGCTAAGCCACCTGACTAGTATAAGCACCTTTGAACTTATCGGCGGTATTCATCATTTGCATCTATAGAGGGTGAATTATTTAAGCTTTCAGTGGTTGATATATTATTTTGGAGATCGACTTTATTAGAATCCATTAGTCATTAGTCATCCACTTCAGAAACATTATTATCTTGGGTGTCATTTTTTGATGATGGGGAAACATTAAATTATGTTTTCTCCAGTTTCATCCCTGGGTTTGCCATGCATGTCTACTAGCATGACCACAGGTGTGTAGGTGTTTAATATCATCATCATTTCCATGATTTATTATATGATAAACATAATCCTATCTTACCTCATTCTCTTACTACCGTTATATAATGCAGATGAAGATATTCCGAATTCCACATCACAAATCGATAATCTGTATATTTTCAATTGAATCGAATTTAATTACCGGGGGTAAACAGAATCGAATTGAAGCAGTAATTATTTCGAAATAGACAACTGCCGAATTTACATGAAATATTCAAAGTGAAAATCACTAATTATAACAGAATTGCTGTAACATTTAAAAAAAATATCCTAATATTCTCACATTCCTTACGATGTTTAGTCAAGAAACAGAACTTCCGACTGTTAAACTAGGCCTAATTTTTGTTAATACATTGTTCTTCTCTACATCATAGCAAATTAATCTTTCATATTATCAGTCCCCAGAGCATTCAACGTAATAGCTTTCCAGACAGGGTGCAAACTGTATACAAAGGGATTTTTAATGGAATGCAGCAATATTTACACCATGGTCCTGTAAGGCTTTAAAAGAAATTTGATTTGATGAATTAGTCAAGTTCAATATAACATAACTACGAAGAGTAAAATGATATTAAAAAATGAAAACAAAACAATAATACCAATGACATGACAGGATGACCCATGAAAGCTAAAAAGCTTATTTACAATTGGGTCCTAATAACAAAGTCAGTATTAATTGTTACTTCATTTAAAAAAAATAATAATCACAATAAAAATTGATAAGCATAATACCAAACAAAATAAACTGTTAAATACATTGAGAATAACAGCCTATGGGAAATAACACTTATAAGAAGTTAATCAATATTTTAACAATTTTCAAGTTAAACATAATATGATATCATATCACTTGGTTCTATTTCTTGTGTCTCAAGTGGTAGGTGCCTCTTAAATTCAACTTCAAAGTTTTTAAAGTTTTGAATTGCTTTTAAGTAGCATTAAATTATACTATGATAAAATAGTAGGAAAAGGGATAATGGAATATTGATACCAGACGTTAAACATATTTTTTTTGCTCTAAAGTACAATATTCAGTCAGTATGTACTTTGTCACACAAACAAACAAACGAAAATACTGACTTACTAAAGAGATTCATTTTGCACTCATTAGAGCAAATCGCAAAAAAAGATTAGCCAAAACATTCAACAGTGTGTCTGTAGCCGTTTTTATTTTTTGATTTTGCAGTAACAATCATTTGTTAAAATTTCAAAGAGTAAACAATTATACAACGCAAGAAGTATATATTTTATGTATATTTTACGTATTAACATATTATTTCGAAAAAGGGACGTTATTATTATATTGGATAATGTCAACTGTATAGAGGCAGCTAAACTCTATCGAGAGAATGGACATCTTCTCATACGTTTGGTTATCACATTTAATAAACAATATAATATGACACATTATAGGCCCATATTAGAGTAGAGCTGAAGCAGAGAGGTATACACACCACCATTAATGGTAATAGAGTGTGACATGGATTACAGCGATACCTTGATAAAATACAACTCTTTGTCACGAGCAAACGCGAGCATGTCTGGAGAGAGGAAAACCAAGTAACACGAACCCCCAAAAAGCTTCAGATTAAGTACATTGAACTTTAACTCTCTCCTTCGGGTTCAGACCATCAAGGTCATAGAGCCTGATCACCACGTTACCATTCTTACCATCAACACTCGCTACATATACCCTGTCCTGCTCATCCACGGCAGCATACAGGTAGACATTGCTTGGAGCTTGTAGAGACTTACCAGCATTCCCATCCCTATCATAGACCGTCACCACGCTTGGATTGGTGTAATGACATGAACTGGTGACGATCAAACCCGACCTGGTAGAAGATACCTGGCAAGTCGTGCTGTGTTTTGTTTTAACAGTGTGTTTAAGAGTGGATCCAGTTGGGTCACAGATAAAGACTTGTTTTTCATTGCGTGCGATGAGGATTTCATCTGATGGACTTCTGTTTAGTTTAAGAGAATAAATAGCGTTTTGCCTGTTCATGTGGATAGTTGATTTCCTGGATCCATTGGGAGAATATATGTGTGCTTCAATGGTACCCGTCGATATGCATAACGACCTGTCTTGTTGAAACACAAGATCATAACAGGTCATGTTATTTGGTATGTTTGCATACTGCTCCTGTTTACCAGCTGAATCAATGATATCTATACCATGTGTATCACTGTATCCGATAGCTACACTGCCGTCAGAATACGGGGTCATACCCGACATCAGTCCCCGTAGACCTACACACAGAATGGCTTGCAACTTACCCTTAGTACGTAACATAATCATATCAAGTATAAAAGTGAGCGAGCGTATCGACCGAGCTTTGGTAGAAATTATAGAAAAATTTGCTCTAAGTTGTTTTAAATTACGGGCGCATGCTATTGTGAAAGGAAAAGGGGCACTTATCAGAAGGAATAAAAGGAGCATGTATCACAGTTAAAAGGGCAATTATCAGAAGTGAAAATGGGGAACTTCTCGCAGCTAAAAAGGGGCAATCAAAAGATTAAAAAATTAGGCACTTATGAGAATGGAAAAGGGGCCTTTGTCCAAGGAAAAATGGACACCTATCAGATTTTAATATAGCCATTCATCAGAGGTGAAAAGGGGCATTTGTGAAACAGGGAAGGGCTCCTATAAAAAGGAAAAGGAAATTTTATCAAAAGGAAAAAGGGCACTTATTAGAAAGAAAAGGGGGCACGTGTCAAAATAAAAAGGGCAATTATCGGAGGTGAAAAGAGGCACTCATCAAAGATAAAAGGAGCACTTATGATAATGGAAAGGGGACACTTATTATAAATCAAAAGGGGCATTTGTTGAAGGAAAAGGGGCACCTATCAAACTGGAAAAGGGGCTCTTTATAAAAAATATTCATTCGTCTGCAGTGTATCGTGTATTTTGCATTTTGTTTATAGTTCGTGGCGTAGCGTCTTAGCGTCATACAGTGTGAGATAACATGACATGCTCAGAAACATGTCGAGAGATTTTGCAGCGCATGGACTGGAAATGTAATCAAAGCTGATAAGGATCAATAATCCAAAATTCTACGTCACCTTACATTGAGAGATTTCTTTTATAATAACGGTTAAACAAGTAGAATCAGTAGTTTTGTTATGCTCAGAAAATGTGCTATTCTTGTGATTTTAATTTGGATAGGCTTACATTAAAAACAAAAGGGTACTTATATTACAGATGTCAAATTGTCGATATCACAAAAGACAAGTATAACCTAAATCTTCCATAAATATATTCAGTATATGTTAACAATACTATGTATATACAAAGAAAAATGGACATGTTAATGTAATATAAAGGCTACATTTACACCGTATACATACTTTCTATAACTATTTTCTAAGTTAAGAAAAAAGGAGAAGAGGAAAATCCAAAATACAAACTCTGATATGTCAAAGTGCAATCCAACCCTTGTAATAAGTGTTATTTGTATGAAAACAGACAAATAAGATGAACAAATATATTATAAGTCCCCGGGGGAGTGTTTCACAAAGACTAAGATCGACTTTAAATTGGACTTAACTATGGCAGGCCGTTCATGCCACTGTTTGCTCTAACCATTATGATCTTTAGATAATATTTTTTCCTTCAATAATGAATTATCAAAAAAATGTAAATTCTGTTGATTTGTGACCATGATTTGTAAATCGCTTGAGAGACCAATGCCAGTAAATGGTGAGAGAAAACAATGGCATGAACGGCCTGCCATAGTTAAGTCTAACTTAAAGTCGATATTGGTCTTTGTGAAACACCCCTAGATCATTCAATGTAATGGCTTTCCAGGCAGGATGCAAACCGAATACAAAGACATTTTTAATGGAATGCAGTAATATTTACACAATGGTCCTGTAAGGCTATAAAAATAAATTTGATTTGATGAATTTGTCAAGTTCAATATAACATAACTACGAAGAGTAAAATGATATTTTGAAATGAAAACAAACAATAATATCAATTACTTGACATGATGACCCATGGAAGCTGAAAAGCTTATTTACAATGGGGTCCTATTAACAAAGTCAGTATTAATTGTTACTTCATTTAAATATACCAAATAATCACAATAACAATTAATAAACATAATACCACACAAACATTTTTTTTACATACTTTGTGAATAACAACATAAGGGAAATAACACTAATAAGAAGTTAATTAATATTTTATCAATTTTCATTTGTTAAAATATGAAAGAGAAAACAATTACACAACGCAAGAAGTATATAGTTTATGTATATTTTACGTATTAACATATCATTTCGATAGAGGAACGTTATTATTATATTGGATAATGTCAACTGTATATAGAGGCAACTTAAATCTATCGAGAGAATTGATATCTTCTCATACGTTTAGTTATCACATTTAATAAACAATATAATATGACACATTATAGGCCCATATTAGAGTAGAGCTGAAGCAGAGAGGTATACACACCACCAATAATGGTTATAAGAGTGTGACATGGATTACAGCGATACCTTGATAAAATACAACTCTTTGTCACGAGCAAACGCGAGCATGTCTGGAGAGAGGGAAACCAAGTAACACCAACCCCAACAAGGCTTCAGATTAAGTACATTGAACTCAACTCTCTCCTTCGGGTTCAGACCATCAAGGTCATAGAGCCTGATCACCACGTTACCATTCTTACCATCAACACTCGCTACATATACCCTGTCCTGCTCATCCACGGCAGCATACAGGTAGACATTGCTTGGAGCTTGTAGAGACTTACCAGCATTCCCATCCCTATCATAGACCGTCACCACGCTTGGATTGGTGTAATGACATGAACTGGTGACGATCAAACCCGACCTGGTAGAAGATACCTGGCATGTCGTGTTGTGTTTTGTTTGAACAGTGTTTTTAAGAGTGGATCCAGTTGGGTCATAGATAAAGACTTGTTTTTCATTGCGTGCGATGAGGATTTCATCTGATGGACTTCTGTTTAGTTTAAGAGAATAAATAGCGTTTTGCCTGTTCATGTGGATAGTTGATTTCCTGGATCCATTGGGAGAATATATGTGTGCTTCAATGGTACCCGTCGATATGCATAACGACCTGTCTTGTTGAAACACAAGATCATAACAGGTCATGTTATTTGGTATGTTTGCATACTGCTCCTGTTTACCAGCTGAATCAATGATATCTATACCATGTGTACCATTATATCCGATAGCTACACTGTCATCAGAGTACGCGGTCATACCCCTCATCCGTTTACGTAGACCTACACACAGAATGGCTTGCAACTTGGGATATGGGATGCTCCCGATGTCCAGACAAGTATCATCTGCAGGCTTGAACCTCTTCTCCTGTGCTTTCTTCGTAATGGCTGCCGCAGAAGTGTGGTCAATAGCCTTCTTCAGCATGGCATCCAGCTCCTCACAGAGCAAGGTATGAGCAGACAAACTGTCTGTCTCAAGACGACCCAGTCTGTCATTAGCTACCAGTGTTATTGAACTAGAAATACTCTTGACCCTCTTCCGATCGTTGGATTTCAAGACGTTGAGGTCGTCTTCGAAACTCCGCTTTACTGCATTGATGTGCTCGATGAGATTTCGATGATTTTCTTCGAGCTCTTTGGCCTTGATGATGTAGGCTTGACTGACATCGTCCAGTAGTCTCTGTACGGCAGTGTATACTTCATGGCGTTGTACTTCCACATTCTGAATGTTCTTCTCCAGTTCTGATTTCTTAGTGGCACAACGCTGGACTAGGTCGTTCACCTATAAAACAAAACGAATAATAGAGAAATGAAAAGAACATTTTGTAGAATGAGATGTATGCCAAATACATGGAGCTTGTTTGAAAATTAAAAACCGGATTTTGCGCACGCTTAATGTTTCACAAAAGTTAGAACCACGACCCTCCATCATATATCATACGAGGACAGAGGAATTGAATACTTTGTTTTTTCTGCTTTCTCAAAAGGCAATCCAACCACAAAATTCAATTTCTTTGAATGCAGTGATATCAGATAGACAGAAATAGTATTATTATTATTATAATAATGATAATAATCATCGTCATGATTATAATTATGATATAAGATAATAATACATATTATTAATAACGATAATAAAAGCAAAATAATGATGATAACAAGCATATTGATACTAATACTGTACTTCTGTTACCAATTATGGTGATGATGATGACGATGATGATTATTTTTAATACCATTATTAATATTATTATTATACTTATCATAATTACTATTCTTCTTCTTTTTATTATTGTTATTATTATTGATTAAAAAAAAAGATTATTATAATCATCGTAATCATAATCGTAGACAAAGACAAATATATGTAGCGAGTGTTGATGGTAAGAATGGTAACGTGGTGATCAGGCTCTATGACTTTGATGGTCTGAACCCGAAGGAGAGAGTTAAGTTCAATGTACTTAATCTGAAGCTTTTTTGGGGTTGGTGTTACTTGGTTTTCCTCTCTCCAGACATGCTCGCGTTTGCTCGTGACAAAGAGTTGTATTTTATCAAGGTATCGCTGTAATCCATGTCACACTCTATTACCATTAATGGTGGTGTGTATACCTCTCTGCCTCAGCTCTACTCTAATATGGGCCTATAATGTGTCATATTATATTGTTTATTAAATGTGATAACCAAACGTATGAGAAGATGTCCATTCTCTCGATAGATTTTAGCTGCCTCTATACAGGTGACATTATCCAATATAATAATAACGTCCCTTTTTCGAAATAATATGTTAATACGTAAAATATACATAAAATATATACTTCTTGCGTTGTATAATTGTTTACTCTTGAAATTTTAACAAATGATTGTTACTGCAAAATCAAAAAATAAAAACGGCTACAGACACACTGTTGAATGTTTTGGCTAATCTTTTTTTGCGATTTGCTCTAATGAGTGCAAAATGAATCTCTTTAGTAAGTCAGTATTTTCGTTTGTTTGTTTGTGTGACAAAGTACATACTGACTGAATATTGTACTTTAGAGCAAAAAAAAATATGTTTAACGTCTGGTATCAATATTTCATTATCCCTTTTCCTACTATTTTATCATAGCATAATTTAATGCTACTTAAAAGCAATTCAAAACTTTAAAAACTTTGAAGTTGAATTTAAGAGGCACCTACCACTTGAGACACAAGAAATAGAACCAAGTGATATGATATCATATTATGTTTAACTTGAAAATTGTTAAAATATTGATTAACTTCTTATAAGTGTTATTTCCCATAGGCTGTTATTCTCAATGTATTTAACAGTTTATTTTGTTTGGTATTATGCTTATCAATTTTTATTGTGATTATTATTTTTTTTTAATGAAGTAACAATTAATACTGACTTTGTTATTAGGACCCAATTGTAAATAAGCTTTTTAGCTTTCATGGGTCATCCTGTCATGTCATTGGTATTATTGTTTTGTTTTCATTTTTTAATATCATTTTACTCTTCGTAGTTATGTTATATTGAACTTGACTAATTCATCAAATCAAATTTCTTTAAAGCCTTACAGGACCATGGTGTAAATATTGCTGCATTCCATTAAAAATCCCTTTGTATACAGTTTGCACCCTGTCTGGAAAGCTATTACGTTGAATGCTCTGGGGACTGATAATATGAAAGATTAATTTGCTATGATGTAGAGAAGAACAATGTATTAACAAAAATTAGGCCTAGTTTAACAGTCGAAAGTTCTGTTTCTTGACTAAACATCGTAAGGATGTGAGAATATTAGGATATTTTTTTTAAATGTTACAGCAATTCTGTTATAATTAGTGATTTTCACTTTGAATATTTCATGTAAATTCGGCAGTTGTCTATTTCAAAATAATTACCGCTTCAATTCGATTCCGTTTACCCCCGGTAATTAAATTCGATTCAATTGAAAATATACAGATTATCGATTTGTGACGTGGAATTCGGAATATCTTCATCTGCATTATATAACGGTAGTAAGAGAATGAGGTAAGATAGGATTATGTTTATCATATAATAAATCATGGAAATGATGATAATATTAAACACCTACACACCTGTGGTCATGCTAGTAGACATGCATGGCAAACCCAGGGATGAAACTGGAGAAAACATAATTTAATGTTTCCCCATCATCAAAAAATGACACCCAAGATAATAATGTTTCTGAAGTGGATGACATCGAAGAAATTCTATGCATAAACGATGTAGCTTTGGGACCAATCCCCCCCTTTTTTTAAATTATAAATCTTGTATTCTTTTCCTTTTTTCGGAGAGGAGGGGGTGTGATAACCGCATCTCGATGGAAAATGGTGTTACTTTATGTTTTTGGTGAAAAAGAAAGTAAATTCTAATGGGTAAAATGGGGTGACTATTTCGATACACACTCCTGGTCTTTATACTATTTGTGTACACAGTTTTGTAAAGTACCTTATACGCATGTCTCAATTTTCGTATTTTGCATTTTCCTCATTTGTTTTGTATTTTTTCAATCAGAAAATAGTTATAGTAAGTATGTATACACTATAAACCTAGCCTATAACTACGTGTACATTATTTCGTTGTATGCATACGGCACGGGCGGATCCAGCCGGCGGCAAGGGAGGGGGCCTAAAAAGGGGCCCACTTCGTGCGAAAATTTGAAAATCGTGCCGGTCGATTTTTCGCTCAGTGGCGGGAGGGGGTAGTGAGCAAAAAAAAATTTGGCACCCGAATTTTTTCCCTCAGGAAGGGTAATATTTTTCCACCGCCACCCCCTTGGGCGCCAGGGGTAGTGAGGACAATTTTTTTTTTGGCACCCGAAATTTTTTTTTTCCCTACGGGAAGGATTATTTTGTTTTTCCACCGCCACCCCCCCCCTCCTTGGGCGCCAGGGGAGGGGGCCCAACTCCTTTTTTTTTCAAAAAAAGGGTGTTTTTACCTGTTTTTTTTTCTAGGGGAGGGGGCCCGGTCCCCCCCCCCTGGATCCGCCACTGGCATACGGTATTGACACTGGAAAAGTCCTTTAATGGTTGACAGAGAAAGAGGAAGAGAAAGAGAGAAATGGACAGAGATAAAAGAAGAATAGTGGAGAAAGAGGGGGTGAAAAAGTGTAGTTACCTTCCTTTCCTCTTCCGAATATAGTAGTGAAAGCAAATAAAACGTCTTGCTCTGTTATCCGGCATTCTAATAAAGTCGATCTCCAAAATAATATATCAACCACTGAAAGCTTAAATAATTCACCCTCTATAGATGCAAATGATGAATACCGCTGATAAGTTCAAAGGTGCTTATACTAGTCAGGTGGCTTAGCGTCAAATTTATCGATTATCGTTACTTGCCGGATAAAAGCACCATTTTTGGTACAAGGTTCCTTTTAAGCATACACACAGAAGCATATTTAAGAATTTGCAAATTGAAGCATACGTAAAGTTATAATTTTTTTTGACATAGCATACCTCATATTAAAGTGTTTCTATAATATTAAGGATCATATAGCTCGACAGAAAGTTTACTATTATGCGAGGGAATGTAGCGACCGAGCGAAACGATTGCTTCTGTGAAATTGAAAAGTGTTATCAAGTATAGTTTGAAACACCACGAAAAATCCCAGCCTACTTCAAAATAATGATTTGAATATGCGAGCACCAGAAACAGCTTCATGTCTTGTGAGAGGGTGTGGCGAAAGTGTTGTCCCACCCTCTTTACTAGAGAGAAGCGTTGGTTTACTCGTTATACCTGCTTCAAGACCATATATAGTAGACAGGGCTTGTACAATAATAAGAAATATTCCAACTATTAAAATGCGAGGAAGTCTAGTGACCGAGTGGAAAAAGATAGCGTTAAAAAAAGTTGAACCCGTACTTTAGCGCACTTAACAGCTTTTCTTTTCTGCAATATTATCAAATGTAATTGTGCTATTGTCTTGCGCGCCACTGGAGCGTGTGTGTGTGTGTAATTGAGTTTTTACAGACGTGTATCGATCAGATATGATTATTTACGTCTGGGGACCGACCTTTAACGTCACCATCCGAAAGACGTGACTCAGTTTCAAACCGGGGTCGCCTGAGCCAGTTCGTAGGCGAAGACAGAGAGCTGACCAAGTGAACGTGCTGCTAGACCAACTCCCATCTCCCCTTTTATAGGGCCTAGTCGTAGAGCGTTTTTGTATTTTATAGCTACAGCAGATTACTATACATTGTTATACATCATAGCTGCATGTAGTTCATGCCATTTCCTCGATTTTTTCTTTCTCTTACGAGGAGCTACATGTACATTGAGGGAGTCAATATGGATTACTGAAACATAAAATCACTGTATATGTTGCAAATTTTTAAATCTTTTCAGAACTATTAAAAACTAAAAAACGGCAAAATTCTGTCTTGTAAAAGAGGGACAATAATTTAGCCGCCACCTTGATAGAAAAAAAAATCATCAGCCTCCTCGCTCTGATGCTTCTCGAAGAAACTTTAAAGGGTATATATATTAATGTACGAGGGAGCGTAGCGACAGACAGAGAATTTCAGAATTTGGAATGGTGACACTTTGTTTTTTAGAACCTCTTTTTGATGGAAATTAATAATGTCAAACGTTTTTTTTCCGGCAAGGGTAACCCTCCCACGCTTCTGGCGCATATGGTAAGCCTACCTTAATGGGCAAGTCCACTCCAAAAAAAAATTACTTTCAATAGAACCAGAAATATCAGAAAACCAATCAAAAAAGGTTTGAGCAAAATCGGATAACTAATAAGAAAGTTATGAATTTTTAATGACATGAAAAACTTTGAAAATCCCTACACAAATTGGCAACTCACTCATGATTCTGTGACGTCATGTCCTCACTATCCACTAATTATTTTCTTTGTATTGATAATATAAATTTCCTATTTCCCCCCTAAGAATCTTATTTCTTCACACCAGCATCCAAGTTAGATTGATAGTAATATGTTTTTTGTGTGGATGCACTAAAATAGAGTAATTTTTTTCCAGTTAAATCATGAAAAATTTGAATTTTGATTAACTTTTTATATAAAAATCAATAATTATGAACATACAATATTCAGAAAAAAGTATCAATTCTTCAAAGTTCATAATTATTTTGGTGAAATGTCATGTAAGCAATGTGATACAAATCATATAACCTGGGCAAAGGCATGGGGAAATCAAGTTTTGGGGGATATAAAGGAAAATTAATGGGATTAAAGCAATTGACAAATAGTGAGGACAAGACGTCACAAACTGATAACCAAATTGGCAATTTGTGTAGTGATTTCCATTGATTTTTAGTTTTACATACTCTTTTAAAAATTTATATCTTTCTTATTAGTTTTTGCTCAAACTTTTTTGATTGGTTTGTCTGATTTTTCTGCTTCTATTAAAGGCAAGTTATTTTTGGAGTGCACTTGTACTTTAAATGAAACCACGTTTACCTTTAGCCGTAACTCCTGCTCGAAATCAGCCTGATTCTTGATTTTGTGAATTTGATGACCGACGATCACGCACTTGAAACAGACGTGGACCTTACAATCCTCACAAAACATATCCTTGTTCTCTTGTTTGTGGATGCAGCACTTATCAGATAGATGACCAGTGCTGACCTTCCCGTTGATGATATCCTGTATGGATACTATCTCGTGACCTTCAAAGACGACTGTAAGATTTTGATGACTATCCAGACACTTTTCACACATGTAGTTATTACACGTTCCGCAGAATGAGACAGCATCTCGCTGAAACTTGCAAGCAGTGCATTTCGGACGCATCTCAAGGACAGCGTTCATCCCTCCACACTTGGCGTGGTAATCGTCTACAAATCCGTTGACAGTCACATTGGTGAGGAAATCATCGACACGGTTCGAAGACAACTTGGTGATCTTCCTGCAGAGAGGACAGATCATGTGATCGAGATCCTGGTGGGACAGGTCATAGTTCTTGAGACATTTCCGACAGAAGGTGTGTCCGCATGAAGTCAGGATTGTTGCCTCGTCGAAGATATCAAGACATAGTGGACACGTCAGGTTCTGTGAAGAGCTCGGAGCCTTCTCTTCCTCAGTCTTCGCAGCCATTGGTACAAATCACAGATTTTTGGCTTATAACAAAAACGAGCAAATTTTACGCATATATCCAATGTCCAATAAAGCTTACAGTGTAATCAGCTAATGTGTACTTAAAGCCAACAGTCAGTTCATGCAAACACAAACAAGATGCAGTGACGTAGTAGGTCTAGGCCTAGATTATACCAATATCCTGAGTCTACGTAACAAGTGTGTCCTAACTGCAGGCAGTTCAGCACCAATTTCTCATGTTGATTACAAACATGTAACTTTGATCAAAAGTATTGAGTCTATTCAGCACTATTCAAGTGTATACATCAATACAAATGTGATTACAATGCTAAACTCACACTTAAGTAGATCGCCTGTGAAAATAATACAGTTTGTGCATCCTATAAATAGAAGTGGGTTTTCCCACGGAGAGCGCGCGCAGCGTATAAATACATCATAGAGCTATATAATAATGTTATTATATAGCTCTATGGTATACATGTACTAAGCACCTTTGAACTTAATGGCGGTATTCATCATTTTTATCTATAGAGGGCGACTTTTTAAGTTTTTAGTTGTGGATATATTGCGTTGGAAATCAACTTTTGCTTTTATTTGCTTTTATTACAATGTTTTGTATTAATTTCTCTTTTAGCCCAAAGGCTATACGTCTGACATTTGTCCTTTTTTGTTCTCCAAAATTTGGTTTAATGATACTTGATTGCAGTTATTCTTAAATGCTTCACCGAGCAACATTGTTTTGAAAATGGCATGTTAAAACACATTTGTGTCAGATTTCGGTATACGTAATCATCGTATCATTAAATATCATATGAATTCTAATTAATAAAAAGCAAGGAATTACAACAAGAACAACGAAATAATGTAATAAACACAGTGTGATATCAATTACTTAAGATTGGGTAAAATTGTGCATTTTTGTTTGTTGTTTTGTGGGTCATTTTCAAAATGTTTCTCGTTTACTCTGTTATGAGAAAAGGAATTAAAACCTCAAATAAAGATTACCCATGAGGTGCAATCAGGCACGGAACCTTGATAGCAGAGATCCCCCTGAATGCTTGCCACATAATAAGCACTGGTTTTCAGAATTTTCTTCTCTGGGATCACTAGTATCTGACATACATATTTATCCAATTAACGATTGCATGATATCCTAAAATGGGACACTTTGTCCATACGGCGTACTAAACACATGCACATTATGATGTTTAAAATACTGCATGGCCTGACTCCTAATCATATGAATGAAAATATTTCTTTTAGAGCTACAAGATATACACTTCGAAGTCAATTTAATCTTGCCCTTCTTAAACCCAGGACAAATTATTGCAAAAGAGCCTGGGGGTGTTTCACTAAGCCCTAAAATCGATCTTAAAATCGATCCGATCAATTTTAAGGGCCTAAAATTGATTTCGATTTTAGGAGCTGTTTCATCAAATAAATAAAATCGATTTTAGCCTTAAAATCGATTTTAAGTTAGAGTGTGATCCATATCAATTTTAAGATCGATTTTAGCCTTAAAATCGATTTGATGAAACAGCTCACAACTATCAGTTTCAAGCTAAAATCGATTCGGCCTTAAAATCGATTTTTAAAATCGAAATCGATTTTAGTTGATGAAACACGCCCCAGGTCTACAGAGGTTCAGTATCGTATAACGTGTTACCATTGACGTTACGCAACTGTGATACATTGTCTTCCTTTAAAGTACAAGTCCACTCAAAAAATAACTTAGTTTCAATAGAAGCAGAAAAATCAGCAAAAAAATTGAGCAAAATCGGATATCTAATAAGAAAGTTATGATTTTTTGAAAAAGTATGTAAGACTATGGAACAATGGAAATCACTACACAAATTACCAATTTGGTTATCAGTTTGTGACGTCATGTCCTCACTATTTATCAATTGCTTTATAAAGTTTAATCCCATTAATTTCCCTTTTTATCCACCAAAACTTGATTTCCCCATGCATTTGCCCAGGTTATATGATTTGTATCATATTGCGTGCATGACATTTCACAAAATCTTTTATGAACTTTGGAGTATTGATACTATTTTCTGAATATTGTATATTCATAATTATTGATTTTTATATAAAATTCACATTTTTCATGATTTAACTGGAAAAAAATTACTCTATATTAGTGCATCCACACAAAAACATATTGCTATCAATCTGACTTGGATGCTGGTGTGAAGAAATAAGATTCTTAGGGGGAAAATAGGAAATTCATATTATCAATATAAAGAAAATACTTAGTGGATAGTGAGGACATGACGTCACAGACCCATGAGTTAGTTGCCAATTTGTCTAGTGATTTTCAAAGTTTTTCATGTCATTAAAAATTCATAACTTTCTTATTAGTTGTCCGATTTTGCTCAAACTTGTTTTGATTGGTTTGTCTGATTTTTCCGCCTCTATTCAAAGTAAGTTATTTTTGGAGTGGACTTGCCCTTTAAGAGACATTTGACTGAAAACTTATGAACCTAGATTTTTGTAGATGTTTTGTTGTAGCCGTTAATGTGAACCACATAAGACCTGAATGACCGTACAGCATTTCGATAGGTCACGTTTATTTGTAGTTTACTTCACTCAATTCTGTTTCTATAATACTAGTTTCTTTTCTCTACTGTTTGTCTTTGACATTTGATTTCTTACTATATTTTACTCAGTGGGAAATTGATGTTTTGCCATTGTTCTTTGTCGTTTGTTTATGTATATTGTATTGTTTTACTGTACCATTTCTGGTCCCCATGGAAGACCAGCGGCATCATAACTATACTGCTGAATATGGGCTATCCATTTTTTTTTAATCCTGTAATTCATTATTCTTTTCGTTATTGTTTTACTGAATGCAAGTTGTCTTTTTTTACGGAAATAAAACAAACAACCTATTTAAATTATAGTTGAAAATAAATTTTCCAATCTTGGAACAATCGGTAAAAAAAGATATAGAATTGATATTTAACCAAGTCTATCACCAAGTTTGAGTCTCATTTCTTTAGTGGTTCTTGAGATATCGCGATAACAAGGCTAACAATTATTTTAAAATATATATATAAACAATTTCAGAAATTGACCTTTGTGACCTTTGACCTTTGACCTATTCACCCAAAATCTCATCCGATCGTCTCCTTATGGTAAGACATATTATCAAAGAGATTGAGCCTCATATAGTGGTTCTAGAGATTTTGCGACAATAAGGCTAGAACCTGATATTTCAGAAAGTGACCTATGTGGCCTTTGATCTATGTACCAAATATCTTATCAGATCATCTTCCTATATGGTGATACATACTATCAACAAGTTTTAGCCTCATGTCTCTGGTGGTTCTTGAGATATCGTGATAACAAGGCTAATCAAGTCGATGCGCTAGTTCTCTTTGGTGAGATATTAATGATCCTTCCTAATTCCCTCGGAGAGGACTTAAAGCCGTCGGTCCCCTGGTTGCTTCCTTGGCAGTCATGTCAAACAAACCAATCAACCACGAACAAACATATAGAATGTCAGAAATCGACTTCTGTGACCTTTGACCTTTGACCTATAAACCCCAAATCTTATCAGATCGTCTCCCTATTGTAATACATATTATCACTAATTTTGAGCCTCATATCTCTGGTGGTTATATATAGATTTTGCGATAATGAGGCTAAAAATTGTAGTTTCAGAAATTGACATCTGTGACCTTTGACTTATGTACCCAAAATCTTATCAGATCATTTTCCTATGGTGATACATGCTATCACAAAATATGAGCCTCGTATCTCTAGTGGTTCTTGACACATCGCAATAACAAGGCTACTATATACAATTTAAGAAATTGATCTCTGTTACCTTTGAACCACGGACAAGTTACTCCTATATCTACTCAGATTGTCTTCCTATGGTGATACATACTATCATCAATTTTGAAGTTCATAACTTAAGTGGTTCTTGAGATATCGCGATAACGAGAACGCGGAACAGGCCTAAGGACGGACAACTCGAAAACATAATGCCTTCGGCACCACTTTCGGTGGCCGGAGGCATAAAACCAACAAAATACTTACACTTTCACCTTATGTAACAAGCTAATAAATTGAAATGTCGACGTGTATCACAGGAGGGATTAAACACCCCCCCCCCTCCCCAATGGTCCAATCACGCGCTTTACCTCTTTAGCGTGTTAAATGAGTGGCAATGTGTGGCGCGGAGGTGACTTTTTGAGAATGGTCGCAGAAATTAACGAAGACTTCTGTCAAAATATAAACTCAATGAAAAGTTGTTCCATGACTTGACATATATGAGTTTAAAGTAGGATTATAAGGCTTTCATTTCATGTAATAATCTAAGAAATTTAATTGTCAAGGTGTGTTCCGGATCAGCTTGTAAATGGACATGTTTTTGAACAATGTCAGCAAATTTTTGAATTATCTTTACGAATTTGACAATAAATCTTAATTTTTTAAAAAATAAGAACACTTTCCCCTTCTCATAGATGCCCCTTCTCACACTTCTGATAAATGCCTGTATATACATCTGATAGGTGCCCCATTTTCTTCGATAAAATCCCATTTTCCTTTGTAATGAGCGCCCTTTCCATTCTCACAAGTGCCCCTATTCATCACAGATTAGTACCCCCTTTCAGGTACAAGAAGTGCCCCTTCACCTCTTATAATTGCACCTTTTCAAATCTGAGAGGTGCTCCTTATATTTTGACAACTGCCTCTTTTCTTTTGTATGCCCCCTTTTCATCTCCGTTAAGTGCCCCTATTCAAGTTTGTGAGATGCCCCCATTAACTTTGTAATGAGTGCCCCTTTTTATCTCTGATAATTCTCCTTTTTACTTTGACACGTGCTCCTCTTCTTTTCTAATAAGTGTCCTTTTCCCTTAGGATAAGTGCCCCCTTTCCCTTTCACCATAAAATGTGCTCCTAATCTAAAGCGACTAAGAGCTTTCCTTATTTAATTTTACCCAAAGCTCGCTCGCACTTAAAGTTGATATAAATATGTTTCTTATTAAATGTCTTTTCAGTCATTAATGATTACATTGTGCTTAAAGCAACATCAGGATTGTTTTTTTCTTCCTCTTTATAAAATGTAATTTTTCGCATTGCGACCTCACAAATAACTGCCAAGTCTGATGCTGAAACAGTATCTTAGACAATGTAATGAGAGAAACAAATATTGAAATCATCCCTGATAATTTAATCACAATGTGTGGGTATATACCAATGTGTAAACATTGTTTATTATCGCCTTGAAGTTTTCCTTTGTAGGTGCCCCTTTCTTTCTTCCAGAAAATGCCCTTCTTTGTTGGTGCCCCCCCCCCCATTTTGAAAGACGCTCCGCCGCCCCTGATTAGATTTCATTGATAAGGGTATACTTTTTGTATAATCTAATCGTGTCAATAAATCTGAAATGACGTGTAATTAAACTTAAACCTTCCGAGGGATAACGTGCCTCCGAGAGAATGCAGGATGGGCTGCGTAATGGACATTCCATTCAGACTGATTTTTTGTTATTTAGTATTTTTAAGCAAACTCAGTAGGCCCGAAACATAATTATTTGAATTAAAGTGAATCAGAAATATTTGGTAACTAGGGACAAACATAACAAATGTTTCCAGTACACTGTATTTGACTGGATTGTTAAAGAGAAAATGGACTCTTGAAAGCTTATCGGACCGTGACACAAAATGGACACGGATTTTGGTTATTCCTGAGAACAGTTTCAAATGTTTCTGAATTTTAGTTGTGCCTAACGGAAACGCCACTTTTGTCCACTTTTTAAATATTTGTTATGTTACCTTTACAGTATTGCTTTAAATGGGTCGTGGAAACCTCTCATTGGTGGTATTTGTTCTATTCATCACATTTACCACCAAAACACATGTAAACGAATTGAAACAGCTGGAATAAAGATCCGTGAGAGTTTAATTTCACTTGGGGAGTACTGGAGAATATTCCTGCCAGGCGACATTTTACACAGAAGCACATGTATTTTGTTGTATAACATTTTCATAAATTAACTCCCGATTATATACAAAATATCCTTCTTACAAATAAACCAATTATGCCCTAAGAAATGTTGACAACTTAGTTTTGCCCAAACCCAACGCTAATCATTATATTATTTATTAAATGGACTTTCTTTTATCGTGGATTTAAATGTATAATGACCACTAATTTTACGTAGAATCAACAAACTCGCTTTATGGATGGATACAAAATTTTGATATCATAAACTTTTTGTATAAACGGGAAAAGGTTGGGAGTGTGGAGTTACAGTCCTAATAGCGCACCATATAGTCGGGTAGGGAGGGGTTTATATGATTTTTATAGTACAAGGGTGTACAATATATTCATAATATTTTTTTAATTCCTGTATATGTTAATTTTTTTCTTTTTCTTCATGCATGTTCAATCCTTTTATTTTGATTTTGTTTTTCTTTCTTTCTTTCTGGACCTCTAGGAAGAACAGAGTCATACATTTAAAGGCTCTGAATAAAACAATTCAGCCCTATTCTTAAAAAATAATTATCATTATTCATATTGTTCATATGTATGTAAATATGTTTTTTAAAGCCGAAAATTAGACCAAACAAAACAAAACACATGCCAATCCAACCACATTAACGTTGATATCATACCGGGTACCCATTTGACACCTGGGTGGAGAGTAACGAATGTACATTAATGTTTTGCCAAAGGACGCGGCGGGACTAAAAACTCGAACCATCTGATCCACAGCCCGGTGACATTTCCATTACACCACGACACCTCTACATTAAAGGGAGTGTAGCATGGCAAATACTGGTTAACGCCATCTACGTCTTCTTTTGGACAACTGCACGTAAACGAATGGACTTGATTAACGGTAGTCAGCGACTTAATCTCTACATGGTCAGCGCGCGCTAGCGTTCGCGAAACAGACCGAAGTTCTCCCCACGCTTCGGTTTTGCGTATGTTGCACGCACGTGAATGCTGCGGTCGCGTCGTCCGTAGTCGTATTTTATACCCGATTGGCCCCGAGTAGGACCACGGGAAAGACACATAGTCTCGTCATGCTACACTCCCTTTAAACATAAACATCGGTAAGTGAAATGATGAAATAAAATATATTCAATCATAATTCATCATTATCTACTTTCCAGACAAAATCTTTGTATTTTTGACCAATAATTTTAAATATTTCACTTACAGACTCGAAGTACATTTTCCTTTCATTTCACAATTTTCTTGTAATGTAATGGTAATGCCTTGCATCTCCCATATGGTAATTTTCTCACTTTTCCCTAACCTGACTCTCGGAGAGACTATCGGGTTTTTTTTGTATTTGTATTTGTATTTGTTTTGTATTATTTTGCATTTGTAATCGAATGTGTATTATTTTGTATTTGTATTCTATTTACATTTGACTTTGCATTTGTATTATTATTAGTATTAGTATTAGTATTTGTATTTGTATTTGTTTTGTATTATTTTGTATTTGTAATCGAATGTGTATGATTTTGTATTTGTATTTTATTTACGTTTGCATTTGCATTTGTATTTGTAGTGGTATATGTATTTGTATCGGTAGTCGTATTTGTATTTGTATTTGTATTTGTATTTGTATTTGTATTTGTATTTGTATTTGTATTTGTATTTGTATTTGTATTTAGAAATTCAGTTAAAAAACCCGAGAATGTCTCTGGATGCAGAAAAAAAAGGTTTGAGAACCCAGTACAGGGCAGCAACCCGATAGAAAAAATAAAAGATGAAGCCATATGACAAGATGCATGATCATGGCTACAAAGCAATAGATGTTGATAACAGTTAAGGAGGCAAATTAGTCTAGTGGCAGTGTCCGAATCGGAAATATGGGAAATATTAATATCTAGGTTTAGTAGAAATTTTACTTCAGGCTCGTGCTTTTGCCACATACAAAAGGTCAAACTGAGATCATAAGTCACGTAAACGCAATTTCGACACACGGCAATGAATAACAGCTCCTTAAAACAAAATTATACTGGTTCTTCCTGTCATTAAATTACCTCAAAATTATCTGATAGGTCAAGATAATTGACTGTTTTCTTTTCCCAACTGAAAAAGAAGGAAAGCATTTTGTGAAGGAGGGTCAAGGGGACCCTCCTGACTCCCAAAAAAAAGAAGAAGAAGAAGATGGAGACATGGTTGGTAGCGGGTTGGGAAATCATTAATAATGTTAACATTGCTCATGAATATCTACGTGGGACACATTCTCAAAAAATCGAACCAACAATCAGGTCCAGCAACATCAAGAAGGGGTTTCATTGTAATACTGTATGCATCAACCCGAAACTCAGGTCTTCACCCCTCACCTCCTCTCGAGGTCAACGTCTGGATACGCCACTGATGTGGGGGTAGTGGTGGCGATGGTGTGTGTGTGTGTGTATTGCGGGGGTTGTTCCCGTAAATAGTGTGTTAATTACTTCAACGTTGGTAATGAGATTTTAAGAAAGGAAAGATGCATCAGTGTGTTGTATATTACCCGTCCTAGAAAGTACGCCAATTCATTTTGTACAGTATCCTGTATCTACAAGAATGTTAAGATGCTTATTTTGGAGAAACCGGTAAGATTCATTCATTATTCGTCGATCATAACTAACACCATACTTTTAATGAATACGGCATAATACATAATGTTCTAGCGCCCCCTAAGAGAAGGTCAAACAAAGAAAATAATTTAATTAGTAGGTTGGTCAATTTCACTACTACTTTCATCTTTATAATTGGGGTATCTGATGCCATTAACAAATCAAGCAATATAAAATATTTGTCTTAATTCTCAAACTTAAATGTACTCTGTAAACCTATTTTGTTCCGTAGATAGGCCTACTTATTAATATTCGTTATTTGTATAATTAATTTTGTTTCTATTATAAACTGTAATACTGTATGGTTTATAATTATACGTTATTTTAATTTTGGATGCTTGAGTGGAAAAATAAATAAATCAAATCAAATGATATCAAATCAATCATCATTATAATTAGGTTGATTTCATATTTCATTCGAGACTACGTCAATATTCTCTAGTTTAAAAAAACTGTGATTATTATTATTATTATTTTCAATAGTAGTAGCAGTAGTAGTAGTTAAATCATTATCATTATTAATATTATAATAATAATTACGTTTTCGCCGTAAGGGAACCGTAGTTACATGAAAATCCATGAAGGTGAACATTGAAACCGTCATGTAGTTTCTTGATAACTGCAAACCAATGGAATGGTCCCTTCTCCCTTTCATGTAATGAATGATAATAAGGGATGTCAAAACTTTGCTTTCAGGTCCTTTTGGTGCAACTTATGATGTGGCTACTACTCCATCGAGGTAAGCAATATCAGAGAGGAAGGGAGATACATAGATAGATAGAGAGAGAGATAGAGAGAGAGAGAGAGAAGAGAGAGAGAGAGGGGGGTATTAGGAATTGAGAGCAAGAGAAAGTTAGACATGGATAGAGAGAGAGAGAGGGGGAGAGAGAAAGACAACAAAATATATAGATGAGAAGTAGGTGAGGAGAAAGGGAATGAGATAGAGTGAGAGAGATTTAGAGAAAGAGAGTGAAAGAGTTAGACAAGGAGCGAGAGAGAGAGAAAAAAAAGATAAGAGGAAGACGATGAGAGAGGGAATGTGAGAGAGAGTTGGATATTAAAGGAGAGAGAGAAGAGAGAGACAGACACAGAGAGAGAAAGCGTTAGACAAGGAGAGATGGAAGAGGGAGGGGGGAGGGGGGAGTCAGATGTATTTCAGTCTAAAGAGATGATTGATTATGGAATAGTATGTCTCATTCATTGTGTATGACGAGGTTTTAAGGAATGATAGATCTTACCGAAAATAAATTTTTATGAAGAATCTATTTAAACTAATGTTGGACTATTTCACGTTCACGATGAATTATAAATTATAACAAAAAAATGAACGAAAGATTCAAATTGGCAATGGGAAACAAACAATTCTCAGGAAACCTGATAATTATATCACCTGTCCAAGCATGGTTACACAGTCCAATGTTTCAACTATAACATTATCGTTATTATCATTCTTATGAGCATGATGATGATGATGATTTTTAATATTACGTATTATTATGATTGTCAATGTTTATTCTATCTGGTAGAGAAAATTCATTTCAAGTATTATTGTTATCATTATAATTATGAGTAGTAGTATTTTTATCATTATAACTATTGTTGTATTTTTGTTATTGTTTTTGTTATTATTATTATTATTATTATTATTATTATTTTTACTGTCATTATTAGTCTCATTGTAAATAATATAGAATATTTAGGAGCGCCAAAACAATAAGTACCATAGCTCTTACACATACAAATATAAGAAAAGAGGACAAAAATGTACTCACAGCAAGTAGATCACATAGATCATAGGGGAAAAAGGTAAGTTTTTAGGGATCTTTTGAAGGTGGCAAGACAGGTAATTTCCCGTATGGAAAGGGGGATGTTGTTCCAAGTCTTTGATGCGGCTACTGCAACACGTTTTTCAGCTGATGAGAGTCTAGATTTGGGAATCATAAGTTTACATGTGTCGGTTGATGAGCGAAGATTACGAGATGGTGTATATATTTGGAGGGTGTCATTAAATATTCAGGTGCCTTATGATTGAGTATTTTGAAAGCATACATACAAATTTAAACAGAACACGTTGGTGTAGAGGGAACCAGTGGAGTTCCTTTAGTAAGGGTGAAGTATGAGTTCTAGACCCAGCACCAAAGATTAATCTAGCGGCACGATTCTGGAACAGTTTCAAGTTTCCTTCTATCTCTATCACACAAATCAGTATAAATACTTTTGCAGTAATCCAACCTAGAAAGAATTAGAGCTCGGACATTGTCTTACTACATGTATTATCATTATTATTATAAGTATTAGTAGTATTAGTAGAAGTAGTAGTAGTAGTAGTAGTAGTAGTAGTAGTATTATCATATTTACTATTGTCATTATTATTGATACTAGGTTAACTATCATCACCGTCATCATTATCATCATGATCTTCATCCCTAGCTTCCTCTCTCTCTCTCTGACAGGAGTATACACAGGGGCTTTGTGTCGACCAACCGTAGGCTGCCCATCTATACTACACAAAGACGGAACTAGGGTCACCATAATTCAAGGCGTTGCGAAAAGAGGGGCACTTCAAAGTGCCCCGAAAATGAGTATGATTGTTACGGACAGGGCTGTACGCATCGATGATTGCTATTCGGATGGTACGAATTGACTTTAGCATTTATCCAGTGTAGTTACATGCAGCTTCTGTCTCCTCCCCTCTCTCTCTCTGTCTATCTCTCTCTCTCTCTGTCTGTCTCTCTGTTTCGCTCTCTCTCTCTGTCTGTCTGTCTGTCTCTCTCTCCCTCTCTATCCCCTCCACCCTCCCTCTAAATCTGTAATTCTCGCACTTCACTTCTCAGTTGATTATCAATTATCTATATAATTTATATAATGTTCCAAATACGTTAATGACAATTTTTTTAAATCAAAAGTGTTAAGTTATGAACAATAAAATAACTGAATTAACAAAAAATATCAACCTTAACATGCATTTAAAATAATTAAATGGTAATACGCTCTTTTTGCATAATATACTAGATGACATGTAGTATTTGCTTCATAAGATAATAAAATAATAAATGAAAAATAATACAATATTTATAGAGCGCATAATAAAAAACTAAATTTCTCTATGCACTGTACGAGCAAAATGTGAAACTTGATTACAAAGTACTCAATCTAACATCATGAAAACAACGAATGAGTACTGTTAAAGGTACTACCATACGAACAATTACTATTCAACACGATCGCAACTAGTTTCGAAAAATCAACATAAGGCAATTTGCATGGGTTTTACGTTACCTTTAGACCATTGCAATGGTATATTATACGAATACGAACAGGATTTCTATGGGACATACGATAGGGTATTGACATTGCGTTTGAGACGATTTTTTGAAAGAAGTTGTGATCGTGTTATTATAACGAAATATATGAATCAACCTTTTTTTCACTATTTTCAGTTTTTTTCACTTTTTTTTCACTCAGCAAAAAATGCTTGTTTATGGGATCCCTGTCTCAATGGAGCGACCTGTATGAATGGAAGCCTCGGGCTACACAACTGCGAGTGTCCACCTGGTTACGATGGAGAAAGATGCGGTAATTCACACTAGACTAAAACCCCCTTCACATACACAGATTTTTCTTACGAGTCCTTACGGATCGCACAAATTCACGGATCTTTCACCGATCCTTACGATTTGGCCACTTTTACGACCGATTTCAGAGTTGTTATGAGTTATTACGAGCTATTTACAATTTATTACGGATTATTACGAGTTATGACGATGTATTTACTGCAAAATTCAACGATTTGTTACGAGTTGTCACGGATAACTACGAGCAACTTAAGTGCATTTTACGACCTGTTTACGTGTTGATACAAATAGTTACGAGTTACGAGTGAATACGTAAAGCATACGTATTTATTCGTAAAGTACTTGTAACTACACGTAAAGTGCTCGTAATAACTCGTAACAATCCGTAAAGCCATCGTACCACGACCCGAATGAAATCGTAAACTACACGTAAGCACTCGTAATAATCCGTAAATAATCCTTAAACAAATCGTAAAATAACTGTAACAAATCGTTAACAAAATTGTTATGAGTCATTTACGGATTCTTGCGAGCAGTTTACGGATGGTTACGTGTTGTTGCGAGCGTTTTACGAGCGGTTTACGATACTTTCGGATTGTTACGAGCTATTTACGAGTTTTTTACGGAAAATCAATATGTGGACAATCGTGAGAAGATTTTTGACATGTCAAAAAATTTTCCTCTCCTTTCACGGATCCTTAAGAGTGTCTGCGAGTTGTTGCGGGTTGTGACGAGTTATTTACTGATATCAGCGAGTTATTTACGGATGCTTGGGATTGACTACGAGCTGGCGATCCGTAAGGACTCGTAAGCAAAATCTGTGTATGTGAAGGGGGTATAAGCCTTTCAGGGCTACATTGATCACATGTTATTCTTTAAATTGGCAACAATAATGGTTTTCTTTTATTGCTACATTGTGCTAATAAAATATAATGTCTATACGAAAAATAATTATGCGTACGGAATTGACAAAAAGTTGAGAAAAATGGCAATTTTGATTAAGAATAACGATTCAGAACCTCTCGATCAATTTGTCACCAATGTGAGGATTTTGAGGCTTATTTTCCTTTTTTAAATTCCTGGCATATCAAACGCAATATGGGCATGTAAACAAAAATGGATGCAGTGTATGCATAAATATTTGCCCTTTCTACCCGTGCATCAGGGGAGTGTTTCACAAAGACCAAGGTCAACTTTAAGTTGGACTTAACTATGGCAGGCCGTTCATGCCACTGTTTGCTCTCACCATTATGATCTTTAGATAATATTTTTCCTTCAATAATGAACTATAAAAAAATGTAAATTCTGTAGATTTGTGACCATGATATGTACGTCCCTTGAGAGACCAATGCCAGTAAATGGTGAGAGCAAACAGTAGCATAAACAGCCTGCCATAGTTAAGTCAAACTTAAAGTCGATCTTAGTCGTCAATGGTAAATACCATGGTAACAGGGCTCAACAGCCAATCAAAATCAAGGTTTCCATGGTAGTTACCATTGATGGCAAAGTTACCATCAATGGTAAGTTTTGTGCAACGGGGCCCTGGTATATTTTGTAGGGTTCAGAATGGAAAGTTATTGAGCCAACCTCAAAATGTGGAATTAATGTCACAAAAAGGGTTAAAAGGGAAATCCAACCGTGATAGCACACTACTCTAGAGGAATGCAGAAAAATCAGAGAAGCATACTGGTGAAAGTGTGAATGAAATCGGACAATAAATGAGAAAGTTATGAATTTTTGAAAGTTGCAATCACTATAGGTATAGGCTCTTCAAATAGGCTGAATAGATAATGTCTCTTTGATATAGTAGCGGACAACTTTCCTATTTTTTCCAACACATAAAATGACTTCATTATTTTGTTGTAAATGTGTGACTCTGGACGGTCTTTTCTTTTTAGAGGACTTGTAATAATATACTCTTCAGAACATATTTTGAGTCGTTCCCCAAGGATGAATCCACTTGGAGAAAAACAGAAATTTGTGATATTTTTGTACACGACAAACGGGAGAGTTATCCGTCACTACGTCACAATCCATTGACAAAATGGCCGATGTGAGATGCGCTTTAATATTGTTCCAATTCATTCAGACTTTCGCTGTTCAGTCTGTGATTTTTCTACTTTCATTCAAATGAACTTATATTACAAGGGTTGGATCGCCCTTTCGAATAATTCATTTTTCTTTTGACGTTCAAAATACACGATGGCAAAGTCTTCCCAGATAAAGAGATGAAATCGCTTGAAATTTTAATTTTATTAATCATATGACTATTCACATCATTGATCAGTAAGAGTTTAGAAGTTTGAATTCTTCAAATCAACTGCAATTGCCAATTCTTCCTACTCCGTATATCTCATCGTAGTCAGATCGTATAGTGTAAGATGGGATTAAGATGCCTCAGGAGTAGTCCCTTGAAGTGTTCTAGGCTGTCATGGTGTACTTTATTGACATCCAACAAGGAATTATAGCACACGATGGCAACAATGAGAACTGTCAGCAACTAGAGCTGAGGCCTGTGGTGCCCTTATAATAATAATAACAATAATAATAATCTGGATTTATATAGCGTCTCTAAGCGCTTTACAGTTATTATTCATATTCATTCACGCACAATGTGCACCATCTCCACTCCTTGGGGAGTATTCCTACCATATGGTCAGCGTGAGGGCATAGGCAATTACTAACACAAATGCTTTCGTTATCCTACCAGGTCCCCATTTCTATCTTGGGTATTGAGTGGCAAATGTAGATTAATGCCTTGCCAAAGGACATTAGGGCCAAACGGGGATCGGACCACGACCTTTGAATTTCAAGTCAAGTGCTTCTTATGCCATTGTACCTCATATGCTTGTTCAAGTTCAAGTTCAAGTTCAAGTTCATTTATTCAAAACCACACAAAACATGATATAATCTTTTAAATAGAAAAGAGACTGGTAATAGTACATTAAACAACATATTAACTTGATTACATCACATAATGAATGATTTTAGGACCCCTTTAGAAGCTAAGCTTGTGAGCGGGGCCCTATAGTCTACAAAATACATACATAAACAATATGGCTAGGTGAATAAAAAGAATAGCGTATATTCAAGGGATGGAAATACTAAGCTACAAAATATAAAACACACAAATACTCTCACACACGCACGCACACACAAACAAACATACACAGCAATCACACTGATGAGTAGGTCCTCAGTGGTCAAAAAGCATTATTAAGATAGTCTACAAAGATTACAAGGAAAAGGAGAAGAAGAAGTAAAAGAAGAAGAAAAAGAATGAGTAGAACAAAACGAAGAAGTAGAAGGAAAAGGAAGAGAAGAAAATAACAAGAAGAACAAGAAGAACAAGAAATAAACCTTTTTTCAATTTCAATACAGACATAAACAGTTCCATGGGCAAATATATTTATGTGTTTCCCTGTGACGTTTTTACCTCCGACATTTTACTCATTAGACAAATACATTGGTGTAATTATGTATATGTATTATTTTCATTTGCAAAATGTTAATGTTAATTGATTTGATGTAATTTATAATGCAAATTGTGTTTTCTTTACTTACCAACTATTTTTCTTCTAAACCGCTTAAAGGCATTATGCAATTTGCGGTATAGAAATATCTTATTATTATTATTATTTCCCAGCAGTTTTTCTATTTGTTTCACTTCGTTCTCACTTTACCTTACGCGCATTGATACCCCTTTTTTCAAAGGTAAAACGCACTATATAAAAACTGTTCTATTATTATTATTTATTTGATACGGAAGAGTTCGTCGTGCAGCTGCTTATCAAAACCGTCGATCAAACACGCGTGATGCTAGCCAATGTATCGGATCTGAGGTTCACACCTTTCTTCGATTCGAACTACGTCGTCATCCACGATTTCGCTTACGACGACGTCGATGATACGCTTTATTGGGTTCCATCGATAACATCATTCCCATATATAATAATGTTCGACGGGGCTCGCCGTTGGCAGAAGAAATACAGGAGCGGATGTAGCGGAGGTAACAATATCAGTGTTAATATATTAATGATAATAATATTAGTTATAATGATAGTAATGATACTACTACTACTACTAGTAATAATAATGATAAATAATAATAATAATAATGATAATAATAATAATAATAATTACAATAATGATAATAATAACAATAATAACAACATTTATAATAATAATAACATTAGTAATAACAGTAACAATAATAAAAATAATAATAATACTAATTACAATTTTAAATTTACATTGCGCAATTTCTGTACAAATTCTATACAAATGAAAACCCAACTATCAATAATGTTAGAAAAAAAGGTAAACAAAGCAAAACATTACATTAATATAGAAATAACACACACAGAAAATGTGTTCAGTGACACAATATAGTCGGATGGTTGATAGGCATATTGGAGACAATCGGGGTTTAAATTTCACTTTCAGAAAATACACTAAATATAAGAAGAAAAACAAATATATATACAAACGAGTAATGTATATATATATATATATATACAGTATTATACAGTACAAAACGGTACAATGATAATTGGGATGTCGATATAAAACAATTGGGGTATTTGTCGGGACGGCCAACAGAAAAAAGCACAAATGAAGTGTATTGCAATATATGTTTGATATATATAGACATATATATATAATTATGTTTGACATATGTTTGGCATAATTTTTAATTCACATTAAGAATTGTTATAAATATTATACAAATGATGCATGCGCATGAGTTCATTATACGATCTATCCGCACTCGAGTTGAGGCTGTGTGTATCTATCCCACGAAGCCGTTAGGCTGAGTGCGATAAATACACACAGCATCAACGAGGGCGGATAGATCGTATAATGAACAAATGAAAACATGCATCATTTGTTTTATACAACGAAACTCCTAGATCCTTGTTATTTGATGTAAAAATAATTAATTCAAGGTTATTTCGTGACAGTTTATGGCTGACAAATATATCTCAAGTTTTAATAAGTCTCAATTTAGTGCGCACACATAAGTATAGATATAGCAAGCGCACCTCTATCGATACCCATTTACGCATAGTGCTGCGCAAGAATAGGCCCATGTGTACACGCAGTATTAAGCGCTCTAACCTCTACGCGCACTACTGCGCGGCACTGAAAAATCGTTGGATAGTACTGGAAAATATTGCACGCTTTTTCATGAAAAAGCGTGCAATAGGCTCAGTAAATGAATCACACGTGACCGCGCATGACCAATCATTTGATTAGGATCTAGGAGTGAGTTGTATAAAACTTGATAATAAATATCATAACATGACACAAAAACCCCCACTCACAAACAAGCAAAACAAATGCCTACACAAACCCTCCAATCTTCTAAAAATTCACCTACTTAATAAGGGGCCCGTTGCATAAAACTTCCCATTGATGGTAACTGTGCCATCAATGGTAACTATCATGGAAACCTTGATTTTGATTGGCTGTTGAGCCCTGTTACCATGGTAGTTGCCATTGATGGCAAAGTTACCATCAATGGTAAGTTTTATGCAACGGGGCCCAGGAGTCCTTTCCATAGATTTGTTGTTATTCGGTCTAATCTATTACTGAAATACAATCAATCAATTCGTTAAACACATTTCAAAGAAAATTGAAGCTAGAGGTAACGAGATTTGTTTTTCTCTTTTTCTCTCTTCAAGTTATCAACGATCTGGAAGTGTATAGTGCTGGGAAAATGCTTTACTGGCGATCTGTTAATGAAATCTGTCGAGCTCCTTTCTTCTTGACTTCTGAAGATTTGTATGATGGTGAATCAGAAGTACTCAATACAATAGACAATTTCCCCCGTTTTACCATTGACCAACAGAGGGGGTAAGATAAACATGGTTATAGCTATTGAGACAAATAGTTGTGACACGCCCATATACGCGTATACTCGATCACCCGGTTATAGGTTCAATCATGGCGCTCCAAACAAATCAAATCAATTAGCTCTGAAAACGATCATAGCGTAGTGATGTACAAATGCTGCTACAGTGGAATTTGTTTCTGATTGGTCTCCCAATTTAATGTTCCTTCCCATACACAAATAGGGGTTGGATTGGGGAGGAAAAAATTTGGAGCTCCATCATTTAACCTATGACCGCACTCGTGTACGCGTATAATGCATATTTCCTAACTATCTCATTCAATACGGTATGGAACGATCGCAGCGTATCCAGAGAGTTGTGCCACGTGCAAAGAAGCTTTCGTGAAACACTTATGGCTTTTTCAGATATGAAGCGGCAAAACCGCGGCGGATTTTTTAAACATTCGTCGTGACGTAAAGTGTTATACGCTTCACATTTCTGGGTTAATTTATGCTCTAAACATATGTATAAATCAACCATCCTGTACATCCTTTGTTGCTCACAGTCGCCATAATAATACTACTAATACTAGCTAGTTGTTATATAGCGCTTATTATATCCTGCATCAAAAATGTGTTGGCTTTTGATTGGTTGAGAGCTCGTCACATGACCAGAAATATTTGAACTATTTTTAGAAAGTACTATATGAGAGTACTATTTGGGAGTACTATTTGGGAGTTGAATTTTATTTTATTTTATTTTTTTTTTAATTGATTTTTTTTTTTTCAAATCTTAATTTAATGAAAACAAAATATTCTAAATCTTTTTTTTTTAATTTTTTTTAAAATAAAATAAATTTTTGATATAGGATATAAAACAAATATACCATGCCTTCTATTCGAGGTACTGGTTAAAACTATGGGCCTCGGTGACTCCAAAAGTACCATTTGCTTCGGGGCTGCGCCCCTCAGCAAATAGTACTATTGGGAGTCACCTCTTGAGCATAGTTTTAACCAGAACCTCTCAAGACAGTGTATATTTGTATACTAATTTACACGTCAAGAAGGGCGGTTTTTGCGGCGGTTTACCGCGTCAATCCTGAACTAGTCTCAAGCGGTAAAGTAGAGCAACAGCGTCGAACTGTCTCTGATCTCGTGAACAAATCCCCAGGTTCCTTTAGTCATATTTTAATCATATCAATGAGGAACACTTGTCAACCGAAATGAAAATAAATAGATAAATATATAACTAAACAGGTGCTCTTTCTTTGAATACAGGTGGTAATTGATGCAGGGTTTAATGTAGTGATAGCACTGAAATATTCGGGATACTCAAGACTCGTTTGAATTTGAAGATGTAATCCGCGTGTTTTCTTCTCACAAAGGTCCTACAAAGGTCCTACGAATATTTCTTGAGCTTAGTGTCACAAACATGTGAAGCGTATTACATCAACGTCATCGTAAGAGAAGCAGGGACAAAAACATTCGGTTACCGTGTAATATCTGTACAATGTTTAATTTTACTTTTCTTTATCTTGCTTTCTTTATTGCTTTCTTTTTAATTTTAAAGAGTTACCAAAAACGCTTTCAAACATATTTATACACGGCTGGTAAGCAACTCCATCTGCGTTTTGGTTTTGCTGGTCAAGGTGACGCAACAATAAGCTTGTTTACATTGTTATCAAGGATTTGGCGCCTCTAGACAAGGCGCGCTTTTGTGGCGCGTTTCCGAATGCGCTCCCTTTTGCACACGAAACGCATAACACGCGATTGTGAGAGCGCGTACGTACGTTCACGTAGACATTGTGTTATTCTGTCGTGGCTTTTAGTAGAGGCAAGACCTGTTGATTTGGACAATCAAAAATATCAGTGGATTCTGGAATTAACTGACGTTGACTTTGTTTTGCATCGGCTGTGGAAATCTCGTTATTTTCCTTGAATACCTTGTCTAAATTTTGGTATTCGCTATAGGCCTAGAGGTCTAATATCAAAGTTGTTATTAGGGACTTTTAGATTTTACACGACGAGAACGTGGACTGCCACGGTGACATCCTTTTAAGGTAATGTGACGTCCTTTTATGGCACTGCCGGGCACGGGCCAGTGCCTTGAAAGAATGGCACACGTTGCAGTCCACTACGTCGACGTGCAAATCTAAAAGTCCCTATTAACTCCTCGTCATGTACGGCATCGGCACTGCAGTGGAGAGGTGATTACATTTTGGAGCTGCAGTGATTTCGTTTGTACGGTAGACTAGGACATAACTTCAAGAGCTAGTTTATTTAATTTATGATAATATTATGCACATAAATTTTGTATCCCAACATGCCTTGATTACTTTTTGACATTTAATATTGTATAATTACAAATAAATTTCATTGTTTATGTTATATTGCAAATGTCATTTCATTTAATGTTAGCATTTTTTTCATGGTTTGATTGAGTTATGGAAACAATATTATTTGAACTGAATTGAATTGAAGTTTTTTGAATTTTGTCATTTGCCAGGTACATGTATTTCATCGGGATTTACACTCTATTCCGCGTTGACATGGATGCTAGCGGCTATAAGGAGTTACTTACATTCACTCAATCAAATGTTGTGAATGGATTTACAATGGACGAAATTGGTAAGTCAAATGCTGACGCCGGTATAGCCAGAATTAAAGTACGGGGACAGGACGGGCTTTACACTCTATTCCGCATTGACATGGATGCTAGCGGCTATAAGGAGTTACTTACATTCACTCAATCAAATGTTGTGAATGGATTTACAATGGACGAAATTGGTAAGTCAAATGCTGACGCCGGTATAGCCAGAATTAAGTACGGGGACAGGACGGGCAGCCAATAGAAATTTGTCCTTGCCTATTCAGCTAAAAAATGCAGCTGTCCTTGAGGGCCCAGCTGGATGAAAACAATATATAAAAAAGTAATATACAAATATACATAACGGACAATCATACTAATATTAAACCTAGAGCAGAATGGAAAATAATTTAAAAAAATTAAAGCACACATAAAAATTGATATAAGGAGCTACTTATATTCAACCAATTAAATGTTGTGAATGGATTTACAATGGACGAAATCGGTAAGTCAGATGGTGACACGAGGGCCCCATTTCACAAAACTTGTCATCAGTGACAAATTGCAGTTTTTGTTATAAGCTACTGAAATCCTTGTGTCTGATTGGTTATCTGCAGATTCGTCACTAATTTTTTGTCTTTTGTCATTGAAAAAAGGCTTTGTGAAACGAGTCCCAGGGCCCTGTCTTAAGATCTGATATTAATCGCAACTTATTTGCGATTTTTATCAATCGCAACTTTTACATAAGAAATAGGAGACTGCAAACTTGTGATTGATAAGAGGACTTGCGATTGATTTGTAAGACAGGGCCCAGCATAGCCAGAATTAAAGTATGGGGGGGGGGGCAGCCAATATAAATTTAGTTCTTCTTTCCTTCGTTAAGTTTCATTCAAACAGGGTTGACTTTTCAGTTAAAAAATGCTGTTCTTGAGTGCCCTGGATAAAAACAATATATTCAAAAGTAATATACAAATACACAAAACGGACAATCATAAAGTTGAACCTATAGCAGAAAGAAAAATATTAACAAAAAGTTAAATCATACATAAAAAGTGATATAATTAGAATTCGTTTCAAATTGTTTTTTTTTGTAGATGGCCTTATAATTGTTGCAAGTTACATTATAAAGGAAACACACACACACACACATGAGATGATTATTTAAAAGAAGAACGATTAGAGAACTTTGGCTAAATTTGAATGAACGAAGTACTAAATTGGATGGTAACAATTAATTTGACTGAAAGTACTTATTACGCGTGTGTGTGTGTATTGGGTTTTTACAGACGTGTATCAATTAGATATGATTATTTACGTCTGGGGACCGACCTTTAACGTCACCATCCGAAAGACGTGACTCAGTTTCGAAACTGCGTCCTCGGCTGAATCAGTTTGTAACTTCCACTGTTAGCTGGATTACAGGCGCACGCCACAACGCCGTGGTATTACATTGCCATTCAAATTTTAACTCTTACACATGCTTATACAGTGCGTCCCAGCGAAAAATAATACCCGAAAAACAAACGGATGTTGTGAATAAACTGTGAGCTGTTTAAATATGATTCCTTGCTTTTTATTAAAAAAAAGAATTGATATGCCTTGCATTAACATATTGAGCTACGTTATTTTGAAAATAGCTAGTCAAAATCCATTTGTGTAGTTATTTTCTTCTCCACATAATTTTCGTTAAGGCCCATTATGCACATTTTTATGAAATTTGCTGTCAATGGGGCCTACAATGGTCCTGATCTTTGTCTACAGTTTTTATTTATCTATTCATACTTATCACGACTTTATCCTAATTTTCTCAGAGAGCGTTCTAAATCAAAGCCTTTCTTCATGGTTAATTATTATCATATTAACAAAATTTTGATAGATTTTCATGGAAATATTAACTAAACGATTCCAACTTTCTAATTGAATTGAATTGAATTGATTTTTTTCTGCGATACATACAAATCAATTTACATTTCAACGATACAAAATATAACAAATTTCTGAATAATACGTGTAATAGAAATGCTGACATCAAAACAAAATATAACTGATAACACACTATCAAGAATTATTCATTAATAAATCTGCAGAAGAAGAAGGGCGATCACAATAAGAGTTTGCTTGGTAGCGTGAAGCCCGGGACGGGATGGATCATTAAAAGAATAACAAAAATTATAAAATGCCATTTCTTGTTGTTCTATTCGGTAGAATATTATTTTCTGAGAAAAAATGATACTACAACCGTTAATTTTTAGTAAAGCATTTTTATTAAACGGCTATTTTTGTGAGGCAATGTCGTTTTCAGAATGAATTACTTTTGTCATCCGGCGTACTGCAGTTTTGTGTTGGGTCTTGTAGCCGGTTTGGTATCGGTCTCGTTTGTGTGACTGAGGTATTATTAATTTTTTTAAATTCCGTAGCACAACGATTGTATTGGACCCATTCGAGAATGTCATTTATCAACTATTATGATATTGATGGCGGGTCCGGAATTCTAGTCGAGCTACCCGACATGCGGCCCATGAACATACTCTTCGCAGGTGGATGGCTCATTTGGAGAACCTGGGAGAACAACCGTGTCTGTGTGATGAAGGCTCGTCAAGGAGCAGAGGTGGAGTACTGTACACCGTCTCATAGTGTTGGAGCAACGTTTGAAAAAACGGATGCTTCAAAGGGCATGACCCTTCGCAAGGTCACGACCCTGTGACGTCATTCGACTTTAAACACCATTTCTACATGTCATTGCTAAAAAATAAGAATGATTTTCAGTAATGAGAACATCATTTTAGAACAGGGGTGGTATTTGAAATGAAAAACCACTTTCCAATTTAGTGAGTGCGGTAATGATAAAAAATCTGACCAAAAGGATATAGTTGATGGTTCTTTCAAAAGAGAGATAAGCACTCAATATTGAATACAACTTGCAGATTATTTACTCACATGTACATCATGTACATTGTCAGGATTTAACAAAACTTACCATTGATGGTAACTTTGCCATTAATGGTAACTTCCATAGAAACGTTGATTTGATTGGCTATTAATTGATTGATGTTGCCATGGTAGTTACCATTGATGGCAAATTCACCATCAATGGTAAGTTTTATGAAACGGGGCCCTAAAGTCGTATTCTGAAACTGTTATCTGTTATCTGTTATGTTAGTCAAACGATGTTAATTGTTATACCAAATCAAAATTATAGGACAAGTCATTGGTAAATTGGTCAGATGTTTTTATCATTACCGCACTCACTGAATTGAAAATGATGTTTCATTTAGAAATGTGTAAAATTACAGATAACAAGATAAGCAATTTAATTTCAATTTTCTTTATAATATTTAATCTTTTAATGAAAATGATATAATGAGCATTCGTTCAATATAACTACATGTTAATTAAAAAATACGATCATATGGAAAATAGAAAATTAACGTGCAACTAGAAATTTAAGAACATTTAACAACAGAACATAAGTCCATAAAGAGAAATCTTCATAATTATTGGTCATTTATAGAATATTGGTGTATTCAGAATTGTAAATCATTACGCACAGATAGTGGTTAAATTTGATAAATAGTGATATCAAATGGGCAATAGAGGGATTGAGTTTAAAACGTTTCACTGAATCATTTATTCAATTTCAAGTTGTACAAGTACATATACATGTTCCTTTGATTTTATTGTGTATCTAGTTACTCATTGCAGTATATTTGACATTTCATATGTTTCTGTTTTCTGATAACAAAATAATGTAATTTATTTTAAAGTAAAAGAGGCAACTCACAACTTAGATTAATGAAACGACCAATCATTTATATTTTATTGATCGGTAAAAGAAGGAAACTCATTTCTGTAACATTGCAATTATGAGAATAATAATTTGATGTATCAAAGTTGTATTTTCACAAATCAACCAATTTAATATTAGTCCCGTTTGTACAATTTTTTTGTAAAATGTATAATATGGTAGAATGATGAGAGGTTGAATGATATATGCTCATTGTTGTTTATGGTATATGGTTGTATATGCCATGTTTATAAAAATGAATACTTTCATGGTTCATATCATGATACAGTCGGGCATAATGGGGAGAGGGGTGGGGTGGGGAACATGGAATAGGGGCAAGTGCCCGGGGTAGTACACCCCACCAATCACGGTTCCCGAATGTTCAGATATGACACAGTAAACCACTGAAAAAACCTACCCCGGTTTTTGTTTCGTGTAAACGAATGGCAATACTGCCAACAAAGGCCCTGCGTGTATTCACTGAGCTCTGTGTTATAGGATACATAAATGTGAATCATGAAAAATCTTTAAAAACGCAGTGGTTTTCTCACGTCATATGTAAATGAGCTTTAACTGACAAATTGTGAAAGTTTAACCAGACAAAATGTGATTCGACTTTGAAGCATAGCTGTGTAAACTCTGTCATGCGTTCGATGTGAAGTGTTTTATACTTAGAAATGCATCTTTTTCCCTTTTGCTTAATTGTTATCTCCCCTGAGTTTGCGTACTAACCATACCCCCAATTTTGGTCCTCGCGAAGAGACAATAGGGACTTTTAGATTTAGACGACGAGAGCGTGGACTGCCGCGTGTGACATTGTGTTAAGGCACTGGGCCGTGCCTGGCAGTGCCTTAAAAGGACATCACAGTGCCTTATAAGGACGTCACACGTTGCAGTCTACTATGTCCACGTGCAAATCTAAAAGTCCCTAATGCCCCCTGCTACGTCCTGGAATAAAGACCCGCAAAGGGGAGGAAAATCAAGTGACCTCCTGATAAAACTACCTCATTGTGTATGGTTCATGATATTTTTTGCGAAACAGTTCATAACAATAAAATACTTCTAAGGAGTGGAATATATATATATATATATATAGTCATAATGTTACAACAATTCGTCCTATTCAGCTGTTATTATTGAAAAATAGTCAAACAAGTCATATCATTTTTTAACCATAATGTTAGTCTTAATAAAGTTGATTTTCCCCCAACGGTGACTGTTTTATCTCCAATTAAAAAAATGATTATCAGCTGTACAGTCTGACCTTTTTGATGTCATACAAACATGAAAATAAGAGATAAAATTGTCAATGCTAAACGCTTTGATTTGACCAATAAACGAAACATCCTGCACATATACAGTGATATTGAGAGATTTCCTCGAAATGCCTCTGAAAAATGTGTCTATCACTGTAGTGAAAATCGAAATTAGATTTTATCAAAAAAAAAGTATCATGCACATATTATAGAGCGATATTGAGAGATTTCCTCGAAAAGCCTTTGATGAAGTTTTACATCACTCTACCGTATATAAGGTGAAAGTGAAACTCTTCCACTTACACCTCCTGTAACAAGCTAAGAAATTGAAATGTCGACGTGTGTCGCAGGAGGGATTAAACACGACCCCCTCCAGATTGCTCTGACCACCCGCTTTACTTCTTAAGCGTGTTAAATGAGTGGCAATGTGTTGCGCGGAGGTGACTTTCGGGGAATGGTCGCAAAAATTTACGAAGATTTCTGTCAAAATATAAGTTCAATGAAAATTGTTCCATGACTTGACACATACCAGTTGAAAATTGGAGGATAAGGCTTTCATTTTATTTCACCTATGATAATTGCCCCTATTAAAATATTTAACAAGTGCCCTTTTCTTTGGTAATAAGTGCCCCATCCCCTACTGATAAGTGCCCTTTAAAAAAAACTATGATGAGTGCCCCTTTTCACTTCCGATAAGTGCCCACTTTTATTTTGTATGCCCCCTTTTCATTCTTATAAGTGCCCCTTTTCATTCCCCGTGAGTGCCCTTATTCAAATGTGAGAGGTGCCCCCATTAACTTTGTAATAATTGCCCCTTTTCATCTCTGATAATTCTCTTTTTTACTTTGACATGTGCTCCTTTTCTTTTCTAATAAGTGTCCTTTTCCTTATGGATAAGTTCCCCTTTTCTTTTCACCATAAAATGTGCTCCTAATTAATTGCAACTAAGAGCTTTCTTTATTTAATTTTACCCTAAGCTCGCTCGCACTTAAAGTTGTATAAATATGTTTCTTATTAAAGGTCTTTTCATTCTTTAATGATTACATTGCTTAAAGCCACATCAGGATTTTTTTTTTCTTCCTCTTTATGAGATGTAATTGATCGCACTGCCACCTCACAAATCATACATTTTTGCTCGCAAATGAATATTCAGACCATCACACACAACTGCAAAGTATGATGCTTTAGCAGTGTCTTAGACACTGTAACGAGAGACATAAATATTGAAATCATCCCTGATAATGTAATCACAATATAAGGGTATATACAATTGTGTACACATTGTATATTAGCTCCTTGAGGGTTCCCTTTGTAGGTGCCCCTTTCTTTCTTCCAGAAAATTCTTCTTTTTAGTTGGTGCCCCCCCCCCCGACTTTGAAAGACGCTCCGCCGCTCCTGAAAAGATTACATTGGGTATACTTTTGGTATAATCTAATCGTGTCAATAAATCTGAAATGACATGTAATGATGCTTAAACCTTCTGAGGGACTACGTGCCTCCGAGAGAATGCAGGATGGGCTGCGTAACGGACACGCCATTCAGACTGGTATTTAGTTATTTAGTATTTTTAAGCAAAATCAGTAGTCCCGAAACATAATTATTTCAATTAAAGTGAATCACATACATTTGGTTACTAGGGATAAACATACAAAAATGTTTCCAGTACACTGTATTTCACTGGATTGTTAAAGAGAAAATGGACTCTTGTATGCTTAACGGACCGTGACACAAAGTGGACGCGAATTTTGTTTATTCCTCTGAACAGTTTCAAATGTTTCTGAATTGTAGGGTTCAATGATGTAATAGACTCATTGAACAACAGGTTATAACCATACTCTAAATATAAATACTGTTATATTATTATATTTCCTCGTCAGAGTTAAAATTGAGCCAAACGGATATGACGTTGTGCGTAACAGAAACGCCACTTTTGTCCGCTTTTTAAATATTTGTTATGTTACCTTTACAGTATTGCTTTAAATGGGCCGTGGAAACCTTTCATCGGTGATATTTGTTCTATTCATCACATTTACCACCAAAACACATGTAATCGAATTGAAACAGCTGGAATAAAGATCCGTGAGAGTTTAATTTCACTTGGGGAGTACTGGAGAATATTCCTGCCAGGCGACATTTTACACAGAAGCACATGTATTTTGTTGTATAACATTTTCATAAGTTAACTCCCGATTATATACAAAAATATCCTTCTTACAAATAATCCAATTATGCCCTAAGAAATGTTGACAACTTAGTTTTGCCCAAACCCAACGCTAATCATTGTAAATGGACTTTCTTTTATCGCGGATCTAAAATGTATAATGACTTACCATTAAATTTACGTAGAATCAACACACTCGCTTTATGGATGGATAAAAGATTTTGATATAAACTTTTTGTATAAACGGGAAAAGGTTGGGAGTGTGGAGTTACAGTCCTAATAGCGCGCCATACAGTTGGGTGGGGAGGGGTTTAAATGGTTTTATAGTACAGGGGTGTGAAATATCTTCATAATATTTTTTTGCTATATTAGTGCCTATATGTTAATTCTTTTTTTTAAATCTTCATGCATGTTCAATCCTTTTATTTTTATTTTCTTTTTCTTTCTTTCTTTCTGGACCTCTAGGAAGAACAGAGCCATACAATTGTGGCTCTGAATAAAAAAAATCAGCCCTATTCTTAAAATATAATTATCATTATTCATATCGTTCATATGTACAGTATGTATATATCTTTTTTAAAGAGGAAAATTAGACCAACCAAACAAAACACATGCCAATCCAACCACATTAACGTTGAAAGCAAACCGGGTACCCATTTGACACCTGGGTGGAGAGTAACAAATGTACATTAATGTTTTGCCAAAGGACGGGGCGGAACTCGAAACTCGAACCAGTTGACCCACGGTCCGCTGACATATCCTTTAGACCACGACAACTCTAATCTTTGATCTGAGAGACTATGGGTTATTTCTTGTATTTTTATTTTTATTTTCATTTTTATTTTTAATTTTATTTGTATTTGTATTTGTATCGGCTTTTAAAAAAATTGTCTTTGTATCTGTATAATAATAATAATAATAATAATAATGTTTTATAGTCCACTCCAAATTTTATTAAACCGAAAATGGAAATTCTTTGTGCCCAATTGATCGTGAGCCCGGCAGCCACTGAGCAGCGCCAGATCGACATTGCTCTATCCCCTTATTGTTGAACGCCAAACAAGGTAGCAGCGACTCCCATCTTTTAACGTCTTTTGGTATGACGCGGCCGGGGTTCGAACCCACGACCTCCCGGTTGTGAGGCGGACGCTCTACTGACTGAGCCAACACACCGGTTATTTGTATTTGTATTTGTATTTGTATTTGTATTTGTATCGGTATTTGTATTTGTATTCATATTTGTAAATGTATTTAGATATTCAGTTTAACAAAAAACAAACATGTCTCCGGATGCAGAGAAAAAGGTTTGTGAACCCAGTAGGCCTACAGGGCAGAAAAAATCAAAGATAAAGTCATATCACAAGATGCATGATCATAAAAACAATTTTGTCCAGTGCCAGTGTCCGAATCGGAAATATGGGGAATACAAATATCTAGGTTTAGTAGAAATTTTACTTCAGGCTCGTGCTTTTGCTACCTATAAGAGGTCAAACTGAGATCATAAGTCACGTAAATGCAATTTCGACACACGGCAAAGAATAACAGCTCCTATCATTAAAAAAGAAGTTTATACTGGTTCTTCACTTCTTCCTGTAATTAAATTACCTTGTAAATATCTGATAGGTCAAGATAATTGACTGTTTTCTTTTCCCTCACTGAAAAAAAAGGAAAGCATAATGTGAAGGAGGGTCAAAGGGGCACCTCCTGACAGATTTCCAAGAAAAAAGAGAAAAAAAGATGAAGAAGATGGAGACATGGTTGGTAGTGGGTTAGGTAATCATTAATACTGGTAACATTGATCATGAAGGTCCACGTGAAACACATTCTCTCCCCAAAAAAAAAAAAAATAAAAAAAAATAAAAATCGCACCAGCAACCAAACTTGAGGTCCATCAACGTGACAAAGGAGTTTCGTTGTAAAGCTGTATGCATTACCCGAAACTCAGGTGTTCACCCCCCTCCTCCCCCTCCTCTCGAGGCCAAAGTCTGTATACACCACTGATGTGTGTGTTGTGGTGGTGATGGCGCGTGTGCGTGTGTGCGTGTGTGTGTGTATTGGGGGCATGGAGTTGTTCTCGTAAATAGTCTGTAAATTACATCAACTTTGGGAATGGGATTTGAAGAAAGGAAAGGTGCATCGGTGTGTTGTAATGTATACTAACCGTCCTAGAAGGTACATCAATACATCGTTTGCAGTATCCTGTATCAACAAGAAAGTTAAGATGGGTATTATGGAGAAACCGGTAAGATCTATTTATTATTCGTCGATCATTACTAAAACCATACTTTTAATGAATACTGCATAATGCATAATGTTCTAACTTCCCCTTAAAGAAGATCAAACAAAGCAAATTATCTAATCAATAATTTGGTAGATTTCATAACGACTTTCATTTTTATAATTGGGGTATCTGATGCCGTTAACAAATCAAGCAATATAAATTATTTTGTCTTATTTTCAAACTTAAATGCACTCTGTAAACTTATTTTGTTTCGTACATACTTACCAATATTCGTTACTTGTATAATTCATTTGTTCTATTATAAATTGTAGTACTGTATGGTTTATATATGTTATTTTCATTTTGGATATTTGAGTGGAAAATAAATAAATCAAATTAAATCAAATCAAATCAATCTCCATTATTAGGTTGATTTCATGTTCTCTACGAGACAACGTCAATATTATCTATTATCACGAGTCATTGTTAATAAGTAATTGATTACATAAAGCGATTATTCGGACGAATAAGAAGGAAAAAAACTTGGTCATATGAGAACAAAAAACGGGAATTGCTCATCATCTTCATCGATTGCTGATGATAATAACACTAATAACACTAATAATAATAATAATAATAACGATGGTGATGATCATAACGGTGATAATAATAATGACAATATTTAACAATAATACATGTAGACATAAAAGTAATACATGTAATAGTAATAACAATAAGTATGATGATAATAATGCTATGAATACAAACATAGTAATGATGATAATAATTATAATAACAATAATATACTACTAACAATAGTAATAACAATAATGATAACTTAATTATTATAATAATTATGCTTTTCGCCGCTAGGGAGCAGTAGTTACATAAACATTCATGAAGTTGAAGATTGAACCCGTCATGTAGTTCCTTAAAGGTACTTTGTCCCATTTGCAGGCCAACAAAAATGAAAAGGTTGAATTCCAATGGCATTTGAAAGATAATACTAATTTAGAATTTCCTTAAAAAAGAAAGGGCTTGAAAATGTCTTTTTGTGGGAAAACAACGACCATTAGTTGTCGAATCGACTTTAGTGATCGCAATCAGTTTAGTATATAGTCTGATTTTCAGACCGTTGTACCGAATGGTCGTATGTTTTGTGCTGCGCAAAGATTCAATCAGTTGATTTTGGCCATTACAAGAAGTGGGTAATTGATGTAGACAAATGCTCATTTACCTTTACAGCTCATTTTTTGTATGTTATTACCAAAGAAAAAAAAAAGAAGTCAGTCAGTCACTCAATAGTGTCTGACAGTGAAGTCTAGAAAGTAAATAGGTTTCCTTGCATAATTTGAATACTAAGATACTGCTAATGTCTAAATTTCACAGATAGGACATACGTGACATAATTCCTGCAAAGTTCAATAGAATTTGATGTTAGCTCCAAAAGGGAAACAGTACCTTTAATACATGTATTAAACTCCAAAACTATGGAAAAGTTCCTTCTCCCGTTCATGTAATGAATGATATGGATGTCCAAACTTTGCTTTCAGGTCCTTTTGGCGCAGCTTATAATGTGGCTACTACTCCATCGAGGTAAGAAAAATCAGAGAGGAAGGGAGATACATAGAGAAAGAGAGAGAGAGAGAGAGAGGGGAGAGAGAGAGGGTGGAGTGGGGGGGGGGAGATTATTAGGAATTGAGAGAAAGAGAAAGTTAGACAAGGAGAGAGAGAGAGAGAGAGGGAGAGAGAAAGAAATATATATATATTAATGTAAAACCTACCAGCGTCAACATGATTACAAAGATTTCAATCGAGGTACGTTTCCTTTCAGAAAGTTTCTTTCAAATGTGTTTTTCTTTCTTCTGTTGCCATTGTTACAAGCCCAGCCGTATAAAGAATCTGTGACATGATATAATGAGTATGCCAGTCCGTATATCATGGTATGACTAATGTGGATCGGATATAGATTTGTGTGGTTTCCAGGCAAAGTCACCCTTTTGTCTCTCTCACTCTCTCTTTGTTTAAATAAATCCAGGGTCCATGAGTAAACCCATATAGTTAACATAATATAAACTAAGAAGAACACAAAATCACTACAAATACAATCATATCTATAACACAATGTTTTTAATTTACAGAAGAAAATTCGTTAGGCTACGAGCAAGGTTAATTGTGGAATTGTCAAATTTCGGGTGATGATTTTGTCTTCAATTTAACATAGAGAGCCTCCTTCCTAAATGATATAATAATGACATAATTATTTCATGGCTATATTAGTTGTAAATAATTTTATAATAATCCCTCTAACACGTCAAAATGGTCAACCAGACCATATTGTTCATACCAATGATCTACTTGCAACAGAAAATTTGGAATTGTCGAGAGTCGCTGGTGTAATAGATTAAAATGATTGAATTGTTTGAAAAGTACTCCGACGCAATGACAGTTGATGTATATTGAAGTCCCCTCCCAACCCCCCATCGTCATTTGAAGTAGTTTATTTTCTGTCTGGGAACAGACTAAGGTTTACACCTGTTGAGCGGAATGCCCAGGCTACTTTATTACATGATATTGTTTGCATCACAATGTCATCAGGACCGATTCACTGAGCGAGAGATATTTATTCTTTTGTTTGGTTGGTTAGCCCTAGTTTTATGTATTTTCCTCTTCATTCATATTTGGACCACATAATCGCACTGACTTGTATCAGCTACCGGCTCAATGTCACGTCACCAGACGGTGAAATACAAACTCACGCAGCCTATGCCTTTCGTGTCATAAGGGTTGGCTGTAACTTTTACATTTACTGATGAAACGAAGCACATTTGTGCAAATGGAATCTGCATTTGATTGATCCCTAGATCATTTTCTTCAAACACTGCATGTTTTGGCATCTGTCAAACCGGATTCATGACCCAGAGACAAACTCTCCTCTTATCTTGCGAAAGAGACATTATAAACGCCTTTATAAGACGTTCTAGAAGAGACCTCTCATGTCACTTGTTGCCAGTTACTCTTATTTGAACTGTGTACGATTATGTGTGAATCCTTTTAGCTCGGTTATAATTGGATAAATATTTCTGAAAAGAGGACTCAACGCCTCGTTCCACGATTCATTTCGCATTTAGCAAAATTGGATAAATATTTCTGAGGAGAGAACTCAACGACTCGTTCCACAATTAATTTAGTAATTAATTAGTAATACATCACTTTTTACTCGTTACCTCTAAATTTGGTTGATCCAAACAATAACAACTATAACAGCTCATCGGAATAGAGTTACATACAATCCATGTATATATTGCAGAAACCCTAATCATTAGCATATATCATAAACAATTCGACTAAATGTTATTAGTATTGTGAGAATGATGAGAAGGTAGACTATACCCACATTAGCATGTCTTAAGTTTCCAAAGTCTATATCTGGGCAAGGATAAGGCATTTTAGCTCTGGTAACGTATGGAAAATCATCTTGTTCGAAGCAGTCCCCCCCCCAAAAAAAAAAATAATAATAATAAAATAAAATCCCGGATAGGATAGTGGACTTTGCAAAGGCATAGGCTGCGTGAGTCTGTGTTTCACCGTCTGGTGACGTGACATTGAGCAGTTACCTGATGCAAGTCAGTTGGATCATGTGGTCCAAAAACGAAACCATAAATAAAATACATATAACTACACTGCATTTAATGAACCTAAAAAAAGGTTGAAGATGTATTGTTGTTGTTGCTGTTGTTGATGATCATGGTGATGATTCGTGATCTCATGTCGGGCAATGTTGGTCAATTTGCATAATTTACATAAACTTTTGGGCCCAATGTTCCATGATGATGCATGATAGGTGTATTCCCAGCTTCTGAACGGAGTTACTGTAGGATTCACTTTTTTTTTTTTTTTTTGGGGGGGGGGCTAATTTAATGTCATGTTTAGGTAATAAAGGTCAATTTAGGATCGGAATAGTTATCATGGAATATTGACAACATTTTAATTGCCTACTCATTTGGGATAGCATAAAATGACTTATCCATCACATTATTTGATCAATTCTTTCCTGTGTGTTGCCCGACCACATAAATTATATGTGCAATCAAGAACAAGTGTTTCAATGGACAGCTTTATAATGTATGACTTGTATAAATGTGTGATAAATAATTTGTCTTAATAAGTTCTCCCTTAGGTGGAAGTGAATATGAATTCAGACTCTACATAGCAGGGGCCGCGGAACTTTTTTGAAAGGGGGCTGAGCATGCCAACAATAATATAAACCCCTTTTTTCGGAGCTTTTATGAAACGTGTCTACTAAAAAGAAACCCCCAGCCACCCGGTTCCGCGTCCCCTGCATAGTATAGTATAGTGTGAGAGTTAAACGCACAGAGCAGACCAGGCCTGTAGAGGGCGGTCAACTGGTATCAGTTAGAAGCACTATATAAGTAGTTCGCTCTTTGTGGTGGAGACCTGAAACGGACGCGTTCTTCATGTGGGATTCCCGCACGCGTCTTTTGAATAGAGGGATTAGGACGCCGCGGCTTTCACGCAAACTAGGCTGCGTTGCAGGAAGCACGCGTGTTTACAGCCACTCGAATTGATCCAAGGCGCCATAGAGAGAGATGAGAGTTAGGCGAGGAGAGAGGAAATGATAAAGAGAGAAAAAGAGAGAGAGAGAGGGGGAAAGAGAGAGAGAGTAAGATAAGAAGAGAGAAAAGAGGGAAAGAGAGAGAGAGAGAGAGGGGAGTTAGACGTATTTCAGTCTAAAGAGATGATTGATTATGGAATGGTATGTCTCATTCATTGTCTATGACGAGGTTTTAAAGAATGATAGATCTTACTGAAATCTAATTGTTATCAAGAATCTATTTAAACTAATGTCGGAATATTTCGCGTTCTCGATGAATTATAATTATAACAAAAAAATAATGAACGAAAGATTCAAATTGGTATTAGGAAACAAACAATTCTCAGGAAACCTGATAATTATATCACATGTCCAAGCATGGTAACACAGTCCAATGCTTCAACAATAACATTACCATTATTATCATTCTTATGATGATGATGACAATGATGATTGTTTTTGATATTATTTATGGCAGAGAAAATTCATTTCAATTATTATTAATTTCATTGTTATAATGAGTAGTAGTATTTTTATCATTATAAATATTGGTGTAATTGTTATTGTTTATGTTATTAGGTGATCTGTCAACGACAGATCACCTATTGATTTCGTCAGAATTTTCTTTCTTTATTTATTTATTTATTTATTATTTATTAGGTGATCTGTCATTGACAGATCACCTATTGATTTTGTCAGAATTTTCTTTCTTTATTATTATTATTATTATTATTTATTAGGTGATCTGTCATTGACAGATCACCTATTGATTTTGTCAGAATTTTCTTTCTTTATTATTTATTATCAGGTGATCTGTCATTGACAGATCACCTATTGATTTCGTCAGAATTTTCTTTCTTTATTATTATTTATTTATTTATTTATTTATTTATTTTTATTTCATCCGTACACTTTTTTGTGTAAACGTTTACTCGAAATCGACATGGTCAATTTCCTTCAATTTTGTCAGTCATCAGGCCCTATAATATCAAGTTCTAGTAACTTTCTCAAGGTCATGGGGTCATCGTGACGTCATCCAGGCGCCATTTTGTAAACATCAGGTCATTATCTTATCTCGATAACGAGTCATCAAAAATCAACCATATTTGGTATACATCAATTTTAGGTCAAGGTCAACAAAAATGTCGACAAAATCCGCGTGCGCACCTCGACGCGCGCATACGCGCGCATCAAAATTTCAAAATGTCCAATTCGTCCCAAATTTTGTTTGCACACGTTTCAGGCCATTTTAAGCATTTTCAAAATTTGCGCGCGCACTTATACGCGCGCGTTTTCGCGCGTATTGGCATTTTACAACATCAAATCACCAAATTTTTTCTGTCATCATATTTGGCACATTTTTCCAAGCATTTTGATACCTTGTTTAACTTTTTCTGACCAGTAATAACGCAATGAGCGTCCGTCAAAGTATAACAGCACCCGCGGACCGCGCTATCTCTATCCACAATACATAGGCAAAAACATGCCTATACAAAACTCATTGTAACTCTTCAGAATGGATGGATACCCCAATTTTTTTCATATTTAGATAGATTATGAGTCGGAGATATGATTTCATGTCTCATTTGACCCTCAATTAACTCATGACGTCATCATAATGGCCTCCGAACTCAAAATTTCAATTTGCATATTATGACGTCAGCATATTTTTGGAAAATTGATTGTATCTCTGTAAATATTGATCGATTTTCTTCCAAATTTTGATATGTTCTAGCTGAGACAATTCTCTACAAATGCAGTCACCACGATTTTCATTTTGACGAAGGCATGGCGTATTTTTGCGATTAAAGGAGGCATGTCAATTTTTCACATTTTGCGTGTATTCTCTATGGGACATGACTTTTTTCAAAACTGGATTCTACATTCCCGTCTTTCGCGAGCAATATCTCCGTCGTTTTAGCTTTGTTTTCGCTGAGCTTCGAGTATGTTGTAGCTGAGACAATAAGCTATCACAAGTGTGCCCTTTATTTTTCGATCAGATGCCGGGATCATGCTCATATTTCACTTGCAAAGTGGGATTTGAGAATTCCATTTTCCGTTCACGTGTAATGTCTATGTGGATTATTTTGGTATAGTGGTCATAGCACTTGCCTCCCATTCCGGCGACCCAAGTTCGATTCCTGGTGGGTCATTTTTTTTTTTTTGCCGTCGTTTTAAATTTGATTTTATGATCTTCTTCGACTATTATAACATATTATCATATACAATCACAAACAATGTAATAAAATGCCTAATTTTGCGTGTTATATCTATGGGAGAAGAATGTCAATCGTTTGAGTACAACCCTATGGGAAATCTGATTCCTTGTCGTGTATTAAACCTATAGGGTTAATCTCCCAAGTCTGTTGGAATATATCAAATCATCCCATTTTCATGATGTTTAGTCTCCTTCCCAGACGTTTATACTTTCCAGTAATTCAGCCCAGGTATATGCAATCTTTACGTCTCTCCCGCGGACATAGAATTGTTTACATGTCTATAACTTCTCTCTTTCTCTATAATATAGTAAATATTCAATTCTATTTATGCTGGAAATATTAAAAGCATCGTTCTCCATTGCATCTCTTTCTCTTGCTCTCTCTTGCTCTGTTTCCTTCCCTCTCTTGATCTGCCCTCTATCCTTCTCTTGCTCTCTCATTGCATCTCTCTCTCTACTCTTTCACTCTCTCCCTATCTCTGTCTCCCTCTCTTGCTCTGCCTAGCTCCCTCTGTCTCTGCCTCTCATTGTATACTCTCTCACCCTCTCCCTTTCCCGGCCTCTGGTTCTCGTTCTCCCTCCGATATCTATTGTAATTTTCTTTAATTTCCTCTAGCTCTTCATTTTGCCCTTTGTATTCTTATTTCACCCCTACCATGTCCTCTCTCCTTCAAAGTGTATGCATTCTGATTCCTCTTTCTTCCCTCGGTCCAGCTCATGTATTTTTACATGTCAATAACTCGTCTCCCTCTCTCCTTCTCTATATCTATATTTTCATTAAATTTCATTATGATCATGATTTTGATCATAATCTTTCTCAATATTTTGTTCATCAGTTAAGTTATCACTTCAGTTCAGGTCACAGTTCAATCTATCAGTTCATTCATCAGTTCATCAGTTTAGCTCATCAATTCAGTTCATTTCACATCAGTTCAATCTATCAGTTCATCAGTACTTCATTCATCAGTTCATATCTTAATACATCATTTTACATTAACATCATTAAATTGGATCATTGAATTGAAGATTAGCATGATCATAAGAATTGAAGACAGATCACCTAATTCGTCCTGATGACGAATTACTTTTCTAGTTTATTATTTATTATTTATTTATTTTTATTTCATCCGTACACTTTTTTGTGTAAACGTTTACTTGAAATCGACATGTTCAATTTCCTTCGAATTTCTGTCAGTCATCAGGCCCTATAATATCAAGTTCAAGTAACTTTTTCAAGGTCATGGAGTCATCATGACGTCATCCAGGCGCCATTTTGTAAACATCAGGTCATTATCTTATCTCGATAACGAGTCATCAAAAATCAACCATATTTGGTATACATCAATTTTAGGTCAAAGGTCAACAAAAAATAATGTCGACAAAATCCGCGCGCGCACCTCGACGCGCGCGCACGCGCATCAAAATTTCAAAATGCTCCAATTCGTCCCAAATTTTGTTTGCACACGTTTCAGGCCATTTTAAGCATTTTCAAAATTTGCGCGCGCACTTATGCGCGCGCGTTTTCGCGCGTATTGGCATTTTGCAACATCAAATCACCAAATTTTTCTGTCATCATATTTGGCACATTTTTCCAAGCATTTTGATACCTTGTTAAACTTTTTCTTACCAGTAATAACGCAATGAGCGTCCGTCAAAGTATAACAGCACCCGCGGACCGCGCTATCTCTATCCACAATACATAGGCAAAACATGCCTATACAAAACTCATTGTAACTCTTCAGAATGGATGGATACCCCAATTTTTTTCATATTTGGATAGATTATGAGTCGGAGATATGATTTCATGTCTCATTTGACCCTCAATCAACTCATGACGTCATCATATCGGCCTCCGAACTCAAAATTTCAATTTGCATATTATGACGTCAGCATATTTTTGGAAAATTGATTGTATCTCTGTAAATATTGATCGATTTTCTTCCAAATTTTGATATGTTCTAGCTGAGACAATTTCTACAAATGCAGTCACCACGATTTTTCATTTTGACAAAGGCATCATGACGTATTTTTGGGATTAAAGGAGGCATGTCAATTTTTCACATTTTGCGTGTATTCTCTATGGGACATGACTTTTTCCTAAACTGGATTCTACATTCCCGTCTTTCGCGAGCAATATCTCCGTCGTTTTAGTTTTGTTTTTGCTGAGCTTGAGTATGTTGTAGCTGAGACAATAAGCTATCACAAGTGTGCCCTTTATTTTTCGATCAGATGCCGGGATCAAGCTCATATTTCACTTGCAAAGTGGGATTTGAGAATTCCATTTTCCGTTCACGTGTAATGTCTATGTGGATTATTTTGGTATAGTGGTCATAGCACTTGCCTCCCATTCCGGCGACCCAAGTTCGATTCCTGGTGGGTTTTTTTTTTTTTTTTTTGCCGTCGTTTTAAATTTGATTTTATGATCTTCTTCGACTATTATAACATATTATCATATACAATCACAAACAATGTAATAAAATGCCTAATTTTGCGTGTTATATCTATGGGGAAGAATGTCAATCGTTTGAGTACAACCCTATGGGAAATCTGATTCCTTGTCGTGTATTAAACCTATAGGGTTAATCTCCCAAGTCTGTTGGAATATATCAAATCATCCCATTTTCATGATGTTTAGTCTCCTTCCCAGACGTTTATACTTTCCAGTAATTCAGCCTAGGTATATGCAATCTTTACGTCTCTCCCGCGGACATAGAATTGTTTACATGTCTATAACTTCTCTCTTTCTATAATATAGTAAATATTCAATTCTATTTATGCTGGAAATATTAAAAGCATCGTTCTCCATTGCATCTCTTTCTCTTGCTCTGTCTCTCCTCTCTCTCTCTTGCTCTGTTTCCTTCTCTCTTGATCTGCCCTCTATCCTTCTCTTGCTCTCTCATTGCATCTCTCTCTACTCTTTCACTCTCTCCCTATCTCTGTCTCCCTCTCTTGCTCTGCCTAGCTCCCTCTGTCTCTGCCTCTCATTGTATACTCTCTCACCCTCTCCCTTTCCGGCCTCTGGTTCTCGTTCTCCCTCCGATATCTATTGTAATTTTCTTTAATTTCCACTAGCTCTTCATTTTGCCCTTTGTATTCTTATTTCACCCCTACCATGTTTCCTTATACTATCCTCTCTACTTCAAAGTGTATGCATTCTGATTCCTTTTCCTCGGTCCAGCTCATGTATTTTTACATGTCAATAACTCGTCTCCTCTCCTCTCTATATCTATATTTTCATTAAATTTCATTATGATCATGATTTTGATCATAATCATTTCTCAATATTTTGTTCATCAGTTAAGTTATCACTTCAGTTCAGGTCACAGTTCAATCTATCAGTTCATTCATCAGTTCATCAGTTTAGCTCATCAATTCAGTTCATTTCACATCAGTTCAATATATCAGTTCATCAGTACTTCATTCATCAGTTCATATCTTAATACATCATTTTACATTAACATCATTAAAATTGATCATTGAATTGAAGATTAGCATGATCATAAGAATTGAAGACAGATCTAATTCGTCCTGATGACGAATTACTTTTTTTTATTAGTGATCTGTCAACGACAGATCACCTTTTGATTTCACAGAATTTTCTTTCTTTATTTATTTATTTATTATTTATTTATTTATTTATTTTTATTTCATCCGACACTTTTTGTGTAAACGCTTTTACTGAATCGACAATGTCAATTTCTGAATTTCTGTCAGTCATCAGGCCCTATAATATCAAGTTCAAGTAACTTTTCAAGGTCAGGGGTCATCGTGACGTCATCCAGGCGCCATTTTGTAAACATCAGGTCATTATCATATCTCGATAACGAGTCATCAAAAATCAACCATATTTGGTATACATCAATTTTAGGTCAAAGGTCAACAAAAAATGTCGACAAAATCCGCGCGCGCACCTCGACGCGCGCATACGCGCGCATCAAAATTTCAAAATGCTCCAATTCGTCCCAAATTTTGTTTGCACACGTTTCAGGCCATTTTAAGCATTTTCAAAATTTGCGCGCGCACTTATACGCGCGCGTTTTCGCGCGTATTGGCATTTTGCAACATCAAATCACCAAATTTTTTCTGTCATCATATTTGGCACATTTTTTCCAAGCATTTTGATACCTTGTTAACTTTTTTCTGACCAGTAATAACGCAATGAGCGTCCGTCAAAGTATAACAGCACCCGCGGACCGCGCTATCTCTATCCACAATACATAGGCAAAAACATGCCTATACAAAACTCATTGTAACTCTTCAGAATGGATGGATACCCCAAATTTTTTTCATATTTGGATAGATTATGAGTCGGAGATATGATTTCATGTCTCATTTGACCTCAATCAACTCATGACGTCATCATAATGGCCTCCGAACTCAAAATTTCAATTTGCATATTATGACGTCAGCATATTTTTTGAAAATTGATTGTATCTCTGTAAATATTGATCGATTTTCTTCCAAATTTTGATATGTTCTAGCTGAGACAATTCTCTACAAATGCAGTCACCACGATTTTTCATTTTGACAAAGGCATCATGACGTATTTTTGGGATTAAAGGAGGCATGTCAATTTTTCATTTTGCGTGTATTCTCTATGGGACATGACTTTTTCCTAAACTGGATTCTACATTCCGTCTTTCGCGAGCAATATCTCCGTCGTTTTAGTTTTGTTTTCGCTGAGCTTTGAGTATGTTGTAGCTGAGACAATAAGCTATCGTAAGTGTGCCTTTATTTTTCGATCAGATGCCGGGATCATGCTCATATTCCACTTGCAAAGTGGATTTGAGAAATCTATTTTCCGTTCAAGTGTGTAATGTCTCATGTGGATTATTTTGGTATA